>JAPPVO010000002.1:159668645-160868645 GCA_030407325.1 Camellia japonica
TTCGGATCCATAGTGACATATTCCAAACTAGGACAGGTTGCTTACCATACCAATAGTCTGTTGTGAGACGTAGTTGAAACCGCTGTGTGCGTAGTGAAACCCTAGCTCCTGACAAAATAGGACAGGGAAACCCTACCCCAACATAGGGTGTATTGGCTCTCATTTACTTGCTATGTGCTTTTAGAGTGTATCTCTACAGGGAATGCGCATGTCAGTTTGCAAGTTTTATCCGGCCTGAGGGCACCAGTAAACAGTATTTTGGGAATCAGGTTATCTGTGGGTACAGATTCAGACTTGGGGGCAATGATTCAGAAATATGATCAGTATTGGAGGGACAGTGAATCGAGTTCAGCGTGTTATCCAATCGTGTGTTGTTTATTTTATGCTCGTTATGCTGTCCGATTTTCTGTTATTTATACGCTTTATTTATCGTTTTTTTTACTAGGTAGTTGAGCACGATTGCTTCTGACCCAGTAGATACTCCCGAGCACTCTGGACTAGAGGTCGTCGACTCCATCGATCTGAGGATCTGGTAGACGGACAACCAGTGTACTTCATCTCTACCCCCGGTTACTAGACGGAGGTCAGCTAGACAAGGGCACAGTTCAGCATTCAGTACAGAGGGCTTTGTCTACCCCACCTGTATACAGTTAAGTGGATCAGGGTTCTGTGTCGCCAACAGAGAGAGAATACATACCAGTAACCCAATCAGAGCAGAATAGCATGGCTAGTTTGGAGGAAATGGTGCGCCACCTTCAGGAAAGCATGAAAGCAATGCAGCAAGATGCTGTCCGACAGGCAGAATTTTCCAGACAACAGGCAGAGACAATAGCCAGGCTAGAGCAGCAGACCGGAGCATCTGCTTCACATCAAGTTCCTCCCCCGCCAGGAGTTCCTAACGTCGGGGAGACAGCCAATGTTCAAACTGATACAGAGCTGCCCACAGGACCACCCCCACCCCCAATCCTACCTCAAATCCAACCTCAGCTATCAAAAACACCTACCAACCTACCGGACTCTCCCTTTGAGTTCGAGACTGATCCTACCGCACTGAAGTTGAGCAAGCTTGAAAAGCTGTTCAAGAGATCACAGGGGGTCAAGACTATCCCTGATATTGAAGATGGATACACCGATGCAGCTGTGACGCTGCCCGACAGATTCAAAATGCCTCATATTGATCGGTTTGACGGGTCCGGGGACCCCATGGTGCACTTGAGATTGTTTTCAGATGTCCAAGGCCAATGGGCCTCAGTAGGCTTCAGAAGTTGTCTTTGTTTGGCCGGACCCTGTCAGGTGTGGCGGCCATTTGGTATGCCAAGTTGGAAGATGACGTCAAGAGGAATTGGGACGAAATGGCTGAGGCCTTCATCGCACAGTATTCGTATAATACACAGATTGAGATTACGACCCGTGATCTCGAGACGACTAGGCAAGAGCCTAAGGAGAGTTTTTCAGAGTTTGTAACCAGATGGAGGGCCAAGGCTTCGATGATGGCCTTGAGGCCTACGGACAAAGACCAGATTCGGATGATTGTGCGCAATCTTCAACCAAAATTGATGCAAAAGATGATAGTACTTCCCTTTCCTACTTTTTCTGACCTTCATGAAATGGGGGTACAGATTGAGGATGCTTTGAAACAAGGTTTGATTGATAACGACCGGGAGCAACCCCGACGAACTTTCAATCGTGGTAGCAATGCAGGCCCGAGTGGCACTACTACTACGAGAGCCACCGAAGTAAGCTATGGTCACTCGCCAACCCCCCTCAAAGAAATACGGCAGCTGCGCCATTTTCCGGCGCGTCCGGAGCAACACCCACAAACAACCAAATACCCACCCAAACACCGAAACTTCGCCCCATATATATGCCCCTATCCAAAGCTCTGGGGGTTTTGATCAAGAAAGGGCATCTGAAGCCCCTGGAGCCGCGGCCATTACCAGAAAAACTCCCTCCTACCCATAACCCGGCCAAATATTGCGCCTTTCACCAACAGCACGGTCACGACACCGACCAGTGCTTTCGGTTACGTCATGAGATTCAAGATCTCATTGATAATGGGGTGATCCTGCCTCCTGAAAAACCCAATGTTACCACAAACCCTCTCCCCACACATAACCAAGCTCCACCGCCCAAAAGACTCAATTTCATCCATATTGGGGACGTGTCTACGACCCTAGTATCTATATCACACCTACCCACCTCCCTAAACCAGAAGTATTTCTTCCTGATTGCACCGCCTTGTGCATGATGGACGTCTTCGAAACCCAACCAAAACCAGCGGTGGTGACCATCGAGAACAGGAGAGAGGAAATCCCAAAGGAAAAGAGGATTGTTGGGTCAGAATCTGCGGGATTTGGAATTTGTGTCAAGAAAACATATAGTCCGGTGACTACATTTCATCAGTAGGCCAAGATGGGCCCGGAGTAGAATTGCCAACAGAGGGAGAATTGTGTGTGATTCACGGAGATAAGTTTGGGGCAGGGAACAGATGATGTAACAGCTGTGGGGAGGACCTTGCCGAACTCCAGTTTTACAGTGACCAGGACCCAGAGGATGCGACAGTCGCATGGTTGATTATGAGAATTCAGCGAAGTTACCGGGTGGTTGGACGATCAACCTGATGTGATAGGAGAATTTCAGGCAGAGCAGGGCCCAGTAGGGGCGGGAATATCAGTAACGGCCGGGAGGGTCGAAGAGCAGAATACATCGCCGGGGGGCCGGGGTGTCGAGAATTTCGCCCGAGATTGGAACATTTTGAGTGCGGAGATGATTGGAACAGTCAGTCATGCCAGAACAAGCAAGTTTTGAAGATTCCGAGAGAACAGGAAAGCAAAGGCCCTGTGGGAGTTGAAACTGCTGTGTGCATAGGAACCGAGAATACCTCAGGTATGTGGATGAAAGGTGCTGCGAGCACAAGAACAGCTGTACCAGAGCCGGACAGGTGTCTGTCGGCTGCTAATGGAATGTGGTGGGAAGACGAAGATTTATGTCTTGCTCACACCGACGAAGATTGGGGGAATAACCAACCTGATAACACTTGGTACCTCGGAGAGGTTGACCACATGACACGGAGTGGGCGGTATTTCAAACCCCCACACTTAGATCAACCGGAAGCCTCGGGAAAGGACAGAGAAGCTGAGAAGCAAAAGAGAAGCAGCTTGAAGAAGAAGCTGTACTCAAACAGCTGAAAAAGATACAGGCGGACATCTCTATTTGGGGGCTGCTCATGGCTTCGCGAGTACATAGAGAGGCTGTTTTATCAGCCATGGACAAAGCAAAGCTTTCAATAGAAACCACGCCAGAGCAGCTGGTGGGATTGGTCTTCCCGGGGGGGTACCCCGATGCTGACCTTTTCCGACAAAGAACTTCCGCCCGAGGGCACGAATCATAATAAACCCCTCTACATCTCCGTGGAGTGTAGGAATAAGTGGATACCGGTGGTGCTTGTTGATACCGGGTCCGCCATTAATGTCTGCCCAGCGAGGACGGCATATGCAATTGGCTTGAAAACCGTGGATTTTGTACCAACAGCCCAGGTCATCCGGGCATATGACAATACAAGTAGAGAAGTAATGGGAACAGTTAAAGTTCAGACAAAGGTTGGGCCGGGGCAGCACGAGATAGATTTCCATGTCCTAGAGGTCCCTGCAACCTTCAACTTGCTTTTAGGACGGCCGTGGCTGCATCAAGTAAAGGCAGTATCATCTACTTTGCATCAAATGGTGAAATACCCCTACGGGAAGGGAGTAGCCATCGTCTTTGGGAATTCGTCAATCCACCCGCCACCAGAGGTGATCCACGCCTGTTCTAGAAATCGAGCATGGCATGGAAGATGTGTTCATATCGGGTTTTACCTTGGCCGAGGCTCAGGTCGTACGGAATATTATGGCTACAAATGAAGGGATATATGTCAGTGCCCAAGCAGTGTATCTCATGAATAAGCTCCAATACATCCCCGGGATGGGATTAGGGAAGAGCGGCCGCAAAGGTATCGCAGCGTTGGCCGAGGTGCCGCACAACCCCCATACCTTTGGCCTGGGATATACGCCCACAAGGAAGACTGGGTAAGAAAAGGAAAAGAGACGGCTGCAAGAGCCAAGGCGAAACAGATGGGAAAACCCTTTGAATTGATGCATCGGCCCATCCGAGGTACCCTGAACGGACGCTTCGTCCGGGAGGGGGAGGATTTTCCATTCTGTGGTTTTCCGGAGCCGTGGTGGAACGCAGAGAAGAAGCGCGTCCCGGGGTTCGAAATTTTCTTTGACCTACAATTATCTGGGGATGATGTTGTTGAAAAGCAGACAGACCCAGCGGTTGAGACCGAGCATAGCAAGGAAGCAGAGTCTGCGGACACAGAGTTTGAAATGGGGGTAGCACTGGCATGTCTACTTTCAGATCCTTCGATCGACCAGTTGTGCTTGGGGGATAACTCCTCGGTGTCTATGATTGGAGATGAAACGGCTGCGGGCCTACCAACAGCTATTTTGGATGCATCCATCGCACCTTCCCTCACCTGGCAGTACGAGGAGGGATTTTTATCTAGCAGCACCGGGTCAGGTAGTGAGCCGGAATCTGATTCCACCGAGTCTTGTGAGTCGGAATCAGGTTCCAGCTCGTCTGAGTCTGAGTTCGGTATTCCTGGGGGTGATAACCCGGATGCCACAGTCCTGTCCAGGTCGTCTTTTTCTTTCTCTTTTGAGTCTGTTGTAACAGAAGAATTGGACGGTTCGGAAGTATCTAATGAGAATGAGGTGCACTGTGGTTTCCGAGTACTTTTCTGTGCCTTTGGTTTATTGCTTAAATCAGGACTTTCAAAATTTTGATGAAAACGACGAGGACGAAATTCCTCCGGTTTTGCAACGACTAATTGAACAAGAGCAGGAGAGGTTTGTTAAACCCTTAATGGATGAAATCACTACCGTGAACATTGGTACTGAGAAGGACCCGCGGCTGGTCCAGATCGGGTCCACGTTGTCTTCGGAGGAACGCGAGCGCTTAGTCGCTTTATTAAAAGATTTCAAAGATGTTTTCGCGTGGTCCTACGAAGACATGCCTGGAATCGATCCTGAGATTGTACAGCACCGGATCCCTCTTGACCCCGAGGCCCGACCTGTCAAACAGAAGCTCAGAAGGATCCGCCCTGATTGGGCCATTAAGATCAAGGAAGAGGTCACCAAGCAGATTGATGCAGGCTTCCTGCTGGTATCCGAATACCCGACTTGGTTGGCCAACATTGTTCCAGTGCCGAAGAAAGATGGCAGAATCCGAGTATGTGTGGACTTCAGGGATTTGAATAGAGCCAGTCCGAAGGATGACTTTCCCTTCCGCATATTGACGAGTTGGTGACTTCACAGCGGGGCATGCTTTGCTTCGTTTATGGATGGCTTCTCAGGTTATAATCAGATAGTAATGGCACCCGAAGACCGGGAAAAGACTGCTTTTACCACCCCGTGGGGTACATATTGCTAAAGAGTAATGCCATTTGGGTTGAAGAACGCTGGGGCTACATATCAACGGGCTGCAACACACAATATTACATGACATGATCCATAAAGAGGTCGAGGTGTACGTGGACGACATGATTGTCAAGTCCAAAGAAAGAGAGGGCCACTACGCCGCCTTACAAAAGTTTTTCCAAAGGATCAGGGAATTTCGGCTGCGGTTGAATCCTCAGAAATGTACATTCGGTGTTACAGCGGGAAAATGCTAGGATTTCTGATTACACAAAGGGGCATCGAAGTCGACCCTTCCAAAATCAAGGCCATCTTAGAAATGCCACCACCAATGACTGAAAAGGAGGTGCGAGGCTTTCTGGGTAAAGTGCAATTCATAAGGCGGTTTATCTCAAACTAACCTTAACTTGTGAACCACTTTTTGGTCTCCTTGAAGAAAGGAAAGAAGTTCCAATGGGACGGCCGATGCCAAGCTGCATTTGAACAGATTAAAGAATATCTACAGAATCCACCCGTGTTGTCACCGCCAAAGCCAGGGAAACCGTTGATACTGTACCTGTCAGTGACTGAAACTACAATGGGCTGCATGCTCGCACAAGAGTCGGAAGATAAAGTGGAAAGGGCCATTTACTATCTGAGCAAGAAGATGCTGGATTACGAGACCCGCTACACTCCGTTGGAGAAGGCTTGTTTGGCCTTGGTATGGGCTACCAGGAAGCTGCGGCACTACCTGTTAGCTCACTCTGTAACGCTGGTTTCACGACTTGATCCCATCAAATATCTTTTCGAGAAACCAGCGCTTACGGGTAGGCTAGCTCGTTGGCTGCTGTTGCTCTCCATTTTAATCTCAAGTATGTGACGCGCAAGTCAGTAAAAGGAAGAGCGGTAGCAGAGTTCCTTGCCGACCACCCGGTTGAAGGGGATGAAGCGGTTGAGTATCTGTTCCCAGATGAAGCCATTCTGCACATCGAAGATGAAACTTGGACAATGTACTTTGACGGAGCGTCAAATCAACACGGGTATGGGATAGGGGTGTTGCTGATAGCGCCTGATGATTCCCGTATCCCTTTAGCATTCAAGCTTAGATTCAAAGTCTCGAACAATGAGGCAGAGTATGAGGCGTGTATTGCCGGTCTAGAGGCTGCCCTAGAACTAGGGGCAAGGCGATTGGACGTCATTGGGGATTCAAACTTAGTTGTATCTCAAGCTAAGGGAGATTGGAAAGTAAAGAGAGGAAAAGATGATAATTTACCACCAGACCTTGGATTTGTTAATTCCGCGGTTTGAAAAGCTACAATTTCACTCACCTAGTAAGAGAGAACAACAGGTTCGCAGATTCGCTAGCAACTCTATCTTCCATGATAGACATCCCATCTGGGGTCCGGATGCGTCCAGTATTATTGACCAGAAATTTGCACCTGCCTACGAGTCAATCTCCGCCATAGATGAAGTGCAGGATAACAACCCTTGGTATTACGACATATGGAACTTCTTGGAAAAGAGGCATATCCACCAGGGGCGAATGCCAAGGACAAAAGGGCAATTAGAAGAATGGCTGTTCAGTTTATCATCTGCGGGGGTAAGTTGTACAAAAGAGGTCATCTGGGAATGCACAAGCTGTGTGTGGAAGCCGAAGAGTCGAAGCGCCTGATGGAGGCCATCCATGGAGGAGAATGTGGGGCACATATGAATGGGGTGATGCTGGCACGGAAGATCCTCAGACAGGGCTACTACTGGTCTACCATGGAGGAAGATTGTATCGGCTTTGTTCGGCGATGCCACAAATGCCAGATTCACGCAAACCGCATGAACATCCCGCCGTCAAAGCTGTACAACATGACGTCGCCATGGCCATTTTCAGTTTGGGGATCGATGTGATTGGGCGTTACTCCGTAAAGGGTCGAATGGGCATGAGTTTATCTTGGTAGCAATAGACTATTTACGAAATGGGTCGAGGCCCAATCCTTATGCCGTGTTGAAGGCTTCGCATGTCGCAAAGTTTATCAGAAACAACATTCATCTGCCGTTATGGAGTCCCGAATGAGATCATTTCGACAATGGTTCTCACTTCAAGAAGGAGGTGATTGATTTGCTGGAGAAGAAATAAATGTGGCTTTTCATAAGTCATCCACATATCGGCCGCAGACCAACGGAAGCAGTTGAGGCCGCAACAAGAACATCAAACACATACTGCAGAAGATGGTGGAAACCTATCGGGACTGGCCAGATAAGTTGCCGTTTGCTCTGTGGGGCTACCGAACGTCAGATTAGAACTTCTACCGGGGCGACTCCGTATTCCTTGGTATATGGGATGGAAGCCGTCTACCTATAGAGATTGAGGTTCCGTCTCTACGAGTATTGGTGAGTGTCAGATAGCCGAGGCAGATTGGCAGCAGAGCAGATTTCAGGAACTCATGCTTTTTATGAAGAGAAGACTGAAAGCACTGTACCAGTCCAAGGATATCAACGCAGAATCGCCCGGGCTTTTAACAAGAAGTTAAGTCTAGGAATTGAAGGAAGGAGATTTGGTACTCAAAGACAACCGAGCTCCCATCCACGACCCAAGGGGCAAGTTCAGACCCAATTGGACTGGCTCCCTATATCATCAAGTCTATCTGGTCAGGTGGAGCTGTGGTTCTGATGGACCTAGATGGCCTAGAGTTCTCCCAACCGATCAACATGGACAAGTTGAAGAAATATTACCCCTGAGAGGCTTGCTAGGCCGAAAACCCGAAAGGGCGACCTAGGCAAAATTCAGAGCACAAAAAATTAGAAAATATAAAAACTGAGCTCGCAAGGTTGAAAACCCGCAAAGGGCGGCCTTGGCAAAAGTTAGAGCGCAAAAGGAGAGTGAAAATACTCGAGTGAACCCAAGCCTGAACTACGTAAGGCTTGATTCCCATTCTTTGGGATACGTAGGCAGCTTCATCCTGAAGTTCAGCCATAAACATCTTCCCCGATCACATTTGTCCATTTGATCATCTCGGTCATCTTTGCTCATCAGACTTCATCGCATCCATCTCGGTACAGTGCTATTCAGACTAGGGGCAACTTTCCGTTGCCATGCAGTGCCGCGGTACTATTCAAACAAGGGGCAATTTTCCATTGCAGGCATCTCGGGGTTGTGCATCTCAGGACAATTCAGAGCGTGTCTCAGTTCTTGATCCATATCGAAAATGGTTTTGAAAAGTTTTAATAAAAGTTGACTTTGCTCAAATAAATCTTTTTACAACTAAGACCATTTTTGGACCAAAGTGGGAAATTTTCAGTACCACAACCTTTCAATTTCATTGATTTCAAATAGAGTTCTCTTGCTCTTGCATACAATGAAGTTGCTTTTTATTACATTCATAAAGAAAACTTGAAAGTACTAATAAAGCAATAAACCGGGGCATAGTCAAGTCAAATGTTCACTGCGCCCCCTCCCAGAGCTGCTGAAGCCTCTGATAGCCAAAGCTGGGCCCCTCTGTGCCTCTTCATTCAAGCCAATCCAAGCATCTCAGACAAAGTGTCAATAAAGCGGGAGCGGGGACCAGGAGTTCTCTCGTCCTCCATGCTGGCGCATACCTGCGGTACAGCTGCGTACCTCGACTCGGAATGTGAACCGGTACTCATCCCTCCGGCGGACAAAGTCTGATTGATGCCAAACTGGCGCCGGATACGGAATGGAAAATAGAACGACACAGTGATTCAAAGCCGATACAATGAATCCAGGTTGCGGGCATGCTATACCCATCGACCGGAAGATTGAGCCAAGGAGCATCGCCAAGCAATTGGGTCTGCGGACAAGTTGCACATCCATCAAACCACCAACCCTCATCAAGGGCGTCAACTAGGCGTTGCCTGAAGAAGTAGCCCGAGCTGAATATGCGGACAAGAGTCCACAACCTGCAGTTTATCCATCAACCATACCTGGGGAGAGGGATAAAAATGAGAGAATAAAGAATAGAGAGATGTATGATGAGAGAAAAAGTGAGGAAGGGGTTTTTGTGAGAAAAACCGAGCTTGAGAGCCGAGTGATGTGAGCAATATGTTGCGAGATTAGGTGGGGAACATTACCTGTAGTAATAGGTGGCTCCCTGCTAAATCTGGTTGTCTCTCGCGATAAAAGGCGTCCTAAGCCACAAGCAGGTCTCAGCCAGAATCATGGCAATGCAGCTTTTGCCCTCCTTCAAGCCTTGGGCAACCTCAATCAATCCGAACACTGTCTCCGAGACCGAAGAAAACAGAAATGGGATAGCACGGCACTAAGACAGAGGGCTGTCGCCGAAACCTTGCCAAGTGATGGTACTGCCGGTCACCAGTCTCAGAAAACGATAAACCAGAGCCGGAATATCCAATGTCCCGTCACGAAATCAGGATACGAGCGTCGGCATTAAGCCAGCACATTCGTCCCAAGGTTGGGCGATGGCCAAATACGAAGTTGAGGCAATTCCTCGATCAGCGCTCGCACTTCCATTAAAGCTTCGGAAATCTTCGAAGGTAGGACACACCTCTTGTCCGCTAAAGCTAAAGACATGTGTTACCGGGTTCCAAAACCTTGCCGCGGCATGGAGGAATGGAAAATGCAGCGGGGTACGGCGCAGAGTGAATAGTGCGTTTATGCCGAAAGCCCGGAAATTAGCTTTTCCGAGCCATCCAAGTTGTTAATCCAAGTCGCTGAGATTTTGGGCTAGAAATGCTTCCATTTGGAGTAAATCAGTGTGGAAATGAAGAGAACCACGAAGTTGAGACCTTTTTGAAGAGAGATAAGGTTGAGTGAAGGACAATGTCAACATTCTGCTGGTGACTGACATTTAGTGCCGACCGGCCATTAATTGTGCCGACCGGCCATATTTTGGCCGACCTTACAACTATTTGGCCGATGGCCATTCTACACCGCCGGTGAGCTTTGTATAGGCGCGGTGCGTTCTCACCCTTGCCCTCTGAGCTGTTTATGCTAAGAATTTGGGAAGTCCCACTACTTTCGATGCCCTCCAGTGATCAATTCTTACGAGGGCGCGCCCATTTGCTTATCGAGTTGTTGCATATTTGCTTATCGAGTTGTATCTCACTCTGTTGAGTCTTTGTAATGTTTGTCAAGGTGTACTCGCATTTGGCTAGTTTGCTGAGTCACCCGTATTTTGCTTATCGAGTTGTAATTGGTTTACTACCTGATTATTACGATGCGATGCTTTGATTTTCAAAACACGGTTTCAATTTCAGTCACATTGTTGTGTGATGCCTTGCGATGCGATGCATAGAACGTGCAATATAGCACTTTTTGAACAAACAGTTGTTTCATTTCCATCATATGTATTTGAAAAACACGCGCTTTTGAGAAATAAAACCTGCCTAAGGCAGTGCAATGTGCTTAAACTCCTAGTAAAAGGAAAAGTAAAGCAGAAGAATAGCAGGGTAGCAAAGTGCTGGGTTTGACACCGGTAACCTCCCCCTTTCGGTCATCGTACCTTTTGCGCCCTTGTTCGGGTCAATTATGGGGTTTGGCACCTTCATTATTCAAGACAATACAAGAAATGCACTGTCAGAATGCAAGTGGAGCTTCAGTTGATTTCAAGTCCATACTCTCGGAGCGATGCTCGGAACATGCGAAGGATGTCCCTCCGTATCCTTTTATATCTTGTGAATTTCAATAAATTGCTTTCAATTACACTGTGTTGCAGTACGTTGCATTTCCACATCATGTTCTATACATGATCAATTTCAAGTTTCTTTTATATACTACATTGCATCGTATGGTGCGCTTGCTTTACTGATATGTGTTCAAGTTTCTTTTATATACCATTGCATTGTATGTGTGCGCTTGCTTTACTGAGTATGATGTTCAAGTTCCTTTTATATACACATTGCATCGGTATGCGTGCGCTTGCTTTACTTAGATAGGTTCAAGTTCCTTCTTTATATACTCATTGCATCGGTATGGTGCGCTTGCTTTACTGATATGGTTCAAGTTTCTTCTTATATACACATTGCATGTATGTCGTGCCTTGCTTTACTTAGATATGTTCAAGTTCTCTTCCTTTATATACACATTGCATTCGTATGTGTGCCTTGCTTTACTGAGATGGTTCAAGTTTCTTTTATATACTACATTGCATCGGTATGCGTGCGTTGCTTTACTTAGATATTGTTCAAGTTTTCTTTTTATATACTCATTGCTTCGTATGCGTGCGTTGCTTTACTGAATGAGTTCAAGTTCTTTATATACCATTGCATTCGTATGGTGCGTTGCTTTACTGATATGATGTTCAAGTCCTTCCTTTTATACCATTGCTTGTATGCACGGTGCATTTGCTTTACTTATATGGTTCAAAGTTCCTTATATACACATTGCATTGTATGACGTGTGCATTGCTTACTACATGTGTTCAATTCTACTACTTGCTAGACCATTGCATGCATTGTCACGCATTTCGTTGCATGTTACATATTGCTACCGTGTGTTCTTCAAGTTTGCTTTCTTTGCAGGCACGATATTGTATGTACGGCTCATTTCGAGGCCGGTGCAACCGGACGAGACCGCGCAGGTATTGTATCTCCCGAGTGAGACGTATTGAGAATTCCATAATTCTCTTACACCTTTCTGCATTGTAGGTGTAGTTTGGTATGCTAGCTTATAACTGTCGCATGTGTGCTTCGTTACAGCTTCCTTTGCATGATCATAAGTTATGTCTCGGCTTTTGCATGTTCAGTTGCATCTTGCCCCTACGGGTACCTTTCGTGGCTGTGCTCCCAACTACCTTTTGTTCCTATCGTAGCTTGGGTACCATTGGCTTTGTCTTTCAAGTCTTCGGCCTTGTCAAAAATGGGTCGTCTCTGGGCTTTGACATTCACTCCCGTCATTGTTATGACTTTCGAGTTCTGTCAAAGAGGGGCAACTGTAGACACCCCATTTTTGACCGTCCTCATAGACTTGGACGTCACCGTTGGAACACTCGGTGATTATCCATGTTTGTGTTCGTTTGGAGTTCCCGGAGTTCTCGGCTACGCGCGCCTTGCCTCAGGACCTCAAACTCGACCGTTTTGTGTCTTGGTTTTGCACCAAACACTTGTGTTTTGCCTTGGAGAGGGCAGGGAATGCCTTGTGAGGCACCCCCATCACCACAACACCGCGCTGTGACTAGAGGCCACCGGCTGGCTGGTTGTCACCGGCACTTATATTGTGCCGGTCGGCACTTTTTTTGCGGTGGCCTGTTTGAAATGACCATTTTGCCCTGCCGACTACTGTTGCGGTTGCTTTTTGAGATTTTTTAAGCAGCTGTTACCAGTTCTTTGCTTCCCCTCCAACACGTGTATGGAGGGATGAGCCTCTTGGTTTGCTTAGTTGCTAAGCATTCCAGATTGCCCCCTATAAGAGGAGAGTCCTTGCTCTTGACTAAGGTTGGCCATTTGAGAGATCAAAAACCAGAGCTTATACAATATTCTCTCTTCTATATCTGTCATAACTCATCTCTCACCTCTTTGTGTGTGTTTAGTTTGACAATAGTAGATTTTACCTACTTTTGCACCATTACACACACTATTACACCTTATTTCGAGATTGAGGGACTTGGAGGGTTAGTTGTGTTGGTTTTGGACTGTTTTGACACTAGAGAGTGGCTGATCCACTTGTTCTTCAAAGGGATCTTCAAGGGACTTTCTGCCGGCCGCAAATTTATTGGCCGATCGGCACTGTTTTTGTGCCGATAAAACTCCATTTTGCAGCCGGTGGAACAACTCAATAGCCGATGACCACCCCCCCAGCCGGTGGGTACTTCAGACCATTTGGAAGGTATCCCAGAACTTTAGGAATTTTTAGAGAGACAGGACAGTAAAAGCAGAAAGCCAGCAGTGGCACGGTACAGGTTTTCGGGCAAGCCGCGCCGAGCATGCATCATTCGCGCATCCCAAGGCAGGGTGAGGCCCATTGCGTTATTTGCTTTAATTTTTAGTAATTAGAATTTGTAATAATTAATTCATTTATTCGTTGGACTGTATTATTATTGGTCCTCCGAGTGAGGGTGAATTTGTAATAAGTGTGTGTGAGTGGGTGCATGTCTTCCAACCCCCATTTCTTTCTACCCTTTATTTACCTGCTTATGATGGTAGATTAGGGCACATCTTAAATTAGCATACCTTATGCAATGCATGCGTGCATCCATGCATTTGTTAAACATGCACCGGGCTCGGTACATCATTCAAACTGCATCGTACTTTCAATTCCAAATTGAATACGTGATAGTTGTTGCATTTCATGTGCCATGCTTAGGATAGCCGGATGCTCAGATTACATTCCGTATGCGAATGAGAAATATGATGCAACCACACCAAGTATGCATGCAACTATCACAATGGGCATCAAAATGCTAGACATACAAGGTATAAGTGGCATACACATGAGCCAATCAAGCAATGGACCAACCTACTATAACACCTAATGAACCAAACATGCAACAAAGCATATAATGAGCATACAATGGTGGCCTTAACCACCATAGGGGAGGCCTCAAACCTTCCCAAAACAGTGGCCGAAATGGACTGAAATCAAGGACAAAATACCTTACAAGCATGCGAGCCAATAAGCCCAAAACCAAGGGCACTCAAGAGAGCATCTAACCATCACTTACACAACCACTCATGGCATGAATCTAATAACCAAAAATAGAATTTCAGCATGCAAAATGACACCCAAACCCCCTTTGATGGTAGCCCCAAAGTGCATTAAACATGGAAGCATGTACAATGCTCTCCTTAATGCATAAAAGACCAACAATTCAAAGCATGGGTAGGATGGTAAATAGAGGTTCTTGAACATGGCATAAGGACTGAAATACCACCCACAATGATGCCAAATCATGAAGTCAAGACAAGCTAAACATGCTAGAGCTCCATACAAGCAAGGCTTACAAGCCAACATGCAAGACAACCAAACCAAGCATGCCAAATGTGTCAAAAACAGTGGCTCACAGCCCCCTCACATGACAAGATGGTGCTAGTACCCTCATGGAACTATGCTAAAACATGCAAGAACAAGGCTTGGATGCATGGCATACTTCTAAGCATAAAGGAGCATTTCAAAGCAAGTATGAGAGGCATGTTAAGGGCCATAAAACCAACCTAAAACAGAGATCAAACATGACCTAAAACACCCTAGAAAGCTCTGAAATGAAGCTAAATGCAAGCATGCATGCATGCTACCTCATGAGCCAAGAATGAGGGCCAAAGAGAGACAAAGGGGAGAGGGGTGTCCCTCCCCTTTATGAGACTTCAAAACACCTCCTCACCACTGAAAATCCACTGGTTTTCAGTGGTGAGAAGGCCAAAAACAACAAGCAAACAAAGCCTAAGGAAAAGGCACAAAAAGGGCCAAAACAAGGCCTAAGAGGGTGAGTTCTTACTCAAATCAAAAGGTGACCTTAATGAAAGTTCTTAAGCAAGTAAAAACAAGATTTTTTTATGTTACACAAAGCTTAAAACACAAAGCAAGAGGGGTAGAAACTAGTTGCAAGAATGGGGAAACTAAAGTAAAGAGTTTACCCTTGAAGATCCCTTGAAGAACAAGTGGTCCAGCCACTCCCTAGTGGTCAAAATCAGTCCAAAATCACAACAAACAACCCTCCAAGTCCCTCAATCTCGAAATAAGGTGCAATAGTGTGTGTAATGGTGCAAAAGTAAGGTAAAAGTGCACTATTTGGTCACAAAAAACACACACAAGGGTGAGAGTGAGTGAGATATAGAGAGAGAGAGAATGTATAAGCTCTGGTTTTTGATCTCTCAAAATGGCCAACCCTTAGCCAAGAAGACAAGGCCTCCTCTTATAGAGGAGGCAATCTTGTAAGCTTAGCAACTAAGCAAACAAGAGGCTCATCCCTCCATACACGTGTATGGAGGGGGAAGAAAGTGGTACACAGCTGCTTAAAAATATCTCAAAAAGCAACCGCACAGTAGTCGGCAGGGCAAAATGGTCATTTTGCCAAAAAACAGTGCCGACCGGCACAAAATAGTGCCGACCGGCACAATATAGTGCCGGTGTCCACACCAGCCAGCCGGTGGCCTCTAGCCACAGCCGGTGGTGGGTGGGGGATGCCTCACAAAGCATTCCCTGCCCTCCCAAGGCAAAACACAAGTGTTTGGTGCAAAACCAAACACCAAACGGTCGAGTTCGGAGGTCCTGAGGCAAGGCGCGCGTAGCCGAGAACTCCGGGAATCTCCAAACGAACACAAACATGGATAATCACCGAGTGTTCCAACGGTGACGTCCGAGTCTAGAGGACGGTCAAAAATGGGGGGGTGTCTACAGTTGCCCCTCTTTGACAGAACTCGAAAGTCATAACAATGACGGGAGTGAATGTCAAAGCCCAGAGACGACCCATTTTTGACAAGGCCGAAGACTTGGACAAACATACAAAGCGCAAATGGTTGAACTCGCAAGCTGCGTACGTATCCCTTAGGAATCAAACCAGCGTAGTTCAGGTAGGAGGCACACATGCCACAGATAAGGTATGCGCCCGTAGGCGGGGGCAAGATGCAACTGACGATGCAAAAGGCCGAGCCGAGCATACTTATGATCATGCAAAGAAAGCTGTAACGAAGCACACATGCGACAGTTATAAAGCTAGCATACCAAACTACACCACAATGCAGAAAGGGTGTAAGAGAATTATGGAATTCTCAACACGTCTCACTCGGGAGATACAATACCTGCGCGGTTCGTCCGGTTGCACCGGCCTCGAATGAGCCGTACATACAATATCGTGCCTGCAAAGAAAGAAAGCAAACTTGACAGATACAACATCGGTAGCAATATGCATAACAATGCAATCGAAAGTGCGTGACAATGCATGCAATGTGTACAGCAAGAGATAGTAGAATTGAACACATGTGAGTGAAGTAATGCACACGTGCACACAATGTGTATATAAAGGAACTTGAACACATATCAGTAAAGCAAAGCACACGTGCACGCAATGTATATAAAGGAACTTGAACACATATCAGTAAAGCAAAGCACGCATACAATGCAATGTGTATAAAAAGAAACTTGAACACATATCAGTAAAGCAAGGCACGCATACATGCAATGTGTATATAAAAAAAAAAACTGAACACATATCAGTAAAGCAAGGCACGCATACCATGCAATGTGTATATAAAAAGAAACTTGAACACATATCAGTAAAGCAAGGCACGCATACCATGCAATGTGTATATAAAAAAGAAACTTGAACAATATCAGTAAAAGCAAGGCACGCATACCATGCAATGTGTATATAAAAAGAGAAACTTGAACACATATCAGTAAAGCAAGGCACGCATACCATGCAATGTGTATATAAAAAAGAAACTTGAACACATATCAGTAAAGCAAGGCACGCATACCATGCAATGTGTATATAAAAAAAGAAACTTGAACACATATCAGTAAAGCAAGGCACGCATACCATGCAATGTGTATATAAAAAAAGAAACTTGAACACATATCAGTAAAGCAAGGCACGCATACCATGCAATGTGTATATAAAAAAGAAACTTGAAATTGATCATGTTAGACATGATGCTGGAATGCAACGTACTGCAACTCCGTGTAATTGAAATGATTTAGAGAATTCACAAGATATAAAAGGATACGGGAAGGGACATCCTTCGCATGTTCCGAGCATTGCTCGCGAGAGTTGTGGTACGAGGTCAACTCGAAGCTCCACTTGCATTCTGACAGTGCATTTCTTATATTGTCTTGAATAATGAAGGTGCCAGACCCATGATTGACCCGAACAAGGGCGCAAAAGGTACGATGACCGAAAGGGGGAGGTTACCGGTGTCAAACCCAGCACTTTGCTACCCTGCTATTCTTCTACTTTACTTCCCTTTTTACTAGGAGTTTAAGCACATTGCACTGCCTTAGGCAGGTTTTATTTCTCAAAAGCGCGTGTTTTGCAAATCATATGATGGAAATGAAACAACTGTTTGTTCAAAAAGTGCTATATTCGCACGTTCTATGCATCGCATCGCAAGGCATCACACAACAATGTGACTGAAATTGAAACCTTGTTTTTGAAAATCAAAGCATCGCATCGTAATAATCAGGTAGTAAACCAATTACAACTCGATAAGCAAAATAGGGTGACTCAGCAAACTAGCCAAATGCGAGTACACCTTGACAAACATTTACAAAGACTCAACGAGAGTGAGATACAACTCGATAAGCAAATATGCAACAACTCGATAAGCAAATGGGCGTACCCTCGTAAGAATTGATCACTGGAGGGCATCGAAAGTAGTGGGACTTCCCAAATTCTTAGCATAAACAGCTCAGAGGGCAAGGGTGAGAACCACCGCCTAGTAGAAAGCCCACCGGCTGTGTGTAAAGGCCATCGGCCAAAATAGTGATTAATCGGCCAAAAAAGATGGCCGGTCGGCACAATAATTGGCCGGTCGGCACTAAATTGTCAGTACCAGCAGAATGTTGACATCTGTCCTTCACTCAACCTTATCTTCTTCAAAAAGGTCTCAACTTCGTGGTTCTCTTCATTTCCACACTGATTTACTCCAAATGGAAGCATTTCTAGCCCAAAATCTCACGACTTGGATTAACAACTTGGACGGCTCGGAAAAGCTTAATTTCCGGGCTTTCGGCATAAACGCACTATTCACTTTGCGCCGTACCCCGCTGCATTTTCCATTCCTCCATGCCGCGGCAAGGTTTTGGAACCGGTAACACATGTCTTTAGCTTTAGCGGACAAGAGGTGTGTCCCACTTTTGAAGATTTCCGAACTCTAATGGAATCTGAGCGCGATGAGGAGATCCTGCCCCAACTTCGTTTTGGCCATGCTCAAACCTTGGGAGAAATGTGCGGGCTTTCAATGCCCGACGCTCGTTCTCTAATTTGTGACGGGACATTAGATGTTCCGAGCTTGGTTTGTCGCTTTTCTGAGACTGGTGATCGCGGCGACCATCACTGGCAAGGTTTTCGGCGACACGCCCTTTGTTTATGCCTGCTATCCCATTTTTCTGTTTATCTCTGGTTCTGGAGGGCCCAGTGTCCGGTTGATTGAGGTTGCCCAAGGCTTGAAGGGGGCAAAAGCTGCATTGCCATGATTCTGGCTGAGACACTGCTGGGCTTAGACGTTTTATCGTCGAGAGACGATCAGATTAGCAGGGAGTCCACTATTACTGCAGGTAATGTTCCCCACCTAATCTCGCATACATATGCTCACATCACTCGGCTCTCAAGCTCGGTTTTTCTCACAAAAACCCTTCCTCACTTTTTCTCTCATCATACATCTCTCTATTCTTTATTCTCTCATTTTTATCCCTCCCCAGGTATGGTTGATGGATAAACTGCAGGTTGTGGACTCTTGTCCGGCATATTCAGCTCGTGGCTACTTCTTCAGGCAACGCCTAGTTGACGCCCTTGATGAGGGTTGGTGGTTTGAATGGATGTGCAACTTGTCCGCAGACCGCATTGCTTGGCGGTGCCCTTGGCTCAATCTTCCGGTGATGAGTTACAGCATGACCCGTCAACCCGGGATCCAATTGTTGGCTTGACTCACTGTGTCTTCTATTTCCCATTCCGTATCCTGCGCCAGTTTGGTCATAATCAGACTTGTCCGCCGGAAGGGATAGAGTACCCGGTTACATTCCGATTCGAGGCGCACAGCTGGCCCGGTATGCCACAGCATGGAGGACGAGAGAACTCCTGGCTCCCGCTCCCGCTTTCAGTTGCACTTTGTCTGATGAGTGCTTGGATTGGCTTAATGAAGAGGCACAGATTGGCCCAGCTTGGTATCAGAGGCTCCAGCTAGCTCTGGGAGGGGGCGCAGTGACATTTGACTTGACTATGCCCCGGTTTATTGCTTTATTAGTACTTTCAAGTTTTCTTTATGAATGTAATAAAAAGCAACTTCGATTGTATGCAAGAGCAAGAGAACTCTATTTGAAATCAATGAAATTGAAGGTTGTGGTACTGAAATTTCCCACTTTGGTCCAGAAATGGTCTTAGTTGTAAAAAGATTTATTTGAGCAAAGTCAACTTTTATTAAAACTTTTCAAAACTATTTTCGATATGGATCAAAACTGAACACGCTTGAGATCTGTCGTTGAGGTGCACAACCCCGGATGCTGGCAACTGGAAAGTTGCCCCTTGTTGAACTGATACCGCGGCACTGTTATGGCAACGGAAAGTTGCCCCTAGTCTGAATAACCCTGTACCGAAGATTGCGATAAATGTTGATGAGCAAAGATGACCGAGATGATCAAATGGACAAATTGATCGGGGAAGAGTTTATGGCTGAACTTCAGGATGAAGCTGCCTACGTATCCAAAGATGGGAATCAAGCCTTACGTAGTTCAGGCTTGGGTTCACTCGAGTATTTTCACTCTCCTTTTGCGCTCTAACTTTTGCCAAGGCCGCCCTTTGCGGGTTTTCAACCTTGCGAGCTCAGTTTTATATTTTCTAATTTTTTGTGCTCTGAATTTTGCCTAGGTCGCCCTTTCGGGTTTTCGGCCTAGCAAGCCTCTCAGGGGTAATATTTCTTCAACTTGTCCATGTTGATCGGTTGGGAGAACTCCAGGCCATCTAGGTCCATCAGAACCACAGCTCCACCTGACCAGATAGATAGACTTGATGATATAGGACCAGTCCAATTGGGTCTGAACTTGCCCCTTGGGTCGTGGATGGGAGCTCGGTTGTCTTTGAGTACCAAATCTCCTTCCTTCAAGTTCCTAGACTTAACTTTCTTGTTAAAAGCCCGGGCGATTCTGCGTTGATATCCTTGGACGTGGTACAGTGCTTTCAGTCTTCTTTCATTGAAAAGCATGAGTTCCTCGAATCTGCTCTGCTGCCAATCTGCCTCGGCTATCTGACACTCAGCCAATACTCGTAGAGACGGAACCTCAATCTCTATAGGTAGGACGGCCTCCATCCCATATACCAAGGAATACGGAGTCGCCCCGGTAGAAGTTCTAATCGACGTTCGGTAGCCCCACAGAGCAAACGGCAACTTGTCTGGCCAGTCCCGATAGGTTTCCACCATCTTCTGCAGTATGTGTTTGATGTTCTTGTTAGCGGCCTCAACTGCTCCGTTGGTCTGCGGCCGATATGTGGATGACTTATGAAAAGCCACATTATACTTCTCCAACAGATCAATCACCTCCTTCTTGAAGTGAGAACCATTGTCCGAAATGATCTCATTCGGGACTCCATAACGGCAGATGATGTTGTTTCTGATAAACTTTGCGACATGCGAAGCCTTCAACACGGCATAAGATTGGGCCTCGACCCACTTCGTGAAATAGTCTATTGCTACCAAGATAAACTCATGCCCATTCGACCCTTTAGGAGTAACAGCTCCAATCACATCGATCCCCCAAACTGAAAATGGCCATGGCGACGTCATGTTGTACAGCTTTGACGGCGGGATGTTCATGCGGTTTGCGTGAATCTGGCATTTGTGGCATCGCCGAACAAAGCCGATACAATCTTCCTCCATGGTAGACCAGTAGTAGCCCTGTCTGAGGATCTTCCGTGCCAGCATCACCCCATTCATATGTGCCCCACATTCTCCTCCATGGATGGCCTCCATCAGGCGCTTCGACTCTTCGGCTTCCACACACAGCTTGTGCATTCCCAGATGACCTCTTTTGTACAACTTACCCCCAGATGATAAACTGAACAGCCATTCTTCTAATTGCCCTTTTGTCCTTGGCATTCGCCCCTGGTGGATATGCCTCTTTTCCAAGAAGTTCCATATGTCGTAATACCAAGGGTTGTTATCTTGCACTTCATCTATGGCGGAGATTGACTCGTAGGCAGGTGCAAATTTCTGGTTCTAATATAATGACGCATCCGGATCCCAGATGGGATGTCTATCATGGAAGATAGAGTTGCTAGCGAATCTGCGAACCTGTTGTTCTCTCTTACTAGGTGAGTGAAATTGAGCTTTTCAAACCGCGGAATTAACAAATCCAAGGTCTGGTGGTAAATTATCATCTTTTCCTCTTTTACTTTCCAATCTCCTTAGCTTGAGATACAACTAAGTTCGAATCCCCAATGACGTCCAATCGCCTTGCCCCTAGTTCTAGGGCAGCCTCTAGACCGGCAATACACGCCTCATACTCTGCCTCATTGTTCGAGACTTTGAATCTAAGCTTGAATGCTAAAGGGATACGGGAATCATCAGGCGCTATCAGCAACACCCCTATCCCATACCCGTGTTGATTTGACGCTCCGTCAAAGTACATTGTCCAAGTTTCATCTTCGATGTGCAGAATGGCTTCATCTGGGAACAGATACTCAACCGCTTCATCCCCTTCAACCGGGTGGTCGGCAAGGAACTCTGCTACCGCTCTTCCTTTTACTGACTTGCGCGTCACATACTTGAGATCAAATTCGGAGAGCAACAGCAGCCAACGAGCTAGCCTACCCGTAAGCGCTGGTTTCTCGAAAAGATATTGATGGGATCAAGTCGTGAAACCAGCGTTACAGAGTGAGCTAACAGGTAGTGCCGCAGCTTCCTGGTAGCCCATACCAAGGCCAAACAAGCCTTCTCCAACGGAGTGTAGCGGGTCTCGTAATCCAGCATCTTCTTGCTCAGATAGTAAATGGCCCTTTCCACTTTATCTTCCGATTCTTGTGCGAGCATGCAGCCCATTGTAGTTTCAGTCACTGACAGGTACAGTATCAACGGTTTCCCTGGCTTTGGCGGCGACAACACGGGTGGATTCTGTAGATATTCTTTAATCTGTTCAAATGCAGCTTGACATCGGCCGTCCCATTGGAACTTCTTTCCTTTCTTCAAGAGGCCAAAAAGTGGTTCACAAGTTAAGGTTAGTTTTGAGATAAACCGTCTTATGAATTGCACTTTACCCAGAAAGCCTCGCACCTCCTTTTCAGTCATTGGTGGTGGCATTTCTAAGATGGCCTTGATTTTGGAAGGGTCGACTTCGATGCCCCTTTGTGTAATCAGAAATCCGAGCATTTTTCCCGCTGTAACACCAAATGTACACTTCTGAGGATTCAACCGCAGCCGAAATTCCCTGATCCTTTGGAAGAATTTTTGCAAGGCGGTGTAGTGGCCCTCTCTTTCTTTGGACTTGACAATCATGTCGTCCACGTACACCTCGACCTCTTTATGGATCATGTCATGTAATATTGTGGTTGCAGCCCGTTGATATGTAGCCCCAGCGTTCTTCAACCCAAATGGCATTACTCTGTAGCAATATGTACCCCACGGGGTGGTAAAAGCAGTCTTTTCCCGGTCTTCGGGTGCCATTACTATCTGATTATAACCTGAGAAGCCATCCATAAACGAAAGCAAAGCATGCCCCGCTGTGAAGTCCACCAACTCGTCAATATGCGGTAAGGGAAAGTCATCCTTCGGACTGGCTCTATTCAAATCCCTGAAGTCCACACATACTCGGATTCTGCCATCTTTCTTCGGCACTGGAACAATGTTGGCCAACCAAGTCGGGTATTCGGATACCAGCAGGAAGCCTGCATCAATCTGCTTGGTGACCTCTTCCTTGATCTTAATGGCCCAATCAGGGCGGATCCTTCTGAGTTTCTGTTTGACAGGTCGGGCCTCGGGGTCAAGAGGGATCCGGTGCTGTACAATCTCAGGATCGATTCCAGGCATGTCTTCGTAGGACCACGCGAAAACATCTTTGAAATCTTTTAATAAAGCGACTAAGCGCTCGCGTTCCTCCGAAGACAACGTGGACCCGATCTGGACCAGCCGCGGGTCCTTCTCAGTACCAATGTTCACGGTAGTGATTTCATCCATTAAGGGTTTAACAAACCTCTCCTGCTCTTGTTCAATTAGTCGTTGCAAAACCGGAGGAATTTCGTCCTCGTCGTTTTCATCAAAATTTTGAAAGTCCTGATTTAAGCAATAAACCAAAGGCACTGAAAAGTACTCGGAAACCACAGTGACCTCATTCTCATTAGATACTTCCGAACCGTCCAATTCTTCTGTTACAACAGACTCAAAAGAGAAAGAAAAAGACGACCTGGACAGGACTGTGGCATCCGGGTTATCACCCCCAGGAATACCGAACTCAGACTCAGACGAGCTGGAACCTGATTCCGACTCACAAGACTCGGTGGAATCAGATTCCGGCTCACTACCTGACCCGGTGCTGCTAGATAAAAATCCCTCCTCGTACTGCCAGGTGAGGGAAGGTGCGATGGATGCATCCAAAATAGCTGTTGGTAGGCCCGCAGCCGTTTCATCTCCAATCATAGACACCGAGGAGTTATCCCCCAAGCACAACTGGTCGATCGAAGGATCTGAAAGTAGACATGCCAGTGCTACCCCCATTTCAAACTCTGTGTCCGCAGACTCTGCTTCCTTGCTATGCTCGGTCTCAACCGCTGGGTCTGTCTGCTTTTCAACAACATCATCCCCAGATAATTGTAGGTCAAAGAAAATTTCGAACCCCGGGACGCGCTTCTTCTCTGCGTTCCACCACGGCTCCGGAAAACCACAGAATGGAAAATCCTCCCCCTCCCGGACGAAGCGTCCGTTCAGGGTACCTCGGATGGGCCGATGCATCAATTCAAAGGGTTTTCCCATCTGTTTCGCCTTGGCTCTTGCAGCCGTCTCTTTTCCTTTTCTTACCCAGTCTTCCTTGGTGGGCGTATATCCCAGGCCAAAGGTATGGGGGTTGTGCGGCACCTCGGCCAACGCTGCGATACCTTTGCGGCCGCTCTTCCCTAATCCCATCCCGGGGATGTATTGGAGCTTATTCATGAGATACACTGCTTGGGCACTGACATATATCTCTTCATTTGTAGCCATAATATTCCGTACGACCTGAGCCTCGGCCAAGGTAAAACCCGATATGAACACATCTTCCATGCCATGCTCGATTTCTAGAACAGGCGTGGATACCTCTGGTGGCGGGTGGATTGACGAATTCCCAAAGACAATGGCTACTCCCTTCCCGTAGGGGTATTTCACCATTTGATGCAAAGTAGATGATACTGCCTTTACTTGATGCAGCCACGGCCGTCCTAAAAGCAAGTTGAAGGTTGCAGGGACCTCTAGGACATGGAAATCTATCTCGTGCTGCCCCGGCCCAACCTTTGTCTGAACTTTAACTGTTCCCATTACTTCTCTACTTGTATTGTCATATGCCCGGATGACCTGGGCTGTTGGTACAAAATCCACGGTTTTCAAGCCAATTGCATATGCCGTCCTCGCTGGGCAGACATTAATGGCGGACCCGGTATCAACAAGCACCACCGGTATCCACTTATTTCTACACTCCACGGAGATGTAGAGGGGTTTATTATGATTCGTGCCCTCGGGCGGAAGTTCTTTGTCGGAAAAGGTCAGCATCGGGGTACCCCCCCCGGGAAGACCAATCCCACCAGCTGCTCTGGCGTGGTTTCTATTGAAAGCTTTGCTTTGTCCATGGCTGATAAAACAGCCTCTCTATGTACTCGTGAAGCCATGAGCAGCCCCCAAATAGAGATGTCCGCCTGTATCTTTTTCAGCTGTTTGAGTACAGCTTCTTCTTCAAGCTGCTTCTCTTTTTGCTTCTCAGCTTCTCTGTCCTTTCCCGAGGCTTCCGGTTGATCTAAGTGTGGGGGTTTGAAATACCGCCCACTCCGTGTCATGTGGTCAACCTCTCCGAGGTACCAAGTGTTATCAGGTTGGTTATTCCCCCAATCTTCGTCGGTGTGAGCAAGACATAAATCTTCGTCTTCCCACCACATTCCATTAGCAGCCGACAGACACCTGTCCGGCTCTGGTACAGCTGTTCTTGTGCTCGCAGCACCTTTCATCCACATACCTGAGGTATTCTCGGTTCCTATGCACACAGCAGTTTCAACTCCCACAGGGGCCTTTGCTTTCCTGGTTCTCTCGGAATCTTCAAAACTTGCTTGTTCTGGCATGACTGACTGTTCCATCATCTCCGCACTCAAAATGTTCCAATCTCGGGCGAAATTCTCGACACCGGCCCCCCCCGGCGATGTATTCTGCTCTTCGACCCTCCCGGCCGTTACTGATATTCCCGCCCCTACTGGGCCCTGCTCTGCCTGAAATTCTCCTATCACATCAGGTTGATCGTCCAACCACCCGGTAACTTCTGCTGAATTCTCATAATCAAACCATGCGACTGTCGCATCCTCTGGGTCCTGGTCACTGTAAAACTGGAGTTCGGCAAGGTCCTCCCCCACAGCTGTTACATCATCTGTTCCCTGCCCCAAATATCTCCGTGAATCACACACAATTCTCCCTCTGTTGGCAATTCTACTCCGGGCCCATCTTGGCCTACTGATGAAATGTAGTCACCCGGACTATATGTTTTCTTGACACAAATTCCAAATCCCGCAGATTCTGACCCAACAATCCTCTTTTCCTTTGGGATTTCCTCTCTCCTATCTCGATGGTCACCACCGCTGGTTTTGGTTGGGTTTCGAAGACGTCCATCATGCACAAGGCGGTGCAATCAGGAAGAAATACTTCTGGTTTAGGGAGGTGGGTAGGTGTGATATAGATACTAGGGTCGTAGGACACGTCCCCAATATGGATGAAATTGAGTCTTTTGGGCGGTGGAGCTTGGTTATGTGTGGGGAGAGGGTTTGTGGTAACATTGGGTTTTTCAGGAGGCAGGATCACCCCATTATCAATGAGATCTTGAATCTCATGACGTAACCGAAAGCACTGGTCGGTGTCGTGACCGTGCTGTTGGTGAAAGGCGCAATATTTGGCCGGGTTATGGGTAGGAGGGAGTTTTTCTGGTAATGGCCGCGGCTCCAGGGGCTTCAGATGCCCTTTCTTGATCAAAACCCCCAGAGCTTTGGATAGGGGCATATATAATGGGGCGAAGTTTCGGGTGTTTCTGGGTGGGTATTTGGTTGTTTGTGGGTTGCTTCCGGATGCGCCGGAAAATGGCGCAGCTGCCGTATTTCTTTGAGGGGGGTTGGCAGTGACCATACTTACTTCGGTGGCTCTCGTAGTAGTAGTGCCACTCGGGCCTGCATTGCTACCACGATTGAAAGTTCGTCGGGGTTGCTCCCGGTCGTTATCAATCAAACCTTGTTTTAAAGCATCCTCAATCTGCACCCCCATTTCATGAAGGTCAGAAAAAGTAGGAAAGGGGAGAACTATCATCTTTTGCATCAATTTTGGTTGAAGATTGCGCACAATCATCCGAATCTGGTCTTTGTCCGTAGGCCTCAAGGCCATCATCGAAGCCTTGGCCCTCCATCTGGTTACAAACTCTGAAAAACTCTCCTTAGGTTCTTGCCTAGTCGTCTCGAGATCACGGGTCGTAATCTCAATCTGTGTATTATACGAATATTGTGCGATGAAGGCCTCAGCCATTTCGTCCCAATTCCTCTTGACGTCATCTTCCAACTTGGCATACCAAATGGCCGCCACACCTGACAGGGTCCGGCCAAACAAAGACAACTTCTGAAGCCTACTGAGGCCCATCGGCCTTAGGACATCTGAAAACAATCTCAAGTGCACCATGGGGTCCCCGGACCCGTCAAACCGATCAATATGAGGCATTTTGAATCTGTCGGGCAGCGTCACAGCTGCATCGGTGTATCCATCTTCAATATCAGGGATAGTCTTGACCCCCTGTGATCTCTTGAACAGCTTTTCAAGCTTGCTCAACTTCAGTGCGGTAGGATCAGTTTCGAACTCAAAGGGAGAGTCCGGTAGGTTGGTAGGTGTTTTTGATAGCTGAGGTTGGATTTGAGGTAGGATTGGGGGTGGGGGTGGTCCTGTGGGCAGCTCTGTATCAGTTTGAACATTGGCTGTCTCCCCGACGTTAGGAACTCCTGGCGGGGGAGGAACTTGATGTGAAGCAGATGCTCCGGTCTGCTGCTCTAGCCTGGCTATTGTCTCTGCCTGTTGTCTGGAAAATTCTGCCTGTCGGACAGCATCTTGCTGCATTGCTTTCATGCTTTCCTGAAGGTGGCGCACCATTTCCTCCAAACTAGCCATGCTATTCTGCTCTGATTGGGTTACTGGTATGTATTCTCTCTCTGTTGGCGACACAGAACCCTGATCCCTACTGTATACAGGTGGGGTAGACAAAGCCCTCTGTACTGAATGCTGAACTGGTGCCCTTTGTCTAGCTGACCTCCGTCTAGTAACCGGGGGTAGAGAGTGGTACACTGGTTGTCCGTCTATCAGATCCTCAGATCGATGGAGTCGACGACCTCTAGTCCAGAGTGCTCGGGGAGTATCTACTGGGTCAGAAGCAATCGTGCTCAACTACCTAGTAAAAAAAACAAAATAAAGCGTATAAATGACAGAAAATCGGACAGCATAACGGCATAAAATAAACAACACACGATTGGATAACACGCTGAACTCGATTCACTGTCCCTGCAATACTGATCACTATTTCTGAACCATTGCCCCCAAGTCTGAATCTGGTACCCACAGATAACCTGATTCCCCCAAAATACTGTTACTGGTGCCCTCAGGCCGGATAAAACTTGCGAACTGACATGCGCATTTCCTGTAGAGATACACTCTAAAAGCACATAGCAAGTAAATGAGAGCCAATACACCCCTATGTTGGGGTAGGGTTTCCCTGTCCTATTTTGTCAGGAGCTAGGGTTTCACTACGCACACAGCGGTTTCAAACAACCTATATCGGGTAAGCAACCTGTCCTAGTTTGGAATGGTCACTATGGATCCGAATATGCACTAGGTCGAATGGTCAAAAAGGGTGCCCCGGTAAAACCGGGGTTTGTGTTCCCATACTGGCAGAGCCCGCAACCGGTCAGCCTTATGGACATGCCTTGACAAGACAAGCCTCCGGCAAACCGCTCAGGAATAGCAGATGGCCAACACGGTGTCCTAGGCGCACCAATGCACATGCAATGCAAAGAAACACATAAGTGTAGTCAAAACAGGATATCATGAGTTCGAGTCAAGCTCTCTAAACTCCCCAGCAGAGTCGCCAGAAACTGTAGCACGTCCGCCGGGGACCTCGGCTACAGTTCGGACTCGATTTGTGTCGCGGTTCTAAATCTGAACCAAAGAGTCCAAATCCGGCAAATCGTTTTGAAGAAAAACAGATTTTTGAAAAAGTAGTGCCAAACATGGACTGCTTTGCCAGATTACAGAGTCGCCACCTAAATATTTTAAAATGGGAAATTTAGGAAACCCTGACTCGGTGCCGAAGGCCACATGTCCGTCATCACCAAAGTGGTCTTGGCTCGGGAGCTTGGGTACGATCGGGGAAGGTCAGCTATGAGCACCCCCTTTCGCCCGGTCCGAAGACCGGCCTCTACTAACCGTGATATCCGTTTTTGAAAACTTTATGCGTTCTTATTCCGGTTATTAGCCTAGAATTACTATATTATGCGCACAGCAAACAAGTATAGACCAAATCGCCTAAGTTGGAACAAAACACCACATATTTGTTTTGAAAATGATTTGCTACTCACAAGTAGGCTAAAATGCAGGTTTTGCCACTCTCAAGCGGGCTTTTAGAAAAGACGGTTTTGCCACTATCCAGTGGGCTTTAAAACTCACAGTTTTAATGTGTTGTCCCAATTTAGGTAATTCAACCTCCATCCACAGGCATTCATGCAGTTATATCACATAAGCACTTAGCCTCATGGTAAGCATGCTATTATGGCAACATTCACACACATGCGATATGCTAAAGCATAAAAGCTCACCTAGTACTCCAAGCCAAAACAGAAGCTTATTAGAAATCCATGCATGGACCTAAGCATACTGAAATGTCTAATGCAACACATGCAAAGATGTAATCTAGGCAGGCTCGGCTAACCCTAAAATGGCATGTGAGATGCGCTTTATTTTGATGCACGTATTCAAGTTGGAATTGTAAATGCGATGCAGTTTGTATGATGTACCGAGCCCGGTGCATGTAAACAAATGCATGAATGCACGCATGCATTGCATAAGGTATGCTAAAATAGACGTGCCCTAATCTACCGTCATAAGCAGGTAAATAAAAGGGAAGAAAGAAGTGGGGGTTGGAAGACATACACACACCCACGCACACTTATTACAATTATGCCCTCACACGGAGGGACCGAAAGAATATACAGTCCAAAAATAATACAGTCCAAATACAGAATAAATTAATTATTACAGAAATTTCTAATTATCAAATTAAATATTAACAAAAGAGAAAGGGGCCTCAGCCCTGCCTCGGGATGCGTGAATGATGCATGTTCGATCCAACCTGCCCGGAAAGCCCGTGTCATGACACTGTTGCTTCTGTTTCTACTGCCCTGCCTCTCCAAAAATTCCCAAAGTCCCAGAATACCTTCCAAATGGACTGTAGTACCCCACCGGCTGAATGAATTGACCACCGGCTGCTTAGTTTGGCCACCGGCTTCTTCTAGATTTTATCGGCACAAAAAGTGTGCCGGTCGGCACATTGTTCTGCCGGTCGGCAGAAAGTTCCTGCAGAGGACAGTTTGACAGCAGCAGCAAAACAACAGTGCATGGCATGGATTTTTGAGCATATGTAAGCATGGCCAATGCCTCCTATCATGCTTGGGGACTCAAGGAGGTATGACCCTTGGTTCTTGGGCCATCAATGGTGCATCTTGGTGCATGATAGCCTAAGGAACCAAGGTTGCATTTTGATGTAAAAATGCATGCAAACAAACAAATGAAATCCAAGGCCTTATCATGTGTTGGTCAAAGGCCTTGGTGACCAAGAATTGAGATGAGTTGCACCACTTGGAGTGTGAACTCCTCTCAATCCTATGCTTGGCTTGACAATCCCCAAGCCAAGCCATGGAATGCATGTATGCAAAATGGCTCAAATGATGCAACAATGAGAAATATGATGCAACCACACCAAGTATCATGCAACTATCACAATGGGCATGCAAAATGCTAGAGCATACAAGGTATAAGTGGCATACAAACATGAGCCAATCAAGCAATGGGACCAACCTACTATAACACCCAATGAACCAAACATGCAACAAGCATATAATGAGCATACAATGGTGGCCTTAACCACCATAGGGGAGGCCTCAAACCTTCCCAAAACAGTGGCCGAAATGGACTGAAATCAAGGACAAAATACCTTACAAGCATGCGAGCCAATAAGCCCAAAACCAAGGGCACTCAAGAGAGCATCTAACCATCACTTACACAACCACTCATGGCATGAATCTAATAACCAAAAACAGAATTTCAGCATGCAAAATGACACCCAAACCCCCTTTGATGGCAGCCCCAAAGTGCATTAAACATGGAAGCATGTACAATGCTCTCCTTAATGCATAAAAGACCAACAATTCAAAGCATGGGTAGGATGGTAAATAGAGGTTCTTGAACATGGCATAAGGACTGAAATACCACCCACAATGATGCCAAATCATGAAGTCAAGACAAGCTAAACATGCTAGAGCTCCATACAAGCAAGGCTTACAAGCCAACATGCAAGACAACCAAACCAAGCATGCCAAATGTGTCAAAAACAGTGGCTCACAGCCCCCTCACATGACAAGATGGTGCTAGTACCCTCATGGAACTATGCTAAAACATGCAAAGAACAAGGCTTGGATGCATGGCATACTTCTAAGCATAAAGGAGCATTTCAAAGCAAGTATGAGAGGCATGTTAAGGGCCATAAAACCAACCTAAAACAGAGATCAAACATGACCTAAAACACCCTAGAAAGCTCTGAAATGAAGCTAAATGCAAGCATGCATGCATGCTACCTCATGAGCCAAGAATGAGGGCCAAAGAGAGACAAAGGGGAGAGGGGTGTCCCTCCCCTTTATGAGACTTCAAAACACCTCCCTCACCACTGAAAACCCACTGGTTTTCAGTGGTGAGAAGGCCAAAAACAACAAGCAAACAAAGCCTAAGGAAAAGGCACAAAAAGGGCCAAAACAAGGCCTAAGAGGGTGAGTTCTTACTCAAATCAAAAGGTGACCTTAATGAAAGTTCTTAAGCAAGTAAAAACAAGATTTTTTTTATGTTATACACAAAGCTTAAAACACAAAGCAAGAGGGGTAGAAACTAGTTGCAAGAATGGGGAAACTAAAGTAAAGAGTTTACCCTTGAAGATCCCTTGAAGAACAAGTGGTCCAGCCACTCCCTAGTGGTCAAAATCAGTCCAAAATCACAACAAACAACCCTCCAAGTCCCTCAATCTCGAAATAAGGTGTAATAGTGTGTGTAATGGTGCAAAAGTAAGGTAAAAGTGCACTATTTGGTCACAAAAACACACACAAGGGTGAGAGTGAGTGAGATATAGAGAGAGAGAGAATGTATAAGCTCTGGTTTTTGATCTCTCAAAATGGCCAACCCTTAGCCAAGAAGACAAGGCCTCCTCTTATAGAGGAGGCAATCTTGTAAGCTTAGCAACTAAGCAAACAAGAGGCTCATCCCTCCATACACGTGTATGGAGGGAAAGAAAGTGGTACACAGCTGCTTAAAAATATCTCAAAAAGCAACCGCACAGTAGTCGGCAGGGCAAAATGGTCATTTTGCCAAAAACAGTGCCGACCGGCACAAAATAGTGCCGACTGGCACAATATAGTGCCGGTGTCCACACCAGCCAGCCGGTGGCCACACCAGCCAGCCGGTGGCCTCTAGCCACAACCGGTGGTATGTGGGGATGCCTCACAAAGCATTCCCTGCCCTCCCAAGGCAAAACACAAGTGTTTGGTGCAAAACCAAACACCAAACGGTCGAGTTCGGAGGTCCTGAGGCAAGGCGCGCGTAGCCGAGAACTCCGGGAATCTCCAAATGAACACAAACATGGATAATCACCGAGTGTTCCAACGGTGACGTCCGAGTCTAGAGGACGGTCAAAAATGGGGTGTCTACAGCATGTGTTTTCAAAAACAACATATCATGTTAGTAAAGGCCGATCCTTCGATCGGGCGAGCAGGGGTGCTCATTGCATGACCTTCCCCTCTCGTACCCAAGTTCCCGAGCTGAGGCAACTTTGGTGATGATGGACACGTGGCCTTAGGCATGAGTAAGGGTTTCCTAAATTTTCCCAAAATAAAACATTTAGGTGGCGACTCTAAAATCTGGTAAAGCAGTCCATGTTTGGCGCTTTTTGATTAAAATCGATTTTCCAAAACGATTTGCCGGATTTGGACTCTTTGGTGATTTATCAGTCTTACATTGCACTTTGTGAGATTAGATTCAGAACCGTGACACGAGTCTGAACTGTAGTAGCTATGAACAACGATTCACGCCCTCGCGCGCGGAGCGGAGTTCCGAGCAGTCTACACCAACCCGAGTTGAATGTCGGCTGGGATGGAGAACTCTTGCCGAAAGTACTCTGACTTGGCAAGGGTATCTACTCTCCACTTGAACATACCCATTATCTCGGCTAGGGTGGGTTCGGTAACAGATTTTTGGTAAGAAGTTTGGTAAAGGTTTAAGGACCTCGGCTAACTACTAAGGAAGGGGTTCTGGTGGCCTAGGAAGGGTTCTTGTTTCATTTTTCCTAGAAAATAGAGTTCTAAAGCAAATCCCAAGCCTAGAAACTACAGAAACAAGAATCAAAAGCAAAGATCTGAAAACAAGCAAGAAAAACAGAAAAGGAACATGATTCAGAATAAGAAAAGAAAAGAAAAAAAAATCAAAGTCTAAACGAAGCACAGGCACATAAAAAGTTACAGGTGCAGTGGTGTGGAACAATGGTTCAAGAACACATGAGCAAATTCAGAACACTAAGAAGATAAAAAGGGGTCCAATAAAACATGAAGAAAATTCAAACAGAAACATGACAGAAAGTCACAGAGCATAAGGAACGTTGACTGAATCAATGCATAAACACGTAAAACGACAATACAATGGGGAAAATGTATTCAAGAACAATAGGCATTTTGTGATAAGAAAGAGGTCGAAGACTTAAGGGGTGAAGCCGAAGACGAGAGCGCCGGAATGAGGGTCGCTGGAATCAGACGTTGATGTCAAACGGAGTGGAACAGTGGAAATTCCACCGAAAATGATGAACGTAGTGATTGCAGAAGCTTGAACACACGACAATGGCGGTATGAGAGAAAGATTGTAGAAAGAGAAAATCTGAGCAGAGAGAAAGAGTGCGAGAATGAAAAGTAAAGAGATGAAGAGGGAGAATAGGGAATTTTGTCAAAAATTTGAAAAGGAAGCAAATCGTAATGAATTAACCTTGGGCGACGTGGGCAAAATCAACATGACTTGATGACGCGTGCCAGGTACGAGCTAGTAGGAATATGACACGTGGAAAAAACGGTTGAAACGACTGTGCGTGACAGCTCATGCGCAGTTGAAACTCTTAAAATTCTTGAGATAATGAGGCAATAACCTCGGCTAAATAAGAGCGACTTCGGTTAAAATGCTTAAAAGAACTTAGTTCTTGGTACTTGACTCTTGATGAAGTGGGCCACTAAGTCCTAGCTATTTGAAGCTAACGAGTCATGATCTCAAGCGGAGCGACATGATTGGGTGGACAAACGATGTAGGTTCCATCACCTCAGGTTGTCGGGGTAATAAAACTTAGGGGGCAGTTGTGGAGAAGTATTTTGTGAATGATGCCACGTGGCCGAGATAGCCTGAGATGTCGGCTAAGGTGCCACGTAGATGAGTCATGTTGCCAAGGTGATCACAGCATTGCCGAGATGTCCTACTATAATGCCAGAATCCCAAGATATCTGAATAAGGGACAAGAGTCCTCGAACATAAGAGGATCTCAGTCTGGATAACGATAAGGCTTAAGAAGAGTATATCCCTATCTAGCCGAGAGTCCTAGATGAGCATTGAGCTTGAGTCCAATGAAGTAAGGCTTCTAGGTGATGAGGTCAATGCTGGATATAAAAGCAAGGTACCCTCGTGGGTCTGAGGTAAGTTTTCTGGTGAGTTTTGAGTACTGTTTGCTATCTGTGAAAGATATTGTTTACTAACTTGATCGTTGCAGTGCCCCCGGGTGGACGAACCATCGCCGAATTCTCATCTTCTTGTTACAGGTTGTTGGGCTTAATATATTCTGTTAGTGCTCTCCAGCTGAGTTCTCCTTTTGGTTGTGTGGTCGGAAATCATCACCTACAATAGCTATGTACGAATTTAGGTAATTTATGAGATTAGGCAGTTTTAGTTTTCCTCTGTATTAGTTGATAAGCAAAAATTTAGTGATTAACCTCAAGAGAATGGCCATGTTCACTATGTAAAAGGTATGGCAAAAAACTGGACACGATGACGATTTTTTTTTTATTTTATTTTATTTTTATTTTTATTTTAGCAATGTTATATGTTATTAGTTTTTCATTAGCTTTTTATATTACTATTTATATGAATCATCATATGATATATCTTATTTAGAGATAATTATTAACAAAACAAAGAAAGTATATAATGTCATATCATATCATGTACCATATAAAAACAAATATATAAAGGATTGGGAATACTCTATTTTTTGTGGTTCAAAAGAGAGGGAATTATCTTATTATTGTGTAGCTATTTGCTTTGTTATTTTTTGCATTATTAATGAAATTTGAACACTGAGAGCATTAAACTATTAGATATTGCTCTAGCATAGCTATAAGTTAGAACTGCTCTCCAATAGCTCTATTCATTTTATTTGTTTAAATATGTGATAATAGCCATTACATTTATGGCATATTTGTTTAGATGGACGAGACAAAGAGAACTACAATATAATAGAATGTTAGTTCTAGAATGAATTGTTCTTAAATTATTTAGCTGAAAATGATATGCATTTACCTATTAATCTGATTTTCATGAGACAACGGATTAATAAATTTGTTGGACATAGAATCCAATCACATGCCTCATGTATTAATGATGAAATCAAATTCATTGATATAACAACCTCGTCTGAAAACTTAGTTATTTTAGTTGGCTTTTGACTTTTTGACCATTTTATGAGATGAAAACAGTGGTGTTTGGGATGATTTGTATTTTTTTATTTTTTGTAGTTGAATAGATACTTTGATCAATTAAGTCATAAGACAAAAAAGATACATTAAAAACAAGATACATTAATCTGAAAATTTGACAATGTCAATGTTAGTATAATTTCTCCAGTAAAAAACAAATAGCCCAAAAATATGTATGATAAATGAGTCATTCTATTAGTTTAAAATTTCAGTTTCACATTATAGCGATCCTAATTTAGACTTACCCATTTATTGCTTTTGAATCCAGGAAACCATATCCATAGTGGTCGTCCTTCCCTCTTTTGTTAGGTTTTGGCTTCGAGGGTCGACACCATTCTTGGTGGTGTCGACACTGCCTCATTTTCTTTGTCCTAGGGGTCAACACTAGTCTTGGTGGTATCAACACCACCTTGTTGATGTGCTCTTGTTGTGGCTACTGAAATTTGGGATCAATACCAGTCTTGGTGGTATCGACACTAGCCTTGTTGATTGGCCTCTAGGGTCAACACCAGTTTAGGTGGTGTCGACACTATCTTGTTGCCCAATCCTAGAAATTGCTACTGAAAAATAGGGTCGACACCACAGTTTCCTAGGGTCGACCCTTGTTTGAAGCCAACATTTGTGTCTCAGCATTTTCTTCTTGAGGGTCGACTCCACTGTCTCAAGGGTCGATCACTATGAGTCTTTTTTAGAATCTTATTTAACTTGAGCCCTATTTTTTTTTGGGATTTTTGACTTGTTCTTTTCATTTGACCTTGAAGCTATTATCCTATTAATACCTAGCCACTATAAATAGGCTCTAAAGCAGTTTCCTCCTTCTTTTTCTCTCAAATCGTGATTCCTCTCTTCTCCCTCTAAACTTAACTTTTTCCCACTTAGATCCTTAGATCTACTCACCTAGAGGCATCTTTTCACCTTGATCCTGTGAGATAGATTGTAGATTGTGTCAAGGGCTTCCTTTTGATCCAAGTGGTTCGTGATTTCATTGATGTTGAGTTTTTCCGAGTTCTTCTCTTTCACCTTCTAAGCTTGAGGTAGGCATTCTTTGCACTTCCTTATGAGTTTTAAATTATTTGTTTTTATAAAACAACATTGTGAAAAAGTGATTTTTGAACAAATCTTAGGTTTTGATTCGAAATCAAAGGAGGGGTTTTCAAATGGTTTATTGGGAATGGTTGTGGATAAATATTTATAAATGAGATATGATGAAATGAAAGGTTTTTACCTTGGGATATGGTTTATAAAGGAAAGAGGGTTTTTGCCCTAGAAATATTAAATGTTGATTTTGTAATGATAAATGGAATTGATATGGAAATGGTGGAATTAAGTTGTTATGGATGAGGAGAGTGGAGTTGGATATGCATTATCTATCACATCTTGAAAATTTATCTTTATTAAAATTATCTATTTGTTAGATATCTGTTTTGGGCTATCAGTGGATGATAGCTATGATTGTTGTAGAAATTGTATGAGGATTAGGCAAATTGAAACTACTTTTTCATCAATTTGCATTGGCATTGTTACACATTTAATACGTGGAAATTGTATATTGTCTTGAGAAAAATGGGTAAATGTGGGAGAATGTTGTTGTTACATTAATAAGTTGGCATGAGTATCCATGGTGAAAGTCTTAAAAATCGCACGTATACATGGGTGCCAATCTTGCGAACGAAATATCTGTAAAATGACAATAGTAGTGCTTGTATAGCCTACATTTACATGGGTGCTGGTTTACGGTTTTCCGCGGACAAAATTTCCATGAAAGGTTGCATTTATTTTGAGATTCCCAGAGTGTGATTCACTACCCTATTTTTCTATTGTAAATGAAATGATTTACGAACTATGATATTAATTTGGCATTGCATGGTTTGGAAAAGATATAAAATGTTTTGGCATGAGCATTACATATTCATTTCACCCTTATATCTTTGTTAAGATTCATATACTATGTTGGATTATTTCTACTGAGCTTTGGCTTGCCTTGTGTGGAAAAACATTTTCAGGTGCTAATGACATGCCTTCGCCAATACAATAGCTTGGGAGGACTTGGAGCAAGAGCTGCATTTTGTGTATTTGATGTGTTTATTTTTGTACAAGCCAAGGGCTTTAACTGTATTAGATTTAAATCTATTTTTGTTGTAACCAAGCACCGTCTTGGAAAACTGTAAGCCCTTAGGGCATTTCTTATTTGCTTGATGTCCATTCTATTATGTACCATATGCTATAGATTCAGGGATAGGCTTATGAATGTATACTTCCATATGTTACTGTTTTGTAAACTTAATTAGAAGCTAATAGAAGATAATTACTTTATCATTATTGTTACTTATTAATGTTGTGGATGGGTTATTGTATTTGTTTTTGGGGCATTACACACGTGTTGACAAGGGATAAAATATTTGGTGAAGTCGATTTCCTCTTTGATCATGCTCAAATTCAATGGAATGAAGTGCTTGAAATAATTTTTTACGAGTGTAAAATGATTTTTTGTCAAATATTTGACGCAATTAGAAGATTGAATATTTAGGACTTTGCTTAATTTGATAATATTGTTTTTTGTTTTGCATAGTAACTGGAATGAATTTCTTTGTTTTCTTAGATCAGTACTAGAAATGGAATCATGGGAGACACTGATACGACTTTGAAATCATGTTACTGTCACTTCAATGATGATATATTGATTAGTTATGATGATATACTATCTCACAAAATCAAAATCATGTACTCAATTAAGCAAATATTGAGTACATCAATTACAATTTGATCATATCTATAGATGTCTATAAAGGCACTTTCCATCACTATTTTGCCAAATGTCTCAGAGTTCAATGTAATAATTGAAAGTATTGATAATGTAGGCTGTAGATTTGTAAGGGTGATTAGAATTTGGTTGGGTATAACTTATGGGATAGTATTTCTGCTTTTTTGGTCTAGTTATAAATTGACAAAATTAAAAATGCAATATTTATTTTGTTAATGGCTCAAACCTTGGAGTTTTTTTTTTTTAATTGTCCAAAAAAAAAAATGATAAGGTAATGAGTATTCATGGTTTTATGATATGTAGTTTTTGTTTTGTGTTTTCCATATGGACATATGTTTTTATGCATTAAATGCTTATGTTATATTTTGCTTTGTCTTTTCAAGTAAATATTCTACTTTATATTTTATGTTTTATATCAATTTATGCTGTTTAGTTACCAAAATGGCCAAAGGGGAGAAACAATGGATCAAAGTAGGTTTTCTAGCAAAACAAAAGCTAACAAAGTACGAAAGGAAAGAAATAAGACAATCAAGAAGAATAATAAGAAAATCAATGCTCTACAAGTGAAGTATATATCAGCTTCTTTAATGGGTTCTACTCAGCCCAATCGTATCAATGAGAAGAGAAAGAACATTAGGGTTGCGGTAGATGACGATGACTACATACCGTCAGATCATGGGGATAATACTGATGATGAGTCCGTTGAAAGTGTTGACGATGAGGTACTATATGTATGATATCTAATTTTTGTTATTATGTCTCGTAACTATATATTCATTAATGATGCTTTCTTAATACTATTTTTATATAACCATATACATATCTTTACATATCCATTGTTATGTATTTGTTGTTAATGCTTTTGTATTATGTTTTTCAGGGTTTACCAATGCCACCAAAATGATTGGCGCAGTCATCTCTTCAACCTTCACACAAGCCAATTTTAGTTCCGAATAGGGATTCCTTGATGTCATTACATGACAATGTGGAGACCCAACACTCACAGCCTCTTGATGTCGATGTAGAGGCACAGAGGTAGGCAACCCCCCATTCTAGTGTCGGTAAGATATTAAAGTTATTTATATTAATGAACTTTTTGTTGAGGGTTGAGTGAACTTAGCTCTAAATTCTCTAGAGTGTTTTCCTTTTATCTTCTTGTGGGTTGATGGGTTTTACCTTATTTATTGCTTTGGTTTTTGTTGAGGGTTGAGTGACAATAGACCTATATTTCTGCTTTGGTTTTATCTTATCTGGAAACAAAGAGAGGAAAAGAGCACACCCACATCTACATTGATAAAATATCATCCCTAGGTATATATATATATATATATATATTCTCTCACTGTAATTGTTTTTGTGCCGGTTCAAAAGCACTTTTACATTATTGGAGGGTCAATCCCATTTTGTCTCTTGTGACAATTAAGTGAAAAATTAATAATGAACTTGTGGCGATTGTCTTTTCTTGTGATACTTTTTGACGGGCAAATACGATATGAGTGGTACATTTGAGGCATTTCTTTTGGCCCCATCTATTGTTGGATTAGGATTTTGTGGCAAAAATGTGAATAAAAGGTTTTAAATAAAGGTTAAGTTTATGTAAATATTGTACAAAATATAATGTATTTGGACCCTTGTAATATATAGGAATAGCCACCCTATGTGCGTGTATATGTGGTGCTTTAATAGGTTGGAGGATTCTCCTCTGTTTGCTAGTTTTTATGCTGCTTCTACTATGTTGTTTGCTGCTCCTGTGTTGATGTTGCTTAGGTTTTCTGTGTGCTATCTTTAAGGGCTACTCAGGGTATTGGTGTTAGACTTTGCTAGATCAAGAGCTGATCTGAGTAGTTGATATTGTGTGGCTGCTGCTAGTGCTGTTTGTGAAAAGGCTTTTCTTGGGTTTCTTCTCTAGCTTTGTTTGCTTTTTCTCTATTAAGGGGTTGTGCAACTGTATTTTGTGTTGTTTTTGGCAAGTCTATTAGATGTTGATAGCCCTTGTTTGTGGCAAATGAACATTCCTTTGTGTGGTTTATTAATATTTGACATGCAAGGTGAATCCATGGATGTTAACAAAGCAGTGGCAACAAAATGTGGACAAAGCTTGAGCACTCATACCTACAGACTACGAAGAAAATACCTAAATCTTAAGAGTGTTAAGAGAGAGGAGTATGCTAGAAGCCACTCACCACCTGAATGTAATCTCGAGAAATGGATAGCGAAGATGAATGAGTCGAGTGAGGAGCATTTGAAGATGACATCAAGCATCATGGAGTTTCTTAAGAAACAAGGTTTCAATTGACGATTTAGAGGAGAAGGCATCCCATGAACTCGTAGATCGCCTTTTTGGTAAGTCTATCTTGTTTTATCTTTTCATTTTTCTCATGTTGGTTAGTATATATTGGTTAAAGCACAGTAGTTTAAGAAAGTTACCAACCTCTCATATCCATTTATAGTTATAGTCATGTCAAATGTTGTAGATCCAATTGGAATCAATAGTAACAAGCTAATGTGTGAGCCTATAACATCATCTGATCCAAGATTTAGCATCAAAATTGCAGTATTGCCAAATTGAACATTGTTTTTTTTTTTTTTTTTTTTGTGTATGTGAAAGATGGATCATGTTAATAGAATTCACTTAGCATACCTACTATGGCCTGGTCCTATTTCATATTCATAGAAATCACTTAGCATTTTTTCCACCATTCTCTATTTATATATATATATATATATATATATAAAACAAAATATCATGTGTTAATGACTCAACTGACCAACCCTCATTAGATTATTGAATGCATATACTTATTGCACATTGTTTTGTTGTCACGGGGAACATTAGATCACAACATATGTTGAATGTTAACTGTTGACTTGCAAACTCTGACTAAAGAAAACCCAACTTGATTTTTGTTTAATTCTTCAGAAAACATAGTTCAAGGTCAACAATAAAGTGTTGGATAGTACCCTTGTTTTAAAATATATATTTTAACAACACATGTACGTGGTTTCTAGAGCTATTATTTGCCTTTAGGGTTCCATGTAGCTGGGTTACAGTGCATTAAGTATGCAAGGTCAACAATGAGCATACAAACTATTTGGAGGTATAATTGTGTTTTTATTTCATTATTTATTTATGTGTATTTGTTTTTTGTTTTTGTTTTTGTTTTTGTTTTTTTTATATTTTCTTGCATGTGTGTGTTTTGACCTTTTTACCTCTTTGAGGTTCAAAATAGAACAAGACAATATTTAGATTTAAATGAAAATGGCACCTCCTGTAAAAACCATAGGCTGATTAGTTTGTGTCAAAAATGTCCTGTGATTCTCTTTGGTTCTTGTTGGCATTAGTGTTAGTGATACGCGGTATTCTTGTAGTTTTTTGGAATCTTCTATTATCTGTGTTGCTTATTATCAAGTATCATCTCAACTCTTTGAAGTTTTAGATTGTTATATGCATTTCTACTAAATTGGTTGATAAAATAAAATTATTTGTATGAGTTTAGATGTAATTGACAATATATTTTAATGTTCACCTTGTTTATTTTCTTTGCAGATTAGTTTTTGATGACGTTTGAAAACAAACATGCAAATCAAGATCAAGCATTGAATTTTTTTTATTTTTTATTTTTTTTAATTGATACTTAGTTCTAGTGGCAAATCAAGATAGAGTGTTAATTTTTTTTTTTTTTTTTTTTGGTGGACTCCACATTTGTTCATTTTGGGATTTGCTATGATGGGTTTTTTTTATTATACTTAATGTATTATTATTAAATTTGTTTGATGGATATATTTTGATTTATAATATAAATTGTTTGTCTAATTTTTTTGTGTGGAGTGGCGTATAATAGCTAGTGGATTTCTTAGTACATTTAGAAGGCTATTAGGATATGAGCAGGGATATTTGTAAAATAATAATTTAAATTGAAATATAAAATATGGAATAACAAGTTCAGTGACGAATTTTTTCGTCATATGTACTTGTTATTATGACAAAATGATTATTCGTTACTAATAAATATTTTTTGTGAAGAAATTTATCATCGTTTATATATGAAAGTTTTCATTGATTTTGTTGTTTAGTGACTAAAAATTTTATCACCTATATATATTTTTGCCACGAAATATATTTTGTCACCCATGTCTAACATTTGGAGATGAAAAATTTCATCAACTTTACATGTTATTGTGATGAAATTATTTCCTTATCAATGATTAACATGTGTGAGAAATTTATTCGTCAACTAAAGTTTGTAGACCGCCCGAGAACTCCGCTCAGCGCGCGAGGGCACGAATTGTGGTTCTAAGCTACTACAGTTCGGATTCAATGTCACGGTTCTGAATCTAATCTCGCAAAGTGCAATGCAAGACCGATAAATCACCAAAGAGTCCAAATCCAGCAAATCGTTTTGGAAAACTGATTTTTATAAAGAAGTGTCAAACATGGACTGCTTTGCCAGATACAGAGTTGCCACCTAAAATATTTTGTTTTGGGGGAATTTAGGAAACCGTGACTCGTGCCTAAGGCCACGTGTCCGTCATCACCAAAGTTGCCTCGGCTCGGGAACTTGGGTACGAGAGGGGAAGGTCATGCAATGAGCACCCCCGCTCACCCGATCAAAGATCGGCTTGTACTAAGCATGATATCTTGTTTTTGAAAACACATGTGTTCTTATTTCGGTTATTAACCTAGAATTACTATGTGATACGCACAACACACAAGTATAGACTAGATCGCCTAAGTTGGAACAAAGCATCGCATATCCGTTTGTTTGAAAATGGTTTGAAGTTTGCTACTCGTAAGTAGGCTAAATCCAGGATTTCAATGAATTGTTCCAATTCAAGCAATCCAACCTTCACCCACAGGCATTCAGGCAGTTAAACACTTAAGCACATAGCCTCATGGCAAGCATGCTATCATGGCTACCTTCACACTCATGCGAGATGCTAAAGCACAAACACTCACAGTGTACTCCGAGCCAAAACAAAGAACTAGTTAGAAATCAATGCATGATCCTAGTTCATGTTAAGATGGCTAATGCAACACATGCGAAAATGCAACTAGATAGGCTCGGCTATCCTAAAATGGCATGTGAAATGCAACAATTGATACATGTATTCAACTTGGTATCGAAATACAATGCAGTTAGTATGATACGCCGAGCCTGGTGCATGCAAGACAGATGAATGGATGCACGCATGCAAGCATAAGGTATGCTAAACAAAATATGCCCTAAAACTAACCATCGTAAACGGTAAGTAAAAGGGAGAAAGACGTGGGGTTGGAAGACATGCACACACGCACGCACACTTATTACAACAATTCGCCCTCTCGACGGAGGGTCCGAATGAAAGCTAAGCTACTCAACTAATCTAATTAAACTAATTAGACTATTACAACCCAAATTGAATAATAAGCAATCTACTTACTAATTATTACAACACTTAATTAATTAACAAATTAACTAATTAAATTACAAATTGAAGCTAACTAACAAGTAAAGCGTTTAAAATAAAATTGTTAGGCTGCCTCAGCTCTGCCTTGAAGAAGTTGAAGATGCATGCTCGATTCCCGTCCCGAAAGCTCTCCAAATGCTCTTTAGAGGCTCTGTCTGCAGGGTATCTTTGAGAACTAGCTGCTGGATCTCACCAGAATAGTGCTGAGGAGTGCACCAGTGGCCTGCCGGCCAAGGATGAGGGGGGTGCCGGCCACTGGTGTGCTGTGACACCAAGCTGCAACAAAGCACAAAAAAGAGGAAATGGAGGGTCTCCCAAGGATATGTACGCACTATACCACCCCATATCACCTCGAAACATCAAGGGAGAGGCATAATCGGATCCAAGGCCATCAATCACGCATCTCAATGCATGATGGCCAAAGATCCAACTTGTGCAAATCAATGTAAAATGAATGCACAAAAACACATAAATGCCTAGAACTCTATCATGCATCGTCAAGAGCGTCGGCGACCGAGAATTGAGGCACGTTTCATCACTTGAAGTATGAAACGTCCCTCGTTTCTCGTGCTCAGATTAATACTTAATCCAAACAACAATGCAACACAAGCATGGCAAACATGCAATATGACTTAAGCATGCAAACATGCAACGGCATTGTATACTCAATGCAATGCAATATGATTAACTTAACAAAGCTAATGATATGTGAACAATGCTAATGCACGCATGCACAATACAATGCTACAAGGATAAATTAGCAATGTTAGGGACATGCATACTCAATGCAAAGCAAAATAAGCATATAAGCAACATGCAAGTGAACATGCCAAATGGACTTAAACCAAAAGGGGTAGACCTCAGTCGTGCCCCAAATCAGTGGCCAAAATGATGAAACCAAGACATAAAAAGGCAAGGCATGCATGCACAATGCATTAGCCATTCAACTAGGCCTAAGAGCACAACTCTCAAGAGTGCTCAAGGAGTGATAAACATGGAAGTGTGACAACACTAAAGGCTCTAAAATTAAGTAAGAAATGATACCAAATCATTCAAACAAAGCAAGCATGGCATGCAAAGGTCCTAAAGCATGAAGGCTAATAAAGAGGATTGCAAAGGAAGCATGCAATACATGGCAAATATGCATGAACCAATGATGGACAGAGTTGAAATAGGTCTAAACAAAGACCAAAATATGCTAAGATAGAGGCTCAAGGACCTAGGCATGCGAGCATACAAGCTAGGCCATAAACAAGGCAACAATGCACAATACTCAAAGGTATTCAAAGCATGAATGAAGTGGGAACATGGTCATGCTATAAGCTCTGAAATGAAGTATTAAATGATGCCAAATCATCTAAATAGCTCAAAGATAGCATGCATGATTCATCAAAACATAAAGCTAGCAAGGCCAATTGCACTACAGCTATACAAAGCATGAAGCATATGGCAAGGGCAACCTAAAACAGTCCTAGATCATGCCAAAGTGATACTAAAACATGCATGGAAGGAAGTCAAAACAAGCTAGCATGAAGGGCATAAGGCATAATGCATACAAGGCAAATAAGGTGGATTACACTACACCTATTAAGACCAAGCATGGGATGACTTAACCAATAAAAATCAGAGTTATATCATGACCAAATAACCCCAAATAAGCATTGGAATGATGGCTCGCAAGCTAAGGCATGAAGGCATACACAATGGTTCATGTTAAGGCATAAAAGGGCAAACCCTCCAACGCATTGAATGAGTGATAAATGCAAGTGCATGAGCATAAAACATGGACTGAAAACACATAATAAATGATGTCAAATCATTCAAATAGTCCAAGTAAAGCATGCTAGTGGACTTGATGCACAAAGCTAACAAGCTAGAATGTACTATGGCTATACAAAGCAAGTCATGTATGGCCAAAACAACCAAAATCAGAGCTAAAGCATGTTAAAACATGGACAAAAGCTTCATGAAGTTAAGCCACAAGCATGCTAGAATGACATGTTAAAACATGATGCATGTTAGGCTATATCATGGAATTGCACTACAAGTGCATGGAGCATGCAAGTGCCAACCAAACCAAACCCTAACAGAGGTATGACATGGTAAAATAAGCCCAAGAACATGCTGAAATGGACTCCACATAAGCTAGAAAGACATGCTACTTCAAGAAGCATACAAAGCTAGTGTGTGTGATTTACACTACAAGTGTATAAGGCATGCATGAGCCAACGAAACCAACCCAAAACAGATCTAAGGCATGTCAAAATAAAACCAAAAACCTACTGAGATGGCCCCAAAACCAGCTAGAAAGACATGCTCAAACATGAGGCACACAAAGCTAGTTTGTAAGATTTACACTACAAGCGTATAAGCCATGCATGGGGTGACCAAACCAAGCAAAAACAGAGGTATGCCACAGCAAAATAACCCCAAATACAAGCTAAGATGTGGCCAACATAAGCTTAACAAATGTGCTCACACATGAGGCATTCAAAGCAAGTAAACACAACACAAGGAGAGGGGATAACCCTCTCCTTTTTGGGACCTCAAAACACCCTTTCCACCACTGAAAATCCACTGAGTTTCAGTGGTGAGAAGGCCAAAGCAAGGTGGTCCCAAAGGGTCACAAAGAAGGCACAAAAGCAAGGCCAAACAAGGCCTAAGAGGGGGTAAACAACCCCAAACGAAAAAGTGACCTTAAACAAACTTTTTAAGCATGTAAAAATAGAACTTTTTTCAGTAGAAAGCTAAGCCTAAAACAGCATGTAAGAAGGGATAAAAGCTTAAGCAAGAATGGGAGTTTTAAGGGATAGAAACTCACTCTTGAAGACATTCTTTAAAACTGCAGCTTCAGCAAGCTTTTCAAGCTTAAATCAACCCAAGAGCACCAAAAACAACTTCAAGAAGCCTCAGCAACACAAGCAAGGTGTTTGAGTGTCTGTTTGTGTGTTAAACTAAGACAAAACTACACTTTTGAAGCACAAAACAAGAACAAAGAGATATAGATACAAAGCTATCTCTGTAACTCTCAGCCCCTTTTTTTCTGAACCTCTTACATGAAGGAGGAGCCTCTCCTTATATAGAAGAAAGGCAATGCAAAGTTTGTTCAACAAGCTTGAAAAGGGCTTCATCCCTCCATACACGTGTATGGAGGAGGGGTGAGTGAAAACCAGCTGGCTCAAAAGATCTGGCATGAAATCTGCTGAGACAAAGGGTTCTGCCGGCCATCAGTTGTGGCCGACAGTGCCTCACTGATGGCCGGCAGGCATCATCAGTAGCAAGCAGGGGAAAGTGCATGGTCGGCAGTGCCAAACAATGGCCGGCAGTGCCCCATGAGAATCATGCTGAAAGGGCTAACACATGGTCCAAAAATGGGGCAGAGAGGAAACAGGGTTTGGATAGTTCAAACCTGTGACGTTCCACCGCGAAAGTCGAGTACTCGACGAGCAATCGAACTTGTGGTTGGATGTACCTGCAAGCGCAACCAAGTCTTGAGGACGATAAAAAATGAGGTGTCTACAAAGTTATATATATTGTACTAAATAACTATTTGGTGATGAAAATGATGATTTTTTGTGATAAAATGTTGTCTTATTGGCGACAAAATTTTTCATCACTAAAGTAATTTCATTGGTGATGAAATTATTTTTTGTCATGGCGATTTTTAGTGACAAACATATAATGATGAAACCAGCGAGAAAAATATTTCCTCAGAAATATCTATAGTGACGAAATTAGCTCTTTGGAGACAAACAAAATTCGGCATTCAAGACCCAACTCGTTGTATACATATTCTATTTTCTATAAATCACTTTATTAATCATTTATTGTGTAGTGAATTTTTTAAAGATTCAATTTATTGCAATAATAAATTATATATCACTATACTTATTGTGATGGAATGTTACAAGACTTAGTGTGGTTTGATTTGATTCTTGTTATATAAATGTTAATAACTCAAATTAATTAATAGAGAATATTGTTAGTTAGTTTCGTATTCATAGAGTTTACTAATTTAGTAGTTGCCAAAGTGGCATAGATTTGTAAAACTTATGAATATAGAACTACATAAAAGAATTGTTAAAAGTGTAACATTAAAGTCGATAATATTCTCAATTGCAGTTAAAATTAGGAGATTGAGACTAGCCTAAAGGAGAGTCACTTTCAAATAATTATGAACTGAGTAGGGTAATGTAACTTATGTAATTTAACAAATTATAATTGAATACCCAAAGGTAACATGACTAACTGAAAAGTTGTATAAATTACTTTAGACCTACATAAGTGATTCTTGACGAGTGGACAATAAATATACCTAAGTTTTGCCCAAAAGAAAGACTTATGTGATATCAATAGTTCATCATTATAATTCTCAAAGCTTTAATATGTATATTGTTCTATCTTATTTCAATGACAGTTCCCATCTCATTTCACTCTCTTGCACCGGGCGTCTCTTTACTTACTGGCTCAAATTTTTCAGAATGCTATGAACATGTTCAGTTTACATTGGGTGCGTTGGACCTCGATATGGCATTGCTTAAAGATAAACCTGTAGACATTACTAAAGATAGTACTGCAGAACAAGTTGCCCTTTATGAATCTTAGAAGAGGTCCAATAGACTCAGTTTGATGTTCATGAAGATGACAATTGCAAATGACATGAAGACCTCCTTACCTCAAACTGTTAATGCATTAGAATACTTAAAGGCTGTAGAAGATCGATTTAGATCTGCTAACAAGTCACTTGTTGGCACTATTATGGCTGAATTGATAACAATGAAATATGATGGCAACCGAGGAGTTTAGGATCACATCCTCAATATGGATAACAAAGCTGCAAAGCTTAAAACTTTAGGGATGTAAGTTGATGAAACTTTCCTCATGCCGTTTATTCTCAACTCACTTCCATCACAGTTTGGTGCATTCAAAATTCACTATAATACAAATAAAGATGAGTGGAGTTTGAATGAGCTGACTAATATGTGTGTTCAGGAGGAAGTGAGGTTGAGGGAAGAAGGACGTCAAACTGCATTGGATGTAACTCATGGAGCTAGAACGAAAAAGAAGGGTAAGTTTGTAAAATCAAAGAAAAATCCACCCAAGAAAAAGAATGGACCTGGGGATGAAAATCAGAATGGTTTCACTATCAAGTGCTACTTTTATGGCAAGAAGGGACATGTGAAGAAAGACTGCAGCAAGCGAAAGGCTTGGTTCGAAAAGAAATGTAAAAAATTTTCTTTTATTTGTTATGAATCAAATCTTGCTGAAGTACCTTCTAATACTTGGTGGATTGACTCTGAGGCCACGACCCACATTACAAATTTCATGCAGGGATACCTCTCAACCAAAAAACCGAAGCAAAGTGAAAGATTTGTCTATATGGGGAACCGTCTCAAAGCTGAAGTGGTAGTTATAGGAACCTATCGGCTGATCATAGAGACGGGGTCATTAGATGGATCTAGAAGCCACTTTATATGTTCCTTCAATTTCTAGGAATTTAGTTTTGTTATCCAAATTAGATCGCATCGGATATTTAGTTTATTTAGTTGTGGAAAACTCAATTTAATGCTTAATTGAATAATGATTGGTAACTCTGCATTCGTAACTCTGCATTCGAATATTGGTTTAACAACGTGGTCTAATTAATGAAAAATCCTCAATCTTGTCGCATAAATGATTGGGGCATATCTCTAGAAATAGAATTGAAAAATTGGTGAAGAATGGGATTTTGGAAAACCTAGACTTCAGTGATTTTGAGATATGTGTGTATTGCATTAAAGGAAAGCAAACCAAACTCACCAAGAAAAGTGCCACAAGAAGTAATGAGCTTTTTGAGATAATTCACATAGATATTTGCGGGTCACTCAACATCCCATGTCTTAGTAGTGAAAAATATTTCAACACATTTATAGATGATTTCTCACATTATGGATATGTGTATATAATTCATGAAAAGTCTCAGGCTGTTAACATCCTTGAGGTGTACATAACTGAAGTAGAGAGATAATTAGATAAAAAGGTTAAAATAATGAGATCAGACAATGGTGGTGAGTATTATGGTAAATATGATGAGTCAAGCCAAAATCTTGGCCCATTTGCCAAATTCTTACAAAAGAAAGGCATCCGTGCTCAATATATAATGCCTGGAACGCCACAACAGAATGGAGTTACTGAAAGGCGTAATCATACACTTAAAGATATGGTTAGGAGTATGTTAAGTTACTCAATTGTACCCATTTCACTGTGAGGTGAAGCTTTAAAGACTACAATGTATATTTTAAATAGGGTTCCTAGTAAGGCAGTCCCAACAACTCCTTTTGAGTTGTGGACTGGTAGAAAACCCAGTTTGGGACACTTACACATTTAGGGTTATCCAGCAGAGGTAAGAATCTTCAATCCACAAGAGAAAAAGTTGGACTCAAGAACAATATCTGGATATTTCATTGGTTATCTAGACAAGTCTAAAGGGTACAAGTTTTATTGTCCTAATCACTGTACGATGATAGTGGAGACTGGTAATGCTAGATTCCTAGAGAATGGTGAAATTAGTTGGGGTGAGAAAACACAAGTGATGAATTTCGAGGAAATTAGGGTAGATGTGCCAACATTTGACCCTTATCGAAAAATTGTTGCTCCTTAGACTATTCCACAAGTTGAGGGAAACGAACAACATAATGAAATTCCTTCACCACCTCATGTTTCACCACTTCATGAAGATACCACCATTGAAAATACTGTAGAACTACCACAACTGGCAGTTCTGAGAAGATCTCAAAAGGAAAGAAAGCCTGCCATTCCAGATGATTACATGGTGTATCTACAGGAATCTGATTTTGATATTGGGATTTACAAAGATCCAATCTCATTTTCACAAGCCATGAATAATGATGATTCTACTAAATGAGTCGAGGCTATAAATGGGTCAATGCTAATGTCGCTTGGGATCTTGTCGAATTACTTAATAATTGTAAAAAGGTTGGGTGTAAATGGGTCTTCAAGACCAAGCATGACGCAAAAAGCAATATCGAACGATTTAAAGCCAGACTTGTTGCCAAGGATTTTACTCAAAAAGAAGGCATAGACTATAAAGAGACCTTCTCTCCAGTATCTAAGACAGACTCACTTAGAATCATCCTAGAATTGGTAGCTTATTATGACTTAGAGTTGCATCAAATGGATATGAAAACTACTTTTCTAAATGGGAATTTGGATGAAGAATATTATATGAAGCATCCAAAAAGATTTGCAAAGAAAGGTACAGAACATTTAGCTTGCAAATTAAAAAACAATCCATATATGGACTTAAACAAGCTTCTAGGCAATGGTATTTAAGGTTTAATGATACCATTACCTCCTTCAGATTTAAGGAAAATGTAGTTGATCAGTGAATATATCTGAAGGTTAGTGGGAGTAAGTTCATTATTTTGGTGCTGTATGTGGATAATATTTTGTTAGCTAGTAATAACATTGGCTTATTGCATGAAACCAAATAATATCTCTCCAAGAACTTTAAAATGGCCGATATGGGTGAGGCAAACCATGTTATTGGCATAGAGATCTTTAGGGATCGATCTCGAGGATCGCTAGGACTATCTTAGAAATGATATATTGATCGTGTTTTGGAAAGATTCAATATGCAGTTTTGTTCAGCCAGTGATGCACCCATCATGAAGGGTGATAAATTAAGTGAAAAACAATGTCCAAGGAATGACTTGGAAAGAAGACAAATGAAGGACATTCCATATGCATCAGACCAGATATTAGTTTTGCAGTTGGAATATTGGGAAGATTTCAAAGTAATCTTGGAATTGAACATTAGAAAGTAGTGAAGAAGGTTATGAGGTTTATTCAGGAACAAATGACTATATGCTCACCTATAGGATATCAAAACAATTGGAAATGACCAGATACTTAGACTCAGATTTTGCTGGTTGCCTTGATAGTAGAAAATATGCATCAGGTTTTGTTTTTCTACTAGCTAGTGGAGCAATTTCATGGAAGAGTGTGAAATAGTCCACTATTGCTTCATCTACTATGGAGGCTGAGTTTGTGGCATGCTTTGAGGCTACAAATCATGCTTTATGGTTACAAAACTTCATCTCATGACTTGTTGTTGTTGACTCAATTGCCAGGCGCAGTAGTTTTTTTCTCTAAGAATGGAAAATATTGTAGTGGTTCCAAACACATGGAAGTAAAGTACTTAGTTGTTAGAGAAAGAGTCCAGAAACAAGCAGTGTTAATTGAAAACTTAAGCACCTCTCCTATGATTGTTGATCCATTCACAAAGGGATTGCCACCAAAGACATACAAAGAGCATGTTATTATGATGGGTCTTTTAAGCAACCCATGATGTGTATGGTTAATTTTGAGTGCTTATTTTTATTTGACACTATTTGTGCAATAATAATTTTGGTTCTATTTTTTCTGTTTCTAAAAGTGTATGAACACATTAATTTGAATATTGTAAATAGGAAATGTCTTAACAAGACAAATCACAAGGGCCTTCAGGCAAATAATTACATATCCCGATAATGGACTGGGTTAGTGAAGGTTATCGATGGTGTGGTGCATAGAAGGAAATATGACATAATTGTTATACAACTACTATGACTCACATTGGTGATCTGAAGTAATGACAGTATTATAGTTTCTAATATATCTGTACTTATTGGCTATTTTTAAAATTTCGTGATCACGTGTCAAAGTTTTTAGTGTGGAATTCAATGAGTCAAAATTTTTATAAATTGCATATTTTTTATGAAAAAAAAAAAAAAACTCATAGTTGTATCATAATTGGCTTAATGGGCCAAGTGGGAGAATGTTGGAATTATTTTCTGGTGTGGCCCAATTGCCTACATATCTTTTACATATTTTATTTTATTTGGACTCCATAATTAGATAAAGCTAATATTTAAGATAAAGTTCAGTCATTAGAATTTTAAATATTGGATAATTACTCTTATAAGATAAGAAGGAAACCTTGATGAATAAGAATTTTTCTGATAGAGTTTATCTAACCCTCTTCTCTCCTCTATATTAGGATGGGTGACTGCCCTTTCATAAGATGAGTATTTTTCCATCATTCTAAGTTTTATAGTCATCCTAATTAAGAGAGACAGATAAAAGAAGGTGAGTCAAGAATTCAAAGTTCAACTATTAGGGATATTTTATCAACTTATCTAATTTAATGGCTGAGAAAGATATGTTCGTTTTATTCTTGAGATGTATTGAATTCAAGATCCTATTCCGCATTAGTATTATGGTTACGTGTATATTAATTATTTACAGCAACTTGCAAGTAAGTTGTCATGGTGAAGTTCCTAAATTGACCCCAAAAACTTGTGATAGGGATGCAAGGAGGAAACCTAAGCAAGCAAGTGAAGAGCATCAAGTCTTCAAAAAAGAATGTTAGAAATAGAAAGAGAGTGAGTGAGATGAGGTTGAGAGTTCGCTTTGTAATTTCTTCATCGTTTTGGTGAATTCCGCTTCCGGAGATGTAGGCGATTTGCCAAATCACATAAATCTTGTGTGTTTATTGTTTTGCACAACACCCACAACCACAAAACAGCAAAAAAAATAATAGAGAAAATATAGCAGAAACACAAACACATTAAACCCCCAAGCAGACCCAAAACATAATGATAGTGGAAAACCTACATCAACTCCCACACAGTGCTTCCAAATTAAAAAATAAATCATTGCAGCTCACTACAATTGATACATTATGTACTTTAACCCAAGTTGCCATTCTCAATTTGATTTGGTTCACCGCCTCTTCCCAATTTATGTCGAGGCCTTCGAACACCATTTGGTTTCGAGATAACCACACAGTCCACAAGACTGCAAAGAATAGACACACCCACAGATCCTTTTGAACATTTTTATACTTGAAGCTAAACCACCATGTTGAAAAACTTATCAAATTTGAGGGACAAACCCATGAAAATCCCCACCATTGAATGACACACCAGATTTTCCAAACCTTATCGCATAATAAAAGGATATGATCTGAAGACTCCGACACATTCTTGTAAAACACACATTCAGTTACCGCACCTGCTGGAAGAATACCTCTCTTAAACAAAAGATCTCTTGTCCTAATTTTTCCAAACAATGCAGTCCAACAAAACGCCTTGGTCTTAATAGGAGCACAACACTTCCAATCATAACTTAGATTAATAACTTTTTCCTGATACTTGGTGAGCAAATCTGACTGGATTGTTCAGTGTAAGAAATCTCTTGTATTACTCTTCTTTATAGTGGATTTTTATTGCGGCCAAGGGCCTGTGGTTTTTTAATCACATGTTGGTGGATTCCAACTGTGATTTTTCCATGTAAAAATCTTTGTGTTGTGATTATTATCTTTCCTTTCTTCTATTGTCGAGCTCGGTTGGTTCGAATCTATTTAACTAATAATCACAAGATCATGGGACTATAATTTTTCAATATTCAAATCATAGCCTTAAAACAAAACCCAAATTCTCAATTAAGAAGCAAAACCCTGAGTTTAATGTTAAAACCATAAAACATGCATTTGGGAGCTCCAACTTCAAATTTCATGGAAAAATTCTTTTACAAATCTTAGGAGCCATGCAAAAAAACAAGCTTATGAACATGAATTTCATGAATTGATGCCATGCATGTCAAGATTATGAACTAATTTCCTTCAATTCTTCCTTAACTTGTTTATATATGTTCTCTACTTCAAATTACAATCTCAAAATTCTCAATTAACTCACAATTAAACTTCAATCTTAGAGGAACATGAGTGTAGATGCTTCTAATTCAAGAAATTTAGATGAAAATCCTACCTTAAGATGACAATCTATGGAGAATCAAGCTCTACAACTTCTTAATCTTCTTTTCCTTGGAGCTCTTCTCTCTCTCTCTCTCTCTCTCTCTCTCTCTCTCTATAGGATGAAGTCTCTACAAAACCCACTCATTCTCTCTCTCTCCTAACATCTCTTTATCTTATAACATTGACGATTAGAATTAGAAATTCCATTAAGTCTCTAATCTTAATTAAGCTTTAATTAATTCTAGGTTTAGGCTAATGAATCTCACCAAACCAAATTACATTAAATCTAATCATACACTTAATTAAGCCATCAAAATCTAATGTAAACTACATTAAAATTAACCATACTAATGTGGATAAGGCTCTAATCACCTATCCCAATATTTAATTCTAACCTTATGGTTTATTGATCCAGACATAATTAATTACATGTTTTCTATACGCATTACAAAATAAATCATATGACTCATATCACACGTGGCACATATTATCATATAGTCACATAATAAAATGCAAGTCAAATAATTAAACGTAATTAATTAAATATATACAACGAGGTGGTTGTTACAATAACATTGAGATTTGCTTTATAAAATTGGTATTTAATCTTTGATTCAATGATTTTAATGATATTTCTCAATTTTTATGCTTATAAAAAGTATACCAATCAGTGTAACTTATGTTAAATATTTACATTTCGGATGAAATAATGAAAATTTTGATGTCAATTTTAAATACATACATTTTCTTTAACGAATGTATGAAATAATTAGACTCTTGTTTCCAATTTAAAAAACAGTCAATTTTGAAAAATCTAGAAATCTCCTAGATATTGATTTGTGATTATGTATCAATTTTATGCAGCAAATAAAAATCCCAATCAAACAATCAAGACAAATCGACACAACAATTTTAACATGGAAAAGACAAAAAATCACGTGCCAAAGCCACAAAACAATTCACTAAGAAGACAAAATGAATTACACAAGTGTACTCTCAATTACCTAGCGAATCCATGCCCAAATTGAACCGACCCCTATATGCCTCTTCCACCATAGTCTTCACCTCGGAAATGTCTTTCCCAACGTTGAATCCACAACGTCGATGTTGAATCCACGATGATGAGCCACTCCAAAATCCACCAGAGCTTCAAGACCAAATTCCGCGGAGTCCATCGAAGAACAACTCTCTCTTTGTATTGAATAAATAAAACAAACAAACCCTTTGATATAATCCACTCAATTCATGATTAAACTTTCATAGATATCAAAGGAAACAAGCAAAGAAGCCCCAGATGAAAACCCTAATCCCTAAGAAGAAGATTTGGAAGCCGTACCCTAAAATTGGACTGAAACACATATTTATAGAAAACAGATCTGTGATCTCCGCTCGAGCACAAACATGGCCGCTCAAGCGGATCTACACTTGAGTGCAGGAATGGCCGCTTGAGCGGATCTACGCTCGAGCACAAGAATGACCGCTCGAGCAGAAAAAAACAACTCCTAGTACTTTTGTAGACGAGTGAAACTACTGAAAAGTCGCAATCTCTGCTCGAACACAGAAATGGCCACTCTAGAGGACAAACAACTTCGACTGCAATTTTGCTTTTTGCTTTAGGGGCGCTACCCCTCAACCCCACCTGGGCGCTACCCTAGACCCGCCAAGAGGCTGTCCCCTCAACCCCCGTGAGCTGACCAGGCAGCTCGATCCCCGACATAGTCAGCGAAGTGGCAAACATGATAGAATTAACATCACAAACTTCTCTGCAAGGCACAATTCAGGTTGGATTCGCATCTAAAACTCATAGCTTCACTGAAATAAAAGATCGAATACAATTACAACTGAAAGGAGTTTTGTCAAATGGGATTTCCAAGAATAAAAACCTAACAAATTTGGCTCCTAACTGTAATTCATGCATATACCTACATGTTAACTTGTATTTAAATAATGATACCACACGGTAGTGATGATGTAATATCACCATTTAGGCTTCGTTTGATTAGAAAGAAAGGAATTATGAAAAGTGAAAATGGTAGAAAGTAAAGTGAGAGAAAAGAAAATATATTTTCTTGTGTGAATTTCAGTAGAATGAAAAGTTTAGAAGAAAATAGGAACTCTAATTATAAGTAACTACTTTTATAACAAATTTAAACTTTCTTGTATTTTTCTGTGTTTTTTGCAAGAAATTAGAAGCTTAGTTACCGTACTATTATGAGTTGTACAAGAAAATTAATTTTTTTGTAACTTCCACCACTTTCATGATAAACAAACTTAGAAAAATTTTATTTTTTTCCTTTTCTTTCACTTTTTACCATTTTCATTCTAACCAAATTGGAAATATTTTTTTTTTTTTTTCTATTAACTGATAATATCCTTTTAGAAGATAACCTAATCTCCAGTTTAAATTTGGATTGGCCCGATGTGATAACCTTGCTTCGTATTATGCTAATTAATTTTAATTACGAATGTGATTATGTGTTTGATATGATTTTGAAGTGCCGTTTATATGAATATATGTGGTTTTGAATTTCTATCTGTTCACCGTAGGAAAATCTGTTTGATTATCTGCTTTAGAATTTAAATTGAAGGCCTTATCGGCCACAGAAACCGAAATTGACTACGCCATTGTGATTGGCATAATTTTTAGAGCCTACGGTGAAATTTAATTGAAAATTAATTTGGATCAAATTAAATAGATTAAATTGATGGTATAGTGCTCAATTAATTAGTAATAATAAAATATAATTGAGAGAGAGACTATAAAAGGGGCCATTTTTGCTCAATACCTCTCTTTGTATTCAATTTGGCTGAGATTACTCTAAAGAAAGAGAGAGAGAGGGTCGGCTAGAGAGGGAAAAAGGAAGAATTGTGCAATTTTGGCTCAAGGCTTAAGAATTGGAGGTTAAACTCAAAGAATTAGCTAGAATTTGGGTGTTTGAAGCTCCTAGGTGAGTGGATTCATAAGTTTGAGTTTGTAATTTTGTAGATTCAAGGTTCAATTGTGGTCAAGAACATAACTTGAACTGAATTTGTTGAATTTGGAGCTTGTATGAACATGCATGTGCATAATTGTTATAATTTTGTATGTTCAAGCATGAAGCATGTTGAATATGAAGAATTGAGCACCAAACTTTACATACATGAGTAATTTTGTGTAGCTTCATGATTTTGAACACCATTTGCACCATTTGGAATAGAAATGAAGTCAAAAATTGACATGCATGCATGATTGATGAAGTTATGAAATTGGTATGAAGCTTGGGTGCATAAGTTTGGACCATACAAAAGAAATGAGGATTTATTTGAGAATTAGATTGTGATTTTGAACAATTCGATCCCATATACCTATATTCTCATGTGGTATAATGTATTTGCATGTTTTGAACCAAAATTATGAGTTTTGGACCTTTGGAGGTCGAGTTTGAACTTGAAGAGCAGTTCTGGAAAACCCAGAATTTGGCATGTCCGCTCGAGCGGGGAAAGCGCCGCTCGAGCGTGAAATGCGAGCTCCCAGAACTTTTTGCAGACATGGATGTCCGCTCGAGCGGGGAGATTCACGCTCGAGCGGGAAGCCATGTAGTATGACCTTCAGCTCGAGCGTCCGAATTCACGCTCGAGCGTAAAAATGAGGTAACCAGTACTTTTGCAGACCATGAGGGTCCGCTCGAACGGCGGAACCCACACTCGAGCGAGGACCCCTGTTTCAGAAATTTTGTAAAGGTATCCTGTGTTTCATTTTCCGTTCTCTTTCATTTCTGAGCACTCTTAGGCATGCATTAAGCATTGTAAATGGGTTAAAAGGATAAGAACGAAGCCTAAAGGGAATATATGAATTAAGAACGAAATGAATCGTTTGTGACCTATTATGTTCATGACATGTGTAGGGCCAAGCACGAGGGCAAATCCACCGGCAGAACACTGTGAGTAATATCTTAATAAAGATATCTGAAGTACGTTATTTGTCCAATTGCTTACTTTCATATAAGTCTTGTAAGTTTGTTACATTAGATTGGGGACAAATATTTGTTATGCCATATGATTAGGCCAAAGGTCGTTGGATACAATTGACTGGGCCGGAGGCCGTTTGACATGAACGATTGGGCAAAGGCCGTCTGACATGAATGATAGTCTGACATGAATGATAGTCTGACATATGAATGATTGGGCCAAAGGCCATCTGACATGAATGATAGTCGGACATGAATGATAGTTAGACATATGAATGATTAGGCCAAAGGCCGTCTGACATGAATGATAGTTTGGTATGAACGATTGGGCCGAAGGCCGTCGGATATGAACGATTAGGTCGAAGGCCGTTGGATCTGAACGATTGGACCGAAGGCCGTCGGATATGAACGATTGGGCCGAAGGCCGTCGGATCTGAACAAATGGGCCGAAGGCCGTCGGATATGAACGATTGGGCAGAAGGCCATCGGATCTGAACGATTGGGCCGAAGGCCATCGGATCTGAACGATTGGGCCAAAAAGGCCGTTAGACATGAATGGATGGGCCAAAGGCCGTCGGGTATGAGTTAATTGGGCCCGAGGCCGTTTGATACGTCTAGAACTTTAGTCGATTGATACATTAAATAGAAACATGAATTGGGCCCAAGGCCGTCTGATGTAACTGTTTCAAAGATTGTTCATGTATCTTCCTTATTTGATATTATTCACTGGGCTTTTGCTCACGCTCATTCATGTCTATGTAGGTGAGCCAAGGGACGTCCAAACCCAACCTCGGTGAAATATGTGAGAAACAGTCAAGGTTTTGGAGAGTCAGCCCAAACGTCTCACGCACGAGACTTGTCTTCGCCTCTTTTGTTCTTTTGATATAGTTTTGTTATATTGGCGAAAACATCGGATTACTTTTGTATATAAACCTTGGGTTTGACTGACTTAGACTTGAATGATCCTTGTGTGTACAGAGCTTTGTGTTATTATCTCTTTGATGTGAGTTATTAACAAGTATATATATATATGGATTGTTATGATGTGCCATGTAAGCACAGCTCTATGGACAAAAGTTTTAAATTTGCTTCCGTTTGGCCCCTTTACTCTGATGAGATACGTCTCGTTTGGTTTGAGGCTGTAGGTAATCCCTTGATTACTGGCCGGTTATGTCCTTAACCCATAGGGGCGGGTTCGAGTCATGACACCCGATACAATCCAAACCGCTGGATATACCATGGATTCTACCTTGATAATTCAACTAATTCATTTTATAGTCATTGTGTGTAGAACATCCGTTAAAAATATTTTGATTATATGATCTTAATCATATGATTTAGACATATATTTTTTAAAATATGACAACTATAATTTTAAGGGTAAATTATGCCAATGGTCCATATAGTTTACACGATATGTCAATTTCGCCCCTATTGTTTTAATTTGCTCAATTTTATCTCTTAATTTAACGGATTGTGTCATATTGGTCCAATAAATAGTTTTCGTTAGGTTTGGTGGACAGAAAGTCGTCACGTGCTCAACCAATGTGTCAATTTGGTTCCTATTATTTTAATTTTCTCAATTTTGACAGGGAACAAATTGACATATCGTGTAAACTACATCTACCAAATTGACACATCATTTGAGTTTCCATTCACCAAACCTAACGGCCGTTATTTATTGGTCCAATAATATGACTCAATCTATTAAATTAAGGGACAAAATCAAGTAAATTAAAACAATAAAGATCAAGTTGACACATAATGTAAAGTACGGGGAACATTTGCATAATTTACCCTAATTTTAAAAATAGACTATTCATTATTTTTTAAAGACAAGTATATATTGAAATCATATGTAATTACAATTATTGAATCAATTTGAATTTTTTTTATAGACTAGAGACAACTCGAATGTTTTCTTTTAGACCATGTTTGTTTTGTTTGACTAGATTATTGAGAATTAGTAATCTCAGATAGTCGTGGGATTACTATCCGGGGCATTTTATCCTAGTGGTTGTGTAACACCTTTTGTGGTGTGAAATTTTGGGTTCAACTCCTTTGTAATGGTTTATTTCTCTTTTATTACGTGTGTCAAAGGTTGCTTAGCTTGATGTATTGGTTGTATTATGCTTTGTTGATTTTCTAATTATTGTGGATTAATAATTTGTTTGATAATATAAATATTTCTCATATTTGTAATTACTCTTCTATCGATTAACAAAAATAAAAGATGAAAAATTTGAAGGGAGGGGTTTAATAGAAATTTTATCATATTCATATTTGCTTGGAATGACTAGATATAGAGTATATGAAGTAATAACCATAATGATATCATGAAGGATATTTTCATCTTTTATTCTTTTAATCTGAATCCAATAAACAAACATGCCTTACTTATTCTTCTTTTTTATCAGTATAAAAATTTATTGATGAGAACAACATACATACATATGGATATACATCAATAAAGAGAATAGAAGTGCAGAGAGTATCATAGCAACACAGCGTGATCCCAATTAAATTGACATTAATTAGGAAACGCTTTCAATCATATACTAGCACAAGCCCCAACATGCCTTACTTAAGATTGGCAATTGGTGATTTCAGCTTGCACACGACTCTTGTGTCGCTTTCTTTTGGAGTTGTTAACCCATACCGGCCTACTAGCTCTCTCTATGTTGAAAGGGTTTTTCATGCACTTTTCTTTTATTTGAAGTTTCTATAGGGATGACTTTTGAATTTTCAAACTCATACAAGAAATTATAGGTTCTTGGTTTTCTTTTCTTTTCTTTTCTTTTTTTTCCTTCGATATTAAGGAAAGTTTTTGTAGCATTTGATGCATATAAAGATCTTAAGTTGAAGCTTTTGACTTTTGTTTTAGGATTGAGAAGAGACAGCGAAGCTGCGTTTGGATTTAAAGGATTTGGTCATTATAAACATTTGAAAACGATAGCTCAAATTTATATGTATACTAAAAGTATTTCAAGATTGAAATTGAACACTTTATTTTATGATAAATTTTAAATTATAATGTGAATGTAGTTAATTAAAATATTTAATGCTAAGATTTATAGGTTTACAAAAATCATACTAATAAAATAATTTTGTTCTATTTAGGGAAAATTAGCAATGCCTCCTCCATTATAAGCCTATAATTGTTATAATCCTAACAAAATATGAATTAATAAAGCTCATATTCAACACAGTGAGTTGCAACGAGTGGCATAGACAAAATAATGATTTTTTCAAGAAAACAAAATACATATATATCATTTTAAAATTGGGGAATTTTTCTATTATATTTTGTAGCACTCAATTTGAATTTTTTACTCTTAAATTTAAAATTAGTACCCAATTTTTGAAATTGGCTCTTAAATTTGAAATCAGATATTTAAAGTTTGTAGGCAGTGAAATTTTATTGACTATACTCAGAGAAATTTCATTGTTCGGTGATAAATTTAGTGAAAACTTCGTCAATTTTTTCTTTAAAAATTTCCTATTCATCATGAATTTTATTTAATATATATCGATAAAACGATTCCAAAAATATAAATTTTATAAATATATATATATATATCTTGTGAATAATCGATATATATTTACTAATAGAACAAAGATTGATTAAACAGATATATATATATATATCTAAATCAAAAGTTATTGAATTTTTAAGTTGTAAATCATTTCACAGCAAAACAACGCTTCCCGGCTTTAGTGTGGTATTTTGGTCCTAGAATAACATCCACAAATTTAGTGGACTAGAAATTTTAGTTAGTGACAGTAAAATTTCACTATCGACTAAACTCAAAGAAATTTCATTGTTTGGTGATAGTAAATTTAGTGAAAATTTCAACAATTTGTTCTTTAAGAATTTCATATTCATCGTAAACTTGTTTAATAGATCTCGACGAAAGGGTTCCAAATATATAAATTTTATTTTTAAAAAATAGATATCTAAATCAAAAGTTATTGAATTTTTAAGTTGTAAATCATTTCACAACAAAACAATGCTTCCCAACTCTAGTGTGGGGATATTTGGGTCCTAGAATAACCTCCAAAAATTTAAAGGACTTGAAATTTTAGTTAATGACAGCAATATTTCATTGGGTAGTGAAATTTTATTAACTAAATTTAGAGAAATTTCATTGTTCGGTGATAGTAAATTAGTGAAAGTTTGATCAATTCTTTGAAGAATTTTATATTTATCATGGATCTTATTTAATAGATGTCAACGAAAGGATTTCAAAAATATAAATTATATAAAAAAAAAAAATAGATATCTAGATAAATAAATAAAAAATTATTGAATTTTAAAATTTTAAATCATTCCACAATAAAACAACACTTCACAACTTTAATATGGAAGAATTACCTCCACAAATTTAGAGGACTTGAACTAAGAAGTATTTTTCCTGTGTCCTTGTATTAGTAGAACTTTTAAACAAAGGAGCTCTAACTAAAATCCCCTTTTATTTACTATATCTTTTGTACGGGAAAGAGATACACCTTCTCGTATAATCCTGTTGACCAAGTCTGCGCTCCTCCGTACGACGTCGCTTTATCACCTGAAAACACAAACGTGAGCTAGCCGGCGGGTGTGTGCCGGAAACCTCTCCGATGCCTAAGTCAATAAGCTTGACAAATAGACAAAAGCTCTATGAATTCAGGGAGCAAAGTTGCATTACCTCTTCAAAGGTGATATTAGTGAGCTTATATAGGTTTCGCGTGACACAATCCTGGTAGGACTCTTATTCCTCCATGTGCAGAGTCCTTCTAGGATTACTCCTCCTTGCGTAGAGTCCTCCTTGGATTCATACTCCTGGAAGACAATGTTTATCCTCCAACACCCCCCTCACTGCTTAAACCAAGTGAGATGGTTCTTCTTATGGCCGGACTTCTTCAGGACCAAAGCAACTATTAATTCGGCCCTCACTTTACTCTCCCTTACCTCGGCTTTCCCATACTAAGACCGAGCTATCCATAAGGGAGTTAAAGCCGAGCTATCTTTAGAACCACAGCTTACTTCGGTTTCTCACATGCTATAACTGAAGTAACTATCGAAGACCGAAACCTTCGTGTTACTTCACTCAACCGGAGTAGAACTAAGTCCTTCTGAGACCGGGCTAACCACCACGGCTGTGTGACCGGTCTATCTTCAAAGTTACTTCTCTAAACCGGAGTAACCTTCATGGCCTTTCTACTTGGCCCTTTTTATTTCGGCCCTAAGGCCCAATACCCAGCTCGACCCAATTGTATATAAATTACCCTCTCAATTGCCCCTTAATTCCATCTGCACAGCATGATAGGGATTACCTGTCTACGAACCGAACTAAAGTTTTAGCTTATCCAGCCGAGCTACAATCCTTTAGCTACTCCGGCCGAGCTGAAAACCTTTTTAGCTTCTCTAGTCGAGCTAAGCTTAAGCCGAGCTAAGCACGTCCGGTCAAACGTCTCTTCAGTCACAGCAACTGAAGCGTTCCACATTCCAATGACACGTGGCAAGCCCCTATTGGCCATTCACAGCTGTTGCGCCGCCCTCGTACTCCGAAAAATTTGAACAGTCCCGCGTTTTTTCCCTCCTTCCACTTACACAAAACAAACCCTTTTTGTCTTCTCAAAAATCACTTGCCTTTACTATTCACTCCTTCTCTTTATTCTGAGCTTCCCCGATCTTGTTCTTGCTCCTTCACTGTTCTTCAACCCCGTACCTCTGAAACTCGCGTTTTTGCTGCTGTTGGCTTCAATCTAGTTCCTCTACTTCTCTACCAGGTAAACATACGAATCTGTTCTTGTTTTCCTTTGTTTTCTGTTTTATATGTTTTTGCAAAACACTCTTTTGTTGCAAGTTTCATATTTTCTGGAAAAACTTGTCTATAAACTGTTAGAACTTCATAAGATAATCAATAGAATGCCATTTCGATCTTTATACATGCCCCAACCGAAGTAGAACACTGTTTGTGATGTATGTAAAGATATAGGTGAACTAAACCGAACTAGCACTTGCGCACATCAAAGTAGTTTCAATAGGTCACCAACTGATCCACAATAGCCGAAACAAAACCCACCGAACTAGAAACCATAGCACTTGACCGAGCTAAAACTTCAGGGGCCATGCCAGCATTCTTAGTTCCTAAACCGAACTCAGAAAGCTGCCCCTTGACGTTCAGCCGGAATAACAAAACCAAAAGTAGAACCGAGCTAACCCAACGCCTTGCCAAAACCGAGATAACACGCTCCTCTTTGAAACCGAGGTAGATCCCGCAGCAATCCATCTAGCCGAAGTAAGGCTTCCTTTCCTTGTTTTGTTTTTTATAGCACGGTCGATGATCTGTGCTTAACACCTTGTTTTTCCAATTTGCAGACTTAGGTTGCCCAGGTACTTCATCCGTGCGCTCAACCGAGCTCCCGAGTCCAAATCCCCAGCCGAACTAAATTATTTATAAGTTATCCAATAAATGGGGAAGTATAGGTGTCTAGTAGAAACCCCGGGAGGCCTAGACGAATTCAGAAAGGATTACCAAATCCCAGCCGATGTAAACCTTGTCCTTGCCAAACAAGATGTAGATCCTTGGGACAACGAAGGCTTCGTCCCTTTTACACTCCAATCAATAATAGAGACCGGACTACGATTCCCAGTCCAGCCCTTAATCTGTGAGTTTCTTAGGCAAACCAGACTATGCCCAACCCAACTTTCCACCAATACATACCGAATAATAATGGTTATAGCCGCCCTGAACCACCAGACCGGTCTCAACCTAGGCTTAGCCGAAATATTCCATCAGTACTCATTAGGATCAAAAAATGAAGGCTGGTGTTATTACTTGAGAATACGCCGAGGCCGAGAAAAAATAATTAAGCACACACCGGACAAAGACTTAAATGATGACGACTTCTTCTGGGTGTCTGGCAATTTTGAAGACCTTCAAGCCCAGATTCCTGGCAGGAGAATAAACTGGAAGTTCGGAGAGCCCGGTATACATACTTCGGTTGTATTTCAGTCTTTCCTTTTATTTCGGTGTTTCGTTGTGAACCGAACTAACAGTTGTTTTCTATTTGCAGATTCAGCTTACCTTCACTCCCAATACAGCTACCCCAACCTAGGCGTTCTACGCGCCGCACTACGAGTTCGGGAAAGAAGTTGGGCTAAACTTCTTGACTTCGAACCGACTTACCGCTACTCCGGTCGCCGAAAAGCAAGGGTGACCGACTTTCTCCTTGAAGACCCACCAGAACCGGACCCATCCTTGCCAGAGATTGTCCTTGTGCCACTCACCGCCGAACAAGAGATGGCGAAGAAGAACAGGCTGAAGGCAATGTTAACCGCAACAAACCCAGCCGCAGTACCGCAGGCTGGCCAGAGCACTGAAGCCGTGATGGCCCTTGCAGCCCAACAGCCATCCACTTCTCGCCGAAACAAACGTGCTCGGACTACCCAATCCGAGCCACGTCTTGTTGATGAGGACGAGACCGTTCTTCCCCAAAGCTCTCCTCCACGCCCCCAACAAAGCCTCCAACCGGAACAATCTGACCGGACTGCCACTTCATCAAAATGGGCTCCTGTCCTTTCCTTTGACAACCGGGATATCACCGCTGATGATTCGGTGGTTGCTGATAAGGACCACTTGTTGGCTCACAGTCTGGCCAAAAGTGTGTGCCTCCCGAAGGACATGGAGCACCATTTCAAGCAGCTCAACACCGAGCTCAAGTCAATTCGGTCCTCCACTAAGTCCATGATCCTGGTAAACAACTTTCCCTTCTCCATGTAAATTTTTCCCAACTTTGAGTTCGGCTAATGTTACTTCTCCTTTGCAGGCTATCCAGAAGAACCAAGTCACTCACAGAAGGGTCATGGAGCTTAGGAGGAGTACAAGAGAAGCCATGGCCGAGGTTGAATTCAAAACGGCCGAACTTGCTGAGGCCAAGAAGCAGCTAGCCGAGCTGCGAGCAGAAAACGGTCGTCTGACCGAAATAGCTAATTCGGCCGAAGCTGAGAAGCAGAAGATCGCCAATGAGGCAAAGGACAAGTACCTGCGCCACTTGGCACAAATTGAGGCGAAGAAGGACGCCGAAATAAAACAACTGAAGGGAGAGATGAAGAAGGTTAAGAAGCAAGGCTTCAAGGAAGCCGAAGAAGCATACTCCCTTCAATGTGACGCAGCAAAAGACCTCTTTTTCAAGTGCGGCTGGAGGTCTGCGGTGGAGAAGCTCGGTTGTACGTCAGACACCGACGTCTACAACGCTCCACCGTACTCCATTCCAGCTTCACTCTCACAATACGCTGCCGATCTGCAAAAAGCCTTTCTTGAGGGGTCCGGCGATGATGATGATGATGATGACGATGATGATGACGATGATGATGAGGAGCCATCTCTCATTCCGGTTGTCAACGAACAGCAAAATAACCAAACAGTTCGGTCTGAGCCAGTTATAGAAGATCCAACTCCTGAGCTGCAGCCGACTGATACCGAAGTTCAGGTTGACACCGAACTCCCTCATCAAACCGTGCTTCCCTCTGACACCGGACTCCAAGCGAATGCTGACGCAGAATTTGACGCCGAACTGGACGCACTCCTCCGTTGATTTTTCTTTTTTGTTTTCGAACCTTTTGTAACCGGGCTGAAGCCCCCCCGAATTGTACTTGGTTTGAAGTTCAATGAAAATTTCTACGACTCTTATACCGGTTTTGTGTATGTATGCTTATATTTGCAATGAAGTTTCCATGCCCTCATTTGCCCAACTGTGATCTCGGTTAGCTATCTAACTCACTAGCCAACCACTCTTCAGCCGATATAACTTACTTCGACTGAAGAGTAACAAGAGTTGGTTTAATCCAGCCAACCACTCTTCAGCCGATATAACTTACTTCGGCTGAAGAGTACAAAGAGTTGGTTTAATCCAGCCAACCACTCTTCAGCCGATATAACTTACTTCGACTGAAGAGTAACAAGAGTTGGTTTAATCCAGCCAACCACTCTTCAGCCGATATAACTTACTTCGGCTGAAGAGTACAAAGAGTTGGTTTAATCCAGCCAACCACTCTTCAGCCATAAACTTACTTCGGCTGAAGAGTACAAAGTGTTGGTTTAATCCAGCCAACCACTCTTCAGCCGATATAACTTACTTCGGCTGAAGAGTACAAAGTGTTGGTTTAATCCAGCCAACCACTCTTCAGCCGATATAACTTACTTCGGCTGAAGAGGACCAAGTGTTGGTTTAATCCAGCCAACCACTCTTCAGCCATAAACTTACTTCGGCTGAAGAGTACAAAGTGTTTGGTTATTCCGACCAAAACGTCCTGCAGCCTGGATCCTTATCCTGGGCTTAGGAAGGGTGTTGGTTTAATCCAGCCAACCTCTAAGTTGGTTTTTCCAGCCAACTTAGAATAAAATGTTTGGTTATTCCGACCAAAACGTCCTGCAGCCTGGATCCTTATCCTGGGCTTAGGAAGGGTTAATAGTTGGTTATTCCGGCCAACTATGTTTACAATGCTACTAACTTACTAAAGCTACTTTCTACGGAAAACAAATATACTGAAGAAGAATAGACTCGTTTTATTGAAGAAGTAGAAAATTACACATACTTAAAAAGAAAAAGGCTAAAAATAAAATAACTTGAGATTGGCAGTGTTCCATGGCCTGGGAATTGCTTTGCCGTCCTCATCTTCCAAGTGGTATGCCCCTTTGCCTGCTAATCCGACCACTTTGTAAGGTCCTTCCCAGTTAGGTCCTAACTTGCCATCTCCTGGAACCAAGTGTTTCCCATCACCTTGCGAAGTACCCAATCTCCGATCTTGAATTGTCTTGGATGTACTGTTTTGTTGTTTCCTGGACAATTCTTGTTGGTAGGAGGCGATGTGAACCAATGCCTTTTCTCTTCTTTCTTCCGCAAGGTCAAGTTCCAATGCTATGGCTTCGCCATTTAAGTCTGGGTCAAAGTTTTCGCTTCGAATTGTGGGGAGGCCAACTTCTAATGGGATGACTGCTTCCATGCCATAAGCTAAGGAGAATGGTGTTTCTCCTGTTGATCGTCGAGGCGTGGTGCGGTAAGCCCATAAAACATGGGGGAGCTCTTCTGCCCACTTGCCTTTGGCTTTTTCTAACCTTTTCTTCAATCCATCCAAGACTACCTTGTTTGACGCCTCTGCCTGTCCGTTTGCTTGGGGATATGCCGGTGTGGAATTGTAGAACTCTATCTTGTACTCTTCACAAAAGCCTCTGAAAATTCTGCCGTCGAACTGAGTGCCGTTGTCTGAGATCAGTGCTTTTGGTATGCCAAAGCGAGTATGATGTTCTGCCAGACAAACTTCTTCACATCTTTTTCCTTGATTGACGCCAAGGCTTCTGCTTCCACCCATTTTGTGAAGTAGTCCGTTGCCGCAAGAAAAAACTTCCTGTTGCCTGGTGCTATTGGAAGTGGACCTACTATGTCTAAGCCCCACATTGCAAAAGGCCATGGGCTAGTCAAAGGTAGGAGTTCTCTGGCAGGTTGGTGTATTTGGTGCGCAAACTTCTGACACTTTTCGCATTTTTTGACATACTTCTCTGAATCTGCTTGCATGTATGGCCACTAGTATCCTTGTGAAATAGCTCGGTATGCCAATGATCTTCCTCCTTGATGGTTGCCACATACCCCCTCGTGTATTTCGAACAGGAATGCTTCCACCTTGCTGGGGTGGACACACTTTAAGTAAGGTCCTGAGAACGACTTCTTGTATAACGCCAAGGATGGAGAGAGCCAAAATCGCTGCGACTTTGCTCTTATCCTGTTGGCTTCTTTCTTCTCTTCTGGTAAGGTGCCGTCTTTCAGGAATAGTATGATGGGATCCATCCAAGAAGGGCCTAACTCTGCACAGCATACCTCTTCTGCCTCTGGGTCTTCAATGCTTGGTCTAGGCAGGTAGTCGATTAGCAGTGGGTGAGGAATGGAGGTGTCTGCCATTGAGGCGAAGCCTGCTAGTTCGTCTGCTCTGCTGTTTTCCTCTCTGCCGATCTGTTCTATCCTCACCACTTCGAACTTTTTTATCTCTGTTCTGACCAATTCTTGGTACTTGGCCATTCTATCATCCTTTGCCTCGTAGTCGCCAGATATTTGGTTTACCACCAACTGGGAGTCGCTGTAAACCATTAGCTCGGTGGCCTTCATGTAGTATGCTGACTTGAGGCCTGCCAGAAGTGCTTCATACTCTGCTTCGTTGTTTGATGCTGGGAAGCCAAGGTTGATTGCCTGCTCCACCACTAGGCCATCTGGAGAGATGAGGACTATGCCAAGTCCTGCGCCATGTCGGTTGGATGCTCCATCCACAAAGAGCTTCCACATTTCCCCTACAAACAACTTCCAGCATATGGAGGGATCGGATGATGTTGTGGGGTCTGGAATGTCGCTGGAGTTTCCTTCATGATCCATAGTTGCAGTCTGCCCCTTGTCTTCTGATGGTACCAAGTCATTAGTTGTTGGTGAGTTTTGACTTGGTGTAGCAAGGTCTGTTTCCTCCTTGCCTTCTCTACTCTGGTCTGCCTTGGGCTCTGGCTGAGTTACCTGCACTAGGGGTTGCGCTATTCCGGCGTCAATCTCCATCCCTAGTTCGGTTGTGTCAGTCAGGTCGATTGGGCAGACTTGGTGGCTTCCAGGAGTGAACTCCGCGACGAAGTCTGCCAAAGATTGGGCCTTTACTGCGGTTCTGGGTTGGAACTTGATGTCATATTGTCCCAATTCCACTGCCCACTTCAGAATTCGCCCAGAAAAGTTCGCCCTTTCAAATAAAGCCTTGAGTGGGAAGGCTGTGAGAACAACTATGGTGTGGGCGTGAAAGTAATGTGACAACTTCCTTGAGGCCATCATTAAGGCCAAGGCCAGTTTCTCCAGTGGCAAATACCTCGTTTCGGCGCCTAACAATGTCTTGCTGACGTAGAAGATTGGAAGATGCTGGATGCCTTCTGCTCGAACCAATACTGCACTTACCGCGTGCTGAGAGACTGCCAAGTAGAGGAAGAGTTCTTCTCCAGGTATTGGGGTGACAAGTAGTGGTGGAGAAGACATGTATTCCTTCAAACTCTCCAGAGCTCGGTCGCATTCTTCGTCCCACTCAAACTTAGCTTTTAATGACTGAAAGAATGGACGCAATCTGTCTGAAGATCGGCTGATGAATCGGTTAAGTGCTGCTGCCATGCCGGTGAGATGCTGCACTTCTTTCACTGAGTTAGGCCTCTCTAATTCCTGAATTGCTTTGATTTGGGAGGGGTCTGCCTCAATACCCCGGTTGGTCACCAGGAAACCCAGAAACTTGCCAGACCCTACACCGAATGCGCACTTAGAAGCGTTAAGGCGCAGCTTGTGTTTCTTCAGGATCTGGAACATCTCATCTAGGTCCTTTAGATGGTCATCCGCATCCTTGCTTTTGACCACCATGTCGTCGATGTAAGCCTCCATTGTTCTGCCTAACAATGGCTCGAACATCTTTGTGACCATTCTCTGGAATGTCGCCCCTGCGTTCTTTAGGCCAAAGGGCATGACCTTGTAGCAGTATAGTCCTCTTGGAGTGGTGAAGGATGTTACTTCCTGATCAGGTTCGTGCATGGCTATCTGATGGTAGCCTCTGTATGCGTCAAGGAAGCTAAGCCTGCTGTGCCCAGCTGTTAGGTCCACCAATTGATCTATCCTTGGTAGGGGGAAACTGTCCTTCGGACATGCTTTGTTGACCGTCTTGTAATCGACGCAGACGCGCCACTTGCCATTCTTTTTTGGCACCACGACTGTGTTGGAGATCCACTTGGGGTAATGTACCTCTCTGATTGCTCCTGCCTCCAGTAGGTTACCCACTTCTTCTGCCACTATCTCGGCGTGGTGGAGTGCCGATCTGCGTGTGCGTTGAATGACCGGTCTGGCAGATGGGTGGACATTGAGTTGGTGGCAGATGAGGTTTGGATCAATGCCTGGCATGTCGTAAGGCGTCCAGGCAAACACTTCGATGTTGGAGGTCAGGAATTCCATAACCTCCAACCTCTCAGCGCTGGATAACGACGAACCAAGCAAGAAGAACTTATCCGGGTTCTTTTCGTCGATTCTTACCTCCACCAAGTCTTCCACCGCTTTCTGATCAGCCGCTTTGCCAACCTCTGCGAACAGTTCATTACTCTCAGGTTCTTCAACCGAATGAACATATCCTTTGGCAGCGCGGCTGCCATTCGTTGTGACGAAGCATTGTTTGGACATAATCTGGTCCCCATATACTTCTTCAATTATTCCGGTGTCGTTGGGAAATCGCATCACTTGGTGGTAGGAGGATGCCACCGAGCGCATGGCATGCAGCCATGTTCTGCCCAAGATAACGTTGTAGGTGGAGGGGACCTTTATCACCCAAAACTCCACTTGTTTCGTCACACTCCCTGCTCTGACTGGGAGGATAATTTTGCCGACGGGCCATTCTGGCATGGAGTTGAATCCGATAAGGGGAGATACGGCAGGCGCCAAGTCTTTATCCTGCAACTTTAGTTGCTTGAAGGTTTCATAATACATGATTTCACACGAACTACCTTGGTCAATCAGAATCCGCTTGACGTCAAAATCCTTGACTCGAAGAGTGACGACCAAGGCATCGTTGTGAGGGCAATAAATCCTTGCCAAGTCTTTATCCGAGAAGGACATGACATTTGTGGCCTCTATCTTCCCCTTTTTGACGACTGGTTGGACACTTAGTACCTCTCTGAAGTGCTCAGCCTTTTTGATTGAACCTCTGAGCTCGCATACACGCTCAGGTTCAAAGACTCCATGTATTACGTTGATGACGCCTTGAGGTGGGGCGTCGTTCGGCATTCCATTGGGCATATTCTGGTCCTGGGGGGCTGGCTGTGCCCCTCCTTCTATGTATTTGTCCAGGTGACCCGCTGCCACCAACTCTTCCAGATGCTGCCTCAATGGTGTGCAATTCTCAGTGCGGTGCCCCTTTTCTTTGTGGAAGGTGCACCTCGATCTGTCATCGTAGTCCTTCTGAGCTTCGCCTAACTTAGCTGGCCACTTGACGAAAGGCTCGTCTCGAATTTCGCTAAGTATACGGTAGATCGGTTTCTTGAAGACCGTGGTGATGGCAGTGCGGACTCTCAACCATCTTTTGTCTTGGTCTTCTCCGTTGTCTCTTTTGCCACGTCCGTTTCTGTTCGGACGGTCTACTGCGTTGACCTTTGCTGAGGCCTTCTTCTCTGGTGCTGCGGCCGCGCCAGATTTTGCTTTGGCACGAGCGCCATCCTCTTCCACCCTGATGTGCTGATGCACTCTCTCCATCAGGGCCTCCATGGTGAGGGGTGGCGTCATGGTGATAGAGTCCCTCAGTCTGTTCCCGACTGGGAGGCCTCTTTTATATTGCGCAATGGCGAGATTGGTTGGGCAGTCCCCAATCTGGTTGAATGTCTCCCAGTAGCGACTGTTATATGACCTCAGGGTCTCCTTATCACCCATGTCGATGGAGAGTAACTGGTCGATCTCCACTGGGGTTTTCGTGTTTGTTCTGAATCGCGTTACAAACGCCTCCGCCAGTTGCGCCCAGGAGGCTATGCTGCCCTCTGGAAGCTTCTCAAACCAAGTCAAGCCTAGGTCACCAAGGCTTGAAGGGAATAGGATGCACATCAAGGCCTCATTCCGCCGGTATACAGCCATGACCTGGCGAAAGTGGCTTAAGTGCGAGTAGGGGTCCGTCTTCCCTTCATATGTTATGAATTTGGGCTGCATGAAGCCTGACGGCAGGGGCGCGTTCTCTATTGCTGGGACGAATGGTGAGGTCTGCAGCCTCGCCAATGCCTTGTCCGCTGGTTCGTAGGCCGGGCGCGGCATTGGCATTCCAACCTCGACGCTTCCATGCGTCCGAGGAGCCAACCGCTGTAAGGCAGACACTCTGTGTGGATCGCGCGCCCTGGTGTCCTCCTTCCATCGTGCTTTCTCTTCTAGCACGGTTCGTAGGTCGGATAATCTGGGCAACTCTGTCTGCCTAGACCTTGTCTGGTGCGTATGCGAGGGCCAGTATGTGCTTCCCTCAGTGTTTAACCTCTCAGACCTCGTCCTCTCAGACCTGGAGTGACGAGTTCTGGAAGATCTGGATTGCGTGTCGCCTGTCCTGAGGCTCTTGTTCTCCCCTTGTGAGGGTGTAGTATTCCTACTACGACTTTCCGAGTGGCGAGGGGGCGTCTTGTTTGTGCGCCCCTCTCCTGTCGCCACTTCTTTTCCTTTCACCTGACGTTTCAGAGATTCCATGTCTGCTGCCATCCGACGGATCAATTCGTCTTGTTCCCTGACGCGATCTTCCAAAGTTTGAGGATCAATTCTGCGTCTTTGTCTTTCTGGGCTTTGCGAACGAGAGGGATGAGGGCTGTTATTCCGCCTTCGTCCCCTTGCATCCCTCCTGGAATTTTGTCTGTGTGGTTCCAGGTTCGCCATGGGAGTGACCACGGGTAGGCCTTCGCGCCTTGCACCCCCTTCTGGAGTTAGTCCGTCGACGGCGGACTGAGGTAATTCTTCGTTGTTCGCCATTGATTTTTGGGAGAAAAAGCTTGATCAAGAGGTTGTTCTTGTCTGAGTTCCCACAGACGGCGCCAATTGTACGGGAAAGAAATACACCTTCTCGTATAATCCTGTTGACCAAGTCTGCGCTCCTCCGTACGACGTCGTTCAACACCTGAAAATACAACGTGAGCTAGCCGGCGGGTGTGTGCCGGAAACCTCTCCGATGCCTAAGTCAGTAAGCTTGACAAATAGACAAAAGCTCTATGAATTCAGGGAGCAAAGTTGCATTACCTCTCCAAAGGTGATATTAGTGAGCTTATATAGGTTTCGCGTGGCACAATCCTGGTAGGACTCTTATTCCTCCATGTGCAGAGTCCTTCTAGGATTACTCCTCCTTGCGTAGAGTCCTCCTTGGATTCATACTCCTGGAAGACAATGCTTATCCTCCAACACCCCCCTCACTGCTTAAACCAAGTGAGATGGTTCTTCTTATGGCCGGACTACTTCAGGACCGAAGTAACTATTAATTCGGCCCTCACTTTACTCTCCCTTACCTCGGCTTTCCCATACTAAGACCGAGCTATCCATAAGGGAGTTAAAGCCGAGCTATCTTTAGAACCACAGCTTACTTCGGTTTCTCACATGCTATAACCGAAGTAACTATCGAAGACCGAAACCTTCGTGTTACTTCACTCAACCGGAGTAGAACTAAGTCCTTCTGAGACCGGGCTAACCACCACGGCTGTGTGACCGGTCTATCTTCAAAGTTACTTCTCCAAACCGGAGTAACCTTCATGGCCTTTCTACTTGGCCCTTTTTATTTCGGCCCTAAGGCCCAATACCCAGCTCGGCCCAATTGTATATAAATTACCCTCTCATCTTTCTTTTTTGATTTGTCAATTTATTTATAATAACTAACTAGTCCCTATTTTTATTTTGATAACTTTAAATTATTTTATTTAAATTTTATGTATCCCAAGGAAACCTCAATAATATATCCTTATGGTAAGTTTCTATGTTGTTGCTAAGGCATTCCATGTCAATAATGCCAAGGTTGGTTAGCATATTGAAGAGGTAAGGGGTCATGAAAGTGACCTTTGAGTGTACCCGTCCATGTGAAAAAATAATAATAATAATAATAATAATGCACCTGAATTGAAGCACTATTTAATATTGAAATTGAGAGGAAAAAATTATTTTAAAAATAAATAAAATTTTGAAAAAATTATCGATAAATCCCAATTGAGGGAATGTTGCTCCATTTAATCCCGTGTTTTTTTCTTATGAACCATTTGATCATATTTAGTTGGTAAGGAATATTTCCTTTTGATTTGTTCTGGTTGGGGTTTACTTATTTACCCTTTTAGTGAGAGTCGATTGGATTCTACTTTGCTGATGTGTTGGGTGTGGGTTTAGGGGAAGAGGGGTAACATATTTACATTTTCCATTTTTTGTGTCTATGATTTTGGTAGTGATTTACGGTATAGGAGAGTCAATTGTTGATGTGGTTTTCCTTGTAACGTGAAAATTGTGTCTTGCTTGCCTAGAAGTCTGTGGTGTTCCTACGGTTTTTGGTATCGGCAGTCAACAGGGTGATTTTTTGACCAGGTCGATGTGGGTTGTTGTTCTTAACGAGGGTGGTTATTTTGTGGGGGGTTTTGGGTTGATGATTTTCTAGGATGTTGTTGTGTTGTGTATTGTGTTTTTGTTTCGTTCATTCGGTAATGGGGGTTCGGGGGGGTGCTCTTTTTCTTTTCTTTTCTTTTTTGTGCAGATATGGAGGTCACGATTTTGTTGTTATGTACTTATAGCCAAATGAATGTTATTGTTCGCCTTCATCAAGCATTGACATTTGTGTAGTTGGTTGATGGGATTTGTGGATTTGCCTCCGATTTGGTGTTGTCATTGTTCGCCATACCCAAATACAATAAGTTTAAGGTTGTGTGCGATGAGGATGTTCGAAACACGTGGTCACTTGCCAAGTCTTTCGGGCTCGATCATATTGATGTGCTTATTCAAAAACGGAATGTTGTTGTTGGTGGAAATCGCAACGGCGGAGGAGTTTACATTATGTTTGACTGTGTTGACATTGAAATAGCGCACGTTAATTTATTGACTTTACGTCAAATCTATAATAACATTTAATAATCGCAGATGGTTACATATAATACATTACTAGCGACAAACCATTTAATTGTGATGCATGTCTTTACCATCCACCTTATTTCTAGATGTGTTATTTTTAATCCATGCACTTGAAAACTATTAACAAATTACAACTTTGATGTTTCCATATTGTTTGTGCAAGATCGGCTTGTGGCTTGTTTTATTAATCCGCATTGAACACGCTTTTGCATTTCGATGCACACTTGCTCAATTTCACATTGCCAACGATTTATATGTAGAAATTATCGGACAAACAGTGAAGTTGGGATGGGAACATGCAACACATTTGGAAGATTCTTCAAGTAAGATTTTTGAATTATTGACAACAAGAATTTGATACAAATTCCTCAATATTTTGTCTTGTTTCAATTTGTGTTACATTGACCATTAGTTGGTTTCGACATACTCATTTATAGTCTAATGCATTATGGACACAGGTTGAATTAAATTGAACATTTTCTAGCATATTATATTTTTGTCCTGGGGATGTGTATAATAGTCACTTTTTCAAATCCTCAAAAATTAACAAATTTTTATTCAAGCTATTTGGGCAAAATACATTACACAAGTATGTCGAAACAAACGTAACAACATGCATCGTAAACAAAACCAAGCTTATGAGCACCATAAATTAGAAACAAAAATAACAACATTTGTATGTGGAATAATGTGTATAAAACCATGCGAAATCTAAATAACAATGCGAATGGTAGCATGTGGAACTTTTCCCATAATGATCCTTTGCTAATATTAGAGAGTCAACCCCAGTTGGACATATGTTAGTATTCACAAGTGTGTTCTGGCAAGTACACATTATCATTCAAGGGTATTCGCGCTTTGTCAACAGAATATTGTTAATAAAAAGTAGTTCGTGAATACGTGGCACCAAATCATGCCTGCCACATTACAATATTTGTATGTCAACAAAAACAAAATTCAATAAATAACTTATGTGTAACCCACCAAAAAAATGTTGCCAACAAAATTACGCAACATCAACAGCCTAATGTATAATATCAACTACCAAAAAAATGTTGTCAAAAACACTACGCAACATCAATTACTAATGTCATAAGTCTTTCCAAATGCATCTGTTCAACTACTCCTAAATAAAAAATGTCTAAGTATGAATATATCAAATGTGGAAGGGGGGTTGTTGGAGGTACTTCACAGTCCCCTGGATCCAAGCCTCTCTTCGGATCATTGATAAATGTTTTCACCATTGCTGCTTGATAAGCAGTCAGGGTCAACCTTTCCATTGTAGTATCAATGTCGACCTTATGCACATATTGGCGCATTATGAAACACACCATCATCGCACATTTGGATCTGCAACGCAGGATAAATCATTGTTACCCGTAATACACAGTTAAAACAATAATCACATTTTAACAGTGACAGATTTCATTGTTTTCCAGAAGCACTTACTTGTCAGGCTCTTGTTGAGGGCAAATCATCATTGACTCCAATATGCCATCGATGTCTTGCGACCATTAATCCCACATCTAACACAAATATAGCATTTTGTTTATTATAAAATAAAATTTTAATTTAAAAAAAAAATGCAACGTACACGAAAGATTGAAACATTTTTAAACACATACGTTTATTACACAATGACATATCCGACATGTTGCTCAGACATTTAAAAACAAAACTACATGGCATCCTTCAATGAGCCATTTAGTGTGTGCACATAACATCGTCAACTATACTACTTACGCTTAAATGGGGCAATATAACACTAACACAATTACAAATAACATTACATCAAATTATATCAAGCACATGCCTGTTGTGGCCGACGAACCCAACATAAAAATCAAAATTACATTCAGCGGATCAATTTTACATTGACATAAAAACACCCAGACGTAAGTGAACATGCATTGCTCCCCTCTTCCTAAACCCACCCACTAGTAGGCAATACAATGCGGGATTACAAATTTGTGATACTTTGTTCGAGTAATGAATGCAAATGAACATGTTAACTGTGCAAATGTTATGATGGTGCAAAAATTCATATATAGACTGATGTATTCATTTTGAAAGTGCAACAAAACTCACATGATGCTTGTTTAGGGTTATAATGTTTCATATTCAACTTACCACTAATAAGCAACAAGTTAGCAACTACAACTATCTCAAACACATTTTACTTTTCTTCAATGTCACATTTACGTAATTCATGTATTATAAAAGCGGGACATTTAAACCAATATTCGCAAGTGTGACAGTAAAATGCACACACACAACCATAATTAATTTTATTTGCATGGACAATCGATGTTAGCACCAAAACCCAAATATCATAATTCATTGTAAAAAACAGTGCATATCAACATGCCACATACTTAACAAATATGATGACACGACAAATGTGTGTCCACATTTGTGTTTTCGGGTATCCAAGGGATCACAAGTTCACAACTTTATTACATATACCAAATGTTATAATCACAAATGTCATTTTCACATATGTAAAATTCCCCAAAACCCACATTGCACCGTAAAATTAATGTTAACACCAACAATCAAATGGTAATTATTAATGTAAAAACCAGGGTATCTCCAAACCCAAATAGGGCATGTGTCCCAATATATATTCTTAAAAATACACCAAGAACGTAGTCCATTCAAACTAAAAAACCATAACTATTTAACAACCAACCCACAACACCATAACAACGGAGACACACCAACCGAATACTGATGCACATTCATAATTTTTGCCGATCCCTTAAATGTCATGTTCACATACTTAAAATTTCCCAAATCCCACATTGCACTATAAATCATACCAAAAAAAAAACCCCCAAAACCCCTAATACAACATCGAAAACTAAGGACAAACCCCCAAAAACATAAACATTGGGCTGACACATAGACGATTAACGTGTAAAACATTATGCACCTTTCCATTTCATTGCCATCGTATGTAACTCTAGACCTATCGATGTCGCTGTACACCAACGGGAACACTACCAATGTTTCTGTAAATCAATTAACCTGAGAAAACGAAGTGACATTCTCGTTGGCACAAATTACACCATTGATGATGATTTGCGAAACAAAAGGTGGTCCGTCGGAATTTGGATTCCTACAATTAGGGTTCCAAGCCAAAAATGTAGATGTGGAATTCACAAAAAAAACACTCTTCAGAAGTCCCTCTCATTGTATTAACATGGAAATGTTGTAATGTGGCCAACATTTCCTTACACAGATCAAAAGATTTTGTTGAAAATGAGAAAAAAACTAAAAAAGACCTATAGTGCGCTTGATGTCCACAATTGTAATTTCACCTATAGTGATCCCGGTTTTGCCCCGACCTTCATTGTGTCCCGGACTTGGGTTCCGTGGTTGAATATAGTATCCATGTCTTGCTTTTCCCCTTTGACTCTTTTTATTTGAGTTTTGGAACTTGTTGGGCGTGTTTGGAACAAGTTGGTTGTTGTTTGGTTTAGATTGTTGTTGCCCAGGTTTTGGCCTCTTCGCTCGAGCGAGGCTTCTTGCGCTCGAGCAAGCCCTGTGTAGTTGGCTTCTTCGCTCAAGCAAGATTTCTTGCGCTCGAGCGAGGTTTGAGGGTCTTCAGGTTTTCTTCCAGACGCAGCTTTTCTGGGGAAGGTTAGGTTCTTCGCTCGAGCGAGGTTTCTTGCGCTCGAGCGAGCTTGGTGTTAATTGTTCCTTCGCTCGAGAGAAGCTTCTTGCGCTCAAGCGTACATGTGCGTCTGTGGCAGACCTGAAGCTTCGCATTTTGCGCTCGAGCAACGCTTCTTGCGCACGAGCAAGGTCTCTTGTTGTGTCTGGTCGCTCGAGCGACAAGTCATTCGCTCAAGCGAAGACTACGTATATCAGTTCGCAGCTGAGCTTTTCTCCATCACTTTTTGATTTCTTTTCATCCCAAAACCCTAATCTGGAAACTCCTCTCTCTAAAACTCTCTCTCTCTACAAATACTCTTTGATTCTAGTACCATTTCTCTACTCCCTTTGAGAAAAAGGTAGAGTAACTCCTGGGCTTTCATTTAATCCAAGAAAGTTTGGATTTGGAGCATCTTCAAGTTTCTCCTTCTTTCCCTTTGAGCTTCTCCACTTGAGGTAGGGATATTCTACTCTTTGATATGAGTCTTAACCTAGGTGTTTGTCATTTTGTATAAATGGTGGAGTTTGGGGGTTATGGGTGAAACTAAGGTTTGGGTTTGAGATTTGAAAGAGGGGTTTTTTTATTTTGGGTCATGAGAAAATATGTAGGGTATTGAAGATGAGATTATGTGGGTTGAAATGATGAAATTTAGACTTGTGATTGATATTTGGTAAGAGGGGAAAAATTGCCCTAATTTATGTTAAATAACTATTTTGTAAAAATAATGAAATTGGTATGGGAAATATGAAAATTGGGGGGATATGTAAATGAATGGTGTAGTTAGATTTGATGAATCACTCATCTATAGAAATTTGATAAATTATCTATTTGATAGATTTATTTATCTATTTAGAAATATCTGTGTTGGGCTATCGGTAAAGGATAGCTATGACTGTTGTAGAAACTGCATGAGGATTAGGAAGATTGAAACTAATCAACTGAATTATGGCATTGAATATGACAGTTTGATTAAACCATTGAATATGTGATTTGATTAGTCATTGTATATGACAACGTGTTTAAATACATTGTATATGTATCATTGTTTGGGAGGCAATAGGGGATGTACTCCATTGATGGACTCCATTGAAAATTAAGTTGGCTAGAGTGTCCAAGGTGAAAGTCTCGAAATCTTATATATATATATATATGGGTGTCGGTTCCCTCAGATGTGATTCCGTAAAATGGCAAGAAATAAAAGTGTTGGATTGATGAATGTATTGAATTGTGGACCATTGAGTTGTAGTCTCATTTTGGTTGTTTTGATAATAATGAATTTGGTTGATAGATTTACCCGAAATGGATGAATGGAAATGAATTGAGGTATTGGTTATCTAGATTAAATGGTCTTGGAAAGAATATGTGTTGGTTAAGAATATTGCACATTTATCTGATGATTATATCTTAGTTAATTCTCATATATTGTTTAACATATCTCTACTGGGCTTTGGTTCACCCTACTTGGGAAACCACTTTCAGGTACAGGTGACATGCCGCCTCCAAGGACATAACTTAGGAGGCTTAGGGGCTGGAGGCTCTACTTTTGTTATTTTGCTTTATGTTATATGTTTTCTTTTGAGCCGAGGGCTTTAATTGTAAAGAGCTTATGACTCTCACTTTTGTTGTATCCAAGTTATCTCTTGGAAAGATGTAAGCCCGTAAGGCATTTATTTTGTTGTTATCAAATAGAATCACATACTATAGTTTCAAGATGAACATTTATGAAAGTGTAATACATATAATATCTTTTGTAATGTAGACTCTGATGAATGAAAATATAACATTTCTATCATATTTATAGATCTTATAAATGGTTGGTTTATCTAATATTTGAAGGCGTCACATCACCAATACCCAAAACCCACATTCTCCCCTACTATGAATGTCAAACATACGTGTGGATAAGGACAAAAATGGCATCCTCTCTATTTGAGGACTTTTCGATTCGAAAGAAAATATGCGAGATAAATTGGTGCACAAGTTCACAACTTAGGACTTATTGGTGTTTCACCCTAAAATTTTCAATCTAAAATAAAAAGATAAAATTTTAAAATAATTGAAATAATGAAAAATATTTTCGAAGTTATGAAAATATTTTATTTTTTAATCTTTTACTTGTTTATTTATTTTGATATTTTAAGAACACTTGTTAGTAACAACTGTTGATTTATATATATACACACACATTAAGAGACAAGAATTACAACGTATAAGAGTTTAAGGAATCTAACTTTTTTGTCTCCAAAATGAAAATTTTGTTACAAAAAAATTAAATGGATTAACTACATTTGTCATGTGAGTTGTAATGGAAAGAGCGTTTTAAAAAGTCAAAAAAAAAATATTTAATGACAGTTTTTTGAAAATGTCGATAATAAATGTACTTTTAGGAACAAAACAATTTTGTGTAAAAAATAATTATTTTTTTAGACAAAAATATTAGTTCAAACGATAGTAATTCATTACTAATGTCCAATTTCGTCGTTAAAAATACAAACACACACATGTGATAATTAATAAGATATTTTATCCTTAAAAAGTGATTTCGTCTATAATTTTTTTATTCTAAAATCTTAATCTATTGTAGTAAAGTAATAATAGAGAAAATTTCACATTACTTCTCTATGATTTATTTCACATGTAGTTTATTTCACATGTAGTTTACTCTCTTGACATTTGAAAATAAAAATCTTTTTGTGATTTGTAGACTAAATTGTACCGATTATACTGTTAACAACTTAAGTGACAAGAATAAAATATTATTTTGCATAAGTAATCTCATTGTGTAAACAACAAGCATTTTCAAAAAAAATTAGAACACGAAATGCACTTGAAGTCCTTTGTTCTACTCAGATTTACCCCTTCCCATTTGAATATGAATAACGTTTGAATATAATCTCCTTATATCTAGTAGTCACTTTCGTTCAGAGTGATGGGGCCTATTTTGGATCTCATCTCGATGATCCAACTGTTAGTAGTCAATGTCGTTCAGGGTGATGGGGCCTATTTTGGATCTCATCTCGATGATCCAACTGTTCAATAGTTAGAGTTTTTCAAGTAGAATATACCTGCAAAAAAATAAGTTAATCCAACATCGGTAGCACTATGATCAAATCAATTTTGTATTAGTAAAAATAAACGATAAGTATAATTTTGAGTATAAAACTAAATGCAAAATTGATTTGATCATAGTGCTACTGATGTCTGATAAATGTGATTTTTTTACAGTGATATCCTACTCGAAAAACTCTAAATATTGAACAGTTTGAATCATTGAGTCCATTGCCTGTACAACAGTGACTGTTGTGCAAAAGCACAGCAGCCACCTTTCATCCTTCACAATTTCTATTAATTTGAAGGAAATCTCTAACAGTACACTTTAATCCAAAAATTATAAAAATTATATGTACTTTTTCTTAAACGAGGGAAGTATATTACACATGAAATAAACCATACTAAGTAAAGTGAAAATTTTCCACCTCTGATAAGTGATCAATGATCATGCATGTAGTTCATATTCCTTTTCAAATGTTTGATAGCTAATCTCAATCTACAGACATGGTGCCTGTCTCCAAGTGGGAAACCCAGCACTTCATTGACTATTATTTCCACCTAGTGTGATTTACTTGTAGCACAATGTTTTGAAAATCAGACCAGTAAGTGAATTGAAAAAGTGATCGGACGAATGGTTCATTAGTTCAACCACGAGTGAACGAGAATTTAATCGTGATATCATAACTATATTTAAATTTAAAAATATAAAAAAATATATATAGGTATTAAAATTACAAAAATAATAAATAATATACAATTACAAAAAAAATATTTTTTAGAATTTATTTTACGTTTTTTCTACATTACTTTTAGTAAAAATAATTAAGATAATATTGAATATACTATATACTTATCATATTGTCAATAATTGTGTTGATGGCCTAGTAGTTAAAGTACTTGCTTCTTATGCGCTTGGTTCCATGTTTTTACCCTCTCCACAACTTATTTTTGTCTAGCAATATAGGAATCGTCAAGCCTGGCCGATTGCGTCGAACCGGATCCAGTTCGAATAGGTCTCCAATTAAACTGTGGGTTTGGATGCTTTAAGCTAAATAGGCCGGTTTTCAATGCAAAACGGTTTGGATGTTTAGTCTGAACCAAAACCAAACCTAGTTCCCGATTTGACCGATTCAATAGGCCGGTCCAATCCAGTCTGGTTTCCTAAACAATGTTGTAGCATATGACTTGAAAAAATTGTGATTTTTAGATTCAATAATTTTGTATGTGGGTAAGTATTTAGCCATTTGATTCCACTCATTATTTCTAATTGTGCCTTTTAATAAGGTTTATTTTGGATTTACTTTAATAATGTTAGAATTAATCCACTCATCTAATGTGATATTTTTTTGATCTGCAAAAAAGAAACTTTATTAACGAAAAAGCAAAGTACAAGATACAAAACAAAATACATCAATAAAGAAAGGCAAGTGCAAAAGCATCACAATGAGCTAAATCATCCCAACTATATTTGCACCAAAAAGCTCATCCTATCATTTGCTAGCACCTCCAAAGTTGGTGAGCAACCAACCAAAGAAATAGAAAAACAACCACTACAACATTGGCACAGTATGGCAGCCCAAACATATCAGCAAAGTAGTCAACAGCTGAGCATAGCAGTCTAACAAAATAGAACCTAAACCAAGACTTGCAGCCAACTGCTTTCCATACAAGGCATGAACCAAAGCAACAGCAACCCCACAAAACAGGGCCAGTAGCAGAGCAAAAACTGAGACTTATAGAACCTGAATCAAAGCAATAGCAATCCATAAAAACAGGGCCAGTAGCAGAGCAAAAAACTAACAGCAGTACAAAACCTAGTGTACAAAAACCTACCAAACACACTAAACACAGCTTCTAACTTGATGTATATTAAACACAAACTCGTTCACTGTGTACCCTTGCCCAACTGAGTGAGTTTTCAACCAAAGGGCCACTCTAACTTTAATAAGCTCACAGAGATCTTCACAGGTAGGTTGCAGCCCATTGAACAAATAATCATTCTTGCATTTCTAGAGAGACCATAAACCAGTAATCAGGATTGATCTCCAAATTTGCTTTTCCTTTTTCCTAAATTTCCAACCCAACCACTAGTGCAATAACATGGCCACTGAGCTAAGGGAGACCCAATGCAAACCCCACCACTTGATTATGATGGACCAAACTTTCCAAGCAAAGGGGCAAAGCCACTCATATAATGTGATATATGTGACTCCTATACACTAAAAGAGCGGGACTAATATTATAACTAGTCCAAAGGATCTAGGGTTTTTATGAGAGATTGAGAAAAGACTTGAGAAGTTTGTGATTTTTTGAGTCAATAATTTTGTATGTAGATAAGTATTTAGCCATTTGATTCCACTCATTAATTCTTATTGTGCCTTTTAGTAAGGTTTATTTTGGATTTACTTTAAAAATATTAGAATTAATCCACTCATATAATGTGACAATATGCGACTCCTATACACTAAAAGAGCGGGACTAATATTATAACTAGTCCAAGGGGTCTAGGTTTTTACGAGAGATTGAGAAAAGAAAAAAATGAAGCTAGAAAAGGTGAAATTATTGTGGGGTACCGAAGTGAATAGTAACTACCCTTAAACATAGAAGTAGTGAATTTTAATTATTTATCTCTGATAACTGTATGAATTTTAAGTATTTTGACCATATAGTGAAATACCTCTCTAATAAATTTGTATATGCGTTTGAGTTTGTGGAATATAAAATAAATCTCAGCGCACAATTCTAGCAATTCATCTTACAAAATGTATCAAATATATTAGGGGAAATAGTAAGTAAAAAAAAATTAAGTTTTGACCCGTGTATCAACACAAATCTTAAATTTTTAATCTTGTCAATTTAAATTATAAACTTTTAATTTGTTTTCAATCTAAATTAATTGTCTATTTTTGTTAAGCAAAGTTGTTAAAAAAGATATATATTTTTTAATTATTAAACTCAGTAAAAAAAGGCATTTTTAAACATTTAATTTATATATTAAGTTCAATGACTTAAATACTATTTTTTCATCAAATATTTGCCTTCTAGCAAATTGGTGGTACAGAATTGGGATTGATGATAATGTGTAAAAAATTTCACTCTTAAAGATGAATTTCCAAGGTTATTCACTCTATCAACTAAGAAGCTGTAGTTTCCCATGATGTTCTCACAACTCTATCAACTAAGAAGCTGTAGTTTCCCATGATGTTCTCACAACGAAAGGATGATGACCAAGGTTCTGAAAAGCGGTTGCGGTCGTCGTAACGGTGATGGTGATGCGGATGCGGTTGCGGTTGCGGGGTGTAAAGGCTGTAGTGTAACGGTTGCGGTAACCGGAACTGTGAATTTTTTTATTTTTCACACAATTTGAAAAAAACTTACCGATATACATATTTTTTTTTCCATGATCATATTTATTGGGTTAAAAATAAATATTGATCAATTTTTGTAAATTTTTAAGTATGATCCAATATATTTCATATTTTTAAATCACTATAAACTGAGTTTTTTATATTTTATTTTAATAATTAATGACTTTATATTATACAAAAAAATCAATCACTAACTATTATATATAAGATAAACAATGATAAAAGTAAGAGAATAAATAAGAGCCTAAATATATATATATATATATATACATATTTTAACCAAATCAAATAGATAATGACCACACTTATTATTATTCTTATTTTCAAACAATATATAGATAGACACACACAAACAAAATGGTTTAGTAATAGCAGCTGAATAGAATAGCATAGGTCTTACAGCTTCAACAAATCAATAACATGTTCTTCATCTTCCCTCTTCTCTCTCTCTATCTCTTGCTTCTCCATTTTCTCTATTTATCTTCCCTCTTCTCTTTATCCCTCTTCCCCCATTTTTAGCTTTTTTTTGTGTGTTTTTTCGAAAGAAATAGTTTGGAACCGTTATGTAACGGTGCGTAACAGGCCGTTACAGCTGTTTCGGCACCGTTACAACCGCTATGGCTGACACACCTGTGAATCTCAATCACACTGCAAAAGCGGCCGTAATGGGTGGCGGCAACCGCCAAAACCGTTACGTAACGGCGTTATGTAACGGCGTTACGTAACGGTTGCGGCCGCTTTTTAAAACCTTGATGATGAGGGATCATGGAGGTGAAGAAAGGGTAAGGCTAGTGAATCTCCTTCAGCTTCCTATGAGTACTAGTTTTCATCAAGATGACAGAACAGTTTAGAAAGCTTCTTCATCAGGTATGTTTAGCACTACTTCGATGTACAACTGGCTTGAGTCAGCTAATGGTTCTATAAGCAAGATTTCAAGGCTATTATGGCACAACATTGCCGCACCTAAAGTTCAATTTTTTGGTTGGGTTACGTGGAAAGGAAAGGTCGAGACCTCTGTGTTCCTGAAGCGAATTGGTATCCTTAATGGAAGTATTAGTACCTTTTGTGTGTTTTGTAACAATTGGGTTGAGGAAAAATGGACCATGTTTTGTTGCTCTACCCGTTGAGTTGGTGTGTTTGGTCGAATATTTTAATTGGTGGGGAATCCAATGGGTGACGCTGGGTTCAGCGATAGAGTTGTTGCATTGGTGGGATGGGGTTTTTTTCAGAAAGATAGAAAAACAAATTTGGAAAGTAATCCCCATGGAAATTTTGCTGATCAAAAATAAATAAATAAAAATTGCCAACTGGGTGAAGCTTAACCTCAAGGGAGTTTTGTATTCTGTCAATGATTTTCTATATAACCTGCAGCATATTTGGTCATGTTATTAGACTTGTGGTTAGGATTGTTGTTAGATATTGGCTTTGTTGTTTCGTGTTGGTTTTGCTTGGGCCTTCTCTATTGACATTATAAAGGGTTGTTTCGTTTAATTTCTATTAGGGGTATTCAAAATAGCCAGAGAATCGAAGAACTGAATTAAACCGACCTCTTTGGGTTGGCTTGATTTGGTTGTTTTAGTGCATTGGTTTGGTTCCGGATCTTCAAATTGTCAAGCCGATAGGATTGAGTTGTTTCTTAGTTTAGACCTTATTTAAACTGAATTAACTCGAGAATCAAACCTATATACGTATATATATAATTTTTTTTTTCTTTTTTTAATATTGACGTGTCTTTATATTACCATAGTTTTGTATGTTATTTCAAATTCCTCTTTTCATGAAGCTTGTGCAATTGAACTATTAGGTCCCTTAGTATTGTCAATCCCATGGACAAACATGGTTTTATTGAGTTGTATTTTTTCTAAGTTTTTTGTCTTGCTCGAAGGCTGCGTCTGAAAAAACCTGATAATGATGAATGTACGCTCGAGCGCAGGTAGCGTGGCTCAAGCGAAGCCACTTAAGGAAAACACGCGAGATTAGTTCCTCGCTCAAGCGAAAGAGTCTTCGCTCGAGCGAGCTTCGCTGTCCCAGTTTTCTATAAGTACTAGTTTTAGTCCAAACTAGGATTACGTTTTGAGATCTACTTTAAGGTTTTCTGAGGTTTTCTTTTGGAGTTTTTTGTGAGTTTTCTTTGATGATTTGAGTGAGTATTAAACTCATGTTTTGATAAGTACTTATCAAGGAGGTTGATTGGTTATATTCAAGAGTGTTCTTCTTCGGTGAAATCCGAAGATTCAAGCGTGGAGTTTCAAAGGAGTTTGATACTGTGCGTAGTCGTTGATTCGACAATAGAAGTTGTGGGTTCAACTTCAGTCTAATAAATTCCGAGATGAAGGTTGTGGTGAAAGATATACAGAAGATTTGAAGACAAATTGGAAGCGTTTGGGTAATTTGTTTGTTATCTTTGTAATATTTCTTTCTTCAATAGTGGATTGTTTAGTGGCGTTTCACCCGTGGTTTTTTTTTTTATCACAATTGAAGGTGCTTCAATTGTGGTTTTTCCACGTAAAAAGTCGTTTGTGTCAATTTATTGTTTTTCGAAAACAACAATCTAAATCACTTTCGTAAGTGCTTGATGATTTAAATTGTGTGTTTTGAATGATTGGGAATTGGAGTAATTAAATCTTGATCTAATCACGAATAACTTAGGATTTTCAATTGGTATCAGAGCAGGTCACTCTTTGTTTTTATCAAAACTATAGGAGTGTGATTTTGTGTTATTAGTGATATGGATTCAATTCGTGAAGGTAACTCAACCCATAGACCTCCGTTACTTGATGGTACAAACTATTCTTATTGGAAAACTCGTATGAGAGCGTTTTTAAAATCCATCGATCAGAAAGTTTGGCACTGTGTGATCTATGGGTGGAGTGAACCTATTGTCACCATTGATGGTATTGATATTCCCAAATCCCTCGATAAATGGGACACAACCGATTATCAAAACTCGAGTTGGAACAGTAAGGCTCCCAATTCCCTTTTTTGCTCCATCGCAACTGAAGAGTTTCGTCATATTTGCATGTGTGAGGTAGCAAAAGAAGCTTGGGACATTCTTGAAACGATTTGTGAGGGTACTACTTCTGTTAAAAAGGCCAAAACTTCAATGTCTCACCTCTGCTTTTGAAACCCTTTTTATGCGTGATGATGAGACATTTGATGATTTCTATGCTAAACTCGATGACATTGTGAATTCCTATTTCACACTCGGCAAAAAAATCCCTGAAGCTAAAGTTGTTGGAAAAATTTTGAGGTCTTTGCCCGAGAAGTTCCAATCAAAAGTGACAGCCATTGAGGAGGCTCAGAATGTTGATACCCTCAAGCTTGATCAGTTGGTTGGAAACTTGCAGACTCATGAAGCCCACCAGATTTCTAAGAAAAAACAAAAAGATAGTATGGCTTTCACTAGTGCTCATGAGACTGCAAAAACTCCTGAGACTGAGTTTGATTTAGAGTCTGAAATGATGGCTAAGTTTACTAAACAGTTCAAAAAAAATTTAAAGAAAAAGAAGCCTAATTTCAGAGACCCTATTTCAAAAGACAAGAGTAATGATAAACCCAAAACTTTTCCACCAAAACTTGCTCCAAAAATTGAAAAGAAGATTGTAAAGGGGCAAGGTGTCAAGTGTTATGAATGTTAAGGGTTTAGACATATTGCCCTTGAATGTCCTTTGAAAAAGAATCGGAAGAAAGTCTACACAGTGACTTGGGATAATGAAAGCGGGTCGGAGCAAGAACCCGAAGAAACTGAATCCAGTGAAGATGGGGATAGTGCTTTCATGGCATTTTTGTCCACTTTCACTCAACCTCTCCCGAAGCCAGTGGAATTTGCTCGTGGTCAGAATCTGCATCATGCTCCCAACTTTGATGGGAGTAATTACTTGTATTGGAATATCATAATGAGGGCGTTTCTGAGAGCTTTCGACCCAGAAGGCTAGCAAGCCATTGAAGAGGATGCTGAAAATGCTGACAATCTGAGCAATCAGAGAGTTCTGATTACTATTCATGGAGCAATTTCTGATGAAGAACAGCAACAAGTTGCTCACTGCACAAAGGCTAAAGATGCATGGGACATTCTGAGCCAATTTTATGAAAGAGGAGAGTTATCTTCACCACAATCTATCACCTTTCGTGCCTTAGTTGCTCGATTAGATGAGGTCAAGGAGAATGAGGAGCAAAAAGAAGATGATGAAACATCAGAAGACAATGATGAGATTAATGGTGATGATCTACAACAAGCTTACGAAAAGTTTTACGATGAATCTCTAAATTTGTCCAAGATCAATGACAAACTCACTCTCAAGGTCAAAGCATGTGAAAGCGATAATGTCAAGCTAAAAGGAGAACTTGTAACAACAAAGCAAAATGTCATCAAGATCTCTAGTGACAGGCAAGACCTATGTGAGAAACTTCTATCTTGTGAAACTGAAAGGAATGAACTCCTGAAAGTGTATTCCACATCTGAAGAGAAAATGGAAAGCCTTGAAATTTCACAAGCTACATTGGAAGAGATGGTTTGTCATAAAGATGAAGAACTCCGAATTGCTAGAGCCACCATTGCCATGTGGAACAAAGGTTCCAAATCATTAGAAGACATCCTTGGGTCTCAATGAGTGGGTTGTGACAGAAGTGGGCTAGGCTATGGTAATGCAACAGCTCACAAGGGACAGGCCTCTACATCACACGACCTGAAGACTCAAGCAAAGGGAAAGCTGAAGGTACACCAGGGTGATCCCTCTCTTCATCTACCTAACGGGGGATCAACAAAAAGGAGGTAAAACCTGTTTTTATTTGTCATCATTGTGGTAGGTATGGCCACATTCGTCCTTATTGCTTTGAATTGTTTGGTAAGGTGTCTCAAAAGGGTAGAAATTTGAATACTTTTTGGGTTACGAGACAACCTTACATGTCTAGGCAGAACACCAAGATACATAAGGATGTTCACAATGCCAAGTCATTTACCAAGACTGCCAGACCTGATTTTGTTAAGACCAAAAAGATATGGGTGAGAAAAGATGACTTGACTTGTTTAGTTGTTCACACTGCTCTAAAAGCACGTGACTCACACATGTGGTATCTTGATAGTGGGTGCTCTCTTCACATGTCAGGTGACAAATCCTACTTCACCTCCCTTGAAAAACATGAAGGTGGAAATGTTACCTTTGGAGATGGTGGCACTTCTAGAGTCATTGGTAAGGCTCTATAAGTGTAGCTGGTCTTTCCAAGCTTGAAAATATATTACTTGTTGATGGTCTTAAAGCAAATCTTTTGAGCATCAGTCAAATTGTGATTCCCACCATGAAGTATTGTTTTCAAAAAATAAATGTGAAATTTTGGATAAAAAGGGAAATACTGTCTTGCATGGGGTTCGCACATCTGATAACTGCTATGGGATTGTTACTACTAATGATCTCACTTGTCACTCAGCCATCATAAATAACATTGATTTGTGGCATCAAAGATTAGGTCACATGAATTTCAAAGACCTAACTAAGATAGCCAATAAAAAGCTTGTGAGAGGAGTACCTAAACTGGATAAGAATCTGAATCATGTATATGGACCATGTCAACTTGGGAAGCAAACCCGTGCCCCTCATAAAAAGGTGAACAGCTTTACAACCAAACGTCCTCTTGAATTGGTTCATATAGATCTTATGGAACCCACTCGCACTGAAAGCATTGGAGGTAAAAGATACATTTTTTTAACTGTTAATGATTTTACTCGATTTTTGTGGGTAAATTTTTTAAGGGAAAAATCCGATACGTTTGATGCTTTCCAGGCCTTAGTCCTTAAAGTCCAAAATGAACAGGGTGTTTCCATTGGGCGTATCATAAGAATCCGAACTGATCAAGGTCGTGAGTTTGAAAACAGTTCGTTTTCGAATTTTTGTGATATGCATGGAATTAAGCATGAATTTTCTGCACCTATTACTCCACAACAAAATGGAGTGGTTGAGAGGAAGAACAGGGTTGTTCAAGAGATGGCGAGGGTCATGCTCCTTAGTAAGAAACTTCCTCCAAAGTTTTGGGCTGAAGCCCTAAATACTGCTATTTATGTCATAAATCGCGTGTATTTAAGGCCCGGCACTTTACAAACTCCATACGAATTGTGGAAGGGATTGAAACCTAATGTAAAATACTTCAAAACTTTTGGGAGTAAGTGTTACATTTTCAAAGATAGAGACTCTTTGGGCAAATTTGACTCCCGAAGTGATGAAGGTATTTTTCTAGGGTATTCAACCACTAGTAGGGCTTTTCGAGTCTATAACCTGCGAACTTCTTCTTTAATGGAATCGATCAATGTGATTATAGATGACACAGGTTCCCTACTCCAGCGACAAATGAGGATGAAAATGGTGAGTCTCCAATCCTGGATACTGAACCACAAAGTCAATGAGAAGCTGAGGTTCAAGCACAAGAAGTTGAGACAACACCATCTTATTAGGTAAGTCAGAATCCAAAGAGTGCACAGAGAGACACCACTTCTGATGCTTCTGTCACCACAAGTCCGGAGTTCAAACCATCAGCAAGGGTGAAACTGAATCATCCAGCTCAACAGGTCATTGGAAGTGTATCAGATTGAATGAAAACCCGAAGACAAATTAGGGATGAGGTATCTCATATGTGTTATGTTTCATTAATTGAACCTAAAAATATTAAAGAGGCCTTACTAGATGATAGTTGGGTCAATGCTATGCATGAAGAATTAGGTCAATTTGAACGTAACAATGTTTGGACTCTAGTTCCCAGACCTAGAGACATGAATGTGATAGGTACCAAGTGGATCTTTAAAAATAAATCTGATGAGAATGGTACTGTGGTTAGAAATAAAGCTAGGTTGGTTGCTCAAGGCTACACACAAGTGGAGGGTGTTGACTATGATGAGACGTTTTCCCCAGTTGCATGTCTCGAATCTATTCATATTTTACTTGGTATTGCATGCTTTCTTGGTTTTAAATTGTTTCAAATGGATGTGAAAAGTGCCTTTCTGAATGGGTACTTGAAAGAAGAGGCTTATGTTGAGCAACCAAAAGGGTTTGAGAACCCTAAATGTCCAAACCATGTCTACAAGTTAGACAAGGCTTTGTATGGGTTGAAACAAGCCCCACGGGCTTGGTATAATAGACTTACTACCTTTCTTCTTGATAATGACTTTCAAAGGGGTAGTGTGGATAAGACTTTATTTGTGAAACATACTAAGTCTCATATTCTTGTCGCTCAGATCTATGTTGATGATATTGTGTTTAAATCCACTGCTGATCATCTTGTAAAATATTTTTTGGATTGCAAGACACATGAGTTTGAGATGAACATGATAGGAGAGTTGTCTTATTTCTTGGGTCTTCAAATAAACATTCTCCTTCTGGGATGTTTCTTTCTCAGACCAAGTATGCCAAAAATCTTGTGTCAAAGTTCGGTCTTAAGTCTGCCAAACATGCACGCACTCCCATGAGCACCAGTCTTCACCTTTCCAAAAATTCCTCTGGTACTGATGTTGATCCTACCCTTTATAGGAGTATGATAAGGAGTCTTCTTTACCTCACAGCTAGTCGTCCTAATATTGCTTTCAGTGTAGGTGTTTGTGCCTATTACCAAGCTAGTCCTAAAGAGTCTCATCTTCTTGCGGTCAAACGCGTCATTAAATATGTTAATGGGACATTGGGGTATGGGGTTTGGTTTTCTACTGATACTACAGCTGAAATTACTAGTTTTCTGATGCTAACTAGGTAAGGTGTGCTGAGGATAGGAAGAGTACATCCAGGGGGTGTTTTTACCTTGGGAATAATTTGGTTTCCTGGCATAGTAAAAAGCAAAATGCCATCTCTCTTTTGACTGCTGAGGCTGAGTACATTGCTGCAGGGAGTTGTTGTGCACAAATACTGTAGATGAAGCAAATGCTTCATGATTATGGGATAGATCAGAACACTCTCACTCTTTTTTGTGATAACACAAGTGCCATAAACATTTCAAAAAATCATGTCCAACACTCTCGCACCAAACACATTGACATTCGTCATCATTTTATTCGAGAGTTAGTGGAAGAGGGCCTTGTTGTTCTTGAACATGTACCTACTGAGTATCAAAAAGCTGATATTTTTACAAAACCCTTTGATCTTCTTCGATTTGAGTTCCTTAGAAAGACCTTGGGTGTAATGCTCGATCACTAGAGTGTTACTTGTTCCTTGAGTGGGTGTGAGTGTTTGGCTTTATGTGTGCTTGGATACTATAATCTCATAGTCATTGATTCCTGTCATCTTTGTGTCCAAATTTATATGAACACTACTCATGCTATTTACAAGATCTCATTCTTCTTTGTTCATAGCTCATTCTGAATGCCCATGCTCATTAACTTCATGATCTCATTATGTATACATCCTTAAGATAAACTGTTACAAAGGTTTCCGCGCAAGTGATCAAAGTTCTCTATGGACCACTAGCAGTGTTTCTTGTACTTTTACAGAGGAATTGACCTATACTAGTATATCATGGGTGATGTTGAGTCTCTTAACCATCTACCATCATTTTTCACTTCCACGGTTTCTCTCTCAGTTCATTGAAGTCCGAGCATTAGGAAAAGGTTGCCTCAAAGGCACCAACCAGGCCATTCTTTTTTATTTCATTTTTCTCTGGTTTGGTCTTCATACTCTTGAGTGTGCATACCACCAGTGAGTGGCCACAAGAAAGAAAGGTTGAAAAAAAAAATAATAATAATAATAATAATAATAATTGACATGGGTAAGCCCATAAAGATTATAGCCCACTATTTAGGGCCCAATACATAACTCAAATACTAAAGCCCAGCATTGCTGAAGCCCCACGTAGCAACAAGAACCAATGACATCAAGACACATGGCAAGAGAAAGGCAAACCACATAAGCAAAAAAAGATCTGCAAAGTTATTACCACTGCACATCGCCATTAATGAAGCCCCTTACAGCATTTATTGCGATAACCCCTCTCCGTCAGGACAGAACGGCTTCACCATGAACAAGGTAAGCTAGAGCATAGACTTTCGGCCAAGATGATAGGTCGGAAGGAACAACGAAATGATTACCAGAGGATATAAGCAGACGTCGAAGACGGGAAGAAGGTTAAGCTTTTCTATCTCTAATTCATCTCTGCATTCTACTTCTCTCTCTAACTTGCTCGTCGAAGTGTTCGCTGGGGGACTCCCCGTTCCCCGTTGAACTCTTGTGCAGGTCTTCTGGTGGGCTTAGTCACTCAGACACCGGTTTGGGAAGCGTGGATCAATCCGACCCGTTCCATCTGGAACCCACAGTATCATTAGTTGAAGCGTGGATCAGTCCGACCCGTTCCATTTGAAACCCGTAGTATCATCAGTTGGCGCTGTCTGTGGGAAAAGTTTTTGTTCCACGCGCCAGTTGTGCTCATTGTCGCCGGAGACCCTCTCCCCATAACCCCCTCCTACCACCTATGAAGGTGGATGGTCACAACTAGATCCATGGCTTCTCACCCCAATGTCGCCGATCATCAAGCCGACCCTCCCAATCCAAATAACCCACCACAGTATTTCACCGAGCTCACCAACAGCATTAACCGCCTGGCCGAGCAAAACCAAGCCCTGATTAATGTTGTACTCCAAAGAAACCTTCCTATGCCTCCTCCACCACCTCCAGATATCCCACCCAACCAAGAACAAGCACCGAGCCATACTATCCAGCAGCCTAATCCACCCAACTTGGAAGGCTTGCAACCCCCTTCCCCAAGTATAAACCTGCCACCCCGGGGCCCACATCCATCGATCTCGGCACCAACCCCTGAAGGAGAGGCCAGCAGCGTCCTGCCCCCGCTGCCCTCCGGTAGTGACAACATTCCTCTCTGGGACGCAGAACTCCGAGCCATGAAGCTCCAACTTCAAGGGGTCATACAGAACATACAGCATAAACCATCTACCACAGCTAACTCCCCATTTGTTGCCTCCATCAGGGACAAACCTCTCCCTCCTAAGTTCAAAATGCCCACGATCGACTCTTTTGACGGTACAACGGACCCAGTCGATCACTTGGAGACCTACAAAACCCTCATGATCCTCCATGCATTCCCCGATGAAATCATGTGTCGGGCTCTCCCCGTGACACTCAAGGGGTCGGCTCGACTCTGGTTTAGTCAACTGCCAACAGACTCTGTTTCCACTCTCCAGCACCTCAGTGACTCCTTTCTCAGCCATTTCATTGGAGCCCAGCGCCAGCGACGTCCGGCAACCCAGCTCCTCAACATCCGTCAGACTAAGGGGGAGTCACTATGCAACTTTGTCACCCACTTCAACACCGAAGCCCTGCAGGTGGCAGAAAACGATGACAAGGTCATCCTCACGGCATTCATGGCCGGCCTACGATCATCTGATTTCCTTTTCTCCTTCTCAAAAAACCCCCCAACCTCCATGGCAACCCTTCTTTCCAAAGCCCAAAAATACATGAACGCAAAAGATTCCCTAGCCGCTCGCCAAGACCCTACAGCTAAAAACCCGACCCCCAGAGAGAAGAGAAAGGACTCAGAAACCAGAAACACCCAGTACAATAACCAAACACCTCAGTATACCGACAGACCCCCCCGAGCTGACCGGTCGGCACCAGCCCGACCGCCCGGCCGGTTCAAACGGTACACACCTCTTAATTCCCCCATGGAACAAGTCCTCAATCAGATCCAACGAGACTACCCCCTGAAATGGCCTCAACCATCACGGTCTCCTTTCAATCGGCGAGACCAGTCCAAATATTACCGTTTTCACCAGGACCATGGTCATAATGCCGAGGAGTGTGTTAACCTCAAAGATCAGGTCAAGGGCTTGATATTCAGGGACGTCTCAGTCGGTTCACGGAAACAAGTCCTCAGCAAAGGCAAAGGACCGAACCCATCAAAAACAACCGCCGGCGCACTCCTCCCCGGCAACCAACACAACCTAACCCTGGCCATGATCGCCCTCCACAGCAACCCCGAGCTCAAGGTAACCCCGCCCCCCCTTGGTCGGAGAAATAAGAGTCATAGCCGGCGGGCTTGCTTGTGAAGGTCTATCCCGCTCGGCTCAGCAGGCAGCACTCAGAAAAATACGACAAGGCTCAGCCAAAGAAGTTTTCACATTAGACCGCCCTCCCAAACAGCCCGGATGGAGCCCATCACCTTTACAGAAGCCGACTGCACAGGCATCCGTTACCCCCATGACGACCACCTCGTCATTTCTGCCCTCCTGTCCAATTACAAAGTCAGACGGGTCCTCGTCGACAATGGTAGTTCCTCAAACATCATCTTCCTAAATGCCTTCCGCCAGCTCAAGATCGGGGAAGAAAGTCTGTCTCCTCTCCAAACCCCATTGGTCGGTTTCACTGGAGACCAGGTGACCTCCATCGGCTCCATCAATCTTCCCATCACAATCTGCGAATACCCACAGCAGACCACAAAGTTACTCACCTTCCTTGTTGTCGACTGCCCCTCTGCTTACAATATCATCCTTGGCCGCACCGCCCTAAATGCCTTCCAAGCTATCACATCCACTTTCCATCTTGCCATCAAGTTCTCCACCGATCTTGGAGTCGGCACAGTGAGGGGAGAGCAGACCGTAGCCAGAGAGTGTTATGTCGCCTCACTTAAAGAAGTCAAGCTTAAGGAGGCTATGATAATTGAAGGACTCGACGTAAGAGACGAGGATGAGTTGGTCAGAGGGGAACCAGTGGAAGAGCTCGTCGAGGTCTTCATCGATCCCACTAACCCGGCAAAAACTGCCAAGATCGACAGCCAACTATCCTCCCAGGCCAAGGCTGACCTCACCGCCCTCCTGATTGAGCACAACGACGTATTTTCCTGGACCCACTCCGATATGCCAGGTATTAACCCCTCCTTCATCACCCACCGTCTCAGCATTGAGCCCCATTTCTGACCTATCTGCCAGAGCAGCGCATCTTTCACCCAGAGCGCAATAACCTTATTGCTTCTGAAGTAGATAAGCTCCTTGAGGCATAGTTTATCACAAATGTGGACTACCCCAGATGGCTGTTGTAGACACCCCATTTTGACGGGCCCTAAGACTTGGGCACTTTATTTTGACCACCCTCACCAGAAAATCAAATTGAAAATTTAATCCAAAACCTCACCCATTTTGGCCATCTTTAATATTTTATTAATTTGTAATATTTTATAATTTTATTTATGTGTGTGTATATTTGTTTTAGGTGTGTTTTATATAAATTGATAAATATTTTATAAACAAAAGAAAATGATAAAAATAAAAATAAAATAAAATAAAAAAAGAAAAAGAAAAAGAAAAAAAATAGTGGGGTGATTTTAAACCAAAAAAAACAAAAAAAAAAGACAGAGTGGGTTTGGTGGAAAGCATAAAAGAGGGAAGGGAGTAGGTGAAAAAGAAGAAAAAAAAGAGGGGACAGTTTTTTCGGTGGGAAATGATTTTAGAGAAAGTGGGAAAATAAAAAATAAAGGAGATAAGGGCTGGTGGAGGAGGATATATTTCTTTAAAAGAAAGAGGAAAGACACGGTTTTAAAAAAAGGAAGTGGGGAAGAAAAGGAGGACTCACTGATCAAGAAAGGGAGGAACACACGGGTAAGAAAAAAAGGGAGGAGGAACTAAACTTGATTTGTTTTGAGGGGGGGCTTCACCACAAAAGCTTTGAGAGATACAACACACAGACCCAGCACACATGGAGGGAAGGGGGACACAATACACACTCAGACACGGTTGAGAGAGGAGAAATGGGCTAGATAATACACGGGTAGAGGAGAAGAAGGGGAGCTCGGGGTCTCTCTCCCTCCCTCACACACACCACCCTAGCATAAACACTCTCTCTCTCTCTTCTCTCTCACCTCACGGCAGCAGCCATAGATACACCAACACACACACATCACCATCTCTCACGGGGGAAGACACCATGCACACACCACCGGAGCTTCACCAGCCACACACGGCTCCACCATGAACACACACACATCACCACCACCGGAGCTTCACCAGCCATCACCCAACTCACCATGATCCACCACCACCGGATCCCTCACTCACTCTCCCTTACGGCACACTCACAGTAGCACCCCCACACACACACTCAGCCATGCAAGCTCACCAACACACCAAACCCACATCACAAGACACCCACGGCTCTCTCTCTCTCTTCTCTCACTAACACTCACTACCATGATCACACGGCATGCACGGTACCACACACTCCTCACTCTCACACCACCATGATCACACGGCACAAACCATCACAGCCATGCCTTCACGGCTGGGTCTCTCTCTCTTCACCAACCCAGCCACCCAACACACCACATGGCCACAACACAACCCAGCCACCCAACACACCAACATCCACTGCCATAGCAATCCATACACGGCCAGTTCTCCCTCTAACACACCCATACACCATGGCCCTCACACACGGCAGCAAGGAGGGAGAGACCCATCACCCTTGATCACACACACACAGCTCACGGTTGGCCATGCACACACCCACGGGAGGAAGACCCATCACCGCTCTCTCTAAACACCACAACTCACCTCACATCAACCATGCACACACTCACACCCGACCAACCCAACACAACACACCACCACCGGTAGCACACACCCACACACGGCACCTCTCTCTCTCTCTCTCTCTCTAACCGAGCAAACCCACACACCCTCACATGGCACCTCTCTCTCTCTAGAGACCCACCACCTTTTCTCTCTCTAGAGAGATACCCATCTCTCTCTCTCTCTTTTTCGAAGAAATCTTTCCCTGCACTCTCTATCTCTCTCATTTTCTTTGAAGAAACCCTTAGCCTCCACTCCTGTCCTTGATTCGCAACACCACCCTTGAAGACTCGAAATTGGGGTTCACAAGAAAAGCTCATAGCACTGTTTGGTCTAATTGGCGATTGCTTTGCTTCGCTTGTCATCTACTTCGGAGGGCTCCCTTTTGTGCTTGTTGTGCTACTTCTCAAATCCAAGGGATGGCAGGTTGCCTTGCTGCTCTTCTAAAGTTAACATAAATTGGTGGGACCCTCCATTGAAGATGAATACATAGGCTGAGGCATGAGGACTTGATAAATGGCCGGGGATTTCAAACTTCTATTTTTTTTTTTAATTTTGATTTTGAGTGTTTTGGTGAGGTTTTTATTTTGTTTTATTATTTCTCCTCCCTCCTTTATTCGGATCTGTAATAATTCAAGTATTGTAATAATTCCCCCCGCCCCGCTTCTTTCTATCCCATTCTTTTATCGCTTTCCCTAACTGTGTGTATGTATATATCTGACATATCATGCATATCCCTGCTTTACATTTATGTCTCATGCATTAAGATTCGGCTACATTTACATGTGTGGATTTAATCAATTCTTCTGTGATTCTATGCGCTACCTCATGTCATTGAGATGATTCACATGCCATATTTTAGAAGCCGAATCTTTAGTACATCTCATGAGTGAATTGCATTAGGATTCTGTATATAAGATCATGCATATTTTTACTAACTTTGTTTTGTAGTTGTTCGAGGGACGTCGGTAAATCTGTGAGTTTTTATGCTTTAGCATCCCATTTGTGTGTGATTTTCTTATTATGTTTAGCATCCTACCATGTGGCTATTTGCTTAAGTGATATAACTATTTGAATGCCTGTGGATGAAGGCTTGTTGTTTAAATTGGAATGATTCAAAGATTGTACGCGTTAAGCCCACTTGATGATGGCAAAATCAAACCCTTTTCGGAAAACAAACATGAAGTTGAATTGTTCCAATTTGAGCAAACTAGTCTATACTTGTATGCTTCACATAGTAAATGTTAGGATTTATTCAATAATCAGAATATGAACATATAAAGAAAATAAAAGTCATATCATGGTTTAGTAGAGACCGATCTTTTGATCGGGTGAGTGGGGGTGCTCATTATTGACCTTCCCTTCTCATACCTAAGGTTCCGAGCCAAGCATCCTTGGTTACGACGAACAGTGGCCTTTGGCACCGAGTCATGGGTTTCCTAATTTCCCAAAATATTAGGTGGCGACTCTGAGATCTGATGACGCAGTCCATTTTTGACAAAATTGCAATAAAATGGATTTTCAATAAAAGTTGCCAAATCTGGACTCTCATCTACGTTTCACATTGCACTCGTGAAACATTGAGATCAAAGAGATCTCGGGAGTCCGAACTGTTTAACGCGCGTGGGTACCTCCCGGGCATGTTACAGTTTCTGGCGACTCTGCTGGGGATTTATGAAACCTTGACTCGAACTCCATGATATGACTTTTATTTTCAGTTATATGTTTATTGCATTGCATGCATTGGTGCACTTAAAGTTCCTGTGTTGCCCAGATATTGGTGGGAGCACAGGCAAGCTTTTTGTGACACTACACCTATTTTTACGATACTTTAGAGGCCTTGTGTTATAACCTTTTGAGATCTGTCAAAAAGGTAGCTCTGCTACGTAGCTCTGCTATTTGGCTTTGCTATCTAAGGTTCTCAGACTCCGAAGAGAGGCTATTTGACTCTTCTGATTTCCTGGGATCTTTATTGGTTATGACCCAAATGACTCTTTGGTAACGTCACCTTGACTTCAACCCCTAGAGTAGAGCCAACCTTGTACATATAGTGAGCTATAGTACCTTTCAAATTAGGACAGGATACTTTCCCATTTCTAGGATGTGTGATACCACTTGTCTGAATAGTGAACCCTAGATCATTTCAAAAGCTAGGACAAGATAACCCTACCCTCCATAGGGGTGTTTGTTCTCTTTCCTGCTATGTGTTATGTGCAATGTATTGGATCTATACAGGGGTTCTCAAATTCGAATAAGTGGTTCAGGTTGTTCAGTTTAGCACCATTACTTCAAAAACAAAAAAAAAAATAACAAAAACATAAAATCAAAAAAAAAAATATAAATAAAATTTCGACCATCTCTGTGATTGGGGAGTGACCACCTGTTGATTGCACGAGCTTTATTTTGAATGTTGTGGCTGGCCCACACTTTGACTGGCAATTTGAAAATGGTTTTATTTTGAGTTCTGAATTGAGTATTGAGTCTAAGTTTGACTCCACCAAGTTTGTAGAGTTAGAGTCAGGCTCGAGTCATTCTAGTGAGTCAGAGTCTGTTGATTTCGAGAGTGCTAACCTAGACATTTCTGTCTTGTCTAGGTCTTCTTTGTCATTTTCTTTTGAGTCTGTGTCATTGCTGAGTCATAGTCTCTTTTCAAAACAAAAAAAAGTCAAAAAAATAAAATATACAAAAAAAATGCCATAGAGTCTGCCTACTTTTCTCTGCCTTTAAATCATTGCATTGACCAAAGTTTTTCAAAACTTTTTCCAAAACTCTGATAAAAACGAAAGGAAGAATTTCCTCGGGATTTTCAAATTTTGATCAACTGAGAGGAAGAGAGGTGTGCTAAGCCTTTGATGAATAAAATCATTTTTGTTAATGTGGGTACTGAGAAGGATCCTGGCTTGGTCCAAATTGGTTCTATCTTGTCTTCGTAAGAGTATGAGTGATTAGTCACTTTGTGAAAAGATTTCAACAACTGTTTTTGCGTGGTCCTACAAAGACATACCTGGAATTAGTTATACAGCATAGGATCCTTCTTGACTTGAGGTCCGACCTCCTTGGCTCCTTAGCTTTCAAACCGTGATTCGAAGTATTCAATGACCATCCAAAGTGTAAGGCTTGCATAGCCGAATGGGAAACAGCCCTTGAACTAGGGGCAATGATGTGATTCAAATGAAGGCAGCCCTTCAACTAGGGGCAATAAGGGAGAATGTGATTTCGATTTGAAACAACCCTTGAACTAGGGGCAAAAGTGTGAGGCTTGCATAGTTGAAATGGAGGCAGCCCTTGAACTAGGGGCAATAAGGTACCACCCTTGAGAGGCTCGCTGGGCCGAAAACCCGGAAGGGCGACCCAGGCAAAAATTAGAGCACAAAAAAAAAATAAAAAAATAAAAAAAGAAGGAAAAATAAAAAGAAAAATGAAAAGCTCGCAAGGTTGAAAACCCGAAAGGGCGGCTTTGGCAAAAGTTAGAGTGCAAAAGGAGAGTGTCAATACCCGAGTGAACCTTAGCCAAAACTATGTAGGGCCAGTGATTCAGATTGGAAGCAACCCTTGAACTAGGGGCAAGAAGGTCAGATGTGATTTAGATTTGAAGGAGCCCTTGAACTAGGGGCAAAAGGTTGGATGTGATCAAAGAGTTAAAATTGAACCGTTTCCCAATGAAGACCGCCCAGAAAGGCAAAACCCAGAATTTGAGAGAATGAATTTTATTATTGAAGGACAGTCGAGTTCCTATCCACTACACTAGGGGCAACACTAGGGGCAAATTCATACCCAATTCAACCTAGTCCCTGCATCATCATATCTACCGGTCAAGTGTAGCAGTCTCCTATAGTTGGCTTAGAGATTCCCCAATCAACATGGACAAAGTTAAAATGAAAGTAACCCTTGAGAGGCTCGCTGGGTTGAAAACCCGGAAGGGCGATCCAGGCAAAAGTTAGAGCAGAAAAACAAAAAAAAAATAGAAACTCAAAAGACATAAAAAAAAAATGAAATGAACAAAATGAAAAGGAAATAAAAAAAAAAAAAAAAAAGCTCGCAAGGTTGAAAACCCGAAAGGGTGGCTTTGGCAAAAGTTAGAGCACAAAAGGAGAGTGTCAATACCCGAGTGACCCTCACCCCGAACTACGATGGCCTGATTCCTATCTTTGGGATACGTAGGTAGCTTCATCTCGAAGTTCGGCCCTAATAATTTTTGTTAACTCATTCATTTTGTCCATGTTTGATTGGTGTATCTCTAGTCGACTTGGTTGTCCTACCCGTGTTTGATTGGTGTATTTTCATTCTGTTCAGTTCAGTTGGTTCGAGTCAATTTGGTTCGGTTCGGTTCGGTCCGGTTCGACGGTTCGGTCCAGCTTTACTTGGCTTCACTCGGTTCGGATTGGCTTGGTTCAAATCGGCTCGGTTCGGTTATCCCCTTTGATTATCTGGTTTGGGACTATGCACCTCAATGATCGATTCCATATTAGTTGAGTAGTGACCAGTTGCAAAAATAGATTTTGATTAATTTGAATGAAGCTGACTAATTTTTCTCGAAAATTGTTCTATTTTTGCAAAACTTGGACCATTCTTTGGATTTGAAAAGGGAAAATTTTCAGTGCTCACAGTTTAGCTTACATGATTTGAAACAGAAAATGGAATAAGTATGCTAATCTAACTCTCATGTTGATCAAAACATTTTTACAAAAAAATCAAGAAAAAAAAAAATCAAGGCAATGAATTAGGGGCATGGTTGAGTTAGTGATTCTATCTTCTCCCCCGCTCGAGTCATCTCGTCAGTATATATGAGTGTGTATCCATACTAGTCAGTGTATTTATACCAGTTAGGGTATCCATACCAATCAGTGTATATAAGTGTGTTCCTTTCATACCAGTCAGTATATTTATACCAGTCGGTGTATTTATACTAGTCAGTGTATATAAGTGTGTTTGGATTGTTTTGCTTCGCTAAATCATTCTTTGATTTAGGTCAGTATAGAATCAATGTTCAATTCAGAGTTCGAAAATTCAATCATTCTCAAATTCAATCAAAATTATTTTCAAACTCAAAGTGATATGCCAGTCACGCCATTGATGAGCAAAACAAAAACTGATTTTGTTACAGTCAGGGGATGATATCCCCGATTACAGAGACTCCAAAAACAAAAGAAAAAAAAAAAAAAAACAGCAAGCCCAGAAAAGATATATCCGTATATATATCTGTGTATATATCCATATATGTTTGTGTATAGGTCCGTATATGTCTGTGTCATATATACGTGTATATATACTGTATATGTCTGTGTCTGTGTATAGGTCTGTTATTTGTCTGTGTATTGCCGTATTCGTATGTATTTTGTTTGTACATGGTATATGTATACGGTATTTGGTTCGAACATACAATTCCTTCTTTCATTCTGTGCATCTATCGCACAATAATCTCACTTCGTGCACCTACCACTCAAATTTCAATTTCAATTCCATCGCATTATCTTGTGCATATCAAATTCAATCGCCCTGCTTTGGGCACCGCCCTGCTTTGGGCATCAAATTCAATCGCCCTGCTTTGGGCACCGCCCTGCTTTGGGCATCAAATTCAACCGCCCTGCTTTGGGCACCGCCCTGCTTTGGGCATCAAATTCAACCGCCCTGCTTTGGGCACCGCCCTGCTTTGGGCATCAAATTCAATCGCCCTGCTTTGGGCACCGCCCTGCTTTGGGCATCAAATTCAATCGCCCTGCTTTGGGCATCAAATTCAACCGCCCTGCTTTGGGCACCGCCCTGCTTTGGGCATCAAATTCAACCGCCCTGCTTTGGGCACCGCCCTGCCTTGGGCATCAAATTCAATCGCCCTGCTTTGGGCACCGCCCTGCCTTGGGCATCAAATTCAACCGCCCTGCTTTGGGCATCAAATTCAATCGCCCTGCTTTGGGCACCGCACTGCTTTGTGCATCAAATTCAACCGCCCTGCTTTGGGCACCGCCCTGCCTTGGGCATCAAATTCAATCGCCCTGCTTTGGGCACCGCACTGCTTTGTGCATCAAATTCAACCGCCCTGCTTTGGGCACCGCACTGCTTTGTGCATCAATTTCAATCGCCCTGCTTTGGGTACCGCACTGCCTTGTGCATCAATTTCAATCGCGTTACCTTGCGCATCGCGCTATCTTGTACACTCGCTCGGTCTAGGAGACCTTAAATCCTACGGGGTCTAGGAGACCTTAAATCCTCTGAAGGTGCAAGTCCTTTGGTGTTTGTCGTGCCCGAACGACTTCAAGGGTCTAGGAGACCTTAAATCCTCTAAATGTGCAATTCCTTTGGTGTTTGTCGTGCCCGAACGACTTCAATCGGTCTGGAATAGTCACCTGACTGTGTTTGTAATGAGTTCCTAAGAGATCAACTGAGACGGTGGAAACTAGAGTTCGAATGGCGATGCCTAGAACGCAAAAGGTTCGGGATTTCCGAGACTAAAGTCTGGTTTAAATACCCAGGGATGTATCCCCGGCTTGAAATCTGTATGGCAGCCCCATAGGTTGAGATAGCTTGTATGCGCCTCAACTCTGGAAACTGAACCAACCTAGTCTGTCACCCTGTTGGAGAATAGGGAAAGTTGCAAACATAGCCATCACTCCCTGACATTGTATTGCATTGCACAAATCATGAATTGCCAACCCGGCTTCGCGTAGCGTGTAAGTCCACTTGCCAACTCGGCTTCGCGTAGCGTATAAGTCCACTCGTTAAATCGGCTTCGCGTAGCGTATAAGTCCACTCGTTAAATCGGCTTCACGTAAGCGTATAAGTCCACTCGTTAAATCGGCTTCGCGTAAGCGTATAAGTCCACTCGTTAAATCGGCTTCGCGTAAGCGTATAAGTCCACTCGTTAAATCGGCTTCGCATAAGCATATAAGTCCACTCGTTAAATCGGCTTCGCGTAAGCGTATAAGTCCACTCGTTAAATCGGCTTCGCATAAGCGTATAAGTCCAATCGTTAAAATTGGTTAAAAACAGCAGGTGCGCCTGTTTGTTTACACCACCCTTCCTCCTCTCGCGTGAAACGCGTTTGAATTGCACCCCGGTTAAAAACAGCAGGTGCGCCTGTCTGTTTATACCACCCCTTCTCCTCTCGCGTGAGACGCGTTAGGATGTTGATTCACTCGGTTAAAAACAGCAGGTGCGCCTGTCTGTTTACACCACCCCTTCTCCTTTCGTGTGAGACACGTTAAGTTGTTGATGTCACTCGGTTAAAAACAGCAGGTGCGCCTGTCTGTTTACACCACCCATTCTTCTCTCGCGTGAGACGCGTTAGGATGTTGATTTCTCTTGGTTGAGGTCTTTCCTCTCTTGCATAAATCATGAATTTTCTAACAACCGGCTTCGCGAAGCGTGTAAGTCCAACTTTCAAATTGTATTTTGAGTATGTCACCTGCATTCTGCCCCTAAACTACGCTGGTTTGATTCCTTGCAAAGGGATACGTAGGCAACCTTCGGGTTCAACCACATGCATTGCATTTTGTGTGATTACCCAAGTCTTACGGCCTTGTCAAAAGGGTCGTCTTCTGGCTTTGACATTCACTCACGTCATTTCATGACTTCGAGCTCTGTCAAAGAGGGGCAACTGTAGACACCCCATTTTGACCGGCCCTAAGACTTGGGCACTTTATTTTGACCACCCTCACCAGAAAATCAAATTGAAAATTTAATCCAAAACCTCACCCATTTTGGCCATCTTTAATATTTTATTAATTTGTAATATTTTATAATTTTATTTATGTGTGTGTATATTTGTTTTAGGTGTGTTTTATATAAATTGATAAATATTTTATAAACAAAAGAAAATGATAAAAATAAAAATAAAATAAAAAAAGAAAAAGAAAAAGAAAAAAAATAGTGGGGTGATTTTAAACCAAAAAAAACAAAAAAAAAAGACAGAGTGGGTTTGGTGGAAAGCATAAAAGAGGGAAGAGAGTAGGTGAAAAAGAAGAAAAAAAGAGGGGACAGTTTTTTCGGTGGGAAATGATTTTAGAGAAAGTGGGAAAATAAAAAATAAAGGAGATAAGGGCTGGTGGAGGAGGATATATTTCTTTAAAAAAAAGAGGAAAGACACGGTTTTAAAAAAAGGAAGTGGGGAAGAAAAGGAGGACTCACTGATCAAGAAAGGGAGGAACACACGGGTAAGAAAAAAAGGGAGGAGGAACTAAACTTGATTTGTTTTGAGGGGGGGCTTCACCACAAAAGCTTTGAGAGATACAACACACAGACCCAGCACACATGGAGGGAAGGGGGACACAATACACACTCAGACACGGTTGAGAGAGGAGAAATGGGCTAGATAATACACGGGTAGAGGAGAAGAAGGGGAGCTCGGGGTCTCTCTCCCTCCCTCACACACACCACCCCAGCATAAACACTCTCTCTCTCTCTTCTCTCTCACCTCACGGCAGCAGCCATAGATACACCAACACACACACATCACCATCTCTCACGGGGGAAGACACCATGCACACACCACCGAAGCTTCACCAGCCACACACGGCTCCACCATGAACACACACACATCACCACCACCGGAGCTTCACCAGCCATCACCCAACTCACCATGATCCACCACCACCGGATCCCTCACTCACTCTCCCTCACGGCACACTCACAGTAGCACCCCCACACACACACTCAGCCATGCAAGCTCACCAACACACCAAACCCACATCACAAGACACCCACGGCTCTCTCTCTCTCTTCTCTCACTAACACTCACTACCATGATCACACGGCATGCACGGCACCACACACTCCTCACTCTCACACCACCATGATCACACGGCACAAACCATCACAGCCATGCCTTCACGGCTGGGTCTCTCTCTCTTCACCAACCCAGCCACCCAACACACCACATGGCCACAACACAACCCAGCCACCCAACACACCAACATCCACTGCCATAGCAATCCATACACGGCCAGTTCTCCCTCTAACACACCCATACACCATGGCCCTCACACACGGCAGCAAGGAGGGAGAGACCCATCACCCTTGATCACACACACACAGCTCACGGTTGGCCATGCACACACCCACGGGAGGAAGACCCATCACCGCTCTCTCTAAACACCACAACTCACCTCACATCAACCATGCACACACTCACACCCGACCAACCCAACACAACACACCACCACCGGTAGCACACACCCACACACGGCACCTCTCTCTCTCTCTCTCTCTCTAACCGAGCAAACCCACACACCCTCACATGGCACCTCTCTCTCTCTAGAGACCCACCACCTTTTCTCTCTCTAGAGAGATACCCATCTCTCTCTCTCTCTTTTTCGAAGAAATCTTTCCCTGCACTCTCTATCTCTCTCATTTTCTTTGAAGAAACCCTTAGCCTCCACTCCTGTCCTTGATTCGCAACACCACCCTTGAAGACTCGAAATTGGGGTTCACAAGAAAAGCTCATAGCACTGTTTGGTCTAATTGGCGATTGCTTTGCTTCGCTTGTCATCTACTTCGGAGGGCTCCCTTTTGTGCTTGTTGTGCTACTTCTCAAATCCAAGGGATGGCAGGTTGCCTTGCTGCTCTTCTAAAGTTAACATAAATTGGTGGGACCCTCCATTGAAGATGAATACACAGGCTGAGGCATGAGGACTTGATAAATGGCCGGGGATTTCAAACTTCTATTTTTTTTTTTTAATTTTGATTTTGAGTGTTTTGGTGAGGTTTTTATTTTGTTTTATTATTTCTCCTCCCTCCTTTATTCGGATCTGTAATAATTCAAGTATTGTAATAATTCCCCCCACCCCGCTTCTTTCTATCCCATTCTTTTATCGCTTTCCCTAACTGTGTGTATGTATATATCTGACATGTCATGCATATCCCTGCTTTACATTTATGTCTCATGCATTAAGATTCGGCTACATTTACATGTGTGGATTTAATCAATTATTCTGTGATTCTATGCGCTACCTCATGTCATTGAGATGATTCACATGCCATATTTTAGAAGCCGAATCTTTAGTACATCTCATGAGTGAATTGCATTAGGATTCTGTATATAAGATCATGCATATTTTTACTAACTTTGTTTTGTAGTTGTTCGAGGGACGTCGGTAAATCTGTGAGTTTTTATGCTTTAGCATCCCATTTGTGTGTGATTTTCTTATTATGTTTAGCATCCTACCATGTGGCTATTTGCTTAAGTGATATAACTATTTGAATGCCTGTGGATGAAGGCTTGTTGTTTAAATTGGAATGATTCAAAGATTGTACGCGTTAAGCCCACTTGATGGTGGCAAAATCAAACCCTTTTCGGAAAACAAACATGAAGTTGAATTGTTCCAATTTGAGCAAACTAGTCTATACTTGTATGCTTCACATAGTAAATGTTAGGATTTATTCAATAATCAGAATATGAACATATAAAGAAAATAAAAGTCATATCATGGTTTAGTAGAGACCGATCTTTTGATCGGGTGAGTGGGGGTGCTCATTATTGACCTTCCCTTCTCATACCTAAGGTTCCGAGCCAAGCATCCTTGGTTACGACGAACAGTGGCCTTTGGCACCGAGTCATGGGTTTCCTAATTTCCCAAAATATTAGGTGGCGACTCTGAGATCTGATGACGCAGTCCATTTTTGACAAAATTGCAATAAAATGGATTTTCAATAAAAGTTTCCAAATCTGGACTCTCATCTACGTTTCACATTGCACTCGTGAAACATTGAGATCAAAGAGATCTCGGGAGTCCGAACTGTTTAACGCGCGCGGGTACCTCCCGGGCATGTTACAGCTGTCGAATATGGTTCTGGTTCGTAAAAACAATGGTAAACGGCGACTCTGTATCGACTACTCCGACCTCAATCGAGCTTGCCCCAAAAACAGCTATCCCCTTCCTCGCATAGATCTGCTGGTTGACGCCACGGCCGGCCATCAAATGCTCAGTTTCATGGATGCCTTCTCTAGATACAACCAAATTCTGATGCACCCGTCTGACCAGGAACACACCTCCTTCATCACTAACCGGGGAACCTACCATTATCATGTGATGCCATTTGGGTTGAAAAATGCTGGAGCCACTTACCAACGGTTTGTCAACGCCGTCTTTCATCATCAGATAGGCAAGAATATAGAAGTATACGTTGATGACATGCTAGTCAAGAGCAAGCTCTCCACTGATCATCTGGCCGACCTGTGAGAGACCTTCACCACCCTACGAAAGCATCAAATGAAGCTCAATCCGGAGAAATGTGCTTTCGGCGTAGGATCTGGAAAGTTCTTAGGCTTCATGGTCAGTCAGCGGGGCATCGAAGCTAACCCCAAAAAGATCAAGGCCTTAATTGAAATGCGGTCACCCAGAACGGTTAAGGAGGTTCAGAGGCTTGCTGGCCGAGTGGCCGCCCTTAACCGCTTCATTTCACGCGCAACGGACAAGTGCCTCCCCTTCTTCAAAGTTCTTCGGTAAACTTTTGAGTGGACGGCAGAATCCGAAGAGGCCTTTCAGCAGTTGAAACAGTGCATGGCCAACCCCCCCTACTTTCTCAGGCAATCACGGGCGAACCCCTCTTCCTTTATTTAGCCGTGTCAAACACCGCAGTCAGTGCAGCACTCATCAGGGAAGACAGCTCTGTCCAACGACCGATCTACTATATTAGTCGGGCTCTCAGAGGCGCGGAACAGAATTACCCGTTGTTAGAAAAAATGTCCTTGGCCTTGGTCACCGCCTCCAGATGACTCCATTCTTACTTCCAAGCCTATTCTATAGTGGTCCTCACAGACCAACCATTGAAGAAGATAATGCAACAACCAGAACTTTTCGGCAGACTTATGCAATGGTCGGTCGAGCTCAGCCAATTTGATATCTCCTACCGGCCTCGAACGGCGATTAAAGGGCAGGCTGTTGCTGATTTCATCCTGGAATTCACTAATCCCACTCCAACCACAGCTCCTCCGCCCCTGCCACCCCCTACCGACCTAGAAGACCCCCACTCTTGGACCCTCAATGTCGACGGATCATCCCGCAAAGAAGGCAGTGGGGCTGGTCTCATCCTCACCACCCCAGAGGGGGGTTATTTCAAATGTGCTCTCCGCTTCTTGTTCGACGCAAGCAATAACGAGGCTGAATATGAGGCATTGATTGCAGGTCTTCGCCTCACCAAAGACATTGGTGTCAGCCATATCCAAGTGTTCAGCGATTCCCAGCTCATTGTCGGACAAATCACGGGGGAATTAGATGCCAAGGAAGACACAATGCGGGCTTATAGGGATATTGCGCTCCCTCTCGCTCGCTTCTTCAATAATTTCCACATCAAGCACATCCCTCGGACGGAAAACTCCAAGGCAGATGAAATGGCTTAGTTGGCTTCGGCAGACCAGTCAGACCTCAACCACGGTGTCCGCCTCGAGTACCTGGCCTACCCTACCATTTCCCCAAACCAGCAGCAAGTCTATTTCCTCCAAAACGAACCTATTCCTTGGGCGGCCGACATCTCTCTATTTCTAACAACGGGGGAACTGCCAGCCAACAAACAGCAGGCCGCCAAAGTCAGGGCCCGGTCGTCCAACTACATTCTTGTCAGCGGCCTCTTATATAAACGTGGTTTTTCACACCCATACCTCAGATGCCTCAATTCTGCTCAAGCAACCTACGTGATGAGGGAAATCTATGAGGGTATCTGTGGTAATCATTCGGGTGCCCGGTCCCTAGCCCACAAAATACTTCGCACTGGTTATTTCTGGCCTACTCTCAATCAAGATGCAACTGACTTTGTGCTCAAATGTGATAAGTGTCAATGTTTTGCCAACATCCCCTATGCTCCTCCTACAGAATTGATCACACTTTGCAGTCCCTACCCATTCGCCAAATGGGGGATCGACCTAGTTGGCCCATTGCCCACTAGCCGAGGCCAAACCAAATTCGCAATTGTCGCCATTGATTACTTCACTAAATGGGTGGAGGCAGAACCCCTTGCCACAATTACCGAATGGAACACAACCAGATTCATCTGGCAATCGATCGTATGCAGATTTGGCATCCCTCAAGCCATCGTCTCCGATAACGGCAAACAATTCGACAATGCCAAGGTCAGGAAATTCTGTGCAGAACTTCAAATCCAGCCATGTTTCTCTTCCCCAGGTCATCCCCAAGCCAATGGCCAAGTTGAAGTCACCAACCGTTCTCTTCTGAAGATCATCAAAACTAAGCTGGAAGCTGCTAAGAGACTCTGGGCTGAGGAATTACCAAATGTACTCTAGGCCTACCGAACTACCGCTCGAACTCCCACTGGGGAGACCCCCTTTTGCTAAACATACAGCGCTGAGGCGGTCATCCCAGTGGAAATCGGTCTGTCTACTCCAAGGGTTCTACATCCGAATCCAAAACTAACTGAGGAGCTTCGTCGGGCAGACTTAGACCTAATCGAAGAGCTCCGAGAAACCACTGCTGTCAGACGGGCCTCGTAGCAACAGAAAATGAAAACACATTACAACCGCAAAGTCCAACCGAGGGAGTTCACCGTAGGGGACCTTGTTTTGCGCGAAGTAACCCTTGCCACCAAAAATCCGGCTAAGGGCAAACTAGCAGCCATGTGGGAAGGACCTTACGTTGTTAAAGCCAGACCTCGTCCGAGCACTTACCGACTTCAAGACATGGAAGGCCGAGACCTCCCCCATCCGTGGAACGCCGAACACTTGAAGCGTTATTTTCAATAAATCCCTATTTTTGTATTGATCAGTTATTGTATTTTCTTTTTGGCAATCTACACACTCGAATGTTCTTGTTCTTCTCTCACATGATGTAAATTTCTGATCAAATGGGTGCACTTTACATGACAATAATTTTATATCTCAATCATCCGTGTGGTATCTCAATAACGTCCTGATTGCAACACTCAGCTACAAGCCTCAGCCAGACTGAGCATGAAGAGCTCAGCCAGACTGAGTTACTCAAAGCCTCAGCCAGCCTGAGCATGAAGAGCTCAGCCAGACTGAGTAACTCAAAGCCTCAGCCAGGCTGAGCATAAAGGGCTCGGCCAGACTGAGTTGCTTGAAGACTTAACCAGACCGCGTTCATCATGGCTCAACCCAACACTCTTTACATGATTTTTCTGCCCCTTCACACTCTTTATACTTTTTAACTAAAATTTCCCAACCCAACCTATCATTTATCAACACCCATACAACATGATTTCTAAACTTCACATTCTTGGACCATTGCAGTTCAACGTTTTCCAAGTCAGACTGGCTCCTTGCTGGGTCGTGATTCACAACTTCACGTTTTTAACATTCTCACATTTTAAACTTCACTCTGCGTTGAGGTTTTCTTACATTTTAAACTTCACAATAATTTATACACAAGCCCTGTGTAAGTCACCGCTTTCATTCTTTGCAGATCCTCAAACAATACAGACAATAGCATAAAAACACAAACACAACTCATAATTTTATTCATTCACAAACTTATACATAAGTTTACTGAAAAAATTACACTCAAAAAAAAAAAAAAACAAACAAAACAACCAAAACTCTGAGTACAAATTTTGTCACACCAATCATTCATCTTTACTTGAGACGAGGTCTTCTTCTTCAACACCCTCATCTAAGGGGGTCTGGGCCACGTCATCTTCGTCAATCTTTACACTGCTGAAGTCCAAGTCTGGGAACAGCTCTTCTGCTTTGCGTTTAAACATCTTACAGCCGTTGTCCCAGAACTCAGCCATCTCGTGTTTGTAGAAGTCCGACCACTGGAAGCTTTGGATCACTTCTTCTTCACTCCTACTCCCAGCGGTCGCCCCCGACGGGCCAGCCCCCCCAGACCCCTCTCACGCCAAGTTGTTGGCGATCGCGGCATCGACAGCCATCTGAAAGTCAGCAGACCCCTTGAACTGCTCTACTGCTGCGACGCAGAAGTCGGGGTATGCTGCCCTTTCAGAGGCTGCCTTGGTCTTTTCTTCCTCCAATTCCTTCTCCAACCCCGCCTTCTCCGCCGCTACCCTGGCGCGCTCGTCTTCCAGATCCTTCTCCAACCCCGCGATCTTCAGATTTACTTCTTCCTTTTATTTGATCGACTGGGCGCGCAGATCCTCATTACAAGTCATCGCCTCATCCCACTGTTCATTGGCGACGGTGCAGGCTTTCTAGGCCTCTTCCAGCTTCTTCTGCTCGCCAACCAGCTGGAACTCGAGCGACACCACCTTGTGGCGTTTGTCCACCAGCTCCAACTTGGCCACGAGCAGCTCAGCATGGGCACGATCGGCAACATTGCTCTGCACCATCGCCAACACCCCCATCTTCTTCGCCTTTTGAGCCTCCTCCAACCCCCTGGCACACACACTCCGCGCAGCCTTCCTCCAACCTACGCTCTCCTTCTTGAAATTTTCAAGCTGGACCTCCACCTGCCCCAACTTTTCCCTCCCCTTCCTCACTTCGCCCTTTGCCGCCGCCGTCTTGTTCAACAGGGCTCCTGCTAAGGCAGTCGCCTCCATCTAGGCAGTGCATAATCCCTTTAGCAGCTCAGCCTCAGTAAAACCAGCCACTGAGCGCACGGTTACGTCTTCCACTACCCCCAAGAGGCGATCTGCAGCCATCCTGGCTTCTCTCCCTTCTCCTTCAACTCGCCCGGACACTGCTGGGACGTGGTAGAAGACAGTCTTGAACCCAGCCCCCTCTCCTTCTCCTTAGGGCGCAAGACCCTCCTTAGGCTGTGGCTCTGCCCTCTGCTTAGCACCAATCGCTTCACTTTCCATTTGTTCTTCAGGGCCAGTCGCCCCACTCTCCACCCCCTTGGCTGCTTCCCTCAACCCCACTTCGGGGGTCTCCTCCGCCGTCACCTCCTTCCTCCTCTTCAAGGCGGGCTCCCCCTCACTCTCCCTCACTCTCTTCTTCTTCTTCAAAGTCTCCATCTCCTTTTTGTTCCTCTCCTTCAGAGGATCCACTGGGGGCGGTCGTGGCTCAAAGCCTCCCAGATCCTTCCCCCCAGCGGCTTCGGGCGCGGTTGGATTCGCTTTCTCGCGATCGGCTTTGGAGCGTGCCCCAGTTGTGTCTCCTTGTACTTGTCCACTTGGGCGAACAGTCTCCTCCTCCTCCTCCTCCTCCGCCTTCCTCTGCACCTCCAACTCTTCCCTTGCTGGGTCCTCCCCCAACGGTTGCGGTCCCAATTTCAGGGCGAACAATGTTGAAGACAGGACCAGCTCATCCCATCTCACCCCCTTCTCTTCCCTCCATTCCCTCACCTTCTTCATTCGATCTTCGGCCTCAACACCCAACTTAGGCTCGACTGATTTGGTGGGGACCTTCCACGTTGTACACACCCCAGCCCCACCGTTCTCCGTCACAAAGAACCATCTCGGTCTCCACCCCTTCACCGACGATGGAAGACCCGCCACCAGACCTCGCCCCGCCACCGCTTGCAGCGTCACCCAGGTCTCCTGTTGACCGAAGGCCTTGTAGCAGGAGAAGAATTCCTCTACTGTCATCGTTGCCCCTCCGGTCGCCTGCGGCCAGGCACTCGCGCACGCCATTACTATCTTCCAGGCGTTCGGTATCAGTTGCCCTGGCGCCGCTTCTAGCTTGTTCAGCACTTCCACCACTACTTGGGGGAGAGGTAGCCTTAAACCTCCTTGCAACGCCTCCTCGTACAGGCTAAATTCGCCCGGCTGCACGTCTGATGCCCTCTCCTTAGTTGTGGGCAATCTTAGCCCTATCTCCGAGGAAATTTGATACTTCTTCTTTATTCCCTCCAACTCCTCTGCTATCAGCACGGATCTGTCTGGTTTGGTGTGCCAATGGTCTGACTCCACCTAACTAATAGGTCTCGTTGCCGACATTATTGTCCTGGGGCGAGCCCGCACAGCCTGACTCGCTCCCTCCCCCTCCCTACACTCCGTGCGGTATTGTTCCGCCAAATCCACCGCATCGTCATCCCCCAATGGATCAACCCTCGCGGTTGTTGCTTCCTCTTGGGCTATCCCTCTTGTGTGTCTGCGAATAGCTTCAGATGCTGGTGCGAGATAGTCCACAAAATGCTGCAAAGGGGTATCACTCGACACAAAGGAGTTTACACTTGAAATATTTTGGTTGTTTGCAAAGAGATATGTAAAATGGATAATACCAAAAGTCCAAGGCTTGCCTATATTCCAAAGGTCACAATTAATTTTCGCCAGTTTGAAAATTTTCAACAATCCGCCAAAACTGTCTTTTCGACACCCTATAATGACCTATCGTTTCACTTCTTGCCCAACGCCTAACCTTCCCCACTACAGGATTCTGCCACGTGTACGACCACGATTCACTGCCCCCTCCCCCTACCCTGTCTTTTCCACTTCAAATCACCACGTGCCTTGCCGTCCCTCGAGCCCCGCGCACCACCACTCACCCATCACGGTCGGCCCTCCTCATGGTCGGTCCCTCCACTTGGCCACCCTTCGCGATCGGCCCTCTTCATGGTTGGTCCCTCCACTCGGCCACCTTTCGCGGTCGGCCCTCCTCATGGTTGGTCCCTCTACTCGGCCACCTTTCGCGGTCGACCCTCCTCATGGTCGGTCCCTCCGCTAGGCCACCTTTCGCGGTCGGCCCTCCTCATGATCAGTCCGCCCACTCGGCTGCCCTTCGCGATTGGTCCTCCTCATGGTCGGTCCCTCCACTCGCCCACCCTTCGCGGTCGGCCCTCCTTATGGTCGGTCACTCCTCTCGGTCGGCCTTCACCCTGCCGGTCTCTCACAACCCTCGTTTTCTTCATTATTCCCTTCGTTAGACTAAAGCTGCACTTGGGAATGGGGGACTACTGACATGGGTAAGCCCATAAAGATTATAGCCCACCATTTAGGGCCCAATACATAACTCAAATACTAAAGCCCAGCATTGCTGAAGCCCCACGTAGCAACAAGAACCAATGACATCAAGACACATGGCAAGAGAAAGGCAAGCCACATAAGCAAACAAAAATCTGCAAAGTTATTACCACTGCACATCGCCATTAATGAAGCCCCTTACAGCATTTATTGCGATAACCCCTCTCCGTCGAGACAGAACGGCTTCACCATGAACAAGGTAAGCTAGAGCATAGACTTTCAGCCAAGATGACAGGTCGGAAGGGACAATGAAATGATTACCAGAGGATATAAGCAGACGTCGAAGACGGGAAGAAGGTTAAGCTTTTCTATCTCTAATTCATCTCTGCATTCTATTTCTCTCTCTAACTTGCTCGTCGGAGGGTTCGCTGGGGGACTTCCCGTTCCCCGTTGAACTCTTGTGCAGGTCTTCTGGTGGGCTTGGTCACTCGAACACCGGTTTGGAAAGCGTGGATCAGTCTGACCTGTTCCGTCTGGAACCCGCAGTATCATCAGTTGAAGCGTGGATCAGTCCGACCCGTTCCGTCTGGAACCCGCAGTATCATCAATAATAATAATAATAATAATAATAATGAGGGACTCATTGATTGAGGGGGAGCCTCCGTGTTTACTCAACAAATACCCCGTGATTCCTAGTGGTTTGACTTTTCTCTGTGATGTTTAGTTACTCTTGCTGGAGGTCCAGCCATCCGATCACTACAAGGATTAACTCTAGCTCTGTGGCCTCTCAAGGATTGCACACACACACTTTCATTTTGTGAGCTCTCATGTTGGTTTCTGAGTTGTACATTCCCATGTAGCTTATGATCATTGATTATATTTTATCTGATTTGCTCATGATTATAAGCTTCATATTGTCAAAATTGCAAGTTTGCGGGCTTCATGGTTTGTAAATTATTTCATCTTAGTATCACCTTCATGCTATTGTGCTCACTCACTTGTGTTTCAGGTTCCACTTCATAGTGTGAGTTTTGTGTTTAGTGCTCAGAAAGTTTTGTTTCTTTTTGTTCTTCACTCGAGCGAAGGAGTTCTCGCCCGAGCGTACTTCTATTGATGTATTAGATTCTGAGAGCGTGCTTTTTAGGCTCGAGCGAGAAGACCTTGGCTCGAGCGACCTCTTGCAAATAAGTGTCTTCACTCGAGCGAGAGAGTCTTCACTCGAGCGACCTGTCGAGGTTTAAATTCTGATGTTGCGTCTTTTCACTTCGTTTTTTTTTCCCTTCTACTTCGTGTTCTCTCTCTCTCACCTAGGGTTTTCTTTGCCCCCATTGTTGGTATCTCCTTTGGTTTTCACTCGATTTTTGGGGCATCACTCCTTCATCCATCTAGCATTGTCATTATTTGGTAAGTTTTCTTTTCTTTTCTCTTTTTTACTTACTCATCCTCAGTGTGTCTTTGTGTCTGCTCTATTTTGTCCATAATATTTAGGGTTCCTCTTTATTGGTTTTGGTTAGTTCATAATGTTTTAGTATCTCTCTATTGCATCTTGGTTTAGTGATTTCGAACATTTTTGCTAGGTTTTTCTGTTAGGGTTTAAGTTGGGGCTTTTTTTATTTATTTTTTATGTTTGTCCTGTGTTTTCATACACTAATCTATGTGGTCTAAATGAATTGCATTCGTGTTGATTCCCCTCACCTATTGTTTATTTCTTTCTCTAAATTGCTACATTTGTGCTTGTTGGAACTTGACCTAGCTCTGTGTTTCATGACCATTAATATTCTGCTAAGGTTTTGTGTTTTATTTTACTAACCATATTGGACTAATGGTGTTTTGATGGATACTTCTGTTTTTTTTTTTTCCTTTGAGGGTTCTAATATTTTCTTTGGATCACATGTGTTGTATTTGGTGGGTAAATTCTGTCTTATCCTTGTGGGTTGGTCAGTCATAGGTGAGCCTTCAAAATGTCGTAAATCCACTGTGTCCCACCCACATTTTAACACTGAAAAGTTTGAATCCAAGGAAAAATCTAAACTGTTTTGGGAGTTCTATGTCTCTAGGAAATCCACCTTGAACGGAATGTCCTTCCTTCTGAGTTTGAGTTACTCCCCATTCGTTCGTCGTTTGATTCCTTAGGGGGTGATCAAGTGTTGCTTTTCTCAGGGCCTCAAAATCTCAGTCTGGTCCGTGAGTTTTATTGTAAAATGAGCTTCTTCCTCGTTTTCGCCTTCTTAACATCATTGTCTGTGCCAATATTCATGTGACCACTCATTCCTCTCACATTACCCCAGATCAAGGGTATGTGTTATATTACATTGACCATCGTCTTCCCATTGACCTGCCCGCGATGATTGTCACTAAAATGATCTCTGTTTTTTAGAGACGCAAGTCCTTAGGTCTTCCTTATGGTTGTTTTCTCACTAGATTTCTCACTTCTCTTAGTGTTCCTATCTTTGACGATGATGAATTTGCCTCTCCTGTTAAACCCATTACCAAGTTGACCGTGTCTCAAAGTCAAGCTCATATTCGGGGGGGTCCATCAGGATTCGGGGGTACTGATACAGGTGACGATCCCTTAGCTGAGGAGCTTGAGTATGATGCAGCCGCTGCTGGTGCACTGGAGATATCTGAGATGTGTTCGCATTCATTTCGTGGCCAGCTACAGCAGTTCGAGCAGTTAGTCATACATTGACTTGATCTGTTGGATGCTCGCCTGGATACACTGGACGGTCGTCTCGATCAATAGAGCATGATGCTAGCCCAGATCCTTTTCTTGCTCCAGATGCAGTAGCCACCTGCTTCAAACTCCTAGTTTTTTACAGTTTTTTACTGTGGTTTTTGGACAATTTTTTGTTGGACAGTTTTATTATGGTCTCTCCCGAACAAAAAGGGGGAGTATTTGGTTCGGGTAATTTTTGGGGGGTATATATGGGATATATATTGAGTTTTACATACTAATTGTGGTTTTTTGCAGACTGGAGACTGGACTTAATTTTGATTTATTTTGGGGGGTATATATGGGATATATATTGAGTTTTGCATACTAATTGTGGTTTTTTGCAGACTGGAGACTAGACTTAATTCTAATTTATTATGTCTTGATGGTTTCTTATTTTGAATAACTATTCTCTCTATTTCCATTTTTTGCAGATTTTTTTTCCCATCAAGATTGGTTTGATAGTTGGTTTGTTTTTCTTGAGTTGGTTTGTTTAGTTAGTACATTTGTTTTCTAGGAAATTCTGTTAGAAAGTTTTGTCCGGGAATTGACAAAAGGGGAGATTGTTAGGTCTCTTAGTCTTGTCAATCCCATGGACAAACATGGTTTTATCAAGTTGTATTTTTTCTAAGTTTTTTGTCTTGCTCGCTCGAGCGAAGGCTGCGTCTGAAAAAACCTGAGAAGGGTGAATGTACGCTCGAGCGCAGGTAGTGTGGCTCAAGTGAAGCCACTTAAGGAAAACACGCGAGATTAGTTCATCGCTCGAGCGAGAGAGTCTTCGCTCGAGCGAGCTTCACTGTCCCAGTTTTCTATAAGTACTAGTTTTAGTCCAAAACTAGGATTACGTTTTGAGATCTACTTTAAGGTTTTCTGAGGTTTTCTTTTGGAGTTTTTTGTGAGTTTCCCTTGATGATTTGAGTGAGTATTAAACTCATGTTTTGATAAACACATATCAAGGAGGTTGATTGGTAATATTCAAGAGTGTTCTTCTTCAGTGGAATCCGGAGATTCAAGCGTGGAGTTTCAAAGGAGTTTGATACTGTACGTAATCGTTGATTCGACAATAGAAGTTGTGGATTCAACTTCAGTCTAATCAATTCTGAGACGAGGGTTACGGTGAAAGATATATAGAAGATTTGAAGACAAATTGGAAGCGTTTGGGTAATTTGTTTGTTATCTTTGTAATCTTTCTTTCTTTAGTAGTGAATTGTTTAGTGGTGTTTCGCCCGTAATTTTTTTATCATAATTGAAGGTGCTTCAATTGTGGTTTTTCAACGTAAAAATCGTTTATGTCGATTTATTGTTTTTTGAAAACAACAATCTAAATCACTTTCGTAAGTGTTTGATGATTTAGATTGTGTGTTTTGAATAATTGGGAATTTGAGTAATTAAATCTTGATCTAATCACGAATCACTTAGGATTTTCATGAACAAATTTTGAATTATTGGTCCAAGAGTGATAGATTCTGCTTCAAATTAAATGACTTAGCATACCGAAAAGGTAAATGATTTAGTGTGGAAAATAAGAGAACGCATGAGCCCTATGTATGTGCATTATGAAATGTTAGACTCTATTTCAAGTTATTCTTTAAATAGGATGTGTCAAAGTTCAAATGAAATGGAAGTTGATAAGCTCGTTGATAGTTGCTATGGTGAACATGTGAAATCTCTTCAATTTGAATTTTTGAAGCACTTGGAAGAAGAAGAAAATGTTGATGCAAAATCAGAGGTAGACAAATCAAAATGTTGATTCAATTATTTTTATTATGATGGAACTATGGTTTCAAACCAAACCAACCCGTGCTACATTCTCAGGTTGGTTTGAATTGGTTCTAATGCATGATTAGTTTGGTTCTAAGTTCAAAAATTTGGAACCGATTATAATTGAATTGGTTTCAAAATTAGTGACAAACCGAACCAAACTGACCCACGAACACCCCTAGTTTGTATCATGCGATGTTGAGTTTCAACCTTTTCAACTCTTGGGTTTTGGCTGAGAAGTTGCATATGATTGGTTTTGTCCTGATGCCAACATAGTTGAGATGCAGAATTTTAAAAGAATGATGTAATTTTGCTTTCTTCCCTTTGTACTTCTCTTTAACATTTTTAATAAAATCTCTTTTTTTTCTAATAAAAAAAATTTATAAAATTAAAAATTTAAGATTTATTTTATTACAAGATAACCGTAAGTTTTTTTTTTTTTTACTTGTCCCAATATATTATTATTTAAAAATTTCATATCACAACCGCACATTAAACTATTATCAAGTTAAAAAAATGCTTTCACACCCAAATAATTGCTATTTTGTGATTTTTGAGTAGTTATTAGCTGTTTCTGGAGTACGGTATACCGTCCATCAAACCGTGCCGTGTGAAGATGACTCGGTATTACTTTTCGGTCAAATAATTAAAAGTAAATTATAAAACTGAAAAAAATACAAACTTATATAGCACAATTGTCAAAGCAAAAATAGTGTGGGCTCCGTAACCATAACAGTTGGAAAGTAGAAATAGAGAAGCAATGTTACATAAACAATTATTTTTACAAACTAATGTTGTATCTATCATGTTAATAAATTGAATCTCATTTTATATCTTAAAATTTTGTTCACTTCAATTTATAAAATAACCTTATTTATGTAGTATTTTTTTAGGGAGCTTTTTTGATAAATCCACTTTCTAAGAGTTTTATTCCATCCAACCCATATTCTTTTTGACTATTCCATTAGGTCCTATTTGAGATAAGAAGACCAAAATACCCTTTTCATCTACTTATGTTCCATTTGGTTCACATTATTTTCTTATGTTTCAATAAGTCCTATGGGTGACATAATTACCAAAATACCCCTAATGTGAATGTTCACACCGTCAATGTGAATGTTCATATCGTCAATGTGTAGGGGCCCGGTCCATGTCGATCCTCGTGGGTGCCCGGAAAAATTCGAGTCGGGCCGTGGCGGGCCCGGCCCATTGACAATGTGAATATTCACATTGACATGTTAACATTCACATTAATAGGAGTGTAAAATTGGCCCGCGACCTATGGGCGGCCCGAGGCGGGCCCGGTCCGACCCTTTGACAATGTGAATATTCACATTGACATGTTAAAATTCACATTGATAAGAGTATAAAATTGACCCGCGGCCCAGGGCGGGCCCGACCCGGCCCGGCCCGGCCCGTTGACAATGTGAATATTCACATTGACATGTTAACATTCACATTGATAGGAGTGCAAAATTAGCCCGCACCTCGTGGCTGCCCGAAACCCGTCCACGGCCCGTGGGCGGCCCGAGGCGGGCCCAACCCGGCCTGTTGACAATGTGAATATTCACATTGACATGTTAACATTCACATTGATAAGAGTATAAAATTGGCCAGCGGCCCAGGACTGGCCCGGCCCGGCCTGTTGACAATGTGAATATTCACATTGACATGTTAACATTCACATTGATAAGAGTGTAAAATTAGCCCGTGTCTCGTGGCTGTCCGAAACCCGCCTGTAACGCCCTCAAAATAATACATAAATCCCATCACTTCGGACATGCAATGGTATAAAGAAATCAACACCTTTTCATTCATCAGAGTAGTTCTTACAACAGTATTACATGTTAAAAACAAAAGCAATTGCCCTACAGGCTTACATCTTTCCAAGCTAACACTTAGTACACAAAAGAAGAGTGCTAACTCTATACAAAATAAGCCCTTGGCTTGATATACATGTAATACAAACAAAATAGTCAAAAGAAAGTCTTCAACTCTCATATCCATCCAAGCTAAGTCCTTGGAGGTGGCATGCTACCTGTACCTGAAAATAATGTCCCTTATAGGGTGAGCCAACGCCCAGTAGAGATATGCTAAACACAGTATGAACAGTAACTAAGACATTAGCAATTGATAAATGTTTAATTTCTATAAATCAATTCATAACCCATTTCCATTACATGACCACAATGTTCATGTTCCATTTCATTTCCATTTCTCATCATTTCTCAATTTACATCAACGGCTCAGAACCTGGCCAACTACTTATATGAGGCAATGACTCATATTAAACACTTCCCGTTTTACAATAGATAAACATACTAGTTGTATCAACCTCTCAACAGATAAGCATACAAGCTGTATCCACATTTCAACAGATAAGCATATTAGCTATATCAACACTTCCAAAGATAAGCATATGAGCTGTATCAATACTTTAACTGACAAGCATATTAGCTGTATCAGTGGAGTCCATCCCCTATCTCCTCCCAAACAACATTCGGTTTAGAGGTCCATCCCCTATCTTCCCCTAAACCGTGGAGTACATCCCCTATCTTCTCCCACACACACAACGTATATACACAAAGGTCATATACTCAATCAAACAATACATAACGTTAATGTATTCTATCAACCGTCATACTCTATGACACATCCAATTGATTAGTTTTAGTTTGCCTAATCATCATGCGTTGTCTACAACAATCAAAACTACCCTCCACCGGTAGCTCAAGCAATTATTTCTAAACAGATAATAAAAGCTCCAACAGATAAAATATCAATATTTTCAAAAGTGAGCGATTAATAAATCCAACTCCACCATTTTACAATATAATGAGTCAATTTCATTATTTCCAACTCAATCCCATATAACCACAATTATCCCAAATTAATTATACCAATTAATTTATATACAAATTAGGGTTTTCCACCCATTTTTCCAACAAGAACCCCATGGTCCATAAATCAACAACCAACAACAATAACACCATTTTGAAACCCAAAATACACATTTAAGAACCAAAATGACAAAACCCCCCATTACACATTTCGAAACCCTAGATACCAAACTCAAACTATTTAACCAAACGCTCAATAATCTAGGTTACAACCCATAAGAGTGAGTAGGAATCCCTACCTCAAAAGATGAAACCCAACGAAAAAGATGACGAAAATGAAGATGCACCAAATCCCGAGATTCTTGGATCAAAAGATAGCCCCCGACGATCAACAACCTTTTTGTAAAGGCCAAAGGTTTGGAAAACACTCTAGCTAGATCAACACTTAGAGAGAAGTGAGAACTTTAGAGAGAAAAGCTCTCAAATGGAGTTTTTGAAAAGTAAGAGAGAGAGTGGGGATGTAAAAAGTGATTTAGAAATGCCCAACTGCCTTCTGTTATACGACATTCCCGCTCGAGCGGAGAACACAACGCTCGAGCGTAAAGAACAAATAACTAGGTCCGCTCGAGCGCAAGAAGTACCGCTCGAGCGCCAAGACACAATAATAAAGTACATCCGCTCGAGCGCGAAAACCAGTCCGCTCGAGCGTGGATCTCCCTCTCCCAGAACATATACTAGAAATGTACTACCCGCTCGAGCGCAGGAAATCCGCTCGAGCGTAGAAAACACACCTGCAGAAGTTTTGCAGGGACACAAAATACTGGAAGAGTGTAAACCCCGCTCGAGCGCAAGAAGACCCGCTCGAGCGGACCATCCAAACTGTGCAACAACAATGGGAGCCAAAACTCTACCAAACTGAATGGGAGCCAAAAAGCCCAAAACACATCCTAAAACCCAAATAAATCATCCTTTAAATCGATTTAAAGGATGACAACAAGACAATTACAACTAACATCTCCTCGGAACCGAGTCCGGAATACAACTGAATAGTAAAGGGGCAACCGGGATCGCTATAACCTCCCCCCCTTAAAGAATTTCGTCCCCGAAATTAAGCACAAGTTTGTCAAAAACAGGTTTTCTCCATTCTCAAAAATATTACAACATTATATTAAACATTCCGACCCATTACCGGTCAACCTCATCTCTTTTCAAGAGGCAATTCACATCATATAACAACTTGCATTATCAACATGCATTCTTTTGAGATTTACCAATTTCAACTCATTTTCCACAATTCCATAACACATGCAACATTAATATCATGCTTGCATTTCCACTATACTTAACATATACAATGTTAACATAACTTCCATTTACCAAAATATTCACAATGTTTTACAACTTAAGACATACATAATGCTCTTAAAGTTCAATAACGTTACAAAAGTTCTATACATGATTACACATCAACAAACATGTCTGGATATTTCTCACGGACCTCTAACTCACGTTCCCAAGTGGCTTCCTCCACTCCGTGATGTTTCCACAAAACCTTTACCAAGGGAATGGTCTTGCCTCGCAAGACTTGATCCCGTCTATCCAAGACCCGAACCGGTCTCTCCTCATACGAGGCATCCTCATCTACCTCCAAATCGGTCCAATCCAACACATGGGACGGATCGGGCTCATACTTCCGAAGCATACTAACATGAAACACATCATGCACCCCGGACAACTGCGGTGGCAAAGCCAGACAATAAGCAACTTCCCCAACCCTTTCAAGGATCTCAAATGGGCCCCACTCTTCCCGAACCTCATCCTCAGGTGAATTTTCAAGCCACCTACCTCAAATGCCAAAGGCCTCCTCCTACGGTCGGCATAACTCTTTTGGCGACTCTGGGCTGTAACAAGCCTCCTACGGATAAGCTCAATCTTCTCCGTCGTCTCTCTAACCAACTCCGGGCCCAACAAAAGCGCATTACCCACCTCGGCCCAACAAACTGGAGACCTACACGGTCGGCCATACAAGGCCTCAAACGGTGCCATACCGATACTAGACTGAAAGCTATTATTGTAGGCAAACTCCACCAATGGCAAGTGCCTCTCCCACGTCCCACTAAAGTCGAGGACACACCCTCGAAGCATATCCTCAAGGATCTAAATAGTACGCTCGGATTGCCCGTCAGTCTGAGGATGATAAGCCGTACTAAAGGTCAGCCTCGTGCCCAAGGCACTCTGCAAACTCTGCCACAACCTAGCAGTAAAACGAGGATCTCTATCTGAGACGATCGTCAATAGGACCCCGTGCAATCTCACTACGTCCCGAATATACAAGTCGGCGAGATGATCTACCGAATCTCTCACGCGCATAGGGATAAAGTGCGCCGACTTAGTCAACCGGTCCACAACCACCCAAATAGCATCACTACCCCGTTGAGTCCTCGGAAGACCTACTACGAAGTCCATAGTGACATGCTCCCACTTCCACTCGGCAATAGGCAAAGGTTGCAACAAACCCGCTGGCCTCTGATGTTCGGCCTTCACTTGCTGGCAAGTAAGGCACTTAGACACGAAGACTGCCACATCTTTCTTCATTCATCGCCACCAGAACTGGCGACCCAAATCCTGATACATCTTAGTGCCTCCCAGATGCACCGCAAGGCGTGAATGGTGAAACTCTCAGAGTACCTCCTCTCGGCAAGACTCCGGCACAAACAAACGGTCTCGGTATCTCACGCTCAGGTCGGGATACACCGTCAAACCCTTCTCAACCTTCCCACTGGAGATCTTCTCTCGGAGGGATTCTACCTCAAGGTCACCTCTCTGTGTCTCTAACACTCTAGTCACAAGTGTAGGCTGCGCAGCAATAGAAAACAAGGCCGCAGCCTCAATGGATTTGCCCAGTAGCAAATCAAACTCGCCAAGTGCCCTCAACATCTCCCATTCCCGGATGGCTACACAAGCTATATCTCCTACAGATTTCCTGCTAAGGGCATCGACCACAACATTGGCCTTCCCCGGATGATAGTGCAACTCGAAGTCGTAGTCCTCAATAAACTCCATCCACCTCCTCTGCCTCAAGTTCAAGTCTTTCTGTGTAAACAGATACTTCAAACTCTTGTGGTCCGAGAACACCTCGAACTTCTCACCATAAAGGTAATGCCTCCAGATTTTCAAGGCAAAGATCACTGCTGCTAGCTCTAGGTCATGTGTAGGGTAATTCTTCTCGTGTATTTTCAACTGACGTGAGCCATAAGCTACCACTTTTCCCTCTTGCATCAACACACAACCCAAACCCTCTCGTGAGGCATCAGAATAAACTGCATAGCCCAACCCTCTCTCCGGAATAATCAATACCGGAGCGGTGGTTAATCTAACCTTCAACTCTTGGAACGACTTTCACAAGTCTCACTCCACACGAATTTGACTCCCTTCCGAGTCAACCTAGTCAACGGCGAAGCTAGCCTGGAGAAATCCTTCACAAACCGGCGGTAATACCCAGCTAACCCCAGAAAACTGCGGATCTCAAACACACTCTTCGGCTGTGCCCAGTCTTGCACTGCCTCTATCTTGGATGTATCAACAGACACCCCTTCCCCAGAAACCACATGGCCGAGGAACTTAACTTCCCCTAGCCAGAACTCACACTTCCCGAACTTGGCATACAGCCTATGGGCTCTAAGCAACTCAAGCACCACTCTCAAGTGTCCCTCGTGCTCCTCCTCAGAAGGCGAATAGATAAGAATGTCGTCCACGAAAACGACTACAAAACGATCTAAGAATTCCCGGAAGATCCGGTTCATCAAGTCCATAAAGACTGCCGGTGCATTGGTGAGCCCAAACGGCATCACCAGAAACTCATAATGGCCATACCGCGTACGGAATGCCGTCTTCGGAATATCCTCCTCCCTGACCCTCAACTGATGGTAACCCGATCTCAAGTCTATCTTAGAGAAACAACGGGAACCCTTCAACTGGTCAAACAAATCATCTATACGGGGCATAGGGTACTTATTCTTAACCGTAGCCCGATTCAACTTCCTGTAGTCGATACAAAGTCTCAAGGCACCATCTTTCTTTTTAGCAAAGAGGGCCGGTGCTCCCCACGGCGAAACACTAGGGCGAACAAAGCCCTTATCCAGCAACTCCTGGAGCTGAATCTTCAACTCACTCAACTCGGCTGGGGCAAAACGGTAAGGTGCCATAGAAATCGGCGTCGTGCCGGGCACTAAATCAATGGAGAACTCTATCTCACGGTGAGGTGGCAAACCAACGAGATCCTCGGGAAAAACATCCGAATACTCACAAACCACCCTCGGCAACACAATTTGGGTCTCATCACACTCACCACTCATAAAGCTAGCAAGTAGACCACTAAGCTCACTCCGCCCTCGCGGATCATACCCCGGTGGCAAAACACTACCAACCCGGTCCCCCAAGAAATGGAAACACTCCCCGCTCACGGTACAACAAGTGACCCTCTGGCGGTAGCAATCAATAACTGCCCGGTATGACGATAGCCAGTCCATACCCAAAATAACATCAAAACCCTTCATGGGCATAACAACAAAGGGAAAAGGAAGCCTATGGTCGGCGACCTCTATATCACAACCTCTACATCCGTGTTTCAAAATCAATTCACCCCCGATAGGCGATACAACACATATAGGAGATGCTAATAGTGCCAACTCCAACTCCAATACAGATGCAAATGCAGCAGACACAAAAGAATGAGATGCACCCGTATCAATCAATACACTAGCAACCGAGTTGCAAAACAGAAAGGTACCTCTCACAACAGACGGAACCGGTACCAGGTCCTGCGCGGTAACAGCATACACGCGCCCTGTAGGCCCCTGATCCACCTGCTCACCTCTAGGAGCAAAAGATTGTTGCACTGACTGGGATGACGAAGCTCCCGGATTGGCCCTCGAGGCCTGCACAGACTGAGCTGGCTGATAACTCTGCGTCTGCCTAGAACCAGACGCCCCCGAAGTGGCACTCAACTGCGGGCAAAACCTCTTCAGGTGCCCAGGCTGCCCACACTGATAGCAAGACAAGGGCTGGCCCCTGCCCAGACTCTGGCCCTGAGGTCTAGCTGAAGAAGAAGCAGCTCGCTGACCCCCTCCCTTCTGCGGGCAAACTGAAGACTTGTGACCCAGCTGGCCACATGTAAAACAAGTTAAGCCTCCCTGATTACCTCTCCCGGAGCCTGCACTCGGCACTGGAAAGGTCGACCTAGCCAAACCACCCTGAGACTGTTGAGGGTTAAAACCCCTCTGTCTCCTGCAATCACTCTGGCCAACTTGGCCCCTCTTGGAGCCCCTATGCTTCTCATCATCCTCCTCCTGCATCATAAGCTCCATATGAGCTGCAGCATCTACCAGGCGTCTATACTCTCGGATAAAAGATCCTCCAACCCTCAGCTTGAGTCCACGCCTCAACTTCCGCTCAAACTCAAAGCAACGGCATTCCTCGGACGCCACAAGTTCAGGTGCAAACCTAGACAAGCTAGTAAAAGAGGCCTTAAACTCGGCCACAGACAAACCCTACTGTTTAAGCTGGCAAAACAGCTCCCTCAGCTTCTCCCTAGCAGCTGAAGATAAGAACTTCTCTTGGAAGGCATTCACAAAGACCTCCCATGCGCCCCAAACACGGCCCTTCTCGTACTTCCACCATTGACCCACATCTCCCTTCAGTTGGAAGGATGCCAAGGTCACTTTTAGAGCCCCATCCTCGATGCCAAGCATCTCGAATGTCTTCTCCATCTGTTCCAACCACTCGTCAGCCTTAAGTGGCTCCTTCGGATCTCCAACAAATTTGTCCGGGTTAGACCGGAAAAATTCCCTCTTCAAGAAAGAAGGCCCTGCCTCTGCAACCTGATGCTCAGCTCTGAGAATACCCAAAGCTCCCACTATCTCTCGGGCCAAGGCACCCATAGCCTGCTGACCCACTGGCTCGGCCACATTGGCCTGACCAACTCCCTCCTGCATTGCCGGAACGTCTTCCGGTAAAGACACCTCCTGCCTCCTAGGCCTACCACGCCTACCACCTCGTCCAGACATCCTATTAAAGGTAACAAAGACGTTAGCACATTTATAAATGTGCTGAAACTAAACACCCGCGTCCTAATGCGTGGACAACTGTAATTCACTCCACGTAAGCACATAAACACATAAGCACTTACGAATTTCATTCCCGGATAATGACAGTCCCAAGGCGTTACTAGAGTTCCGGTTAGAAACAGCATTGATCAAGTGCTTTTCCAACAAGACTCACAGAAACCCAAGGATCCAATCAATATCCTAGAAATCAAATCCCATACCCAAATAATCACATAAGCATGTTATCAATTAAACGCATAACACTACATCTAAGTCTCTAACCAAGCGAGACAAACCCATTGTGATACTAATCACTTCCCACGTACCCAAAGTATTCGAACCCGGTACGCTCTGATACCAAGTTGTAACGCCCTCAAAATAATACATAAATCCCATCATTTCGGACATGCAATGGTATAAAGAAATCAACACCTTTTCATTCATCAGAGTAGTTCTTACAACAGTATTACATGTTAACAACAAAAGCAATTGCCCTATAAGCTTACAGCTTTCCAAGTTAACACTTGGTACACAAAAGAAGAGTGCTAACTCTATACAAAATAAACCCTTGGCTTGATATACATGTAATACAAACAAAATAGTCAAAAGAAAGTCTTCAACTCTCATATCCATCCAAGCTAAGTCCTTGGAGGTGGCATGCTACCTGTACTTGAAAATAATGTCCCATATAGGGTGAGCCAACGCCCAGTAGAGATATGCTAAACACAGTATGAGCAGTAACTAAGACATTAGCAATTGATAAATGTTTAATTTCCATAAATCAATTCATAACCCATTTCCATTACATGACCACAATGTTCATGTTCCATTTCATTTTCCATTTCTCATCATTTTCTCAATTTACATCAACGGCTCAGAACCTGGCCAACTACTTATATGAGGCAATGACTCATATTAAACACTTCCCGTTTTACAATAGATAAACATACTAGTTGTATCAACCTCTCAACAGATAAGCATACAAGCTGTATCCACATTTCAACAGATAAGCATATTAGCTATATCAACACTTCCAAAGATAAGCATATGAGCTGTATTAATACTTTAACTGACAAGCATATTAGCTGTATCAGTGGAGTCCATCCCCTATCTCCTCCCAAACAACATCCGGTTTAGAGGTCCATCCCCTATCTTCCCCTAAACCGTGGAGTACATCCCCTATCTTCTCCCACACACACAACGTATATACACAAAGGTCATATACTTAATCAAACAATACATAACGTTAATGTATTCTATCAACCGTCATACTCTATGACACATCCAATTGATTAGTTTTAGTTTGCCTAATCATCATGCGTTGTCTACAACAATCAAAACTACCCTCCACCAGTAGCTCAAGCAATTATTTCTAAACAGATAATAAAAGCTCCAACAGATAAAATATCAATATTTTCAAAAGTGAGCGATTAATAAATCCAACTCCACCATTTTACAATATAATGAGTCAATTTCATTATTTCCAACTCAATCCCATATAACCACAATTATCCCAAATTAATTATACCAATTAATTTATACACAAATTAGGGTTTTCCACCTCTTTTTCCAACAAGAACCCCATGGTCCATAAATCAACAACCAACAACAATAACACCATTTTGAAACCCAAAATACACATTTAAGAACCAAAATGACAAAACCCCCCATTACACATTTCGAAACCCTAGATACCAAACTCAAACCATTTAACCAAACGCTCAATAATCTAGGTTACAACCCATAAGAGTGAGTAGGAATCCCTACCTCAAAAGATGAAACCCAACGAAGAAGATGACGAAAATGAAGATGCACCAAATCCCGAGATTCTTGGATCAAAAGATAGCCCACGACGATCAACAACCTTTTTGTAAAGGCCAAAGGTTTGGAAAACACTCTAGCTAGATCAACACTTAGAGAGAAGTGAGAACTTTAGAGAGAAAAGCTCTCAAATGGAGTTTTTGAAAAGTAAGAGAGAGAGTGGGGATGTAAAAAGTGATTTAGAAATGCCCAACTGCCTTCTGTTATACGACATTCCCGCTCGAGCGGAGAACACAACGCTCGAGCGTAAAGAACAAATAACTAGGTCCGCTCGAGCGCAAGAAGTACCACTCGAGCGCCAAGACACAATAATAAAGTACATCCGCTCGAGCGCGAAAACCAGTCCGCTCGAGCGTGGATCTCCCCCTCCCAGAACATATACTAGAAATGTACTACCCGCTCGAGCGCAACCCGCTCGAGCGCAGGAAATCCGCTCGAGCGTAGAAAACACACCTGCAGAAGTTTTGCAGGGACACAAAATACTGGAAGAGTGTAAACCCTGCTCGAGCGCAAGAAGACCCGCTCGAGCGGACCATCCAAAAACTGTGCAACAACAATGGGAGCCAAAACTCTACCAAACTGAATCAACTAAGCCCAACACATCCTAAAACCCAAATAAATTGATTTAAAGGATGACAACAAGACAATTACAACTAACATCTCCTCGGAACCGAGTCCGGAATACAACTGAACGGTAAAGGGGCAACCGGGATCGCTATACCGCCCATGGCCCGTGGGCGGCCCGGGGTGAGCCTGGCCATTTTTTTTTAATTCTTTTTAATTTTTTCTACCAAAATTTTATTATTTTCCACAAAAAAGACACTAGGCCTCGGCGCGGGCCAGGCCTCGGACCGAGCCTTGAATGGGCCTTAACCGGGCTGATGGGTCGGGCCGAGCTTCAAAGTGATGGCCCAAGCCCTAGCCTAGGGTCTCGGATTAGGCTCGAGCCTGGGCCCAAACGAGCCTTTCTCAGGCCGAGTCGGGCCGGCCCACGGGCCAAAAAATTAGGCCCAGGCCTTAGCCCTGGCACAAGGGTATTCGGGCTTTGGATGGGCCGATGGATCGAGCCTCGAGTCGGGCCGGTGGGCCTAGGCCTAGCCTCGAGCTTAAGTCGGGCTTGGGTGGGCCTGGCCATTTTTTTTTAATTCTTTTTAATTTTTTCTACCAAAATTTTATTATTTTCCACAAAAAAATACATTACGCCTCGGGCGGGCTGGGCCTCGGATCGAGCCTTGAATGGGCCTTAAGTGGGCCAATGGGCCGGGCCGGGCTTCAAAGTGATGACCTAGGCCCTAACCTAGGGTCTTGGACATGCTCGGGCCCGGACCAAAACGAGCCTGCCCCGGGCCGTAGGCGGGCTTCGGGCAGCCCACGGGCCGCGGGCCAATTCTACATTCTTATCAATGTGCATTTTAACATGTCAATGTGAATATTCACATTGTCAACGGACCAGGCCGGGCCTACCCCGGGCCGCGGGTAAGCTTCAAGCAGCGAATAAATTTTATCCTCCTATCAATGTTAATGTTAACATGTCAATATGAATATTCACATTGTCATAGGTCGGGCCAAGCCCACCTCAGGCTGCGGTCAGGCTTTGGGCCACCCACGGGTTGCGGGCCAATTTTACACTCTTATCAATGTGAATGTTAACATATCAATGTGAATATTCACATTGTCAACGGGCTGGGTCGGGCTCGCCCTGGGCCGCTGGCTAATTTTATACTCTTATCAATGTAAATATTAACATGTTAATGTGAATATTCACATTGTCAACAAGCCAGGCCAGGCCCGCCCCGGGCCGCCCACGGGCCGTGGGCGGGTTTCAGGCAACCACGAGGCGCAGGCTAATTTTACACTCCTATCAATGTGAATGTTAACATGTCAATGTGAATATTCACATTGTTAACAGGCCGGGCGCGGGATAATTTTACACTCCTATCAATGTGAATGTTAACATGTCAATGTGAATATTCATATTGTTAACAGGCCGGGCGCGGGATAATTTTACACTCCTATCAATGTGAATGTTAACATGTCAATGTGAATATTCACATTATCAACGGGTCGGGCCTGCCCTGGGCTGCGGACGGGCTTTTGGCCGCCCATGGGCCGCGGGCCAATTTTATACTCTTATCAATGTGAATATTCACAATGTCAACGGGCCAGACCGGGGCCGCCCATGGGCCGCGGGCGGGTTTCGCGCCGCCACGGGATGCGGGCCAATTTTACACTCCTATTAATGTGAATGTTAACATGTCAATGTGAATATTCACATTGTCAACGGACCGGGCCCACCCCAGCTCGCGGGCGGGTTTCGGGCCGCCCACGTGCCAATTTTACATTCCTACCAATGTAAATTTTAAAATATGAATGTTCACATCATAAAATTGCTAACCGTTCAAAAAATATTTATAAGGGTATCAAAATTAAATATAAGGGCATAAGTGTCCAAGAAAATAGTGTAAATCAAGAAAAAGGACTTCATGGAATAAAACTATACATACATGGGACTAAATGGGTTAAAGAATTCCTTCATGGACTTCTTGGGTTAAAACACTTCTAAATGGGATTTATCAATAATTTTCCCATTTTTTTAAAGGTACTCGATTTATAAATTAAAATCTTAATTTTATTTGGTGAAAAGTTCAGTTGCTCAAATATTTTGTCTAAAAAAATAAATTTAAATAAGATGATCAAAATACCCTTTATATATATGCAAATGTTATTTTCTAAACAAAACCCTAACACATAGTCAACATCTCTCTCTCTCTCTTTTCTTTCTCTCCTCAACCAACGACCCTACTACCATCATCGCCAACACTATCACTGTTGCTGTCGACCACCACCACCACCTCTACCTCCTTTCTCTCTGTCTCTCTCTCTATCTATCTCTCTCTCTCTCTAACACACACACTGTATATATATATATATATATGACGGTGGTGGTAGAGGAGGAAATTATGCTTCCAGTAGCTCTTCCCAATGCCATAGTCGTCATCGGCCGCCTCGCTGCCACCCCCTCTTGTCGCGGCCAAAGCAGCAACGCTGTCGTTTTGCCACAACTGCTCATTAGTCTCAAGCCAAACCCTCGACCCCCGCCACTTCCAATCTCATATCTCAGCTACAAACTTCCTCATCCGCCTTTCTCACACACCACTACAGTTCCCCTATCATGGTTGATGAGCGTTGCCGCCGCCTCTTCTCTCCAATGGCGACTTCAGCCATGGATAGCATCGCAGCGGTAACTCTCCAGTCAATACTCCACCGCGTCAAACCAAACCCTCACTCTCTCTCCCTCCTCTCTCCTCTTTATCTTTAGTCACCCCTGATCTATCATCGTTGTCGATCTGTCACTACCTCCACCTCCCTCAATATAAACAGATCTGACATCACTGCTCTCCGTGGGTCTTTCTCCCCTGACAGAAGCAATAGACATATATATGTTTGAATCTATATATATATTGCTCTATTTTTTCTTTGTGAAGTTTTTTCACTTCAAATTCGATCATACTTAAACGATTTTTGGTTCATTTCTTAGCATATTTGAGTACTTGAAGCTCAGATCTCTGTTTTAATCAAAATGTTTGATTTAATTCGATCATGCTTAAAATATTTTTTTTTTCTCATTGATTACATGAAAGTATAATTGAAAAAATTAAACAAATAGGTCTGATGTGAGGGTTTCACACCAACAAGAGTTCAACAATTTTTTTTTTTTTTTTTTGATGTTGTTGTTGGTGGTGATGAACTTATAAGATTTGGTGATGAGCTCAACAAATATTTTTTTTTATTTATTTAATTTTTTTTTTCATGGTGGTGTTGTTGTTGTTGATGGTGATGATGAACATTTATGATTTGGTGATGTTGTTGTTGATAAATAGATATGATTTGTTGTTGTTTTGAACAAACAGCAATTTGTCAAAAATTTTAAAAGTAATATATATGGAATTTCAAAAAATAATCAAATTTGGTTATATATTTGAACAGATAAGGGGAAAAAATTTAACAGATAGTAAAAAAATTTAACAGATAATAAATTTGGTCAAATAGAGTTTTAGTTGGACAAATATTTAAACAAATAAGAGAAATTTGAATTGAAAAGATTAAAAAATTAAACAGATAGGGTAAAAATATTGAACAAATAGGGGAAAAAATTAACATATAAGGAAAATTTTTGAACAGATAGTCAATGAAAGTCAACAGATAAGTTAAGGATAAAATTGACAATAAAATGTCTTTCAAAACAAATAAAAAAAACTTCTCACCAAATTATTTTACAAATGGTAGACCTTTCACTCACAAAAAATATTTACTGGATCTAATATCTTATATCTTTCTTAATTTCAACTTTTCAACAATTTATTCTTTTTTAAAAATATAATAACATTATGATTACTGTGGGTGTTGTTTTCTGACCACACTGCCAAACAGGTACCCAGCTGGAGAGCACTGGCAGAATAGATCTCGCCCGAACAACCTGTCACAGAAAGATAAGACTCCAATGGTGGTTCGTCCACCTGGGGGCACTTCGACAATCAAGTCAGTACTCAGTTATCTCTCGAAGATAGTAAACAGTGCTTAACTCACTAAGCCAGAATACAAAAAGTATACCTTAGACCCACGAGAGTGCCTTACTTTTATAGCCAGCACTAACCTGATCCCTGTAAAAGCCTAGTTTCTCTTGGACTTTGGCTCAATGCTCATACTGAACTCTCAAATAGATAAAGATAAACTCCCTAAGAGTTTCATCTTTATCCAGACTGAGGTCTTCTCCCATTCTAGGACTCTTGTCCCTTATCCGTTCATCTCGAATTCTGGTATCTCTGCAGATAACCTCGGCCTAGCCGAGATAACCTCGACGCCATGACCAAAACACGTGGCACCTCGGGTGGCACTTCGGTGCCACCTTGGCCACGTGTTGTCATTCACAAAAATATGCCCCCACAACTACCCCCTAGGTTCTATCACCTAGGCATCCTGAGGTGATGGAACCTACATCGTTTGTCCACATAGCACGTCGGCTAAGACTTGTTCTATCCTTCATTAAAAAGGTCATCACACGTCGACTCCATATGATCAGGACTACAGTTTGCTTTATCAATGCCTAAGAACCAAGAACCAAGTTTTTCAAGTTCTTTAACCGAGATCTTCCCTCTAGCCGAGGTTCTTGCTTTATTAAATCAAGAACTCCAAGAGTTTTATCTGTGCATGAGCTGTCACGCATGGTTTCTCAACTGTTTTCGCCACGTGTCTTTTTCTCATTGATCCGTACCTGACACACGCCATCAAGTCGCGTCACTTCTGCGTGCGTCGCCTGATAGGCACGTCGTCCAAGGCACATTCATTGTGATTTTGCCACTTTTTGTGTTTTAACAAAAACACTCTCTCTTTCTGTCTCTTCACTTTTGCCTGCCTCGTTTTCCCTCTAAGTTCAAGCTTTCTCTCTCTCTAAACAAGAAACCACCATTGTCGCTTTCTTAAAGCCTTCTGCAACTGCTTCCGTTCTTCCCCTTCGGCGAGACATTCACCGTTCTACTCCACGCACCACCATCGTCTGACTTCGGCATACCTCATACCGGCGTTATTCTCTTTGGTAAGTCACTGTTTCCCTTCTTTTTAGTTTTTTATTTACTTCAAACTTTGTTTACGCTTGTATACTTCCATTGTGAATCCATTCATGTTCTTGAATCTTCATTTGTGTTTTAAATTTCATTATGTTTGCTTGCGATTTTGCCTCTGTCTAATCTTTTTCTGGGTATATGCATACACATACTACTCACACACTGGTTATTTTGCCACTGTACTTGGCTTTTAATATGTGTTCTTGAATTTCTATTACTTTCTTAAGTCTGAATCATGTTCTTTTCCCTATTTTCTTGTTGCATTTTCCAAATTCTTGCATTCAATTCTTGTTTTTGTAGACCTAGGCTTGGGATGTGCTTTAGAACTCTGTTCCTTAAGAAAATCGAACTAAAAATCCCCTTAGATCCTCAGAAACCTTTACTCCAGTACTCTCTAGGATTCAGCCGAGGTCCTTTAAACCCACTTAAACCACTTTCTTCTGAAATCCTGGACATTCCCCCTTTAGCCAACGTCATGTATAAGTTCAGGTGAAGGGTAGACACCCCGGCCAAACTAGAGTACTTTAGGACAGAGTTCTCCATCCCAGCCGATGTTCACCTTAGGCTGGCAGGAAAGGAGGACTCCATCATGCCTGATGGGGACTCTATGCCTTTCCCCGTAGTGGCCTTCATAGAGTGTGGACTTAGGTTCCCACTTAACATCATTTTCCGCCAAGTCCTTCACTATTACAAACTTAACCCAATACAGCTGGCCATCAACTCTTACAGAGTTATTAATGGTATAATTGCCCTAACTAGCCGAGAAAACACTAGGATTAAACTAGCCGACATCCAGTACTGTTACACCATGTGTGGCTTGAAATCCGAAAAAGGCTACATCTATTACCTTAAGCCGAGATCCACTGAGTACAAACTCATTGCCGACCTCCCAGACTCCAACAAAGGTGCTGGAGATGATTATTTCATCGTCTCGGGCAACTGGGAGTTCCCACCTAAGGATGACCTCCACCTCTACCCTTTGAGCTGAACAGTCTTTAAAGAGGGTAATGGTAAGAACCAAGTGGCACTTTTACATGCTTTTAAGTCTTTATTACTTTATTCCTCTGTATGTTCTAATGTATGTTTTTTACTTGCAGTTCTTCCTCAGCCACCGAAAGAATTCCGCAAAACCTTCTACCCCAGCAAGGATTTTAAGAAGTTGTTGGGCTTGCCAGTTGATCAGCGCAAGGCCCCTCTGCTACTCAACTACATCCCAATCTACAAATCCGCTCTGTCCGACGTCCCCAAGAAAAGAAAGTCTCCACCTTCAGCAACAACTCCTCCTAACACTTCATCACCTCGTCCTGACCAAGTCTCAACCTCCGATCCAGAGCAGCCATCAACATCTGCTCCCCAATTGATCCCTCCTGCCTAGCGCCAGCGCCAGCGCCGTCATCGAGTTCTAATCTCTGCCCTTGCCGACAAAACTCGTAGCCGAAGACGCCAAAGTACTGAAGCGTCGGCTTATGATCCAGCCAACCCACCCACTGCACTTCTAGCAATCCACTTCGGCACAAAAGTCACAGTTGCCGCTACTGCCGACAAGATGGGACGTAACAAGGCTGTCGTCGAAGACCTCCTAACCGACATCCCTGGTGTTATCACGGTCCAGTCCTCTCCATCACAATCCCAACCCAAACCAAAGCAAAAAAAGGTGAAAAGGGCCAAGGCAAAAGCCTCTTTCACCCAAGTTGAGTCTGAAGATACAGTTCCAATCTCAAAGCTTGCCGAGATTGAGAAAACAAGCTTTGCTGCCGAAAAGAGGCTTGCTGAGGCTGACCCCTCCGAAACTGCTCAATCAAAGAAGCAGAGGTCGAATTCTGCAGCCACCTTGGGTTCTCTTAAACCTGACGACCTATGTGCCCCATCTATCACAATTGAGGACGAGCCAGTCAGAGCAGGTGACAGTGCTATCGACAACATCGAAGTCGGTGCCGCCCTCTCCACTACACTGCTCCTTCCAACTGACCTCAACCGTATGGCCGAGGTCAGCGAATATGAGAATTTCGCTCTGATGATGCAGCACTCCATATTGGTAAATTTCCAACACTTGACACTCTCTACTTTCTGCTTTTAAGTTCTTAATAGCACAAAAAAGTTTACTAACTTTGTTTATTCTGTTTTCTCTAGGCAATCCAGCACGCCCACACCTTCGCAATGAAGGCTGAGGAGTTGAAGAAGGAGTTAGTCCATAAGACCAAGGAAGCTGCTGGCTTGCTTAAATATTTAAACAACGCCGAGACCAAGATGAAAGTCCTACTAGATCAGGCCAAGGCAGCTAAACAAGCCCAAGATCAAGCCGAGGAAAAGGCAAGTGTTGCTGAGGCTGTTGCTGAGGTTCTCAAGGCCGAAATAAAAGAGGCCGAAGCAAAAACTGCCAAAGCCCAAGCAGAGCTCCGAAGTGCCTTGGCCACAAAAGAGGCCGAAATCAAAGCGGCAGACAAAAAGGCCTATGCCGAGGGGGCAGCCGACATCCGCGAGGAGTACAAAAAATAAGTCAGATAGGCATGCAACAAGGGTTACACCCTTGGTTGGATGGTTGCTCTAAAGGAGTTGGTTGTCCCTGAGGGTTCTCCCCTTCATGATGAAGGCCGACTTGCAGTGTCATTCCCTCCTGCTTCAAGCCAGTTTGAGGCTAAGGCCGGGAGAAAAGAATGAGAAGAAGAAGATGAAATAGAAGAAGAAAATGAAGAAACCGAGGTAGCAGTCGATGCTAAGGGTTCTGCTAAGGCCAAGTCTCGAACTCTGAATGAGCAAGTCCTGGACTTGACTCAGGATGAGGAGGACGAGGTCTCAAAAAGTGCCTCCCCTATGAAGACTACGTCCGAGGTGCCAATCGCGGGGAAGAGCCTCGATCAAACTCTGTAAGAAATTGACGCCGAGCTCGAGGTTGAGAGGGCTGCCAAGAAGATTTCACAATTGTCTTCTGAGGCCAAGACACATCCTGCCACCGACGCCGAGTAGTCTGGCTAAAAGCTTTTACTTCTGTACTTTGTACTTTTTATTTTTTTGAATGATGTTAGCTTTTGTTTGGCCAATGTGTCCCTTTTTTTTTTATACTCCGAACAAGTTGTCTTTGTGGATGAACAAGTAATCTCCTATGCCAGGCCGAAGTACCTTTTTGTATCTGAACAAGTTTATTTTCTGAATGCAAGTCTTATATTTTCTTCCAAGTGTTGAATGCATGCTTTCTTTTCTTCTATGTATGTTTATCATTCCATACTTAGAATAATTCTGTATGTCTTCAAAGTATACCTTATCTGTATAACCCCTTTAGAGGACAGTACCTCAGACATAACCTCTTGACTATTTATCTCGGCCTTGGCTTAACACTTGAAAACATTGTAAAAATATTTTTCACAAGTGTTGTTTTAAACTTGCCACTTTACTCTTACTTAACAAGACTTCTGTCTTCTATACTCCCCAAGTTTGGGCAATCTGGTCATCTTAGCAAGTAGGTATGTACTTCTTGCAGTATTACCTCGGCTTAACTTCAACTTGTAAATTTCTCTAGAAATTTCAACAAGTGTTAAGCCAATTCTAGCTTGTAAATTTTTCTATAAAATTCCAACTTTTAAGCACTTTAAACTTTATTCATCATTCTCCAGCTCTCTGCCCCCTAATGTGAACTTAAGTTTCACTTATGTTCACATTAAGCATGTGCCTATGATCTTGTTGCCGAAGTTAGATTCAAACAAAGACTAACCGAGGTTCTCAACCTTGGTTTCTCTGTTAACCTTACTGAAATGCAACTAGTTCCAATCTGAGTTTGATTCTGCCGACATGGCAAGTCTTTGTTCAACTCCATTATATGCAAGTATAATTTCAACTCTGCCATATAATGAGTCTAAGTGATTCGTCACGTTTCACTTAGAAACATCGTTAACTTAGTTTAACTCTATTATATGCAAGTGTAATTCAACTCTGCCATATAATAAGTCTAAATTATTCGTCATGTTTCACTTAGAAACATCGCCAACTTAGTTTAACTCTATTATATGCAAGTGTAATTCAACTCTGCCATATAATAAGTCTAAGTTATTCGTCATGTTTCACTTAGAAACATCGCCAAAGAACTGGTTAGTCGTATTACACAAGTTTGAAATTAAAAATCAAGATAAAACTTTATTATTACTTCGGCTAATAACATAAATTTTAAAAAACAAAAATCTAATGATAGAAAAACTTCAAGTTACAAGTGTTCCAAGGTCTTGGAAACTCTTTTCCATCATTGTCCTCAAGCCGATATGCGCCATTACCAGCAACCGAGATAATTTTATAAGGTTCCTCCCAATTTGGGCCAAGCTTGCCCTCTCTGGGATCCTTCTTGTTGCCGACCACTTTCCTTAGCACAAGATCCCCAATTTTGAATTCTCTTGGGTTAACATTCTTGTTGTAAGTCCTAGCAAGTTGTTGTTGGTATGCCCCCAGCCGAATTACTACCCTCTTCCTTCTTTTTTCCAACAGGTCCAGATCTCTGGCCAGAAATGCCTCATTAGTCCCATTCTCTACTCACTAGGTTCTGATCCCAAGAATGCCGACTTCTAGTGGGATGACTACTTTAGTGCCATAAGCCATGGCAAATGGGGATTCCCTAGTTGATCTTCTTGGCGTAGTCCAATATGCCCAGAGTACATTGGGCAACTCATCCACCCACTTTCCCTTTGCTGCTTCCAGCCTCTTCTTGATCCCATCCAGGATTGTTTTATTGGATGCTTCTGCTTGACCATTACTCTCAAGGAAACTTGGAGTAGAGCAATAATTCTTTATTTTGTATTTTGCATAGAAGCTCTTGATTAGCTTGCTATCAAACTGCGTGCCATTGTCTGCTATTATTGCCCTTGGGATCCCAAACCTGATAATGATGTTCTTCCATATGAAGTTCTTCACATCAACATCTCGAATCTTTACAAGGAGTTCTACTTCTACCCACTTTGTGAAGTAGTCTGTTGCTACTAGCAGGAATTTTCTTTGTCCAGTTGCTTGGGGTAATTGCCCAACTAGATCCATGCCCTACCGGGCAAATGGCCAAGGGCTGGACACTGAATTCAAATCTACTATTGGTTGATGTATCAAAGGTGCAAACCTTTGACACTTCTCGCATTTTCTGACATAGGTTTCAGCATCTTTCTACATGTAGGGCCACCAGTACCCCTGAGTAATGGCCTTATAAGCAAGTGACCTACCCCCAGCGTGGCTTCTACATACTCCTTCGTGTATTTCATACAAGAAGTCTTCAACTTGTGAAGGATGCACATATCTCAAAAGGAGACTAGTAAAAGACTTTCTGTAGAGATGTCCTTCTGTTATCAGACTAAACCTCGCCGACTTCAGTCTGGTCTTGTGTGCCTCTTTTCTGTCCTCTGGTAGCTTCCCATCTCTAAGGAACACTATTATTGCATCCATCCAACTTGGTCCCATCTCTACACACATTGCTTCATACTCTGTGATTAGTGGTTCCACACTTGGGCTTGACAAATAGTCAACTTGTCACGACCCAAACCCGCCCCTATGGGTTTAGCACCATAACCGGCCAGTAATCCGTGATTACCAAAGACCTGCTTAACAGTAATGACAATAATACAGAGTAATGGGCTGGCGGAAGCCAAAATAGTAAATAAAAGATGTCCAATGAGCTGTGACAATCTGAATGCAAAAAGACTTTTCCGAACATATTCACATTCAAAACCAAAACAGTATATACATATATCATATACAGACATTCAGGTTAGGGACCAAATCCCTACCATAACAATACAGTGCAAGTCTTAAACAGTCGATACAAAACAGAGACAAAAAGGGGGTGAATCTAAAACACCCCAACACAGCCTTGGCTTGGCAGCACTAGGAACCTCGAGGTGAGGCAGGATGGTTGGCTTGACAAAACAAGAGCTAACCTAACGCTCCTAGCTCCGGTCCGGTGCCTGGACACCTACATATATATATAAACAGTGAGCTAAAGCCCAGTGAATAACAGTTGTGTAAAGAGGTTAAGAATGAATGTCCTTTCAGTAAATAAACAGTCATATCAGTCACTTAGAAACCATAGCAGTCATATGTGGTGCATCCCATAGCAAAACAGTACAGTAGGTCTTAACAGACCGAACAGTCGGTTGATGGCCATCATAACAGTAAACAGTAGTGGTTCCAAACATGGGAACCGACAGAGATCTCTGTGACAGTAGCAGTAACAGTACAATAACAGTAAATTGCTATGGATGCCACGGATACAGTTTACAAATAGGACAAACATTCATTCATTAAGCAATAACGTTTCAGTAAGCAGAACAGTTGATCATTCAGAAAATAATCATAATTGAACATATCTTTACAACATTGTTACTCACAGAGCACTGGGCTATAAACAACTAATAAGCGTCCTTAGATGTCAACCCTACACAGTTACAGAACGAACACACACTAAGTTACGCACTTGGGAATCAACAACTTAGTCCCTAACTTGACTCGGTGTGGTTCTACATCAATATCCTCATTAAGATGCCTTAAACATGGCCTAGGAATGCCTAGGATGGAAAGAGGATGCAAAGATGCACTTTAAAACACTTTTCAAAATTTTCAGAAAATAGGGGTCTCGCTCAAGCGTGGCTTTCTACGCTCGAGCGGACATGCAGACAAAGGATCTCCGCTCGAGCGTGACTTCCTTAGCTCGAGCGGACTGTAAACTTCATGAAAAGTACTGGATGCATGCAATTCACGCTCGACGGACGCTCGACCTCCGCTCGAGCGTGAGACTCAGGTCCTCGCTCGAGCGTGAACTCTCTCGCTCGAGCGGACTGTAAAACACAAGAACTTCTGGGCGTATGCATTTCACGCTCGAGCTCGACTTTCATCGCTTAAGCGGAAGTGCACAACTCAGAGGGTACGCTCGAGCGTAAAGTCCTACACTCAAGCGTGGATCCAAAATCTAGAATTTCTAGATTCATCCCCAAGCACAAAACTCAACTTTAAAAGCCTCAAATTCGATCCTTTTGGGCCAATTTTCTGGAAAAACACTTTAAACCCATAATATAACATGTTTTGAAGATCAATTTGAGAAATCAAAACCCAAGGATGAATCAATTGAACACCATTTTCAAATAAACTTCAAGAACAAAGCTCAAACACAACATGCATGTATTCAATTAAATTCAAAGCTTCAAATACATGGTCAAATAACTCAATCCTTCCAAAAACATGATTAATTCTTGAACTATAATCAAAATATGAACATGCATGTAGCAAATTTCATAGAAAAGACCTCAAAACTCAAGAATGTGTACATGCATGCATGAATTCACTCTCAAATTCAACTCTTTAAACCAATTCTTGACTTTAAACTCTAAATTACCATGAACCATGCAAGATACAACTCAAATTCACAAATGAGAGGATGAAATCTCTACCTTAGATCTTGAATTCAAGGTGTGATAGCTCAAATGTGCAATTCTCTTCCAACTCTTCTAAGTTTCAAACCAATCTAGGTGAACTCAACTTTTCTTCCAACTCTCTAGCTCTCTCTCACGTTTTTGGTCTAGGAAGTGGCTGAAGTAAAGATGCATCAATTGGTATGAGTTACACTCCTATAATGCTTCTAAAGTGGTCCACTAAGTGGCAAAAAATGCAATTAATTGGAGTTGATGTATTTTAACTTTATTTAATCTAATTTAATCATACCAAATCACATTTCAATTAAATCTACCATAAAATCACATAAATTCTAATTAACACAAAATACCAATCAATTTCAGATTCGACCGCCGATAAGGCCTTCAATTCGCAATTCAAAATTAAAAACACGAACAGATCAATCTACGACAAACAGATAGAATGCAATTAAGATAACACACTTCTGCAATAAATTCAGAATTTCAGTCTGATCAATTACTTATCATGCTCAGTCACAGTTTAGCAGTAATCAGAGGTGAGGGTTGTCACACAACCATTACTGTCCTTGCCTCGCCTGATTTCATTGCACTAGCCAGGTTAGCCAAGGCATCGGCATGGCTGTTGTTATCTCGGCTAACCTGCTATAGTCGGCAGTCTTGAAATAAGGCCAGTAGTCTGACAACCTTCTTAACATAGGCTATCATTCTTTCATCTCGGGCTGCATACTCACCTGTTGTTTGGTTCACAATAAGCTAGAAGTCACAAAAGACCACAACCTTGTCGGCTTCCATTGCTGCTGTCAGCTTCAATCCTGCGATCAATGCTTCATACTCTGCCTCATTGTTGGAGACTTTGAACCCCAAACAAATTGATTGCTCTAACATTCATCCATCTAGAGATACTGGTACTACTCCTGCTCCTGCTGTTTATCGATTTGAACTCCCATCAACAAACAGCCGGAAGGAGTTGCCGATGTAAATATCGCAGGGCTTGAGTTTCTCCCCTTTTTTCTGCTCTGCTGTGGGGTTTTTCATTCCCAGCTGGGTGTCTTATTATTCTCCTAGATATCCTAAGCCGCGGCTCATCGGAGCCCTACATGGGATAGCACTAGATGTGAACTCGGCCACGAAGTCGGCCAGAACCTAGCCTTTGATTGCTGTTCTGGGCCTAAATTCCAAGTCGTATTAGCCCAATACTACTGCCCATTTGGCTACCCTGCCTGTCAGATCTCCTTGTTGTAGTAGGGACTTCAAGGGATGCTTAGTCAATACCACAATCTTGTGGGCTTGGAAGTAATGATTCAACTTCTTAGAAGCTATCACTAAAGCTAATATCAATTTCTCCAGGGGCAAGTACCTGGTCTCTGCGCCTGCTAGGGTTTTACTCACATAATAAACTGCCCTCTGTTCCCCCTTCTCTTCTCTAATTACCACTGCACTCACTGCATGCTCTGAAAACTGCCAAGTATAAGAAGAGTTCCTCTCCTGTTACGGGATTTGAGAGAACTGGAGCTGTGGTCAGGTATTTTTTCAAGTCGGCCAAGGCGACTTCGCACTCTTCTGTCCATAAAAAATATGTGGCCTTCTTCACTAAATTAAAAAATGGTTTGCATTTGTCACAATTTCTGCTTATGAATCTACTCAGGGCTACAACCCTTCTAGTTAACATCTGCACTTGTTTTGCCGATGTTGGGCTCTTCAAGTCTAGGATGGCCTTGATTTGATCTGGGCTTGCCTCAATGCCCCTTCTGGTAACCAAGTATCCTAAGAACTTACCAAACCCAACTCCAAATGCGCATTTTGAAGCATTGAGTCGGAGCCTATATGTTCTAAAGATATCGAAAACTGCCTTCAAGTTGGCCAGATGATCCTTAGGTTCTTTGGTCTTCATGACCATGTCATCAATGTATACTTCCACTATTTTGCCAATTAGATGTCTGAACATCTTGGTCACCAACCTCTGGTAGGTTGCTCCTGCATTTTTCAACCCAAAGGGCATTACTTTGTAGCAATATAGCCTTTAAGGGTGATAAATGTAGTCTTCTCCTCATTAAGGGGGTACACTGCTATCTGATGCTACCCCCTGTATGCGTCTAGGAAGCTCATCCTTCCATGCCCTGAAGTGGCATCCACTAATTGATCGATTTTAGGGAGTGGGAAACTGTCCTTGGAACAAGCCTTATTTAGGCTAGTGAAGTCCACGCAGACCCTCCACTTCCCATTTTTTTTTCTTCACAACTACTGTGTTTGACAACCAAGTTGGGTAGTTTACCTCTCGGATGGCTTTAGCCTCCAACAATTTTCTCACTTCCTCTTCTACTGCCTCAACATGCATCAACGTTGGTCTCTTGCTCATTGGATGACAGGTTTAGCCGACCTATCCACATTCAGTCTATGGCAAGTGACCTCGGGGTCAATGCCAAGTATCTCATATGGCTTCTAGGAAAACACCTCAATGTTTGCTCGTAAGAAGGCTTCGAACTCCCTTTCTTCTTCCTCAGCCAATCCTGAACTGAGAAGGAAAAAACGCTCATCATCCCCTTGTTGGACTAGAATTTTCTTCAGGGCTTCCTCACTTTTCTTAGTTGGTTCTTTGCTAACGTCATCTAGGACCTCTATGTCCTCGTCTTCAATCTTGACTGTGTCTGTTCCTCGTACGTTGCAGGTGGATTTTATCGCTGCCATAGAGCAATTCTTCACCTATACCTGATCCCCTCTGACCTCCTCAATTCCATGCTCTGTTGGGAACCGCAATAGCTGGTGCAGCGTTGAGGGAACAGCCCTCATTTGTGTGTACCCATGGCCTTCCCAAGATAACATTGTAAGGGGAGGGGGTGTCAATGACGGTAAACTCTGTGCTCACCTTCCTGGTGCCTACCTGCACCTCCAGATTTATTGCCCCCAAGGTCCATGTCAGCGTTCCATTGAACCCAACCATTGGACTGTTGGACTGTTCCAAATCATCTTGGTGAAGGCCGAGCTCCTTGTAACATCTAACATACATGAGCTGCCTTGGTCAACTAGAATGCGCCTTACCTTGCATTCTCAAATCTTTAAGGATATCACCAGAGCATCGTTGTGTGGATGTTGTACCATGTCTAGGTCAGCTTCAGTAAAGGACACCATTGGTCCCTAGTGTGGTGGCCGAATAAATGGCAAGGATGGGGGAGCTATATCTTAAAAGCTGTACTCTAGCCGGCGTACATCTCGCATAGACATGGAGGCCGAATAGGGAAGGATCCCTAGGGCCGAATAATGGGAAATAATAATGATTGAAAAAATAGGCTCTGGTCCCGAGGATCATAAAAAGAACGAGTATAAATATAGAGGCAACGAACTGGAAAAGGTATGTAAGAAAATCACTTCTAATAACTTAGCAAACAAGCTTTCTTGAGGAAAACTGACTTGTCCGTCGGAGTGTTAATTCCGGCACCCCCGACCGGAGTACTTGTGTCTTTGCAGGTGACAACCAGAGGATCATCAACGTCTCCCAGGATCCGAAGAGTATTTCCAACCCATTTCCCCACAATTGGCGCCGTCTGTGGGAATACTCGAATACATCCATGGAAGACGTGACCGAAGATCCTCCGATAGCCACCGACGCGACCACACAGGTAGACGACCTCACCCCAGCTAACATGCTCGGAAAAGAGACCATCGCGGCACGACGCGCCCTGAACTTCGATTCGCCAACGACCTCAGCGCAAGAAACAATGCAGGCTATTATAGAACAAGCAAAGCAGAATGAACAGAGGCTCGAGAACATGATCGCTGAGAACGAACGACTCCGTCAGGATTTGGCCCTGGAGGTAGCAAAATCGAGAGAGGCCATGCGCGAGGAACCAGAGCGACCCCCGAAGGCGGACGGACAAAGACCTCGGGCCCGACCAAAAGATACTAGTAGCGACTCCAACTCATCATCCACGGAGCTCGACGCAAGGAGACGGTCCGAAACCTCCAGCTCCTCCGAAAAAGATCTGCCAACAAGGAACAAGCGCAGGAGAATCAGCTCAAACGAGGAAGACCAGCACGATCCTTTCGTTCGACGGATCGCAAGGGCATCCCTGCCCAAGAAGTTCAAAGCCCCGTCATTCACTCTTTACGACGGAAAATCAGACCCCACTGATCATATCCGTCATTACAAACAGGCCATGACGCTGCACGCAGACAATGAAGCCCTCATGTGCCGAATATTCCCCAGCAGCCTAGGTCCACTAGCCGTCAGGTGGTATTACAAGTTGGAGCCAGCTTCGGTTAAAAGCTTCCGACAACTGCAGAAATCCTTCAGGGCCAGGTTTATCACCAATGAGGTACAACCGAAACAGGCCGACTCCCTCTGGGCTATGCAGATCCAGTCAGGAGAGACGCTCAGAGCGTATTCGGCGCGATATTGGGAGTGCTTCAATCTTGTTGACGACGCTTGCAACGACTCCATGGCCATCACCGCCTTCAAAATGGGTTTACATCCTGACAGTGCTCTGCGCAGTTCCCTGACTAGAAGGCCCCCCAAAACAGTTTGGGCACTAATGAAGAAGGTTGAAGAATACTGTAAGGTCGAAGATGATGCCATAAGAATAAAAGCCGGACAAACCTCCAGCAAAACGGCCCTCCCCGAAATCGCTCGACCAATAAGCTCCGTACCGCCACCGAGCCCTGAGCCCCGGCAACGAGCCAAGCGGGATAAGAGGCGGGACTCCCGCCGATCAAGCGATCAGTGCTCCCACCGAATGAACGAACAATTACAAGTCGACAGCAGGTGCTCAAGGCGAACCGACAAAAAATATACGGATTTAACAGAGCCGATCGCAGCAATAATGACCAAAGTCCAGCACCTTCCATTTTTCAAGTGGCCGTCAAAGATGGTGGGGCCTCCCGACACACGGAGGAGGGACAGACGATGCGAATACCACAAAGATCACGGCCACGAAACCGAGAGTTGTTATGCGCTAAAGGATCATCTAGAGGAACTAGTACAAGATGGTCGATTGCAACAATACGTGGGCAAGGGGAAGCCAACCAAAGCATTAGCCCTGAGACAGGATTCACCCCCGCTTGGTGTGATCCACATAATCTACAGTTTGCCGGCATCCCCGACTGTGCATACAATCCAATCACACCCGATCCTCCAAAAGAATAACTTGTCAACTGGCAAGCCCAGAGAAACTCAGACAATTAAGTTCGATGACTCCGACCTCGTTGGAACGAAGGCCAGCCACGTCGATCCTTTGGTCGTCAAGTTACGCGTACGACAGTTCAGCGTTGAACGCATTCTCGTAGACCCAGGCAGCACTTCGGAAATTTTGTACTACAGAACTTTTGTTGAACTCGGTCTCAACGCGTCGGACCTATCCCCGTCCTCTCAACCACTGTTCGGCTTCAACGCGAATCCAGAGTACCCATTGGGGAAGGTCGTGCTCCCTGTTCGAGCGGGCTCAAAAACGGTTGACGTGGAATTCTTGGTAGTTAAGCTTCCGTCACCATATAACGCCATCATGGGACGTCCCTGGTTGCACCTCATGAAGGCTGTCCCAAGCACCTACCATCAGCTTATGCGCTTCCCAACAGACCGCGGCGTTGAGGAAATCCGTGGCTCACCGCAATTCCTGCCAACATAGATGTTAGGGAGATCCATTTACGGACCCGACTTGTGGGATCCGATGCTTGTACTGGTGCCACGTTTTAATGAAACATCAACTTTCTTTCACTCCAGGCAACTTAGGGCTGAACAAGTCTCCGGATTCGGAGCCCCCTTTGGTGCATGACACCTTAGGGCCGAACAAGTCTCTGGATTCGGAGCCCCCTTTGGTGCATGACACCTTAGGGCCGAACAAGTCTCCGGATTCGGAGCCCCCTTTGGTGCATGACACCTTAGGGCCGAACAAGTCTCCGAATTCGGAGCGCCCTTCGTGGATATCACGATTGGCCAAAATAAGTCTCCGGATTCGGAGCCCCCTTTGGTGCATGACACCTTAGGGCCGAACAAGTCTCCGGATTCGGAGCCCCCTTTGGTGCATGACACCTTAGGGCCGAACAAGTCTCCGGATTCGGAGCCCCCTTTAGTGCATGACACCTTAGGGCCGAACAAGTCTCCGGATTCGGAGCCCCCTTTGGTGCATGACACCTTAGGGCCGAACAAGTCTCCGAATTCGGAGCGCCTTCGTGGAAATCACGATTGGCCAAAATAAGTCTCCGGATTCGGAGCCCCCTTTGGTGCATGACACCTTAGGGCCGAACAAGTCTCTGAATTCGGAGCGCCCTTCGTGGATATCACGATTGGCCAAAATAAGTCTCCGGATTCGGAGCCCCCTTTGGTGCATGACACCTTAGGGCCGAACATGTCTCCGGATTCGGAGCCCCCTTTGGTGCATGACACCTTAGGGCCGAACAAGTCTCCGAATTCGGAGCGCCCTTCGTGGAAATCACGATTGGCCAAAATAAGTCTCCGGATTCGGAGCCCCCTTTGGTGCATGACACCTTAGGGCCGAACAAGTCTCCGGATTCGGAGCCCCCTTTGGTGCATGACACCTTAGGGCCGAACAAGTCTCCGGATTCGGAGCCCCCTTTGGTGCATGACAGCTTAGGGCCGAACAAGTCTCCGAATTCGGAGCGCCTTCGTGGAAATCACGATTGGCCAAAATAAGTCTCCGGATTCGGAGCCCCCTTTGGTGCATGACACCTTAGGGCCGAACAAGTCTCCGGATTCGGAGCCCCCTTTGGTGCATGACACCTTAGGGCCGAATAAGTCTCCGGATTCGGAGCCCCCTTTGGTGCATGACACCTTAGGGCCGAACAAGTCTCCGAATTCGGAGCGCCCTTCGTGGAAATCACGATTGGCCAAAATAAGTCTCCGGATTCGGAGCCCCCTTTGGTGCATGACACCTTAGGGCCGAACAAGTCTCCGGATTCGGAGCCCCCTTTGGTGCATGACACCTTAGGGCCGAACAAGTCTCCGGATTCGGAGCCCCCTTTGGTGCATGACACCTTAGGGCCGAACAAGTCTCCGAATTCGGAGCGCCTTCGTGGAAATCACGATTGGCCAAAATAAGTCTCCGGATTCGGAGCCCCCTTTGGTGCATGACACCTTAGGGCCGAATAAGTCTCCGGATTCGGAGCCCCCTTTGGTGCATGACACCTTAGGGCCGAACAAGTCTCCGGATTCGGAGCCCCCTTTGGTGCATGACACCTTAGGGCCGAACAAGTCTCCGAATTCGGAGCGCCTTCGTGGAAATCACGATTGGCCAAAATAAGTCTCCGGATTCGGAGCCCCCTTTGGTGCATGACACCTTAGGGCCGAACATGTCTCCGGATTCGGAGCCCCCTTTGGTGCATGACACCTTAGGGCCGAACAAGTCTCCGAATTCGGAGCGCCTTCGTGGAAATCACGATTGGCCAAAATAAGTCTCCGGATTCGGAGCCCCCTTTGGTGCATGACACCTTAGGGCCGAACAAGTCTCCGGATTCGGAGCCCCCTTTGGTGCATGACACCTTAGGGCCGAATAAGTCTCCGGATTCGGAGCCCCCTTTGGTGCATGACACCTTAGGGCCGAACAAGTCTCCGAATTCGGAGCGCCTTCGTGGAAATCACGATTGGCCAAAATAAGTCTCCGGATTCGGAGCCCCCTTTGGTGCATGACACCTTAGGGCCGAACAAATCTCCGGATTCGGAGCCCCCTTTGGTGCATGACACCTTAGGGCCGAACAAGTCTCCGGATTCGGAGCCCCCTTTGGTGCATGACACCTTAGGGCCAAACAAGTCTCCGGATTCGGAGCCCCCTTTGGTGCATGACACCTTAGGGCCAAACAAGTCTCCGGATTCGGAGCCCCCTTTGGTGCATGACACCTTAGGGCCGAACAAGTCTCCGGATTCGGAGCCCCCATTGGTGCATGACACCTTAGGGCCGAACAAGGCTCCGGATTCGGAACCCCCTTTGGTGCATGACACCTTAGGGCCGAACAAGTCTCCGAATTCGGAGCGCCTTCGTGGATATCACGATTGGCCAAAATAAGTCTCCGGATTCGGAGCCCCCTTTCGTGCATGACACCTTAGGGCCGAATAAGTACTGTTCACCAGACAAGGCATGTCTTATTCGGCCCACAAGGACGACCCATTAAGGTTTAATCCACGTTCCGCCTGAAGTAAGGGCCGATTCCTGAACGAAGGAAAAATATTTAAGCAAAAATATCTAAGCTACACAAACGTTCCTGTAGCAAGCTGTTAAGCCATACGAAATGACCTGCCTAATCATTACAAGTTGGAATTAGGAACGTCCATCTGGCATAACTAAACAACAGATTTTCTTCAGAATGAGACTCAATCATATAAAATAATACTTTTTATTTGATTTAAAAGTTGTTACATAGACGCAATCCGCGTTCAAAGCATTACAATATCTATCTCTAACTTCTAAGACAAATCACGCATCGATCTAGCCGCGCCCGAACCGGCATGTCGCTGGGCCTCTGACACCATCGACAATGTCAAGGCCAAGATCCAAGACAAGAGAGGTTAGGGGCAACGGACGTCGTGTCTCCTTTCGGGGCGATCTGCTTCAACGACCTGGAGATTGACGTGTTTCCAGTTTCTCCTTTCAGCGGTCCACCTCCTACATCGGAGAATCCCCCGACGCAAACCGTGTGAGCGCCAGGTCCAGCCGGAATCTCAGCCCCTGCGACTATCATCACCACCTGATGGTCACAACACTTGACCATCCCACGCGATAAATGTTTGATTGCATGAGGCACTCCTACCGCTTTTATTCTCAATAAAGGCCGCGATCTCGAGGCCCAAATCCCGAGGCGATTTTATCAATGTTAAATCCCATAAGACAAACGTCGGTCAACATTCTCCACGACCTAGTTAATCCAACGGTTGGCAAAAACGCACGCGCACAGGCTGCGCAAGGCCAAAGATTTATCCCACTCAATCCAACCGGCCAGACTTCTTCAAAATTTCAACGACATATGCCGCAATGGCTTTATTAAAAGGTAAACGGCCATTGCATGCGTTTCGACCACACACAACAAATCAAAGTACCAATTTAACACGACAAATGCAGTCAAAGCCTTTGCTTCTTTTATATATATATATACGACCAACCAAGAAATTACATAATAGCAAACGCGACCAGCATTCGAACTTTACAATAATTAAAGTCAGACGGCATCGCCCTCATCCTCACTCTTTTCAACCTCGAAAGCAGAAAACGGAAAATCCTCATTGCGATAGAGAGGTGACGCCGCGTCAATGCCTGACAAGCGAAGAGATTCGGCGACTTGAGATGCCTTGATCCAACCGTGCCTGAACCCACGATTTTCGCATCGGCAAACCTCTTCGGCAAGCGTCTCTTTGGCCCTTTGAATTCCAACCAAGCGTCCTTCGTGAAAACCTTTTTCATAAGACCTCCCCTTGGCGGACTCCAATGCGAACATGCTCGCCGTATCGCGATCGGCGATGGCAACACTTATAAGCCGACTGGTAACCCTCTCCTCCACAATTGGATTCGGATTCACCTGCCCGGCCGGTTGCGGCTGCGCCGTTCTGATCTCTCTTAACTCGCGTTCAGCCGCCTCCACGCGAGCCTCTAAACTACGGATACGCTCTTCCTTTTTCTCTATTTCTTGACGGGCGGCGCGTAATCGCATGCCGACTTCATAAGCCGTATAGAGCCCTTTCACCGCTCCATGAATGCCCTCGCGAAATACTTCGTAGTCCTGACGACCGACCATTGACTGCTGCACTTCCGGAGGAAATATTTGTCGAGCAAATTCGACAGCCACGTCTGGATCTCGAACGATCGAGTCCGCTTCTGTCATAGGTTTATTCTTCACAAATACTGCGAAACTCAATGGGCGCGGATTCGCGTCTGGTCTCCTATCGACTTGGCGTGTGGCGATTTCCCTAGGGACTGCCTATCCCGTCTGGGCGACCTACTACGACGTCTAGGAGACAGACGCCTCTGTCGACCCATAGCACTCTTACTCCCAGCTCGCAAGGGCGCACCACGGTGTTCACTTTGCCTCATGTCACCACCAAGCTCAGCCAATGTCTTGGCTTCCCCTTTGCTGTTAAAGAAGAGTTTGTTGGACATTCGTACAATTGATATTCTCTCAGGAGTCTTAATCAGATAAGATACCAGACTCTTAAAAGCTATCCCTTTGATCATTTAACGCTCGCACAGGCAGCACGATCGAGGCAAGTTCATTAATCGCGACACCCAATCGACTGACGCCGACTAAGTTAAGGGCCGAATATCAGTAGGCAGTGAAATTGCAAATGGTGATTTCGATGGAACATGTGTTGAATCTGCGGAAAACTAAAGTTTGGATAAACCATATGCAACATACGGCTTGTTTAGCACAGTGGCAGATTCATCCACGTATACGGCCAAACTACCCCAGCCGGCTCACGAATCGATCCAGAAGTCCTTATCATAAACCCCCTGGGGCAAGGGCCGATTCGCCAATATAAGGGCCGAATATCAGTAGGCAGTGAAATTGCAAATGGTGATTTTGATGGAATATGCATTGAATCTGCAGAAAGCTAAAGATAAAACTACCCCAGCCGGCTCACGAATCGATCCCGAAGTCCTTACCATATAAGGGCCGAATATCAGTAGGCAGTGAAATTGCAAATGGTGATTTTGATGGAATATGCATTGAATCTGCAGAAAGCTAAAGATAAACAATAGTTCCAAATAAAATCACTCGGACCAAATTCAGGGTTTCCCCACAATATATTACCAGATGCATTGATGAACACAGCATTCATTCATTAAAGTTAACCCACAGAACTCCTTTATACAAAGCGTGCGGCGGTAAAGCAAAAAATTACAAGGAAAATTTTCATCAATAAATTGCGCACAGATGTTAATCAATTTATACATGAAAACTACCCTGGATCAACAAAGCATTATCCAAAAGAAGGAAAAACAAAAACAAAAAGACGACTTCCTAATAAACGGCCCCCAGATCACTCGTCGGTATCAGATTCAAGTGGCTCAACATCCACCTGTTCATAAGGTATCGGCAAGTCCAATGTAACCTCAGCGGCGGCAAGGGCCCTGAGCCAGCCATGTTTGAACCCGCGATTCTCAAACTTGGACACTTCTTCCACATATTCTGATAGAGCGGCCCCCCTCCCTGCTTCGAAGGCCTCGATTCAGCTTTCTCGCGAGCCGCCTTAAGCTCCTCTAACTGAGCTTCCGCCTCAGCAAGTGCCTCCTTGGAAAGTTTGAGCGACTCCGCGCTCGCATTCGCTCTACCCTCAGCATCAATACGAAGCTGTTCGGCCACACGAGCCCTCTCTTTCTCCGCTTCGGCCCTCGCGCTCTCCATTTCAGCCCTCATAATTTCGAACTCGGCCCTGCTTTTTTGACCCTGCACCTCTGTTTGCAAATGGTCAATTCTCCCGAGAGCATCACGAAGACGGCGACCCAAGTCGGTGATCCTTCCGACCGTCTGCAAAACAACTCGGTATGATTAGACGCGTTCAACAAAGAAGGCGAAATAAAGATGACCTACCAGGAGTGCCGATTGAGCAGTTAGGGCAACGGCCATAATGTCAGGCACGGCACCAAAGGCTTTGTTGTCAGCCGGCAGAGAGATCGAAGCCGCCAAGCTCAGAGCCACGGCCGGATCCTCGGCGGCTGAAGCGTCGGATAAAATCGGCATATCCCTGATTTTTGGCTGAATAACGAACGGAGCGATCGCGTCCGTTTCTTCAAGCCGAGGCCGTTTGCTAGCAGAGCCAGCTTCTGAACTCGCTTCCCCTTCGGCACCGCGTTTTTGGCCTTGCTCCGGAATCGGCCGTTTCTCATCAATTTGTCCCCCACCCTCTTTTTCCGTATCGGACGCAACGACCACTATCTCCTCCGAATCGGGTACGGACGGCTTGATCGAGCTGGGATCTAATACGGCACATTCAGCCTTCTTTCGGGCGGCCATGCGCTCCGCATTTCTTTTGCGGGCCATCTGCGTCAGGCTTTCCTTCGCCATACCCTCAAAGAAATCGCCGGGTAGATCCCCCAAATTTGCAAAAATATCCCCGGAAGAGAAATCTGTTCGTCCCGAGGCGGATGGTTCGGTGGCCTCAAATGCCGAGCGTATAACCTCGTCGCCTTCAACTATTCTCTCAGTAGGCCCCCCCTCCGGATCGGCGACTACTTCAACGCTGGGCTCGGCTTCTTCTCCCAAATCAGGAGCTACGAGACCGATCTGCCTAAGGTTTTTGAAGCTGGGGAAGATAAGCGCCGAGAGCTGCTGATCGCCGACTGGAATCGGAATGTTATCTGCGGCCGAGAAAGTAGTATAAGTAGGTTCGTACCGAAGGAGAATATGGGCGGCTCTCCCCTGCCGTTGTACGTTTGGACGACCGAAATACCTGAGTGCAGTCTTGACTTCCCCAAGAACCGCGTCGTCAACCGAAGTCAGAATCTTCTTCAACCTATTACCTGCGGAAAACGAAAAGCGATTCAGAAGAAAAAAGCCGAATAAGAGGCAGACCAACAAACAGGACATCGCGTGGCAACCTGGATCGCCCTTATGTCTGGGAATAGGGTCCAGGCGGTCCTCTCCTTCAGCGAACTCCCAATTACCTCGAACGTTGACCATCACGTCGTCAACCCGTTTGCCAGAACTGGCAAGCATAGTCACCAAGTGATGGTCGGTATCTTTGGCCCTGAGAAAGTATCGCCCCAGCCGACCGGAAGATTTGGCTAGGGAGTAACAATGCCGAATGGCCGGGATCCCAAGGTTAATCCTAAGGCGTCGGTTCAACTCTAAGATCCCCATAATGATTCGAAAGAAATTTACGTTGGGTTGAGAGGGAATCAACCCCAATATCGAAGAACGGCCCTAAGGAGCGGGTGTAGGGGAAAACGGACACCGCCCTCCGCAATGGATAAAAGAGGGAATACGATCGTGTTCTGATCTTCCCTCTCCATGTCAAGAGCATTGTCCGTTACAAGGGATAAATGGACATCGTCAGGAATGGAAAAATGCTGCCGGAAGCCGGAGACGCGACCCTCAGAAAGGAGGTCTTTCAAATGTTTGGCCATCCTAGCGAGCTAAGTATTCGCCGAAGCTAAAATAGCAAATAGAAAAATAGGATTACAAAGAAGGAGTAAGAAAACTTACGAAGAACAGATGAGACAAAGGAAGGCAGAAGAAGCTGCAGAAGACGCGAGTCACGGAGGGATATGCACTGGCAATCCAAGAGTCTCAAAAAGATCGACGAAATATGGATTCGAAAGGGCCAAAGTTTCAAATCGCAATAAATGCTGAGGTATACATGAATAGAGCGGGAAAGCGCAATGATGATCAAAAGGCGCGTGCTTCCTGACATGTTGGGGCGCGCGAAGCCGCCTGACACTAAATTCCTCAAATTCCGAACCAAACACGCCGATTTACTGACCGTCAACAGGGAGTTCGGGGGGCAATTGTGGTGGCCGAATAAATGGCAAGGATGGGGGAGCTATATCTTAAAAGCTGTACTCTAGCCGGCGTACATCCCGCATAGACATGGAGGCCGAATAGGGAAGGATCCCTAGGGCCGAATAATGGGAAATAATAATGATTGAAAAAATAGGCTCTGGTCCCGAGGATCATAAAAAGAACGAGTATAAATATAGAGGCAACGAACTGGAAAAGGTATGTAAGAAAATCACTTCTAATAACTTAGCAAACAAGCTTTCTTGAGGAAAACTGACTTGTCCGTCGGAGTGCTAATTCCGGCACCCCCGACCGGAGTACTTGTGTCTTTGCAGGTGACAACCAGAGGATCATCAACGTCTCCCAGGATCCGAAGAGTATTTCCAACCCATTTCCCCACACCTAGCATTCGTCTGCCCTAGGTCTTTTTTGCAGGACCTGATACACATGTTGTAAGTGTCTTACCCTCTGAGTCTCCCCACGTACCTCGTTCTCATTGACATTCGAGTAAATCACATTGATCACTCGAGGTCCGTCTGCTTGCGGTTGTGGTGCTGGTGGAGGTGGTGGTGCTGCTGGTGCCTGGGGCAGCCTTGCTTGTTCTTCCCTTGTTCTAGCCTCATCTACTAGGTCCCTTAAGTGACCTTGTCTCACAAGGTCTTCCATATGTGTCTTTAGGGCTCTGCACCCCTGAGTCAGGTGCCCATCCTCATTGTGGTAAGCACAATGCTTCCCCAGGCTTCTTACCATAAATTCGCCAGGGATCTTCTCTGGTGCTCTATAGTAAGGCTGGTTCCTAATTCTCTCTAGGACTTTATAAACCGAGATCTGGAACACTGTGGTGACTTCCTGTGTAGCCCTTAGTCCTATTTCTTGTCTATTAAAATTTGTGTTACCTCGGCCTCACTCCAGCAAGCCGTTCCTCTTCTCTTGTTTTGATGCCTTTGTCCCTGGCGTGTCTTCCTCTGCTCTCGCATATTTCTCGATCCTGGCCATAAGTTCATCCATACTTTTTGGCAATGTCTTTGCTAATGACTTTCGAAGCAGACAGTCATCGTTCAGACCGTTCTTAAAAGATACAACCACTACCTCTTGGTTGCACCTTGGTATTCGGTTAAATACCTCATAATACCTCTTGGCATAAGCCCTGAGGCTTTCATCCTCGCCAATTCTCAAAGCCATCAGGGAGTCTACTCTCAACGGTTGTAGTTTGTTTGTGACAAACCTGGCCACAAACATCTCGGCCAGCTCTTCCCAGCTTTTTACAGTTTCTTTCGGCAACTTGTGAAACCAATTTGATGCAATTTCCCCAAAGGATGAGGGGAACACCTTGCAAAGCAACGACTCGTTCCCGGTATACAGTGCCATTGAGTTTAAATACAAGCCGACATGAAAATTAGAATCAGACTTAACATCTTATATCTGGAATCTCAGTATGTGGAACCTTTTCGGGGCCTCAAATTTGTCCAATTCTACCAAGAAAGGTGTTCTCGGCTTGACAGGGGACGTGACCTCGGCGTCTTGTCGCTTCCTCTGGAGATAGTCCCTCAAATCCTCCTTAGTCCGTCCAGGAGCTCGGCTGTCTACGGATTTCAGCCTTTTTGGTGCGCTACTCCCGGTGTCGTTATGAGTCCTCTTGGACCTCCCTCCATTCGTCTTGTCAAAACAAAGCTCCCTCTCTTGAACATGCCGATGTTCTTTGGTGTAGGTTTCTTTGGCATGATGTGTCTTCTGAGACTCTCCTCTCATCGATTCTCCTCGCCTGACCTCCTATGAAGGCCGATGAGAATGCTCCCTCACCCTATTATGCTGGGGGACTGCGGGGATTGCTTTCTGCCCTCTTTTCTAGGCATCGTTCTTGGCCGCTGGAATCGACTTGTCCTCCAATGGGAACGGTAGCTGCATGACGTTGTTCTGCATTATGAAATTGACAACCGATTGCAGGTCTACCAATTTGTTTTCCATCCCCTTCATCTCGCCGTCCCTCCTCAGGTATTTATCTTTCCATACCTGGAGGTTGTTTTCGTTGTAATACCCGCCCGGACATGCTTTCTTCGGTACGTCTCCCTCTTGGCCGATGTCTTTTTCTTTGGGATTCTTATCCCGAGGTTCTTTGTTACTGCTGTTTACCTCTACGTTAGGTTTGGCGTTTTTACCACTCCCACTAGTGATGTCGCCTCCAATTCTTTCTTTCTGCCCGTCGTTGGCTATCTATTCTTCTCACGTTTCCCACAGACGGCGCCAAATTGTGGATGTTGTTTTCTGACCACACTGCCAAACAGGTACCTAGCTAGAGAGCACCGGTAGAATAGATCTCATGCCGAACAACCTGTCACAGAAAGATAAGACTCCGGCGGTGGTTCGTCCACCCGAGGGCACTCTGACGATCAAGTCAGTACTCAGTTATCTCTCGAAGATAGTAAACAGTGCTTAACTCACTAAGCCATAATACAAAAAGCATACCTTAGACCTACGAGGGTACCTTACTTTTATAGCCAGCACTAACCTGATCCCTGTAGAAGCCTAGCTTCTCTTGGACTCTGGCTCAATGCTCATCCTGAACTCTCAAATAGATAAAGATAAACTCCCTAAGAGGTTCATCTTTATCCAAACTGAGGTCCTCCCCCATTCTAGGAGTCTTATCCATTATCCGTTCATCTCGAATTCCGGTATCTCCGCAGATAACCTCGGCTTAGCCGAGATAACCTCGGCGCCATGACCAAGACACATGGCACCTCGACTGGCACTTTGGTGCCACCTTGGTTATGTGTTGTCATTCACAAAAATATACCTCCACAATTACTACATTTATGTATTAAATTGTTTTTATTATTTTTACATGTCATTACTGTCTTAGTTTAATGCGTTCTAGCTAAATAAATAATTTAATAAACCAAATGATAAGTTCACACTGACTTGTCAATTTGGGATGTAACCCTCTTGGGGGACTTGATGCCCACTTGTATAGTCTACAAGTCATCAATGTTGTGGTGAAATGATAAATGAAATATAATAATAATAAAAAATAGGAACATCATAATATTATTAAAGAAAATGCCTAACAATAGAGGGATAACTTCTGGGACTTAAAATTAAAGAATTAGTGTGTGTATATGCCAAAATGAGAACCTGATCCTCTATTTCCATCTTTACATGATCAAACTTGAAGAGCCTCATCACGTTGTGGAATAGCAATTAATAGCATTGTCATTGCTATAATTTGATAATGGATAGTATAATTATAGTAATAGTGCTTCAATAGTCATATGTCATTTTGACAGAATCAATACAGAAATTGGTGTGTTCGAACAATCGATCGGTCGTCCTGAACACACCAATTTCTGTGTTTGGTTCTGCAAAAATAATAAGTGGAAGGAAAGGAGGGAGGGATGTTTTACTGGGAGGGAAGGAGGGGGGTTTTGGTTGATGAGTTGGCAATTTTGGCATTTGCTAAATTTAACAGCTGCCATAACCAACTATTGGAGCACACTTTTCATCTTCAACTGCCAAATTATGACAATAGTAGCTCCAATAACAAATCATTGGAGATGCTCTAAATTAAGGATAAGAAGATGGAGAGATTTGAGATAGAGGATTCTCCCCACCATAGCTTAAGTGTTTGATCATTAGTCCCAAATTACTTATTTATTTATTTTGCTTAGTTGCCCAAAAATCAATCATATCTATATTATGATTTTTTAAAATTGTATTTGAATTATGAATTTAGATATAGATTTATAAAAATTAAAAAAAAATGTGTGAAATATAATTATATTTCATCCACATTTCACTTATTTTTTTATTTTTTATTTTTATTTTTACTCAAATGTATGTTTTAAATATAATCCAAAGTTTAATTGTGAGAAGATTCATTATCAATGGTGCAAAAGACAAAAGTTTTGCTTCCATAACAACAAAATTGCTTTATGGTCTTTTATTCCCTAAACCCAAACATAAATTTAGGGGGCTCTTTTGTCTTTGACATGTTCTAAAATAATTTGAGTCTATCGAAAATTTTATATAGTTGAATGATTGAGACTGTAATAAGACAACTTCAAAGAAATTTTAAAAAAAAAAATCTTCATATAGCTAGAAAGATACTTCCAAGAACCCAACATCATGTATTTAAAATATTGAGCCCCAAAAGTCAATACATGTTACACATTATCTCCGTCATTGACTCATTGGAATAGTGTCGTTGAGAAAACGTTTACCAACAGCAAAGAGCGTGAATTCAAGTTGATTATTCTTCTTCTCTTCATTTCACTCCTTTTTTTTTTCCTTTTTTTTTTTTCTTTTTTAATAAGCCTGTTTCATGCAAAATCAATTTAGTAGTAAATAATTGCATGTGGTATGGTTTGAATATTTTTATTTATTTTTTATTTTATTTTATAATTAAGTGCTCGAACTAATTTACACGTAGCACAACAAATCTCGGATTCTTAAATTAACAACTGGGCCAACTTCTAATGACCTCAAGATTTGAGATGTTTGGTCTTGGAATTTGATTATGCAATCTTTGATTACCTCTCCTCCTACTAAGTCAAATCCATTGGGTTGTGTTAAACATTAGGTAAAATGATTAATCTTATTTAGTAAGAATGACACATGCTGAAAAATCACCAAAAAATTGGTCAACGTAAGAAAATTGGCCGGAAAGGTCATTGAAAAGTTGCTGGCGATCGGTGGAAGGTGGCTGATGGCAGCAACAACTAGTGGCAGTGAGTTAAACAGATAGGAGATATTGAATACATAGGCAAATAGATTGGTGACACGTGTATAAATAGTGATACATTTTAATAGATAGTTGGACATTTGAACAAATAATTGCATAGATAGATAACACGTGTACACATTTGAACAAGTAATTAGACAAATAAGTAATACATATACGTAAGTGTATTTGAATAGATGGACAAGGAATTAGGTTTTGAAAAATAGTTGAGAGCACTAAAAGTGGTGCTTTAATAGCACCACTAATGATGAGGCGGCCCACTGCCTATGCCTTTTCTTTTTCTTTTTTTGTATTCTCAATACATTAGTGTTATTAATAATTTTTTTTTTTTAGTGGTATGAATCATTGTTGTTGTGTTTTTGAACAAATAACATATCATTTTGACCTCAAAAGATTTAAGTCTAGACTTATTTAGCTCAACAGTTTCAAAAATACATCTCAAACTTTGTGTCATAAATCATGAATAATCTTTTATTTATATATTAGGGTAAATTATAAATATACTTTCTAGATTTGTTTAAAGTACAGATTGTCCCCTGTGATTTAGAAAATTACAAATACCTCCTTATTACTATTTTTTATTTAACAGAATTAACTAAAAAATGAAATTCATAATTGTTCTCCTATACAATAATAAAATTATCTAAATTATTAATTGAAATATATTTTTAAAACTGTTAATTGACTTGATAATTTATTAATAAAATGGGCGATTTGTTATGAAATTAGAAATCTCAAGAGATAGAGTGTAATTTTCAAAATCACAAGATCAACTTATATTTTAATCAAATTTTAGAAGGTATATTTATAATTTATCTTATATATTATTTTTAAAATAAGCTCTATCAAACATTGGAACAGGAAACATATATTTATTAATTTCTAAATAATCCCTTAATATTCCTAGCTGAAGAGAAGACTGTTCAAATGACAACCATCGTGAAACAATCACCTAACCTACCTTACAAACAAAAAGAATAAAAATAAAAAATAGGGGGAAAAAAAATTAAAAAACCGAAATTGGCCATTGACTTTCAACAGATGAAGAGAGAGAGATCATTAATACATTCTAGGGGCATCACTTTTGATACCCAAACAGTCCCTTAAAATAGTTGAAGACTATACCAACCAATGCCTATGAGTTACCCACCCAAAAAACAAAACATGCCTATCGGTAAGAAACTGTCTTACAAAAAAAAAAAAATTAAACATAGAAAAATAAGAAAAACCCAACTGGTTCTTGAATTCCCACATATGGGATAATGAAATTTTGACTTTAAAATAAATTAAGAACATAAGCTATTCATTGACAAGCACGGTAATTTTGAAAGGGCCTGGCCCAGTTCTTAATCGGATTGGATGATACTGTTGGGTTTGTGGGGGCTCATCACGGGTTCCGTTTTGAAAATCTGAACCGTTCAATGTGTAGAACTCGTCGAGTACTATATATTTATAAAAAATCACATTGATCGGATATCGATAGCTATGTGATCAAATCAGTTTTGTATAAAAAAAATGGACGGTGAATAAATAACGGTTGATAAAAAACTGATTTGATCACATAGCTATCGATATCCGATTAATGTGATTTTTCACAGGCATATAGTACTCGACGAGTTCTACATATTGAACGATTTAGATTTTCAAAACAGGACCTATGATGAGCCCCCACAGATCCAACAACACCGTCCAATCCGATTAAGAACTGGACCAAAGCCAGAGCCATTTTGAAAATATCACATCAGAACCAGAAACAAAGAAAGTCTTGTAAAATATGAACAGGGGCATCATGACATGACAAGTGAGTTTCATTGACCAAGAAGAAAACCAGAATACGAGTAATTATCAGAGGTGGATAATGCATTACGGCACGGTTTGGCTCTAATTTTGGAGCTTTAATAATTATTGTGTGTTTTGGCGGCTACTTTCGGGTTCACATCTGTCTCTAATTTTGCCCAATTGTTTTTTTGCTTACATAATTGTAGTAGTTTGGATCTCTAAATGTTGGGTGGTTCAACTGCTGCTTCATGTGGGTTTTGTGAGAGCTTTTGTTCTGAAATGTTTGGTATGATTTTGTTTCATTCATGTTTTGCTTTCATGTCTTTCTCTGAAATTTCTGTATATGCATATCTTTTTGGGTTTAGTGTTTTGCTTTCTGAATGTAATAAAAGTGTGTTAGAATTCAAGTGTGGTTGTTGGGAATCTCTCTCTCTCTCTCTCTCTCTCTCTATATATATATATATACATATATTTATATGTGTAAAATATCTATTGTATGTGTTGTAGTGAACAAAGTTTTGAGTTTCCTTCCATGCTTATTTCTGGGTTTTGGGGTTTTTGGTGTCTGGGTTTCATGTCATAAAAGTGTTTGAATTCAAGTGTGGCTATTGGGAAATCCCCCCACCGTCCTCCCCCCCCCCCCCCTTCATTCTTTCTCTATGTATGTATTGTATGGCTTTAGTGAACAAGGTTTGAGTTTCAGTTCATTTTCATTTCTGGGTTTTTGGGTTCAGGTGGGGAAACTAGGAGCTGCACTCTTCTCTCTCTGTAACAGGGGTGTTAGGAAAACGTTTCTTCCTAACCAGGATTGGTAAGACACGAAATAACAAATAAGAAAGATAAAACAAATCAAACCAATCACACAAAGATTTACATGATCAGTCCAGAATAGGGTTGCATCTACAGTTGCTGCTGTATTTTTCACTGTGATCAGAAAATAATAGAATTCTCTTTTTTTAAAAGAGGCGTCCCTGAACCTTCTCTCCTTGGGAGAGGCCCCCAAATCCCCGATTGGACCTAGAATTGAGTAAACAGTACTTGCCAGGGTCCACAGACCCAACAAGGGGTCCTCTTAATTTTGTATTTTATTCTTTAGATTAATTGAAGCAAAACTTTCCCATGATTGAAGTTTTCTAAAGAAGTTCAAATTTATGAGTTTCTTCTTTTCTCTATTTATAGCCAGTTCAAAAATTTTATTGGGTATTATGTTTCTCTGGCTTTCAATCAATATCTGTTCCCAACAGATGGATTAAACCATTTGATTTATTTGTAAATGAAAGAAAAGTATTGATTTGAGGGATCAGAATATATTGTGTGGGATTGTAAAAAGAGAAATGACAACCTAAGTTCCTTTCCTTGTGACTTATTCTTGTTAATTTGCTTCAATTTTGATTGAAATTGTTTCTTTTCATACTAATGCTAGGACCATCCATGTTCATATGTTTTTTTACGTTTTATGTCCAAACTACAGATGATTAAGTGCTGAAGGAAATCTAGAATAATGGAAGGGAGTGAAATAATTGAAGCAAGAGGCTTACTCGGACTACCTCCTCCCCCATCTTTAATTGTTGCAGTCGCTATCAATGGAAATAGAAAAAGCAAATATGTCGTTAAGTGGGCATTGGAGAAGTTTGTCCCGGACGGCAAGTCTATATTCAAGTTGTTACATGTCCGCCCTAATATAACTGCGGTTCCAACACCTAGTAAGTTATGCATCATTCAAATATTATTTGGGGATACTTTGTGTCATAATCATAACACAAATTGAATCTTTCATATATCTAATGATTTCAAAAGAATGAGAAGAAAATGCATCTATTGGGTACTATGTTGGTAGTATTTTCCTCTCTTAGTTGGTGACTTCACAATCCAAAACTTTACCTTCTAGGCACAAAATTGTTTCCTAGCTTTGATATAATTATCAGCTGCGATGTTATTTACATGGAAAATATTAATTTGCTGATCTTGAGGTTATTATCTGTAAATAATTTAAGCTTCCATATAAGCTTACTATTAGTGGGTGCAAATGCTATGTGTTCGTAATTTAAATCAAAAAATTTTGGTAATTTGATGAATGAAGAAGATGGGTTGAATTTGATTAATGTTAGCAGTTATTTTTTGAAGCATGTAATAATATGGGCATTTTTTAAGAAAAAAAAAAAAGAAGCTGCTGCTGTACATAGCTTTAAAACCTTCTGAATTGTGTGCTTAATAGAATAGAATAGATGAACATCTGTGTTTTACTTTTGATTGTTCCATGGATTTAAGTTGTGAATTTTACAGAACAGATACAAACTCGATGACAAAAGTGATCATGCCAACAAAAGAAATACGTATAGTTTAATGTCTAATACAATAGAAATTAGATTTGAATAGCTTCTTTTCTCTTGATTTGACTTGTGCTGTTCACCCCCTTTTTCCCAGTGGGAAATTTTATTCCTCTTTCACAAGTGCGAGACGATATAGCAGATGCTTACAGGAAAGAAGTGGAATGGCAAACAAATGAAAAGCTTCTACCTTACAAAAAAATGTGTACTCAAAAAAAGGTTATATTTGGTCGTGCTTGAGCTTCTCTTTGAAAGCAAGAATTAAAAGGGTTAACAGGCTAACTTTTAGTGATTCAAATACAGGTACAAGTAGAAATTCTACAAATTGAATCAGATGATGTAGTGTATGCCATATCAAACGAGATCACAAAGTCCACTATCAACAAGCTTGTTATAGGAACTTCATCCCGTGGCATGTTTTCAAGGTACTAACATAGCTTATGCTGCTCTGGTCAATAATGTGGTACTTACCTGGTTCCTTTGTTTGATTTTCCGAGATGTTAATCTTTATATACATAAATCACAATCTTGTCATCATATTGATACTAGGGAGGTAGCAAACTCCCAACTTTCCAATATAAAACTATTGCTATGCACTTCAAGTCTCATTTGAATAGACCATTAAAATCTGATTCTGCTTGATTGTATTTGATTGCATTCGATCTACAGATTAATCAAATCAAAATAGGGTGTATGAACAAAACATCTTTTGATTCTTCGGACACACCAACTAGATGGTCGAAGTTCTTTCATGTTTTCTTGTTGAATCTTGATAATGTTGTTGCATTTTTAACTTGGTAAAGCTCTTGATTCTGGTCCACTAAGGACTAAGAAGTAATCAATCATTGAATGCCTGCCTAGTGAAGGGTGAGCACATTAACAACGAGAGTGCATGTAAGCATATGGCTAGTGTCATTGCAATCATTGTGGTCCTCAAAACTCTCTCTCTCTCTCCCTCTCCGGAAGGGAGCACTTGTGGTGCTCACTCGTCAATTTCAAGAAAGGGTCATACTGTGAGATGTAGAGATATATAGAGGCTAAGGACAGTGGAAAGGGGGATTCAAACCTGTGGGCTGTCTTTGTGGGTGTGGTATTGATAATACCATTCAACAAAGCAGCCACTACAAATGAGAAAAAAATAAAAATCAAAAATAAAAAATAAAAAACCCTAAATTAGTATACATTAATGTGTGTTTGGAAGGGAAAAGATTGAATACACACTTAACTTTTAGCATAATGCATAAAGTAGTGGTCCCATGACTTGAACCCATAACTTCAAGGTTATTAAGTCAAGTCTTAACCATTGAATCAATGGTCACCCCTTTTACAAATGGAAAAAAATAAAAATAAAAATAAAAATTCACTGCCACGAAGGAGGAATTGTGAATTGGGAATATAAAACAAAAAACAAAAACCAGTCCTTGACATGTCATTATTTCAAAATGAAATTGACATCTTTCTGTATAGTGCCTCTCCTGATTTTTCAATTAACAAAACCTTGAGAATGAAATTAACTTATTGTATTAACAAAATACTGTTTGTTGAAAAATTAGAGGAGGACGAAACTTTTCCTCAAAAATCTCAGAATCTGCTCCAAGCTTTTGTACGGTCTATGCTGTTTCAAAGGGAAAGTTGTCATCCTTGCGCCCATCTGATTTGGAGACAATTGGAAGCATTAAAGATGACAGTAGTGAGACAAGTTGCTCTAACAATGATTCGTCAAGTTACAGTTCCAGCTCACAAGCAGGTATTCTACTTAAATCTTGTAATTAATAAGAATGGGTGCAATGAAATCGGCACACGTGTTTGATGTAGCTTCATCAACTTTATGCTATTGTTGCCGTGTTTTTATTGCTCCTATTATACGTAAAGATATGATCACCAAACAGTCTAACACAATGCTAAACCATCCCTAATTGTGAGCACTTTGCATGCTGCACACTAAACCTGCAATTTAAGGCTGTAACACATGTTATGGCTAATATTACTTCTTCCATACATGGAAAACACAAGATGTACTTCTGCATGAAGATATTCATATTATATATATATATATATATATTTAATGCAATGTAAGTTTTAGTGATTCTTGTAGTACATTCCTTCCACACTGGAATTTTGCAATGCACATGGAGTGTATTGGTGTGGGTGTGTCTCTAGATGTCTCATTTGTTTGTCGAGGAAATATTATTTTGCCCTCCAAACTTTCACGTGTTTTTTAATTTGATCCCAGACTTCGATTAACATCAATTTTACACTAAAACTTTCTAAATTTTGATCAATTTAGCCCCTACTGTTACATTTTGTCTACAAGTGGATGGAATGTACTGACTTGTCACCAAAATTCATTTGAAATTTCATTTACCCCCCAAACTATACCTTAAAAATCAATTCCCCCCCCCCCCCCCTCCCGCGCCCCAAAAAAAATTAAAAATGAATTTGTCCCCTAAACTATATCTTAAAAATCAATTTGCCCCCCACGTCAGCACATTCTGTCCAATTATAGACGGAATGTGACGGCAGAAACCAAATTAATCAAAATTTTGAAAGTTTAGGTGTAAAATTGATATTAATCGAAGTCTGGAAGTCAAATTGAAAAACATGTGAAAGTTTGGGAGGCGAAATGATATTTTCTCTTTGTTTATCTTTAAAAACTTAGTATGTAGGACAATTTATTGTCAATCTTCAAAACATAGCAAGGCACATCGTGCACAAGGCCTATACACATTCAACACTATTTTAGAAGAAACAGAATATCATAAGCATTGGCTAAAACAAGTCATTCAAACTTGCAATGGATGCTTTCTAATATCTACACACAGTTATGCAATTTGTATGCAAGTTATGCAATTTGTTGAGCTTCATCTTCCAAGTTATGCAATTTGAAAATAGAAGTTGAAATAATCTAAATCACAAGGTCCTCACCGTGATTTTTATTTTTATTTTTTAACAATACAAAATACATAAAGGTATGTATTTTCTATACCACATTCTCACGGTGTTAGTGTGCTATCTTTTTAGGATTTTCTGTGGTGGCATCCGTTATTGTGTTGTGTCATTCCCTCATCTAGTGTCCGTATCTGTATCTGTGACCATGTTACATAGTCTAAAGTTTTGTTAGTGAGGCAGTGCTATTTTTCAAAAGTAAGATTGAAAAGAATACTCTTTCGTTTCCATATGATATGTATTAGAAGAGAGATTTCAAGAAATGGAAGATATATTCACTCTATCAATAACCGAGCCCGATCTGGTGTATCATAAGGGATTTCTGCTTGGAGATTCTGTTTCTGTGGAATTACTACGTTTATGCCAATAAAGAATTAAAATCTAATTTTCCTTCTGGTCTGCAGAATGGACTGATCCAGGCTCAGTTCCTTCATATACTCATTTCCGTTCTCCTTCACTGCCAATGCAACGGTTTCAAGCACTTTCAACTATAAACCAGACCCTTCTTCACAAGAAAACAAATTCAACCGACACCAGTCATTCAAGAATATCATCCCTGGATATTAGGGAAGTTGAAGATGTTATGAGCTCCTGTCCTAGCACCTCAGATATTGGTTGTTCAAATAGTAGGGTATCAAGTTTCAGGAGCTTGGTAACAGATAACCAGTCGTGGATATCTGATCCCGCTTCCACCTCAGATGCTCCTTCAGATCTTTCATCTGAAATCCAGGTAAATTATTTTCCGTTCTATTTTGATTTGGTTTGCTTGTGCTCATGACTTGTCAGTAAAACTACAGGAAGCTCTTCTTGGTATCAGTTAAATTGTAAGAGCTTCTCAATCCCTTCGATAGCCTAGTTTCCAGGATTATGTTTGTCAGGCATTCTTGTTAGGTTTTACATGGAAGTTTAATGGAAGTTCAGCAATGATTAGAAGCGTAGTTCAGACAATTTTTTCCCCAACCTATTAATTTTGTCATTAATTGTCCCAACCTCTGTTTCTGCCTACAATTGATAACGACATTTACACGTACGCAAAACAAGAAAAAAAAGGAAGGATCAATACTTTGTCGGTGTTTGATTTTGATCCCTAATATTTCAGCTGGGTTATTTAGTCCCCAACTTATTTAATTTACGTTTAAATAATCCTCAGTGACATAGGTGATTTGACAAAAATATACTTACTTCCGTTATCAATTGCAGACGGAAATGGAGCTATGGACCATTTAATGACAAAATTAATAGGTTGGGGGTCCAAATTGACAGATTTGAAATATCATGTACCAAAATGAAACAAGACTCATATCTTAGGGAACATTTACGTATTTAACTCTATTTTTCCAAGTCAATGTGAACTTTTTGTATTGAGTTTCAAACAATTGTGAGGGCCTATCTATAGGAATGCAGTCTTGGTAATTTTATTAACTTCGGCTGAGCATTATATTTATATCTATAATACAAGTTATCTGTCTCGTTGATTTTCTGACTTTTGTATGTATATGTCAGGGTGATGAATGGACATATCATGTTAGGTCAATGAAAGTTTTTTCTCCTATGTGCAGGTCAATGTCAATTTTGAGCTAGAAAAACTAAGAATTGAACTCAGACATATAAGAGGAATGTATGCAATAGCTCAAAGTGAGACAATTGATGCTTCTAGGAAGGTACATTTTTTCCATACTCAAATAACTTATGAAAAGAAATATTTACAATTCTTGGTTGATATAAATGAGGGCACATTCTGTTCCTCCATTATTTGAATTTAATAACTGAAATTCCTTGGAAATACTTCTGGCTTCTCACTCCTTCACATTATAGTTCTACTATTCTCTAATTGAAATTTCTCCGGACCTTACATAATTTGGATTTTGGACCTACCAAATTGTGTCAGTATTTGTTAACGGAAAGTCATAATCTGCATTAAGTTCTGGGTCATTTACAAATGATGTTTAGGTTGCAAGGTGTATGACACTACTCTACCGGCATTCTAAGAACCAAGATAATTGACTGTTTTTTTGATGCACCATAGCTCAAAATATGTTAGTTGTCAGTAAATTAGCCCGATATATGCATTGTCACTGCCATGAAAAAATTATTACTTCGTTAATTGATTAAAAGATTAATTACTTGGATTTGTGGCAATAGGCTAGCTGTGGATTGGAATGTGTATCTCTGATGTCCTTATTTTCTATTTAGGTAAACAATCTCCAGAGACAACGATTGGAAGAAACAATCAAGCTTAAGGAGATAAATGTTAAGGAGGTGGAAGCAAAAGAAATGGCAATACAAGAGAAAGTGAAATATGAAGCGGTGAAAAGAGAAGTTGAGTATGTGAAGGAATGTGCTGAACGAGAAGCAGCACAAAAGAAAGGTGCAGAGATTAATGCCTTTCGTGAAGCGAAGGAGAAAGAAAAACTTGAGAATGTGCTGTTGGGGCCTCTGCAGCAGTACCAGAAGTTTGAATGGGAAGAAATCGTGTCAGCTACATCATCGTTCTCCGACAATCTTAAAATTGGAATGGGAGGCTATGGAATTGTCTATAAATGCAGTTTGCATCATACAATTGCCGCAGTGAAGGTCCTTCACTCTAAAGAGGCTCACAGGAATAAGCAATTTCAGCAGGAGGTAACCAACCCTAGAGATCATTACCTTTTTTTATTTGTTTTATTTATTCGTTTATTTATTTTTGTCCCTTTTAAGATATATAAGCACTTAGATGAATGTGTTCAAGGACTTTCTGATTTTCAATTTTAAATTATCCAATGCATTTGAATATCCTCAGAGGGCATATTGTCTGTCACCAACTCTGCTTGGTCTCAAGCCCATCCTATTCAACTAATGGGAAAATTCTGAAATAAAGTTCAGATGAGCAAGTAGTGCCAAAAAGTAGTTCCCTTAAGATTGATTGTCAGGGTGAAAGATGTCTTTCGCTTCGCAATTTTTGGGATCAGACTCATTAAATTTCTCAGTGCATTGAAATACTTGTAATTTATGAAGAAAGTCTTGTACATGTGAGTGCAAAGAGATATGAATGAGGTGTAATTAGAAGCTCCCTTACTGCTTGTTTCCTGGGTCCACTGTTTGTTTTCTTTTCTGTTTCCGGCATTCAGATACAAAGTAGTTTACCAAGAAAAAAACTGTCATTTTCGTGTTATCTATTCAATTTGCCTGTATTCCTTATTTGCAACAACTTGAAAATTGAGGACTAAAGGTTACCACCTAAGAAGCATGGACGTAGACACATGACATGACACGGACACGCCGAACACGGGAATTTTAAAAAAATGCAAGACACAACACGTGGGGGACAAGCAACGAATATATAGGGCTTGTTTGGTTTGTTTTTGGGAGAGTTGTTTTTGAAAAAAAATTTAGGGAGAGAGTTTAGAAATTTTTTTAATTGTTTGGTTGTATATTTTGAAAGTAGTTTGGGAGTTTGGGAGTTTGGGATGATTTGATATTTTGTTGTAATTGAGTAGATGTGTGTGAGAGAAAAAGTGATTGATCGATGTGTAAGAGAGAGAAAGTGATTTTGAAAATTTTTTGAGAAAAATCTCAAACCAAACAATTTTTTGGAAATTTTTTTTCTAAAACTCATCTCTAAAACTCAAACCAAACATACCCATAATTTTTTTGTATTTATTACATGTCATATATATGAATATATCTTTCCAAGACAATAAATAAATGCAATATAATACTAATTTGTATAAATTGATATTGTTTTTCTTTTATCATCGTATTCTAAGCTATTTTGTTCAACCTTATAATTAGTTTCATATGTGTGCATTCAATTGACATGTGTGTTTAAGCAATGGACACGTGTGTCCTTCAAGTATACGAGTCTAAATTATTTTTTTAAAATTAAGACATGTTTGGGTGAGTGTCGGACACATGTCGGAAAGTGTCCAACAAGTGTTGATATCCGACACAGACACGCCACTATTTTAAAAGGGTTCGTGCTTCTTAGGTTACCACAATTCAGAGTTTAAATACTTATCAAAGTTGTTTATTGGTTTTCAGCTTGAGATCTTGAGCAATATTCATCATCCCCATTTACTAATTCTTCTCGGCGCGTGTCCCGATCATGGTTGCCTCGTTTATGAGTACATGGAGAATGGTAGCCTGGAAGATAGGTTGCTCCGAAAAAACAACACACCTCCTATCCCATGGTTTGACAGGTATAGAATCGCTTGGGAAATAGCCTCAGCCCTCGTCTTCCTCCACAACTCAAAGCCACAACCTATTATCCACCGTGATTTGAAACCCGCAAACATATTGCTCGATCACAACTTTGTGAGCAAGATTGGTGATGTCGGGCTTTCCAAAATGCTTAACTCAGAATCTTCTGCTATATCAACTTTGAGCAAGGACACGGGACCTGTGGGGACACTTTGCTACATTGATCCGGAGTATCAGAGGACCGGGTTAATCTCTCAATCATCTGATGTTTATGCATTTGGAATGGTGATTTTGCAGTTGTTGACTGCAAAACCGGCCATAGCATTAGCCCATACAGTGGAGTTGGCAGTTGAAGATGGCCATTTAGCGGATTTACTTGATATAGAAGCGGGACAATGGCCGATTGAAGAGACAAAGGAATTGGCTGTATTGGGACTGAAATGTGCAGAGCTTCGACGTAGAGATAGACCTGATTTGAGAGATCATGTTCTCCCTGAACTGGAGAGATTGAAAGAGTTTGCAGATAGGGCACGAGATATGGCATCCAATGCTCAACTGGCACCTCCTAACCTCTTCATGTGCCCAATACTTAAGGTATGCTAATGTCACATTTTACTATCAATATTTGCTGAACTGATCCTACGCATTTCTAAATGGAATTGTAGATCATGTCAATTTGGAAATGTACTATGAACTCCAAACGCTCTCATTTTTTTGCTGAAGATAAGGTTTTCGCGGAAGTAGGGAATGATTTATTCTATTTTTTTTGACTATTTGGAAATAGGGTTGCAAATGAGCCGAGATGAACCAAACTTTAGGGTGTTTGGGCTTAGCTCACTAGAAATTAGTCAAGCTCCAACTCAAGCTCGGCTCATCAAGTATTTGAGAAACTTGAGCTCAGCTCAATTCCATAAACGAGTGGAGCTCGAGCTTGAAAGGAAAACTTGAATTTAAATGAATCTCCATATTAAAAGAAAGAGAGAAAATTATGAACGGAAAAAAATAAATAAATAAATAATTCTCATATTAATTATATTAAATGATGAAAATATATTTGATATATTATTAAAAATAAATATTAAGTTTGCGCCTACTTGAGCTCAAGTTCATTCATTTAGCAAATAAGTCTAGTTTAAACAAGTTTTAAATGAACCAAATACGAGCTGTTAATAAACAACTCAATTCATTTGCAGCCTTAAATTGCAATATAGGCTAGTCACACAACTGGTAATGGATATGCACTTGACAAAAAGCAGCTTTGTGCAGGTTTTTTTTTTTAACTTATCATTTGACATTAAATTATTTCCTCCCATTTTAGCATCCAACAGAGCCTTATGAAAATCACTTTCTCCTTTTGTAATTACTCATGACTTGTCAATATGTAATGTAACTTGTCCTAATAATGCAAAGATGTATTATCATGAACTTTGTGCTCGAGAACTTTGATTTCATGTTTGAATAATTGTGATCTTAAATATTAGTTTTTGATCGATGTTTAGTTCTGCAATTATAACTACGTGAACATATATTTATATGCCTGGATATGTATTCCTTCTTCTGCCCAAATTCCTTATTTTTATTTGATAATGGCAATTGATATGTTTCTCTTCCAGGATGTAATGGAAGACCCTTGTGTTGCTGCTGATGGCTATACATACGATCGCAAAGCTATAGAGATATGGCTCAAGGAGGATGATAAATCTCCAATGACAAATTTACCCTTGCCAGATAAAAGTTTGATACCAAATTATACACTTCTTTCTGCTATTATGGAGTGGAAGTCTGGAAAACAGTGATATTGCTTATTGTTCATAGCTTCTGATGATGACAATGATGGTGATGGTGATTTCTTGCAAGAATTGTTCTGCATATAGCATTTTATGTGCCGTGATGTACAGGATCACTTGCTTGTAATTTAGCATTTGTTCCAAATATGAAAGTTGAAATTGTGAAATTAACAGAAATAAGAAGGGTGTTGTGATGAACAGGAAGAATGTTGTTATTGTAATATCAGGAGGACAAAAGGGTTATGTTAATGAAATATTGGACTATCATATTTATATAATATTGAATTTAGAACCTGAAACTGTTGTACACTTTGAATTTATCAACAATGACATAAATGGAAGTAGTTTTCTAACAAACAACCACAAGGACAATTGCTTCTGTTTATTAAGGAAAAATTGATCTCAGTAATGTATCAATAACCAAAGACACAACTACAATGTGTTGACCCCACCACTCTATGTTTGTAAAGTAACTGTCAACTGATCTTCATACAATGCCCCCCCCCCCATAAAACGGGAAAATATATTTTAGTCTAGGAGTAAATACATTTAGTGTTTTAGTCTAGGAGTAAATACATGTAGTTTTTCAATTTGAATCTGATTGGCCAAAATAGTAGACTATCACTTCTGTGTCTCTTTTGAGAGCATCTGCATCAGTCTCAGTAAATTTTGAGTTAAATTATAACTTAAAAAGTCATTTTTTTTATTTTAGCTAGTCACTCACTGCATCAAACTCTCTATTTTAACTCAATTCTATTAAAATATTTGTTATTCTTTTATATATATATATATATATATAATTAAATTGATGACCTATCGACCAAACAATTCTTATGTTTTACAAAAAATAAAACTGGAGGAAACGTAAAAAGAAAAAAAAAAATTGCCGTCGACCGGTTGACCGGCAGGACTTCCCGGCGGACGTCCAGTTACACCCAAATCGTGTGTTGTAGCGATGAATAGTTCCTCGCTTCATCAGAGGAGTTACTGTAGCAAATTTAACAAAAATTTATTGAGACTGATGGAGGGAGAATTTGATGATTTATTAGTTATATTTTAACTTTTTGTTATTTTGAAGATACTAATGCTGATGCTCTGAGGATATAATAGGACAAGTGTCACACTCTGAATGGTGTGGAACAAATAACAACAAATAACTTTTTGTAAAACTTTCCAAACTTACCTAAACATTATATACTGGATTATTCTAATCTAGGGATAAATCTTTAGGCATTTAATAAAAATCTAGGGCATATAGTGTTGTTTGGTAAAATTTATAGTTTAAGGAAATATTAATAAATACGAAACAAAAAACATATTTTGAACACACTTGATTTTAAAAACTTCTTTCGAAAACAAATGAGGGGTTGCCGGAGGAAAGTGGTGACCAGAGGTAGGAGGGGAGACTTGCTGGGTGGGGGCGGTGGCCGAAGGTGGTGATGGATGGTGACTGATGGTCAGAGGGGAAGGTAGAGGAAGAAAGCAGTGAGAATTTGTTTATAAACTAAGTAAAGCACCTCCCTTCTTCTTTTATTTTTTATTTTTTATTTTTTATTTTTAAATAGAATTTAGTAAGCTATGAAAAACAATTATCAAATGTGTTTCTGCTCACAGTTTTAAATTTTTTCAGAAATATAAACAAACATAAATCTTATCTAAAATGGCAAGCCACATGCATTGAGAGATTAGACCATATGTAACTGTATTATCAATATAATCAGCTCCACACCTCAATAGATAATGCAATCTTATATAAAAGACCAACTCACACCTAACCACCACCCAACACCTCCCCCATGCCAGCTAAAAATTTAAAGAGAGAGAGAGAGAGAGAGAGAGAGAGAGAGAGTGAGAATATTATATAGGAAAAATCCTTCCAATATATTTATCATATCTATACAGTTGAATCTTGAATGAAAAAGGTGTACACACATTGATTTCATCGAAACAGACAAAACTGAAAACTAATTTTTTCAACAGACCATCAAAATTACAATTGTTGTTTCCATGTGCCAGGGAAAAGGACTCACGAATGGACCAACTACCATGCACCAAAGACAAATCTCTAATGTGACCCCCAATTTTAGGTTCTAAGATACGTGTTAACAACCATTCCCTTGAATGTCTGTCAAGTGTGTTGACTCACCTGATCAAGACAACAAGTAGTTGAACTAGAAAACCAACTGTAATTAAGCTCCAGCCTAGCTTCATGCATCAAGTAATGTTTCAATATATGTACGTTAGCGATCCCCGATCTTTCCTGTTCCCCTGTCCCAATGCTCCTCTCCACCATACGATTATGCCACAGAAGCCCACGGCGTGGTAGAGAGGTTTGTTAATGATGTCACAAATAATCTATCCATATATGAAAGTTGTGACCCAATCAATCAACAATCCTGTTTTGCTGATGTTTGGAAATGAAAGATGTGCTACAATTCACTGAATCCAATTGCCAACTCTACAATTCTTGTTTGTTTGCTGAAATATTCAAACCCTTCTTCCTCAAAGGGACCACCACATCACTAAAACTTTGCTTAGTGTCCATGTCAACAAATCCATAACCAAAATTGAATGGCAGAAATTTTCAACTTTTTGCTTCAAGCCACTACTTCCCCACAAAAGATTGATGTCTTCATCACTATCATCATTATTTTTGTGACCATCGAGAATAAAAAAGTTAGATTAGCACAACTACCAATAATTTCAGCTTCGAATCAATTGCCTCATATGACTCTGATCAACACCATGTATAGTTTCTGCAAAAAAAATCCAGCATCTTACTTTCCAATTTCTTCAAGCTTCCCAAGAACTTGCTTTATGTGAGGCCTAAGAGAAGGCGAAGGAGAACAACAAGCCATTGCAAGTTGAAAGAATTTGAGGATGCACTCTTCAGTTACTGGGATTCGATTACTGCTTTGCCTAAGAAGAATGTCTGGATGGTATAGATCAGAAATTCGATGCTCAAAGATTGCATTTCTCATGGAGTTAGTCAAATAAAATTCCTCATCAGGGGCTGGGTTCTCATTTATTGGTTCCTTACCCGTAAGCAGTTCTAATAAGATCACCCCAAGGCTGTAAATGTCAGTCTCTTCACTTACATCCTTCGTTTTAATCAACTCGGGGGCTTTATATCCCTCAGCTGCAGATACTTCGAGCATTTCTTGGCCTGCCATGGGATTCAAGAGGAGATGTAGGCCGAAATCTGACACATATGATTGGTAATTGCGATCCAATAATATGTTTTTTGACTTGAGATTTCCATGGATTATGGGCGTTTGCAATCCGGTGTGAAGATGATCTAATCCTCTGGCAATACCAATTGAGATCCGATATACGGTGTCCCATTTGTGAGAATCACCATTTCCATCTGCCCATTGAAAACATAGTTGTTCGACTCAATATGTGTTGCAACACTCCAAATGGGGTGATCAATAATTTCTTAAGAAAAAGTGAAGAGTGAAACAGAATGATAAACTGATGTAATTGCAACAAACATTGTGCAGAGAGCGAGAGATTTGAATATGTTATCCCTACACAAAAGGATCGAATTATGTGGACAAAGACAAAGTTCATTTTAAAAATCCAGCTAAGTACTAACAGGGAAGTTCTTCCCCAATTTCCCACTAGCCCATAGCCTAACTCCAGTAAAATTAATTAAAGAGAAATTAAGAAAGTAAAATAAATTACACAATTAAGGAGAAGCAAAATCCAACTTTGCACCAAGAAACACAATTTATTTCAGGATTGATGCAAAATAACAGATCCAAAAATTAAATATGTAAGAACTTAACAGTAACTTAAAGTTCATCTCAGATCACCCAACAAACAAGAAACTGATGCAAAGGAGAGAAAGAGGAGGGGGGGAAAAAAGACAAATAAGAAAGAAAATTTGGTCAAGTAATACCAAGATATGAATCTTAAAAGGGAAAGATGAAGAAGACATAAAAACAAAAACAAAAAACAAAAAACAAAATGGGAGGAATGATCAACCAAAAATCAAAGAACATGACCATGCCCAATTTGGTAAAGGTAATTGATAGAGGATCTGCAAGGTGCAGTAAATTCCAAAAAACTAGATACCACAAAAATAAATCAGCTAAAATATCTATGCAAAAAAAAAATTGATAACCCAGGTAATGAAAATTGATGTTTTCCCTTCTTGGATATTTTGGGAGTCTTCTTATGATTGTAATTCAGCTGATCACTATTTTTTGAAATAAAATCTTTGATCAAAAAAGAAAAAAAAAAAAACATTTCATTCTTTCTACATCAAGATATGGGCATCAGTTAATATCAAGCACTACTATGACAAAAAAAAAAAAACCATTTCATCCAAGAATCAACCAAGAAAACAAAAGCCATTAAAATTGAAAACAAAGGTGAAAAACACATTACCTCTCATGAATTGCGTGAGATTTCCACGGCCATAAAAGGGATGCACTAGAAGCTTCTCACCCCTAGACCCTGCATAAAATGCTCGAAGAGGTACCAAATTGGGATGCCTAATTGACCCCAACAACTGAATTACAGGCACAACTTCCTTCATCTTCACAGTACACGTAGGCCTCAGAAACCGAAGCAACAGAACCGAGTCAGTCCTCATCAAACTCGCCATGTACAGAGTTCCATAGCTAGATTTCCCAATTACTTCACCAGGAGCATCCAATATGTCATGCACAGTGAGATCTTCACCGCATTGGAACTGGATCAAGTCCTCTGTTCCCAACTCACCTCTCTCTTTGAACTCAAACCCAGATTCTGCATCTATTGATTCGTCACTTGATGACCTTCTTCGGCATAAATAGATCATGAGGATGATAATTATCGAGATGGAGAATGAGGTTAGTGCTAGTATTAGTATGAGCTTGTGTTTGTGTTCCATTTTTTCATGAGAATTGTTGTTTTGGTATGGATTCTGATGAAGAAAAATGGTGGGTTCTGTTTTACTGGATTTGCAGGAGAGAAAGACAATATCTGGGTACTAAAGTCAGAATGTGAATAGAATTGAAGGTGGAATGTGATCACAGGACTTCGTTTTCGTGGAAAAGAAAAAAAGAAGAGAAAATCAAAGTAGTAGAATTGAACGCTCTGAGTTTTCTGGGTATGACTGTTTGAATGAGCTGTGTGAGAGAGAGAGAGAGAGAGATAATCAAAGTAGTAGAATTGAATGCTCTGAGTTTTAGATTTCTGGGTATGACTGTTTGGGAATGAGCTGTGTGAGAGTGAGAGAGAGAGAGAGAGAATGGTGAGGGAAAATTTGCAGATGGTGCCATGTGATGTTCTCTGATTTGATTGCTATCAAACGCGCTGGAGTGGTTAAAATTCCCTTTATGCCCTCAAATATTTTATCACATTGACAGTTTTACCCTGAAATGTGCTTGACCCGAGAGAAATCTGGGTGGGTCATGGACTCATTCGGGTTTTAGTTGTAAACTAATAAAAAAATTCATATATAACTTTATAAATAATGATACATAACTTTAATTTGAAAACTCTAAATAAAGTTCTAATGAGGTGAGAGAGAGAGAAAGTAAAAAGATAAAGAGAGGAGTGTGGGTCTCATCTTCATATAGGTACTCTCTACATCATTATAGTTGCATTAGAACTCTCAAATTAAAACTTTCAAACATTATTAAACTTTGGGTTATGCACCAATAAATCTTAAATTGTGAACTTATGGTCTGTTTAGTCCTAAAAGTTTTCTTGTAGACTGAAAGGTCCCATTATAGGTAAATTGAACAGAGAGGGCATATACATTGCAGGCATAAGTTGGGATGTTAGTGGGCAAATTTGGTCATTTTCACACTGTGTGAAATTACAAATTTAGGACATCATTTTCCTATGGTGTTGCGTTCGTATTTCTTTCTTAGGCGGTGGTGAAGTTGCAGAGATGGAAACATTTGGGTTGTAAATGTAACAACGAGTAACATCAGGGGAATTTCAAAAGGAAACGTAAATTTCAAAGCGGAGAGGAAAGGAAATAATTGGGGCAATGTGACCGTAATTTGTAGGAACCCTAATGTTAATGTTCCGAAATGTGTTGTGGTTTCGAACATTGTAAACACAATTGGTGAGAGGTGCAAAGGGAGCATTGACATTTACGTCGAATTGTGTATGCGTGAAGGTGTATTACAAAGTAAACATCATTATCAGAAGCCGTAGTGTGAAGGTGTTAATTTTGAAGACATCGAAGCATAACAATGAGAAATGAAGGTATGTATTGTGTTATGTTCATGTTTTGATTTGCAAAGTTGTTGGATTGGTAGTCACAAAAATCGTGGGTCATTATATTGTGTTATGTACTGTGATGTATTGTTGTTGTTCTTGAACTGTATGCCAAAACGAAGGTGGGTTTTGTATAGTGAGTATAATGTTATTGTGTATGCATGAGAAATGCATTTTTCTTGAAGTTTGATGTTGGTGTTGAAAGTTAATCATGTAGATGTGTTTATGAACTATTAATATTTTTGGGGAAATGTTGTTGGGTAATTCCCCATCTAACACACCAAATCCCCCATCTAGGAAAAATGAATCTCACAAAGGGTATTAATGTAAACTCAAATACACTCAAAATCAACTTAGTAAATATTACCAAACAAGGGACTAAATGGTGCATAAGAAAACTCTTAAGACTAAATGGTTCAACTTTCCATAATTTAGGATTTATAGGTAAATTTTCCTTAAACGGTTTACATGAAAAAATTGATAAAAAAAATTTACTCTAGCAACTGTTTAAGACATTAGATTTAATGAATTTTTTTTATTGGTAAAAGATTCACACTTTGTGAAATAGTTTGGTGAGAAATTTTAGAAGATATTTTGTTTTCAATTTTACCCATTGACTTTTTTTTATCTATTTAACTTTTTGTTAACTATTTGTTCAAATTTATATCTATCTGTTAAAATTATTTTTTATTAGTTCAATTTTTTTGTCTATATATTCAAAATTTTTCTGTATAAATTTTCTATCTGTCCAAATTTTATCTGTGCAAATTTTCTATCGGTCCAAATTTTATCTGTGCAAATTTCTCATCTCCTCCCTATCATCATCTGATCAATAGAAAAACAAATTTTACACATTTTTTTTCCATATCTGTACAAATTTTAAATGGATCCTCCATTATTACCTGTAGCTGATTTCATCATATTCCTCCCTCCAAAATCACCCACCCAAATGAATCACTCCCTTCATATTCACTTTCCCCTTCCAAGCATACCAATAAAATAACAACCTCCCTTAATTCTCTCTCTCTCCAAACATGGCAACTTCTCTTCTCCTTTCAAACCCCTTTCTCCCCCTACTCTCACCTCTTTACTAACAAATTCAAAATCACCTCAAAACTCTTCAATATCTTCTCCACAATCCACATGTTCAGACTCACCCTTGATTTTTTTAACACAATCCGATTCAATTGAAACTAAACATGGTCATTTCTTGTCGTTGCCACAATCGCTTATGATTTCATCAGCCTTGTTTAGATATGAAGCCATCGTATTTTTCTATAGCAGTTCACCATTATTTGATTTCGTAGCCATAACACTAGATCTCAACCCCTCATTCATCTTATCCAAAAACCCCACATAAGCCCTAATTTCAATACCCTTCGTCAAGTTTAAAGATCAGCACAAACCACCAACCAACCAAAATAACCATAAAAGCATCATCAACCTTTAGAGAAACAAAATCAAAAGCAACTTAACAAACTCATCAATCACTTAAAATCCAACAAATTTTTAAATAATTTTAAAAAAAAATAAAATAAAATAAAAATGAAAACGGAGAACATTCTTACCATGATCACAGCGAAATCTACATCAATAGACCTGTGTATAAAAGCACGAAAGCTGTATCTAGAGATCGTGAAACCAGAGCAATGGCGTCCGAAGCAAATCGATTGCAGAGAGAAAGATAGAAAAGCAAACTAGTGATGAGGACATGAGATCAACGGTGCTTGCAATAATAGACGAAGAGACTGGAGTTGAAACCATTGGTGAAGAACAATTCTTCTCAAATCTATAACTGGCGACAAAACTACTCAAATTCTTACTCATGTTCGAAATCGCCGACAACCACGCCCCTACCACACAGATCTGAGATCTAAGATTTGAGGACAATCGTTTCTAAAGGGAGTGGGAGAGGCCGAATGATCAGAATGAAGACAGTAGTAGCAGTAACGCAGACGGAGGGTTTATTTTGGCAAGGACGATGACGGCGATAACAACACGGTGATGGAGGACGGCAATCATAGGCCTTTGGCAAAGTGAAGGACGGCAAAGGCGAGAGTGAGAGCAAGGGCAATAGCAACATGGTGGTGGTGGAATAAGAGATAAAAAAAGAATAGTGGAGAGAGAGAGAGAGAGAGAGAGAGAGAGAGAGAGGGTTTGTTTTGCTTTGTCTACTGTATAATATACATATATGTGGGTAATTTGGTCTTTTTGTATCAACTTGTCCTTATGGACAGAGAAAATAAGTGTCTGGACCTTTAGACTTAGAAAATTCAACTTTGAATTTTTGGTCCGAGTGCCCTTTTTATATATAATGATATAATTTAATGGAGACCTTTCATCTTAAAAAAAAATTCTAAAAATATTTACATTTATAACAATGTCGGTTGGACACATGGAAGATTTTGGAATGAAGGGTTTGGGATGTAAAAAATTATTAGATGGTCAAGGGGCATTATGTGTCTTAACACAACATCATGAGTCATATATTTTCCACCAATCACAATACTCCTAGACTAATCATACACGAGAATTACCAAATAACTTCTCCAGGATACTATAACTAGGGCTACTTGTGAATCGAGTTGAGTCGAGTGGCCTCTCATTCACCATTTGTCTAAACTTAGGCAGATTAGGAAAAATCGATCTATATCCATTCGCTTAGTTAGCAGATGCAAATTGAGTGGACCGTACGGATTAGCAGGTGAATACAAATTGATTTGGTGGTTTAGAGTTTACTGTTTTGGTCCTTTTTTAAATTTAAAAAAAAAAATCTAATAATTCTTTTACTATTTTGAGCTCAAAATTTTTTATTGTTCATTTTTTAAAATAAAAGTAAGCCTAACTTTCATATTTTAGCAAATATAATTACTATGAAAAATGACTTAAAACATGTAAGCATAATTAAATTTTCTTTAAAATGTTGGTAGATCATACTGAGTCGATTAGTGTCTCATATACCCTCTATTCTAAAAATTGAATTTTTTGTTTTTTGTGTTTTTTTATTTTTGGTGAATATTTTTTTTAATTTTAAGCATTTTTTTTAAAAAAAAAATTTAGATACATCTTACTTAGATATATTTAAATAGTAAAATATTTGTGAAAAAATATTTTAAAAAATTAATAAATACACAAAAATACAAAAAATATTTGTATTTTTTTGGTATTAGTATATTTTTAAAAAGATTTTTTTCACAAATATTATACTTTTTAAGTGTATTTATGTTAGGTGTATCTAAAAATTTAAAAAAAAAATTACTTAAAATATTACAAAAAAATTCATAAAAAACATTAAAATGTGGAAAATAAAAAAAAATGTAATTTTCTGAAATTGTTTTTCTAAAAATTAGAACCCAACAAGCTAATTTATATTCATCCACACAAATCATTAAAGTCATCAATTTTATAATGAATTGGTTGAGACAATTTAATTTTAATCGATAGTACTATACACATCAATTGATATATTAATTAATGTAGCAATATATATTATGACATTATTATTTTAAAAATATGACTCCACTAATTATATAATAAATTATAAATATTTAAAATTTTTAAAATTATATCACATTATTTATTAATATATTAATTAATATACATAACTTTATTCAATTTTAACACATCAGATGAATTTTTGTCCACACTAGCACGCGTGTTTACACAAGTCATCTCAAAGACCTACATGACACCATTTAATTAGTTGAGTCTGTTAGTGATGGACGCAATTAGTTGAGTCTGTTAGTAATTGACGCTGTGATTAATGGGTTGTTGGTGACCCCACACCACACTCATGGCGGTTGTTATGAATTGTGATATCGTCATCATATGTCAAGCATGATCAAACTGGTACCACCACGTAGGGATGATTGTATGTGGGAAAAGTGTAGACAATTTGTGGTCCCATATATAGAAGGGAAATTTATATCAGAGTGAATATTTTAAATAATATTTATAAACAGAAGTGATTTAGACCTCCTCAAACTTCAACCCCCACCACCCCCCACACATGTGGCGGGTGGTGATTGGAGGGGGAGAAAAAAAAAGAGAGAAAAAGAAAAAGTGATCAATCAAAAAAGAAAGGGGATCAAAAGGGAGTAGGGAAAAGGGGTCCCAATCTTTATTTATTTATAAATTAACAATACATTTTGCCAGTTTAAATTATGAGTTGGACTTCTCTCTCTTCCGTGATCATACTAGAGAGTATTGTTGGATTCATAAAGACTCACCACGAGTTCTGTTTTAATAATCTGAATCGTTTAATATGTAGAACTCATCGAGTACTATATGCTTGTAAAAAATCATATTGATCGGATATCGATAGCTATTCCATCGGATCAAATTTCTGTTAACCGTTTATTTTTTCACCATCTATTTTTTTTTTTTATACAAAACTGATTTGATCACGTAGCTATCGATATCCGATCAATGTGATTTTTTATAGACATATAGTACTCGACGAGTTTTACACATTAAATGATTCAGATTATCAAAACGGGATCTGTAGTGGACCTCCACGGCACGGGCCCAACAAAACCCTCTAGTCTGATCACGGATTGGAGGGAAGCCAACCCCTTAAATTATGTGGTGATAAATTTTAAAGAAAATTGTTAAAATGTCTAATTTAAGAGCATCTTTATTGGTGTATGTTATTATAGTATTGCCAAAATTACAATTTGGCATGTTATAATAGCAAATTGTTAAATTATAATTTTGGTGCTCCAATGGTGCAAAGCTATTTTGGCAAATCGCAACCAACTTTCCCTTCAATTTTATAAGTAATGTTTAGATATAGATTTTTGAGTATTCTTTTTATTATCTATTGTATTTATGACATTTTAAAAACTTTTTGTAAAAAAAAAATATATATATATTTATGTACATCATACCTGACTAGATAAATATAAAAAATTTAAAAAAATCAAAAAAAGTTGAAAATAATATATATAAATATAATTCACTCCACCAATCACATAGAATTTTTTTGAAAAAAGAGCCGGTGGAGAATATCACCTTTGAACCCACCATCCACCGTTGGATAATCTAATGCAACGACTAAGATTGAGCATCCCGAATCTTCTACCCACAATCACTTTTACTCTCTCGTCTCCATCTTCATTTTGATCGACTTCATTTCCAAAAACTAGTTGGCTCTCTCTCTCATACACACCAACTTTAATCCTTCTCTTCTCCAAACTAGTCGTCTCATTCTTTTCATCTCTCATCACCAACCCCATTTTTCTCACTCACACTCACCAAGCCCTCTCTTTCCAAAATCAGTTGACTTTCCCCTATCTCTCTCTCTCTCTCTCTCTCTCTCTCTTCATTCTTTTCTAGATCCATCACTATAGCCACTACCAGATTGCGGATTAATTACCACTAGATCGCTGATCTCTAACCCTCGAAGCCCTAACCCTCTTCTCCAACCCTCAAAGTCCTAACAACAAGTTGATTGTGTCTCTCTTTTCGATTTTGAAACCCTAACTCCAAATCCTTGAAATCACTCATTCAAATCAGTTTTTTGATAGAGAAGATAATGATCAAGAACAAAGAAGATGAAGGCGAAGATGAAGATTGTTGATTTTGTTTGAAATATGAACAAAAACTTGAAATCCAAGTATTTATTCTCTCCAATTTTGTTCATATTGTGTGCGATGTATAATATGATTGCTTGAGATTTATTGAAATTGCCTCAATTTTTTTAATTGCTTGATTGTTTCTGTTAATTGCTTTAGATTTATTGACTGATTTGTTAATTCCTATTGAAATTTCTCTTCAAAATTGGTCGAGCAATTTCTGTTTTAAATTTTTAAAAACAATTTATGTCTTAAACAATTTTTTGTTTAAATTTTTTTTTTGGTGAATTTGGAAAAAAGATAATTTGGCCTTGTTCTACTAAAAAATGTGAGAAATAAAGAGTAGCAAGGAAGGAAAGAATGAAATGGTTGGTTTTTGGCTAAGTTGATACATTTGGCATTTGTCAAAGCTTGTCCCAAATTTGGCACTAGCTTTGGCATTTTCCAAATTTGGTTGCTGTCATTTTCAACCATTGGAACACTAGTTTTTACACACAACTGCAATATTTTACTTTTGGCAGCTCCAATGGCAAACCATTGAAGATGTTTTAAGGAGGGTATAAGACATTAGGTCCAGTAGATATTTTTTATTGGTGAGAGGTCCATCATTTATAAAATAGTTTGGTGAGAAGTCTTTTGTTGGTTTTGGAGAACATTTTATTTTCAATTTTACTCCATAATTTTTTTGTTAACTTTTTTTTATCTGTTAACATTTTTTCACCATTTGTTCAAATTTATATCCATCTTTTTAAATTTATATCTATCTGTTTAAATTATTTTGTATTTGTTCAAATTTTGTTGATTATCTGTTCAAATTTATATCTATCTGTTGAATAATTTTCAAATCTATTCAAAATCTATGGGTTTTTCTGTTTATCTGTTTAAAATCTGTGGATTTCTCTCTTTATCAGTTTAAAATATATGGGTTTCTTTCTCTATCCATCTAAAAAATACAAATATTTGATCTATCTATTTAAAATTTCACAAACTTGTTTTCTATCTGTTGGAATTATCCACTACAATAACAACACATCAACAAATAAATCTTCACTACCTAAACATCTATGAATACTGTACATGAACAGATCTATGAATATCTAAACATCTCTTCATTGACAAATGGTAACTGAGGTATAGACAATAACAACAACAGCATATCTCTCTCTCTCTCACTCCTCTTCTCTCTCTATATATATATATATATGAATGAACATAAAAGAGAGAGAGAGAGAGAGAGAGAGAGAGAGAGAGAGAGAGAGAGAGAGAGAGAGAGAGAACAGACTACCACCACAAATACCACCACCACCGAAGAGAGAGCTTTCCTTTTAACCTAATACATAGAATCCAACAACAAAGAACAATTGAACAATACAAAATCCTAACTCAAGCAATCAAAATCATATATAAAACTGATTTGATAAAAGTGACATAGATCTGATAGAGAGAGGTTTTGAGTGGATTAAGAACAAAAAAAGCCCTAATATGTGAAAAAGTGAAGCTGAAATTACCATGTAACTCACTATTTTTGAAGAGCTCTCTATCTCTAGAGGTGTTACGGTGAACATTCAGTGCTCTTGTGTAACAGTGAGAGAGAGAAAGAGAGAAAGAACGAGAGACGATGAGAGAGAAAGGAAGAAATGATGGATATAGCGATTCTGGTCTTGACCCGTTACCTTTTGCATTTGGGACTCGGGTTGGTATTGTTTAAATAGTTATTCTTATCTCTTTCCCTTGTCTTCCCCTTCAATTTGGTTATTGGGTTATAATTGTGCGTTTGGAACAGGTTGGTTGTTTGTATTTCAAAACCCGTGTTGCCCAGATTTTGGCCTATCCGCTTGAGCGGGCTTCACAAATTTTGCTTCTCTGCTCGAGCATCCATTCTTATGCTCGAGCGGGATTTGTGTACCTTTTTTTTCTTTTTTTTTTTTCAGAGTACATTAGACACTTGAGCGTCCAATCCCACGCTCGAGCGGGGACCTTCGCCTGCAAAACTTCTGGAAATGTGTATTTTACGCTTGAGCGCCAACTTTCATGCTCGAGCGGGGCTTTCCACGCTCGAGCGGATTACGTGTATTGCAGTCCGAGAAGATGACATTTTGGATCACTTTTTCATATATCTCTCTCTCTAAAACTTTCAAAAAAGCTTGTTCTTGAGCCTCTCTCTAGAATTAACCTTCTCTCTAAGATTTTATCTAGATCCATTGATCTTTTCACCCTAGTGCCTTTGAGAAAAAGGTAGAGCTCTTCAAGATCTACATTTTCATCCGAATAGAAGTGGGTTTTGACATTTTTGGAATTTCTCTCTTGTTTGACTCATCTTCTTTCTTTGAGGTAGAGATCTTTTCTACACCTTCATATGTTATTTAGCTTAGTTATTTGTATCTTGTGTGACAATGATGTGAGTTGAGGGTATTGTAAGCAAACCTAGGGTTTGGGTATATATGGAAAGAGGGATTGTTGTTAAACATGAAATACATGAATGTGGGTTTTGAAAACGAAATGATATTGGGTCATAATGGTTGGAAATGATATTTTGGTTGATAATTAGAAAGTGGGAAGTTTTGACCCTAAAATGACTATCATGACTATTTTATAAAGATTATTGAAATTGTCATTTAGAATGTGAAATTGAGAGAGTATTGATATGAATGATGGAATAAATCATGTGTTAACTCATTCTTTGGAAATTTGAATAAATTATCTATCATGAGGTTGAACATCTGTTTAGAAATAATTGTATTGGGCTATCGGTGGAGGATAACTATGAGTGTTGTAGAAATTGCATGAGGATTAGGTGGATTAAAACTAATCTCTCGTGGTTTGTCATTGAATATGACTATGTTTATATACATTGTACATGTATGATTATATGGGAGTGGAAAGGGGATGTGCCCCATTGTTTGATGTTGTGTTTAAATACATTGCATATGTATGAATGATTGTTTGGGAGGAGAAAGGGGTTGGACTCCATTATAATTAAGTTGGCTGGAGTGTCCTGGATGAAAGTCCCGAAATTATATCTGGGTGCCTAGCCCGTGGACGAAATATCCGTAAAATGGCAATTGTAGTGCTTGTATAGCCTATGTTTACATGGGTCCCGTTTAACGGCTGCCTACGGACGAAATTTTCGTAAAAGAAAAGTTTGAAGTGTTCATGTATTGTTGATGTGATTGTAAAACTAATGAGTTGAAGTCTCATTTGGATTGTTAAAAAGATAATGAAACTGGTCCACGTAATGAAATAAATGGAAATTAGTACTTTTGATTATATAAACTATGGATGTCCCTATCACTGATGTTGTGTATGTATAGTGTACATATACCTTTGCTAAGTTTCATATATTGTGCTAGAAGATTTCTACTAAGCTGTGGCTCACCCTATTTGGGAATATCATTTTCAGGTGTTGGTGACTTACCTCCACCAAGGTAATAGCTTGGAGGGATATTTTGGGAGCAAGAGCTTCATTACTTTTGACTATTTCTTTTGTAAAGCCAAGGGCTTAATATGTATTGAGTGAAGCTCGCTTTTGTTGTAACCAAGTTAAAGCTTGGAAAGATGTAAGCCTTAAGGGCTTCCCTTTCGTGGAACTCTTGTAATCATTAACTTTTATGTAATTTAAGGGTTAATTACTCTGATTCAAGCAGTTAATTACATATGGTTAGAATGTATTTATTATATTATTTTGGTGACGTTACAGTGGATCTGAAATCTTTGATGGATCTCCTGTAACGCCCCAAAAAATATACACAATAAAGGTACACAACTACCGCTCCTTACGGTAAACAGAAGTAAATCTCTAACACTTACATATATAATCATAAAAGATTTACAAAATAGTTCCACATACAAATATACATTCAACGACTTTAGTATATGAATCTATAGCATGTAAAACATCTAATCAAAAGTACATAAATGCCCACAAAGGCTACAAAGTCTAAGGCTTAAGCCCGATTACACAAAATGGTTGTTCAAACCCACACAAATATAGCCCTTGGCTTACAAAAATTATAATCACGACAAAACAAGAGCCTCATGCTTTCAACATACACATCTACGCCTTTAGTTTGGCGGAATCACCACATCTTTTCCTGTACAAAATCCCATAGGGTATGTGTAAAGCCCAGTAGGAAATTCTTAACAAAGTATATGCATTTTATACAATTCTCATAAAATGAAATGCAAATGCCATGCCATGCTTTTAAAAGAAAGTCGCATCTTCATCTCTTTGAAAACCATCATGCTTAATGAAAGCTTGAAAATTCAAAAATTCAATAATTTTAAATTAAGTTCAAGGGATGGTAAATACGACTCAAGTAATCTCTAGGTTGGCGTCTGCAAGCAGGCATAATTGACACTACCAAAACCCCACTTTACTAGTAGCTAATTGAAAGGCACGCGGTACCTCCTCCGCGCGTATTTTTGGTCTTTTACTCTCGACATTCAGGCCAACTTAATCAATTTCATCTATACCCCCTATCCGGACTTACCAACGTATTTACCCCAAAATAATTCAATGAAATATTGTTTCACAAACATTTCCCTTTTCAATGCAAAATTTTCAATTCTCAATTCAAAACTCATAGTAACCAAATGAATTGAAATGTCAATGCAACATATATTAATGCATTATAAGATCCTTCCACACAAATTTTTTTTTTCCCCATTGTGATCACAATTCCCATCTCTCTTTCCAATGCAATTTCACAAGATAAACATATATTCATCAATCTCTATCGAAGAGCAACAACATTTCCACATTTCATGCATTTCCATCAACATTCTCATTTTATGACTATATCAACATTTTGAAGAACAACTTCGAAGCCAACTAATTCTTATATACTATGGAGTTCCTTACGTCAACATTTGTCACAATATTGGTCAAATATCAATTTCATAATATCACCACATTTTCTCAAAAATTTCCAAATTTCTAGGGTTTCCATAAATTATGTTTCCTCTTTATTTTGAAAGAAATTATTTCAAGATAACACTTTTCTACAACAATATAACTCAAAATCTCAAGGATTTTTAGAAAACAGTATGGAAACCCACTTTTAAAATCATTCACAACTCATGAATCAAAACCCAAGTTCAATCACCACAAGAAAGAGTCCCAATAACAACATAATTTGTAAAAATGTATATATAACTCAAAGAAAAATCCTTACCTCAAGTTCTTGAAGGAAAAAGAAAAGAAAACTCTAAAATCAACGGCGTCGAAACTTGATCTCCACCGCACACAACGTAGCTCTTGAAGAGTTCTCGAACTTTGATAAAGGAATTAGGGTCAAAATGTTAATGGGTTTGGAGAAATCAAGGATTTTGTGACGTTTGGTATAGGAAAAGTATAGAGAATGAGGAGAAATATGTCTTTAGAGAGAGAGAGATGATGAAAAAGTGATATACACTCAGCCTAAGAAGAAATAAAAAGGCAGATTTTCGGACTTCGTTTTCTTCCGTATGTGCGGCACCCATTCCTGCACATGCAACACGCCATTCCACACATGCGACATTCACCCTCACACGTGCGGTTAATCCCTCCACACCTGACCTCTGCTCATGCAATAAAAGCAGTCTTGCACCATCGACACCCCCTTCTCTTTGCACGTGCAGCCCAAGCCCCTGTACGTGTGGTCCTGCCTCCAGCCAGAAATGTTACCAGCTTGACTCGTGACACCCTAGATCCAACCTTGCACCTTTCGAAACAAGCAAAACTCGACTCTATAATAAAAATAAGGACGAGAATTTTAAAAGAAACTAAAAGTTTCCAAAAACGGTAAACCCAAACGCTCGACAAGGCCTCAAGTTAAACCCGACACTCCAACAAGTGTAATCCCAACACAAATCAAGGAAAAACGAGGCGGGTTACGTACTCGGCCATCACCTTTCCAATGGGGCTTGTGGATCTAATAGACATCGGTGGATTTGAAATCACCGGTGTCAAGAACCCAGGACCGCCGTTGTCGAACGTTGGTCCACAGATCCTTCCCTCTCTCTCTTTCTCTCTCTCTTCAATAGCACCATTTACTTATAGGGCTAACAACTCAAAACCCAAAGAATTTCAATTTCAGTCAAAGAGAAATGAGTTAGGAAGAGAAACGTGATCTTGAAAGGGCCTTCGAAGTAGCTATTCAAAACTTAAGATTTGCGAGAGACCGAAGATGGATTGAGATCGGCTTGAGAGTATCGATGGAGTTGGAGAAGAGCGAAGAGGAAAAAATACAAAGAGATCGATCAGGAGCTTCCAATCATACCACAATAGGAGGCGCGCTGAGGGTTTCTTCACCAAGGGCGTCGATGCTGGTGAGGAAGGTAGAGAGTCGGGGTGAACTCAAACGCTATTGTTGAAGAACCCATTCAAAACCTCAAGCTCAGAGAGAGAGAGAGAGAGATAGAGAGAGAGAGAGTGAGTGTGTGTGTGTGTGTGTGTGTGTGTGTGTGTGTGAGTCAAGTTATGAACATAGACATAGACGCTTAGAGTGAGAGAGAATGGAGAATAGAATGGGTAGTTTGGTGATAAGGGCAGAAATGTGTCCTTATCAACATAAAAGTTTAGCGCATGGACCTTTGAACCAAGGGAATTCAAATTTAGATTTATCTCCCGAGAGCCCTAAATTTATCATTTAATTAATAATTAATTTTTTAAAAAATCATTGACAAGTAGTTTTGCAAAATAAAATTACTCCCATACTGGGATAATAACATATCAGAGTTCTTTTTCTTTTTTTATTTTTAACATCTAATTACAAATTTATGATAAAATTTATAATTCTACTCTTTAACATGTATACAGTTTAGGGAAATTCTATTACATACACCTCCTACCATATGCCCGTCTAAGTTATGACATTTTCTTCTTTTAGTTATAACATTATTTTAGTTATAACTCATGAGATCTTTGATTATGTCTCATGCGTTGTTTGGTTATGACTTTTTATTTTCTTGTATTTTAGTTATAACTCAAAAAGTATAAAATTATACCATTTTCTTCTTATAAGGTGTATACGATATATACCCTTTGAGGAGTGTGTACCATAGTCTTTCCCGTAAGCTTATCGTCAATCTATAAATATTTTTCAAAATATACCCTAAAATGAAATTACTCCAATATTCATCTGAGTCATTGTACTATACTCACTTGTTTTTGGAATGTGTAGTTGTAAATCACTTCAATTGTAATTAAAATATATTTAATAGGTCATAACCAAACTTATAATCAAAACTCTACTGTATCAAAATTAAAATTAATATAATAAACATAATCACACATTACTTGAGATACAAACTACTTGAGGTATAACTAAAATAAAAAATCATAAGCTGTTATAATGAGCAATACAATATATCATAACCAAGTCATAACTAATACCATAATAAATTATAACTAAAAGATACAAATATCATAATTGAGAGATATAATACAACTATTTATTTATTTATTTTTAATGGTATATATCATAGAATTTCTCTATTCACTACAAGAAAAAACACTTTCCGTGACCAACATTTTGGTCGCGAAAAGTACCATATTTGGTCGCTAAAATCTTTTCGCGACCAAAATATGTTGGTCGCGAGTTGGTCGCCAAAGTCTCGTCACAGATAGTTTTCTGCGACCAAAAAAGCCTTTGGTCGCTAAAAGTGACCATTCGCGACCAACTTTTTTGGTCGCGGAAAGTCCAATTTATATTAGCCAAAAGTAAACTTTTAGCGACCAAAGATAAGTTGGTCGCCAAAAGTCAGCGCCTTTATCCAAAAAAATTAATTCTTTTGTGCTACCTGGGACTCGAACCTGTGACCAAGGAGTCACCATGCACCCAATCCACTCTGCCACTAACATGCTTCTTGTTCATATTTGGCAAAACATATATATAACCCATAAAAATTGGGTTATATATTATTTTATAAAACTTTTAATGCCTAAACAAAAAAATAGCATGTAATTACAGTAGTATCATTTTTTTTAAAATTTAATCCGCCATAACTTTCCGCGACCAACTTTTTTTTTTGGTCGCCAAAGGGTAATCTTCCGTGACCAAAAAAAGCCTTTGATTGCCAATAGTATACTTTCCGCGACCAACTTTTTTTTTGGTCCCCAAAAGGTGATCTTCTGCGACCAAAAAAGCCTTTGGTTGCCAATAGTATACTTTCCGCGACCAACTTTTTTTTTTGGTCGCCAAAAGGTGATCTTTCGCGACTAAAAAAAGCCTTTGGTCGCCAATAGTATACTTTCCGCGACCAACTTTTTTTTTTGGTCGCCAAAGGGTATACTTTCTGTGACCAACCTTTTTTTTGGTCGCCAAAAGGTGATCTTTCGCGACCAAAAAAAGCCTTTAGTCACTAATAGTATACTTTCCGTGACCAACCTTTTGTTTTGGTCGCCAAAAGGTGATTTTCCGCGACTAAAAAATTGTGGTCGCTAAAAGTTAAATTTTAATCGCAGAAAGTGAACTATTTGCGACAAAAAAAAAAAAATGATCGCCTGTAGTGATTCTTCCCATGCACATTTCAAAATTTGTTAGCCATAGGTAGAAGAACCTTTTAAAAAGAAGACGCAAATCTTTTTTTAACTTTTTCTTTCATTTTATCGTTGCAATAGTAAGATGAGAATATTGAAAGAGAAGTTGTACAGTGTAACACTAAAATTTGAACTCAAATATTGATAAGGAAGAATTTTATCTATTAGAATAACATCTTGATCTTTACAAGATTTTTTTTTTTTTTTTTTTTTTTTTTTTTTTTTTTTTTTTCAATCGATAGAAGAGTAATTACATTATGAAAACTATTTACATTTACATATCAAATAATACACAAGAATTAGAAAATTAACAAAAATCAATAATCTTGATCAAGCCACCAACCAAGTCAAGACCAACAACCACTAAGCACAACCTTTATAATGGGGTAGAAATAAACCAAACCATCACAAAGGATATCAAACTCTTCTTTATATGAGTTGAATCCGAAATCTCATATCACAAAAGGTGCTACACAATCATTAGACTAAATACTCTGATTAATCTTTAGAAGATTTACATATACATAAATTATAATAAATCATAAATTCTTAAAGTGAGGGAGGGAGACCTAAATAAATACAAGAAAATTAAGAGCAAGGAACAATTATAATAATAAGTTATAAGAGCTCTAGACATCAAATTCATCGTATTGGTTACAAAAATTTAATTCTTACATAAAAATGTGCCACCATGCAAGTTGATTAACAATAATTCAAAAATTTTCCTGTTCAATTCTAAAGAAATGATATCACATAATTGATGATAAAAACAAAAAACAAAAGGAGATTTATGACACAGAATAATGGGTACATGTGTGGGTGGGACTTTATTAAGAGATATGATTAATAATCAATTACGGACAAATTGGTATATAGGAGAAGTGGGTAGCACATGCACTAATTGGAAAGCATACCACCAAATTTAGATTCTTCCTTGAGAATAGTTTAGTCATTCGTATCGGAAAATTAATATTTTGGACTATCATATTTTTTTATTAATTATTATTTATTATATCTTTTTATATTTTTTCATCACCCAACATAAATAATTAATATCTTAGATTTTTTTAGCAATCATACTATCATAGAGCACCACATGATCATACTCCTAGATTACCAAATAATTCCCCGTTTGTATCTACATTTGGCCTAATCACATTCTTAAACATTGGCTAATCAATGCTAAAACGTTCAAAAATCTCCACAAATAAACAAATATGAATTAAGAAAACGATTAATGTAAATTTAAACAAATCTTCTTTTGTGTTATGTATGATTTCTCTCGCATTTTTTCTTTACAAATCTCTTTTCAAATTCTTAGTAAAAAATAAAAAATAAAAAAAATGCATGTATTACCTGAAGTTTGTAACCATTAAATTAGAATTCTATATACGGGAAAAAAAATAATAGAAATGATTTTTTTTTTAAAATTTGCAAGCTAGGTGTTGTATTAGGTTGACTTTAGAATTTGACATACTAACAAAATGTATAAATTCAAGAATTATTGCAAGTTGGGGAATAATCCAACAATCTTCTCCCTTTGACTTAAGATTTGCTTAAATTCAACAGTATGATCTGTCATATTGTTACATTATTATACATTATACATTAAACTGCCTTGTTTGAAAATATATTATTTAAATAATTTTTAAATTTTTTATAAAAATATATGTAAAAAAAAATATATTTATATAATAATTTATAATAACATTTTAATTTTTTAACTGAAATGTTTACTCCTAAAACGAAATCCTCTAAACTACAATGATTAATCATGTAGGTTGACTTCAAACCCAAGTTTCTTAATAGTCTGAATTTCAATCTTTCCTTGATGAGACACATAACCAAAGATTAGGCAAAGGATGAGATAGATGATGATTCTCATTCAACGAATTAGGCGTATAACTTAGTTGGCCATCATAATTCTCTCAAGGATTTGGTCTCAAGAGAAAGTTATGAGTTTAACTTTTTAGAGTTGAATTAGGAGCAAAAATTTTAGGATTGTTTTGAGAAGTTAACTTTCTAACTTTTTTTTGAAAAAACGTATAAAAAAGTAGAGAGGTGATATGATTCAAAATAGGTTAAAAGTCAAAAATTGACTTTTAACCCGATACCCAAAAGAGGCCTTAGTGATTTGTAACGGTGGAGAGGCTAAGTCCTATAGATGTTAATTTAATAACTAATAGTTGACTTTCATCTTTATAAAAAATAAAAAATACACAGAACAGAAACAGAAGCACTCAAAAAAATTCGTAGATGGTAATTTAACAATTAACAGCTAATTTTCGCCTTTATAAAAAATAAAAAATATACAAAACAAAACAGAAGCGCTCAAAAAAATCTCACCTATTTGTTTCACACAGGTGTCTCGCTATGTGAAATTGCTCTATGAACTAATTTTTTTTTTTTTCAATTCCAAATTGTGTCTATTTGAGAAGGGGCACAATTTCCTTCAAAGTCAAATTGATGCCACTGCATTCAAACCATTACAATGAACAGTTAACTATTTTTTTTTGTTAATTTGTTGTTTTCATTTTTTATTAGGGAATACCTATAACTCCAATCTTTAATTCATTCACCCATGACTCCAAAGTCAATCTTGAAACTAGTGAGTTTCTTGGTGAGCCAATTCTCAAGTTTTAAGCAATAGATATCCAATATCTACCATGGTTCCATTTACTCAAGTTTGGAACACAAGAAACTAGCTGAAGACAACAGTTGACAAATTCCTTGATTGTTTCATCCATGTGCCCTACCTTTCTCTATCTGTGTGTATGAGAGAGAGAGAGAGAGAGAGAGAGAGAGAGAGTTACAAACAATGATATATTGATTATAAGCTTCAATCAAATATAGCATAATAAATTATTCAATTATCCAATGATCAAGACTAAGTTCCCTCGAAAATGTATTAACAACTTATTTGAGTTTCAATTAACCTGTACAATTAGAGCATGTTTGATTGGGTGGATTAGAATATGGATTAGGATTATTAATCCGTGGGCCCAATTATCCTATGTTTGTTTTAACATTTTAGTTTAGGATTATTAATCCAATGGATAATTAATCCAACAAATTTGTAGGATCATTAGTAATAGGGTAGGGGTGATATTATTAATCCAATGAATATTAATCCTATTGGATAGTGAATACCACACTAATTTAATAGAATTATTAATATTTCACTATTAATCTTGTGAGTCAAACATAACCTTAGGGAATATAATACATGGGATTTGGGAGCTTGAATGAGCGGATGGATGTTGAAGAACCCAACAGATCGCTCCATTGGTCCCCGGAGTTGCCCAAAATCCGATATCCCTCTCCCACCATCTCATTTCTCTTCTCTGACTTGTACATTGTCGCTAGCTTCCCATGGTCCTCCGAGGCTCTACACAGTTCAAGACAGTTAAAGATTTAGTCAAAGGCTCCAATACCGATAAAAGTTCAACAAAGCGGGCAATTCTAAAGCTAACCCATCTTGAATATAACAATAAAAATGCACACCATCTTTAATTTGGATGCTTAATTGTTTATCAAAAGCTAAACACGTACATCCTTCATCATCTATTAAAGTCCAAAAAAATCATATTAAATCAGACATTATCATTAATCTGGGACCCTAGAAGACAAAAAAGAAAAACTTAGACAAGATCATCTGGAAAATTAAATATGCCAATTGCATTTATATCCTATTGAAGGGACATATTAGACACTCAAAAAATGGCAAAAGTTAAGTTGTCCTTTGGCATCCAATAAAAATGGACTAGCATTATATTAAACTAATATAGACCATCTGATCAAAGTAACATTTGAGGTATATATTTCAGAATCTAAGGTGCATTCTCTGACCAACTTAAATAAATAGTGCCATCAGGTTGTTGTGTGGCTATGTTCTGCTGCACCGAGGCTGTATGGTAGGTACTCTGTGGAATGTACCTAGCTCCTAGTATCAATCTTCTATGAAAAATTAGCATTAGATACAACAAGGTAGGGATGTAAAGGAATCAGGCATTAACAAGCTCTAGTTAAAGCAATTTGAATTGAAGAACAACAAAAATCCAACGAATATTTTTCATTTTTATTTCCAAACTTCCATGTTCCGAAAAAAGGATTTCTAGTAGCGGACATTAATACCACATATTAGCAAGAAAATGCCCTAAACACTACGGCTTGTCAAACATCATCCCAACTAGAAAGTCTTTTTCAGAAGTGGACACAAGAACAGGCCAAGGACCAACACTTGGTGCCATTGCTACCAGCTTTTCAGATGTCAATAAGGCACATAAATGAGAGAGGGCCAGCTCCAAAATTCAATAATGGGGATAAGCCTCTTGTCAATGAGCTAATTACTCATCTCATCCGCAAGATTTAGCACCACAAGATGACCAGAGCTAAGCCAGTGTCCTCACAAATCAAGCCCAGCATATTGTTGGACCACAATATACCTAATGCTCATTAATTATCGGTTATAAAGCATGCCCCTATCCTAAAACAGTGATATAGAGAAAAAGAAATGTGGACCACTACTCACCCAGCCACGATATGCTCAGCCTAAGCCCAGAAGCCTAAATTTCAACTTAACAAGCCTCAATCTTATCATGCAGCAAAAAGTCTCAAACCAGAAAAGGAGGCTACTATCCTTAGAAATTAGGAAACTCTAATTTGCATATACGTGTCCACTGTATGTCTTGTGTGTGTATCTGTCTGACACATGTTGGACAGTTCTACGTGGGCTCCAGAGAGTGTATGTGCTCCATAGACCACTAGAATTTAATGGTCCTCCCAGTTTTGTGATATCTTCTTTTTTCTTTCATAAAATTGATCTTTTGTAGAGGATAAAATAAAGGTAATTTGACATTTCTTTGCAGAAAACAGGTCCCAAAGACGAGCTAGTTATGGGACCAAAAGGTTTAGGCAAAGACTGCGATTGGAAGTTGGCATCATCACTCAAAATTTGCAACAGTCCTTTGTTAGAAACACTAGCATCAGATCAAATTAGGCCAAGAAACCTATGTACAGGGAACATTATATGATGGGGAGACTTAAAAAATTCAGGAAACAGATTACCACAAAAAATAAATCCCCTTATGCAGGAATCGGAAACCATATTGAAGCATAAGTGTTCTCTACAGAAGACGCAACTAATGAAATTCAGGACACAAAACTTAGTCCTTTTAATGACCAAAAAAAATTGATAACATGGACAGGACAGCAACAAATAACAAAGAAAACTAAATCCTTTTGTATAGAAAAAATAGAAACCGAATAAAAGAGAAAATGTGTCTCCATTAGAGGCAATTGAATGAAAGAATGTAAACTTGCATACTTTTTCATGAAAGACGACTCTTTTTAAAGCAAAAAAAATTGCTATCAAGCCAAATCATAATGATCAATCATACATTGCATCAGTTTAACATGTACGGTATCTGAGTTACACTCAACAATCCCAAATTAATTTTAAAGGTATTTGATGGAGCATCAAATAAATGAAGGTGGCACTTCATCCTAGAACTTTTGCTTGGTATGCAAGATGATCTAGGTATCCTGGTGAAATGAGATATAGACAATATAAAATGGATCTCTAGGAGGTTGGTGATTAATTTCAAGTGCATAACAATCTTTGTTGTAGATTGAAACAAATTAGGATGAGGAAAGCATACTTGAAGTAGCTGACATAAAAGAGAAGAAGAAAAAAAAAAAAAAAAAAAAGAGTACAGACTACATGGGCTGAGGGGGCTGCTGAGTTTTAAAGAACGAGCTGAAGTTTATAAACTGAAAATAGAGGAAAGGGAATAATTGACAAAAGGAGCCATGCCCCTTGCAAAAAGAAGCAAACTAGACCAGGCTACATAGGCATCAGAGTGCTATCATAAATTTTAAGCAGTAAGTTCCAATTTGGCCAGTAATTCCATTTATGAGCAACGTCGGTCCTGAGTCAGACTACATTGGCATACGCAAGCTACATAGGCATCAGAGCTGTCGAGAAGTTGGCTCAAACCTCTTCTTCACCATGAAGAAAGAAGAAGAAAAGAGAAGCTTGGCTTCTCTTGTGAAGAAGGAACCAGAAGCTCCTGAATGATTGAGAAGCAAGTAGCAAACTTCAATTTGGATTGAAGCTCTGTGAAGGTCATCCATGGAAGCCATCCTGAAGCTTCCCGAATGTGGTGAATTGGCGTCACTGCTTGCGTATCTCACCCTGAAGGAACTCTATAAATAGAGAGGTAAGGAATTGTATTTTGATAGGCAAATATTGAATTGAAGAAGAAGAGAGTGGTGAGGAACCAAGAATGAAATTTGTATTTCTCAAAAATATATAAAATTTTTGCTGCCCGTGGCGTAGGCTATTGCCGAACCATGTAAAGGCTGTGTTTGGAGCAGCTTTCTAAAACTAATTCCACCCTTACATTCTAATACTATGTTTGGTTTAAGTTTTCAAATCATGATTCCAAATCAATTTCAAAACATATTTTGAAAACATGTTTGGTGAACCAAACAGTTTTTCAATTTTTGGTTTACCTGGTCATCTGCTCAGACATCCTCCCCGGATGTTTGGCCGGTTGACCAGAATAGTACTCTCTCTCTCTTTTTTTTTTTTTTTTTTTGTGCAATAGCCAATCGCCAATCGCCACCTTTTATTTGGAAAAAAAAAATTATATTTGTTTTTGATATTTTTTAAATATAGAAATTATTTTTTTAGACCAAAATGACAAATTATTTTTTTGAATTGAATTTTAAAGAGTTTGGTTATGAGTTTTGAATAGAATTTTTAATAGAGTTTTGAGTTGTGTGTTTGGTTATGAGTTATAAGTTTTTCAATTAAGTTTTGAAAACTATTTTCAAAACTCATAACCAAACAAGTTTTCTCATTTCATATGTCACATCAAAAACTCAAAACTCAATTCAAAACTCTTTTTAAAACTTATAACCAAACAAATTTTCTCTTTTCCAAGCATAATTTCAAAACTCATAAACTCAAAATACAACTCTATTCTCAAATCATAATTCTAAAACTCTACCAAATACTACCTATGTTTCTCTCTTGTGTGTGTTTGTTTGCATCAATTTGTGGCTCCCCCTGACCCAATAAATGGTATTAGAGCTTGGTTAGGCGAATTCTCAGTGAAACAGGGGCATTTTTCAGAATTGCCCAGATTTCAAAATTGTCGAAATCAACTTCTGAATATACCAAGAGGTCCGTCTTGTCAAGATAAGTCCAACGGTGTAAAGAACAGGTCCAGAAGACCTATCATGCACCCTCACGCGCCTCGATAAGATTGGTGTGTGAGCCCACTCTCACTATGCGTTGCATGCATGTCTGAAGGAAGGAGGAGCGTGAGCTCAGTTTCACGCACACGCCCCACGTGCACTGACTAAGAGCCACGTATGCTAGAAGTTGACATGTATCGCACGTGTTGGTCGCTACGTTATCCGTGATGTCACTGAAGGACGATGATGTTAGTGCCACGTATGTCCCACGTTAGTGCCACGTTAGCCTGCTACGTCACCATCGACAATCTGGTCAACTGTCACATCAATTGCCACATCAACAGGTTTGACCGCCACGTCAGTGTTGACCGTCACATCATCAGCCCAGTCAGAAACAAAATATTCCCTCTGTGACGAAATATTCTGATGGAATATTCTCCTTTGTGACGAAATATTCTCTGAAAGGTTTTGGTCAATTTTGGGAGCACTTGTAGGCCGATTTTTGACGTAAGGAGAGTAGCCCCAAGCTAAATCGACTGTTCCGGACGCAACTGCGCTATCCATTTCTTCAGATTCATATTCAAATTTCTCGAGGTTATCAAGGGTGTTGTATTCCAAACTATTGTAGCATTTCTGAAGAAGGGCTCTTTTGGTGGTTTCAGAATTTTGAAGAAGAATGGTTGAAGAAATAACTTCATCAAGTAACCAAGGAAGAAGGAGTTCAATCTCCAATGCCAAATTTGAGGTTGAAAAGTTTGATGAAAGAAACAACTTCGGCATGTGGCAATGCGAAGTCTTAGATATGCTCATCCAACACGAATTGGATATCACTTTGGAGGACAAACCTGCAGAAATGTCCGACAAAGATTGGATCAAGATCAACTGGCTAGCCTGTAGTACCGTTTGGCTATGTTTTACAAAAGATCAGAAGTATTCTGTCATAAAGGAGACGAATGCCAAAGATCTCTGGAAAAAGTTGAAGGATAAGCACATGACAAAAAGTATAGAGAATCGGTTATACTTGAAGAAGAAGCTTTTCCGATTTCAGTATAAAGAAGGAAGTTCGATGTCCGAACACTTGAATAACTTTAACAAGATTCTTGCCGATCTACTCAATCTGAATGTTGAAGTTGAAGATAAAGACAAGGCTTTATTGCTGCTGAATTCCTTAACAGATGAATATGAGCACTTGATTACCACACTGCTCTATGGAAAGGAACAAATCTAGTTTGAAGATGTGTTTAACACATTGGTTAACAATAAGTACCGAAAGAAGGATAAGAGGCCCATTATCAAGACACATCAAGTGGAGCATTAGTTGTACAAGGAAGATTGGAGAAGAAGAAGCAATCTAGGAGGGGATCATACAGAAGCAGCAAAAACAAATTCTGTTCCATGTCTAAGGAACTGTCAACCAGAAGAATACCTGCTATAGATGAATGTGCCCTTTGTCGAAAGAAAGGACATTGAAAAGCTGATGGTTAATGACAATGAGACATCTATAGTCAGCCTTGCTTAGGAGAATGAAAATTCAGATTGTGTTTGTATTGCTCCATCATTTCCGTGCCATTCTGATGAATGGATTATGGATTCTGGATGTACTTTCCACATGTGTCCCAATCGGGACTGGTTTTCTGACTTTGAGAAGTTAGATAGTGAAGCAGTTCTTATGGGTAACAACGCAGCCTATGAGACAATGAGAATAGAAAGCATCCAACTGAAGTTGCATGATGGAACAGTTCGAGCTCTGAAAGAAGTATGATATGTACCAGAATTGAAGAAGAATCTCATCTCGCTGGGCGCTTTAGCATCCAAAGGTTTCAAGATTACCTTGGAAGGTGGAGATCTCGTAGTAGTATTGGGAACTCAGGTCATGATGAAAGGAAACAAGAAGAGGGATTTGTACTTCTTGCAATTAAGTACAGTTGTAGGTGGAGCAGCCACCAACAGTAGAAAGAATTAAGAAGTTGACAAAGTTGACATAGATTGCACGAAGACTAAAGTCAAGTTCGAGACGGAAGAACAATGTATGGAAGAAAAGATAGAATATGTGCATACCAATATATGGGGGCCTTCTAGAGTTGCATCGAAAGAAGGTAAGCACTGTTTTGTTACATCTATTGAAGAATATTTTCATCGTGTTTGGGTGTACACTATAAAGACTAAGAATGAAGTTGTGAACATCTTCACAATATGGAAGAAGATGATGGAAAATTAGATTGGCAAAAAATTGAAGACCTTAAGATCAGAAAATGGTGGAGAGAATATTACTGATCTGTTGAAGGAACTCTATCAGAAAAAAGGTAGAGTACATCACATCATTGACAGACGAACTCTACAACAGAATGGAATGGCAGAATGGATGAATAGTAGTCCATTGGAAAAAGTGCGTTATATGCTTGCTCAATCCGATTTAGGTAAGCAATTTTGGGCTAAAGCTGTGACATATGCCGCTGCCTTATCAATAGTCTGCTGACTGCTGCAAATGAAGGAAGAACATTTTTGGAGGTATGGTTCGGTACTCATGCCAATGATTATGATCAATTGCATGTATTTGGTAGTTCGGCTTACTATGATGTGCAGAGAAGTAAGCTTGATCCTAGAGCCAAGAAAGGAGTATTCTTGGGCTTTAGTCGTAAAGTAAAAGGGTACAGGCTTTGGTGCCCTGAATCGAAGAAGGTCAAAGTTAGCTGAGATGTCACATTTAATGAGTCTGAAATGCTTAAGCAACTCAAGCTTGAAGACTCTAGTGGACAGAACAAAGCCATTGGAATGTAGCAGGTGGAGTTTGATGCACCAGTAGACTCAGAAGAATGAATTAAAGAAGGTGCAATTGAAGAAGAACCAGTCACAGTAATATCGGAGCAATCAGAGTCTATTGCTACGAAGAAGTCGAAAAGAGAGACCAAAAAACCGGCAAGATACACGAATATCATATCTTATGCATTTCTAGCAGTTGGGAATGATATCTCAACAACTGAAGCAGCCAAGAAGAATCCCTAGCAAGAAAGGCTAGCTGAAGAAGAAGTACAAAATATGCACAAGAACAAGACTTGGGATTTGGTATGACTACCAAACAAAAAAAAGGAAATCGGCTGCAAATGGAAATTCACTAAGAAGAATGGTGATTTGAATGAATAAATTTTCTTATCTCAACTTGGAAGGTTTCGAGTAGCTGGAAAGGAAAATTTCATTTAGAAGAAGAAATCACTTAATAGAATGAAACAATCACCACGACAGTGGTATGATTGGTTTGATCATTTTACGGTTGCACAGAAGGAGACTCTTGGGATGAAGAATCTCCAAGAGAAGGTTAGGGTCAGAAGCATAGTGCATCTCTCCTAGCAGAAGAAAACTAGTAGAAGAATAATAGAATTGGGGTTAAGTTCAAATAGAGTTTGGACTTAATCCATTTGGAGCACATGTAAGCACCTTCGGGTGCATGACAGTGTTGATTGCTCACTATATAGTTTGGATGGAGATTTTTTCGCCAAGGTGGAGAATTGTAGAGAAGTTGGCTCAAACCTCTGCTTTCACCATGAAGAAAGAAGAAGAAATGAGAAGCTTGGCTTTTCTTGTGAAGAAGGAACTAAAAGCTCCTGAATGATCCAAAAGCAAGTAGCAAACTTCAATTTGGATTGAAGCTCTGTGAAGGTCATCCGTGGAAGCCATCTTGAAGCTTCTCGAATGTGGTGAATTTGGCGTCACCACTTGCGTATCTCACCCTAAAGGGACTCTATAAATAGAGAGGTAAGGAATTGTATTTTTATAGGCAAATATTGAATTGAAGAAGAAGAGAATGGTGAGGAACCAAGAGTGAAATTTGTATCCGTAGACATAGGCTATTGCCGAACCACGTAAACTCTGTATTTCTCTCTTGTGTGTGTTTGTTTGCATCAATCTGTGGCTCCCCCTGACCCAACAAGAGTGCCATTGCAAATTCTAAGCAATAAGCTCCATTTCTAGCCAGTGACTCCATTTTATCCAGTGAATTTATTTGTGAAACTTCTATTTCATTAGAAATCTGTTTTTTCCCATTGTTTTATTTTGGCAGTGGTGTGTCAGATGCTTATCTTTTACCAATACCTTCCCATTGCATGTTCGCCGAGATTACACAGTTCTCAATTTGATTTTAGTGTTAATGTAAAATAGCCCATCTATACCTCAATTGTATGAAATATCAATGTGCTAATCATGGTTATGATGCTCCCTAGCTTAAAAGAAAGGTTAAATTCATAAGGAACAAGTAGAAAGGTGAATATGTGAACTGATCACATCAGACGAGCATAGTTAACCTAGAACTTCATATCCTAACATAAGGATGAGAAATAATTGGAAACTTTGATCATAAATCCCCAGATTTGGAGAATGGAAGCCTACTTTCAACCTAGGACATAGAGGAACAATGAAATTTGGGGATGCTTCACAATTTTTTAAGTTTCTATACCATGTAATTTCACAATTCAATCATTGTTCTACTGATCCTTGATGTAAACTAAAATCCTAGTCAACAAGATGGATAATAAGTTTATTCATTTGAATAATTCTCTAAGTAGACAAATCCAATTTTAAAAGTCAAAGATATACAGCATCAAAACATAATTAATTCATCAAAGCACATCTGCAATGTGATTTTTTGCATTCAAAATAAGATTTCTGACTGTAATGATCGATATTTGACATGTTCTGCTTAATACCCCTGAAGTCTGAGGTCAAAATGTTAGCCTTTAGCAACACTTCAAAGGTTGAAAGTATGTGCAAAGCTAATAATAAAACTCTAATTAATTTTCAATCAAAATAGAAGGCATTATATCAAACAAGTTTGTCCTATAAAAATCATACATATAACAAACCCATATGCCTTATAGGGCAGAACAGTTTGAATACTAACCTCAATATGAGCTTGTCCCAATCCTGAAAACCTGCATTGATCAAATTCTCAACTGTAACACCTCTTTGAATTTCGCTTCGCCCTGTTAGCAAGAAAACCTTGAATCCCAACTTCAAAACCTCTTCATAAAGCTTCAAACTTGACTCAATTGGAGGTGCCATAGCCTTCCCAACCCACTTATCAAACTCCACGCTGTCAAAAATCTCTAACCTACATATCAGAAATCAATGAATTACTCAAAACTACCCATCTTCCATGATCAAAATCAAATTCCATCAAAACCCATTAGGCCACATCAAGTATAAAAGTTGTCATTTATCAATTTAAAAACAGACAGTCCAATTGAATCGAAAAATTGGCAGAGTTTGAAGAAACTTACCCATAACCATGCTCAGAATAGTATGGAAGATTCGAAAGCAGAGTCTCGTCAATGTCAAATACCCAAACATCATTCCCATCTTCACTCAATTTGACGCTTGTCGCATAATCTCCAGCTTCCTTTGAAACCATTTCGAGGTCGATTCTATAAGCCGGACCCATCATATAGTCCTTCACATAACCAGCACATTCAGGTGGAATTGTTTTCCAGGGGCTTAAATTATTGGTCTCAACGACGAATCTCCAACTGTTACACTGTAATTGAAGTTCATCTACTGATTCCTTGAACTGGTTTTCAATAATGTTTTCTGGGTATTGAATGATCAACGGTCTCCGAAGGAGGTGAGAATTCAAACTTTCATGAGAAAAGGCAAAAGAAAACAGAGAAAACAGAAAGAAAAATCTCAAGAAACCCATTTGGGGAATTAAGAGAATCACTGTATCTCAAAGAAACCAATTATTCAAGAATCCAAAAAGATTATGAAGTATCGTGAACACGTATATATACACAGAGAAAGAGAAAGAATCTGAAGGGATGGTTTGTGGGGTATGAACTTTTTCAGAGAGATTGGGAATGAGAATATGCTTTTCTTGATGTGGATACGAAAACCAAATGAATAGTAAACTTGTCTGATGAAGAGGGAGAAGAAGAGTGGCGTGTGCGTGAAGCAATTAGCAAAGCGAAGCAAATGAGGATTGTAACGGACCAACTGAATTTAAGAGCAAAAACCGTATGTAGACAATTTTGAGGCAAAACAACTTAATGTGATTTTTTTAATATATTTGTAAATTTATTTGAGATAAAAATTTGGGAGACTTATTTATAAGTCCTTTTTCAGAACCTTATGCTAGGGTAAGTTCTGTGTAATTTCTTATAGAGTCTCAAGTCCTATTTTCATAAGAATCTATTCCACAAGATCCTAATATTTTTACCCCCCATTTTGCATACCTTCTCTCTCTCGCTCTATCTCTCTTCTGTTGGTCTTTTGTTTATGTTTTTTCTCAGAGATTCCAGATGCGTACCAGAGACCACTCATTCATACTCTCATTAGACATTAGCAGAGATTGGAGAACAAACATCCCTTAGTTTAGTTACTTATACTGATCATACACATATATAATTTTTTTTTTTAAATAATAAATAGATGAAAGGCTTTATAAGGCACGAACGACGGTGGGCGTCGGACACCGTTCCCGGTAACACATTGAGTGCGGGATCGTCTATTTCAGTTCTCTCTCTGTTTTCAAACTCGCTCTGTTTTTAATTAATTTAAAATTATAATTTTTATTAATTAATTTAGATTTCACATATATTATTGACAATTTTTTAAATTTTACAATTAATAATACAAAATAAAAATATATTAAGATTATATATCTATTTCAAAATAAACGAATTAAAAAAATAAAAACTTATTAAGTTTGCGAAACGTAACGTGACACATTACGTTACGTTTATGTAAATGTCACATTACGTTTATATAGGTGTGACGTTACGTTACGTTTATGTAAGTGTCACGTTATGTTCATATTGGTGTCACGTTACGTTTATATAGGTGTCACGTTACGTTACGTTTATGTAGATATGTCACGTTACGTTTATGTAGGTGTCACGTTACGTTCATATTGGTGTCACGTTACGTTTATATAGGTGTCACGTTACGTTACGTTTATGTAGATATGTCACGTTACGTTTATATAGGTGTCACGTTACGTTTATGTAGGTGTCACGTTACGTTTCGTTTATATCAATTTCCTATATATGGTTTTATTACTTATTTATGATATTAACAACTAATATTGAGGGTAAATGTGTCAACAAACTTTCCACAGGACTTATGGGAACATAAGTTTTTTAGTAGGACCATATGTAGCATAAGTCTCCCTAATAGGACTTCTAAATAATTTTCCCTAAAAAATTACTAATTTTATATTATAATTGAGAAATTTTATGGGCGTGTATCATCTGTGCTGGGACGGAACTAGAAGATTCGAGTTTTGAAGAGCAAAATCACATGTAACTTTTTAACCAAAAAAAAAAGAAAAAGAAAAAGAAATTAGAGGTATTTATGTATAAATATTAATTTATGAACTTATACTTCTTTAAGTTCTAATTAAGATTTTTTAGACTTTTAAATCTTATTAAATTTTTAATAGTCGGAATTGCGTTTTAAACAATGATTGTTTATCATCTATGATTAGTTATAAAGAAATATGATGATTTGACATTTATTTTGATTTTCATAACTTTAAAACATCAACTTTCAAATTGAAAAAAACTAAAAAAAAATATTATGTGCCAAAAAAAATAAAATAAAATAATTTTTGTTGTTGAAGACATTGAAAAAAACTAAATTATTTTTTTGTGCAAAACTGAAAATTTTGTGTCTGTAAAGGAGTATGGTGATGGAACATTGATATGCAAAACTGGCAAAAAAATTTTAAAAATGAAAAAACTGATAATGTTCTCAGTTTTAGAACTGAAAAAAACTGTTAATGTTCTCGGTTTGATTGGATAGTTGAATCAAACCAATAAGCAGAAAGGCAAAAACATCTAATCTGATGCTATTTTTTTTTAGCAGTTGGTGAAACAATTATCTAGAACATTATTATGTAAAATTGATAATACTCGTAATTTTAAAAATTAGAAAAAATTGATAATATTCTTAATTTTACCAAATAGGACTTATTGGTTCAAAAAATATTAAATAAGACCTGAACTGCCATAACATTTGTATATAGGACTTTTAGGTAATTAACAGAAAAAATTATAGGCAAATTTCATTTTACTCCTTGTGGTTTGAGTCATGTGTGGTTTACCCCTCTAATATTTGGAAATGACCAAATAACTTTCATATGATTTGTTAGTGCACCGTTAAACATTCTATCCAACTTAATAGCAAGTGTGAAACACGTGACAGGCATAAGGGGCTCATTTTTAAATCTCACAGGAGTAAATAGCATATGGAATAAAGCACATGGATTTAAAGTTCATTTTGTCTTCTAAACAAATGACGAAAATATTCATAATTCATACACTTAATTTATTTATATATAGGGGTATTTTAGTCTTTTTTTTAAATCTTTAACAAATCTAATGGTGCACTTTAGTCTATAAACCACAAGGGGGTTATGTTCCAAATGTTAGGGGATAAACCGTACACGACCCAAATCACATGGGGTAAAGTAAAGTTCGTCCAAAAACTATTATAAAACTTGATTTATACTAGCACAAAAAAATGAATAATATTACTATTAATAGGGTATTCTTTGTCAACATAATTGACAACAATGATATAATTAGACATATTTCTTTTGTTTGCATTAACTTAACAAAAATATTACTAACTATTATTATAGACATATTTCTTTTGTCTGCCTTACCTTAACAAAAATATTACTAACTATTATTATGTATTGGTCTACTACAGTTAAATATTTAAAAATGTTGTAATCGACACTTTTATAATATATATATATATATATAAACATTTATGATAGGTTCGACATCAAAATCTTATGTAATATATTTCTCAATAAATATGATCAAGTAATTTGCTAAAAAATCATTTTCCTTCTTATTATGCATAGTTTTGAAAATTTTTATAATTGAAAATGTATATTTTTATGCGTATAATAATAATCCATTTCAATAAGTGGTATTAAACTTTATGAACTTATTTTTAAGAAATTCATGTTGAAATAGACAATATTTTTATTTCTAGACAATATTACTATTTTTAGAAAATTAATAAGCAATAATGAATGCAAAATAAGATGTATAAGAAAATTAAAGTGTGATTTAAAAAAAAAAAAAAATGACATATGAACAAAAGACAAAAATATAAGTAACTCTAAATAATATAGAAATATAACGAATAATACATATGACAAATAATAGATCAACATTTGATAAAACTCGATTTAGAAACTATTTTTAAATTTTTTTAATATAAATAATTTGAAAGGTGCAAACTACTAAAATTTTGGGATGCGATGCACTCCAGTTTGAAATTATCTATTAATTATTAGTGTAATATGCATTGTTTTTAAAAATTTTGGTTATGACCTTTGTAATATTTTCTTACGATCAATGGTAGTGTTAGTTATGACTTATTATGATTTTGATTATAATATTATTTTAGTTATAATTCAAGAAATCTTTCCTCATATGTGTGGTTATAATTTTTTTCTTTTTTAGTCTTGACTTCTATAAGATTGAATTATGACATTCGTAGGAATCAAACTTAAAAATGTCATACCTTGCGGTGTATACATAGCATTACCATTATAGGTTTGTCAACATATCTTTTTCGATATATGCTGTCTAATTTTAATATTTCTTGTGAATTAGTTAATCTTAGGTAGGATTTTATTATTTTTAATTTTTATTTATTTATTTTTGGCACAAGCAACGGGTCTTGTGAATAACGTTATACAAACAATGAACACAATTTATTTATTTATTTATTTATTTTTTTATCTTTTTATATAATTTAGTACATTAATTGAAGTGTTTTGTTATATTTTAAAATTTTAAAATAAAATTAAACCATCAATATAAAGAAAACATTCAAGATTAGAATAACATAGAGAATTTTATTTATAAAAGTATAAATATTTATATTTTTCTAAAAGCTAGTTCAATTTTTTATTTTTTCTCCAGTTAGGAGTAATTATCAGAGAAAGAGGGAGAGGAGAGAGTGTGAGACTGAAAAGTAAGGAAAGATGAGGGTGTTAGGGTCTATATATAGCGTAAGGGAAAAATATAGTGGATTTTGGACCCACAAATCCGGCCAAAATGGTGACTTTTATGCGTAGAAATTGAACAGACCGTTTGAGCAAATAAACTTGTGCTTGAGCGGTGAATAAAATTCAAACTAATCACTTGAGTGAATAATTCTAAGTTCGAACGAAGAATAAAGATTTATAGTATCTCAAACTTTTGTAGAGCAAACCGTTCGAGCGAACAATCCAATGAAACAAACGTAATTAAGGTCAAGTTTGGCAACCCTAATATAATCTATATTTTTATCTTTTTATCTTTTTTTCATCACATCATCTCTCTACTTTTCTGCACATCTTTTCGTAAAAAGACAAAAAGTACACTTATTTAGGTCATTCCAAACAACCCCTAACTCTCAATTAAACTCATATTAATATCATAATTATTTTGATATAAAATCTCATAATTATATAATAATGTCATAAGCCTTGTAACCACAAAATAATAAAAGCTAGATGCTTTGTTTTACCATAAGGTGTACATTTAGCAATTTTTTGTAAGCAAAAAAAGAAAAAAAAAAGAAGAAAAAAAAGAAATTTTATTGAGTAATAACATTGGTGTTGGTGATGGGAGGTGCCAAAGGCATTGATGATAGTGGAGCGGGTATGGGAAATGTGGGAAAGAAGTTGTCTTTATTTATCTTCTAGACTATTACATATGTGAATATTTTAGATGGGGTTAACAATTTATATTTTGAGTTTTTTCAAAATGTCCCTATAGGTGGTGTTAGGGGTGTTTATGGATTCGACCGATTCGTCAAAACCGACTGGCTCAATCCAATTCACCTGCTTTTAAGTGGTTTTGATAGTATGGATGAACAGATGCTTAAATCTACCAATATTTTGACATATCGTGGATGAGAGGTTACTCAATCTAACCCAATCCACTAACCCCCTTAAGAAAATAATGTTATATTTTTATGCTTTGTATATTAAAAAATATGTATTTTATTCAGTAATAATACTAATTACTTATGAAATATAAAAGTTTGACCTCTATTTTAAGGGCTAATTACACATTGGTAATGATATAAGGACTTGTATTTCATAGTCACACAACTTTTTGTGTAGATCCAAAAGTCCTAAGTGCCCTTTGTTCTTTTTATTTTATTATTTTTTCCCCCTTTCTGATACGTACTTACTGGCGACCGGCGACCACCAATGATTGGGGTTCACCGACAATCACTGACCATCGACTCCTTGCTTCGCCCTTACTGACTATGAAGGAGTTGAATTTCTAATGATGTTCTAATCTGATATGGTCAAGATCACAAGACAAGACTCACCGAAATGTTCAGATTTAGAGCAGATCTGAGTAGGTCTACATCAGATCCGGTCAGAAAAATGATTGTCGGAGTATAATCATCTCTCTATGTCTGTCTCTCTCCTTCGATCTCTTAGTTTTTTTTTTTCCTCCTCTGATAAATCTAGAAATCCCTTAGATATTGATTTATGATTATGTATCAATTTTAATGAGTAAATAGCAATCCCAATCAAATGATCAAAGATAAATCAACACAACGATTTAACGTGGAAAAATCACAATTGGAGCGCCTTCAATTGTGATAAAAAATCACGGGCAAAAGCCATAAAATAATCCACTAAGAAGATATAAATGAATTATACAAGTGTATTCTCAATTAGCTAGTGACTCCACGCCCGAATCGAACCGACCCCTATGTGCCTCTTCCAGTTTCGTCTTCATATCGGAATTGTCTTGCCCAATGTTGAATCCATAATGCCGATGTCGAATTACGACGATGAGCCACTCCGGAATCCACAAAAGCTTCAGGCCCGAATTCTACGGAATCCACCGAAGAACAACACTCTCTTTTGTATTGAACGAAACAAATAATCCTTTGATGTATACTTTTCAAATTAGATTTAAACTCAAGCAAACATCAAAGAAACTAGCAAAGAAGCTTTGGTTAAAAACCTTAATATCCAAGAAGAAGATCTGGAAGTCGTAACCCAAAAAACGAATGAAACCACGTATTTATAGTAAACAGATCCACGATCTCCGCTCGAGCGCAAGAATGGCCGCTCAAGTGGATCTACGCTCGAGCGCAAGAATGACCGCTTGAGCGCAAAAACACGACTTCTAGTACTTTTGTAGACAGTTTAAACTTCTGGAACCAAAGATTCTCCACTCGAGCGCATAAACGGTCGCTCGAGCGGACAAGCAACTTCGAATGCATAGTCAGCGAAGTGGCAAACATGAAAGAATTAAGACTACAAACTCCTTTTCATAGGCACAATTCGGGTTGGATTCACATCTAAAACTCATAGCCTCATTGAAATAAAAGTTTGAATACAATTACAACTAAAAGGAGTTTTGTTAAACAAGATTGCCAAGACTAAAAACCTAACATTCTCTACTACAAAATTCTTTTTTTCTGTTTTAATGAAGAAAATTTTCAAATTCTAAACAAATATTTTTCAAGTTTTAGTTATAAGCGGTGAAAACTGAAAATTTGTTCCGTTCCAATTTTCAAGTGCTAAAATGAATCATGCTTTAAAGTTGCAAAATTTGTGTAGTTTCATAACATGCTTTAAAACTGTAAAATTTTGTAATTTCATAACATGCTTTTACTGTAAAATTTTGCTATTTCATAACATGTTTTTCGGTTTGATTAATAAGGAGGAATACTTAATGAAATCATGCTTTGAAATCGTAAAAATTTTATATTTTCAAAGCATGATTTTCAATTTGATTAATATAGGAGATTATTTGCTTAAATCCTATAAAATTGAAAAATAACTTACGTTTTTCCCCATTGTTGTTACTTTTTATTTTTATTTTCCAGTTTGTCAAAATTAGCAAAATTTGCTATGTTTTTTTGGCTAATTTCTCCATTTATTTATTTATTTTTTCCGACAATGTTCTGAATATTTTGGTGAGTCTCCGGCAATGTTGTTGACATCCAACGATGTTATGGACATTCCGGCGATACTCTGGCGACTTTACGGCAATTGAACATTTCGATGAGCCTCTGGTGACTGTCTGATGGAAGTCTGGTAGAGGTCCAATGGTGGTAAGATGTGCAGCATCCTTAAATTTTATTTTTACAAAAAAAGATTTTTTTGGTAACAATTAAAAATATGTAGGACTAATTGTTGCAAGTGATTTGCTTTGGGATTAGACGGATTTTAAACTCTACAAAGAGGATTTGCGGGTTAGTGCCCCTTATTTTAATTATAAAAAAAATGAAGAATTAAAATTTGGACTCAAATAAGGACCAAAAATAGTAAAAAATTACTCTAAAATAGCTTTTTTAAAAAATAAAAAAGGAAAGTCCAAACCGTTAAATTGATTTGCATCTACCTACCAATGCATATTCGCTGAACAAATATGAATTGATTTTTTCTAATCCGCTTAAGTTAAAACGGATGGAAGATGGAAGGCCACCCAACCAATCACTGAGCACCCTTAGTTGGTGTTTATGTAAAAATTATATTAAGAGAGGGATGAAACTTGAAACTATGATCATTAGTTTAGTAAAGGAAGTATCTACGACTTGAGCAACACATACATCTGTGCATTTTTTTTTTCCCTCTCTTTTCAATAGCTTTATTTTTAGGGTTTTATAGTCCTTTAAATAATAATAATAATAATAATAATAATAATAATAATAATAATAATAATAATGAAACTTTATGGGAAAAAGAATATAAAATAATTCACTTAATTTGATACGGAGTACTTTATCCTTTAGTATTTTTTCATGAAGTCGTTTTAGGATTGAATAATTCTTCTTTATATATAACACAATTGTTTGCTATTTGACGGGAACAATTTGGTCTTGCTTTTTTTTTTTTATGTCGTATTTGGTAAATGTGACATTTCTTGCAGTGACTTCTCCTTTTTAATTAGTAGTTTTTAACTTCAATAAATTATAGGAAAACTCTTAGGTGGGTATTGCATACCATATGCATGCACTATTATTTAAGTTCGTGAAGTGATTTTGTGAATGAAGAAACTTACGTAAATTTGTGTGCAGCTTAAGTACTTTTGTAAGATCACTTATGTAATTTGTGAAAACTTACGTAATTTTGTAAATTGTGCATATGGTGTGCAAGGTTGCACCCCAAACACTTCCTCATTATATATGTGAAGCAATTATTGAGCATCCTATGTTAGATTTATTTATTTATTTTTTACTTTTAAATTTTAGTTTTTAATGATTTATATAGTGGGTTTATTATATTTATTACTCCCTCTTATCCGCACTCACCATCCTCAAATATTTTTCATAGGGAATTGGTTGTCTCCCGTCATTAATTAATGACTAGATAGCACTGTTCATGTATGTGGGACTCTCCACATGGTCCAATCCAGATGTGAACCAGAGACCAAACTACCAAAACCCAGATAAACTAAGATTACAAGATTACAAATCTTTCCTATAGAACCCCAAATCCACCATTGAATTTATGTGATCTCAAACAGCATAATCATGCATTCCGTAGAAAGAAAAAGATTTTCAGTAGCTTCTAGCGATAATGCTGACACAATTTCTGACAATGATGACCTCTTAGCTGAGATCCACTATAAGAAAATACATGTTTGGCGACTAAAATTGGCGACCAAACCAATTTTAGTCGCCAAAAACACGACATTCATCGACTAAATATGAGCTTCAGTCGGCATTCATTGACACCTTTTAGCGACTAAAGTAATTTAGTCGCCATATAGTATAATTGGCGACCAAATTCCCCTTTAGTCGCTGTTTTTTAGCAGTTTAGGCTACCAACATTTGATTTTGTCGCCGTATTCTTTATTTGGCGACTAAACATATTTGTCGCCTAAAAAAGGACATGTTTTCTGATTACTTTTTGACGACGAAATCTGGGTTAGTCGTTGTATATTCAGTATTGGCGACGAATTTATGAATTTAGTAGCCAAAAAAGGATCTTCGGCGACCAATTTTTTGTCGCCAAACATGAATTTTGGCGACCAATTTCGGTTTAGTCGCGAAATGTTCGAATTTTTTTTTTTAGAGGGAAAATAAATGATTTTCGCGCCCAATACATATATATTACACACAGATTTCGTTCTCTTTTGTCTCACTCTCACACACCGACAGCAACATACCAAACCCCTCCCTACCAAACCCGTCGCTCACCACCGCCGATCATCACGATCGCAGGCCTCCGGCGCTCGCCACCAGCACCACTGCAAATCAGCGATCATCACCATCGCAGGTATGTTTCTGTCGGCTCTCTCCGTCTCTCTCTTGATCTGGTTCTATCTGCTTCTATCTGGTTGTCGATGTCTCTCCCATCCCCTTCTCTCACGATTAATTTTAGGGTTTTATATGTTTTTGTCCTTTCATTTTCCATTTATTTCGTACACAGATTTTTAGGGCTTGAGGTTTATTTCGTGAATGGGATCATCACCATTTATTTCGTACTCAAATTTATTTCGTACTCCATTTGGATTTGGGATTTGCATTCTTTTTTGTATCGTTCAAATGTGCCTCCTGTTTTGGCGAAAATGTTCCAAATCGGTTCGAAAATGTTCGAAATGTGCCTCTGTTTTTTGAACACAGTTGTTCATTTTGGATGCTTTTCTTGATTTACTATTATCATTATAAATGTGCCTCTGTTTTTTGCATCGAAAATGTTCCACATGTTCCGATGGTGTGACTCAAATTCGAATTAAGTAAAAGAATTTGTTTTTGAAAAAAAATCACAAATCGGTTCGATTCAATCCTAGTTATTGACAGTTAGGTCCATGATTTTATAGTTATGATTTTTATTTGAAATTTAGTTCCATTTATTTAAAGATATATATATATATATATATATATATATATATCTCAAGTATATATATTTGTCATACACTTAAGTATCTTCTCAATATCACTTATATATTCATAAGTTTTTAACCATTTTCTCTTGCAAATAAGTCCTTAACCCTCTTCTCCTACAACTGTGTTCTGATATAATGATAAGGCTAATTTTAAACAATTATTCAAATAATTATTATCTGTAAAATGATTATATATTGTCTGATATTTGAGAATGTTGTCATTATATTGTGCATGATGACTTTATTTATAGAAATTGTAGTTCCAAATTGAAATGAATCTCGTTTTCATAGTTTGGTTGAAAACTTTCAATATTTTCAAGATTCAGTTTGATTCCAAATTTCATAACACCATAGCTAATAATTCGATGTTAGTTTACTTCAAAACCAAACAAAATTCAACCTTGCTCTCCCCTAAGTCGAATCGTAACCAGCAAATCAGTTGAGAATAAGCCTGATGATCATAGTATCAGATCATCTACCCCAATTCCTATCCACCAAAACACTTCAGAATAAGCCCCTGACCACTTTATTCAAGAGACGAAAGACAAGTGACATACTTCAGCTCCACATCTACATTGGGTTAGGTAGTTGTCGTTTGAAACGCCTCAATTCAATATATATTTTTTGGACCTTAAAGAATTGCAAGTTTAAAATTATAAACTATCTGCATTCTCCTTTTAAAACAGTTAGCACTACAACAAAACTAACTATTTACGGCATCATGGTTACGACATGCATTAAATGCATGTCGTAGTTAGTACATTCTACGGCATTTTTTTTTTTGCAAGCCGTTAATGTTTTGTCAATAACAGCATACATACCATGTAAGTCGTTGCTTCATATATTTATAGCATGCAAAAGTATGCCGTAAAAAATATATGTTTTTACGGCTTACAAAAATATGTCGTAAAATATTTGCATTTAAGACGACATACATTTCATGTTGTAAAATATTATAACTTTACACGGCATACATTAACATGTTGTGAAAACTTCCACAAAAAAAAAAATAATAATAATCAAAATTTTTTTTATGGCATGCAAAAGCATGCCGTAAAAAATGTATATTTTCACAACATACAAAAATATGTCATAAAATATTTGTACTTAAGATGACATACATTTCATGTCGTCAAATATTATAACTTTACACGGCATGCATTAGCATGTCGTGAAAACTTTTATTAAAAAAATTTCAATCCGATTTTTTTTTTATTTAAAAAAGTTAACAATTTCCAACCAAGCTTCTCACCTTAAATTTTCCTAATTGAGGAAAATATAAAAAATAATTTATACATTATTTTATAATTTAGTGTCTCTTTTAAGGGATAATCGCACCCAGTGGAATTTTGGAGAAAAAAAAATTATACATTCATGAAAAAGTTTATAATTTTAATGATTAATATTTATATGGCTTCTTACTAATTTGTAATTATTATTTTTTAAAATTACCTTGATTTGATATTTTTCTTTCTTTTAATAATTTATTTATTTTTTACTTTTTAGATGTGTTTAATCTGAATACAACTAAAAAATAAAATATTTGTTAAAAAAATAATAAAATATAATATATATGAAATGTATTAAATTATATATTTTTTTGAATTTAGTGATTTTGTTTTAAAAAAAAAATTAAAAAGTAAATATATGTAAATTATTTGAATTCAAAAAGAAAAAAAAAATTATTTAAAATATTACAAATATTACAATAACTAAAACAAAACACTGAAAAACATTAGCCCCTTTCTCACTCACTCTCTGGTATCGATCTCAACCCTCTCTAAACCTTAATCTCTCTCAACCGATCGAATGAACCTTCTTCAGCCCCGTTTGATCTAATCTCAGAGAGAGAGAGAGAGAGAGATGGGGACGAGAGAGAAGGATAGAGATCTAGAACGTCTGATACCTGTTGGAGGACATGGGATCCTTGAGAATGGAGGCTCTAAATCATCATCATCTTCCTCTGCATCCCCTTTGCCCTCCTCTTCTCACCACTCCGGCAAAGAGGTCTCTCTCTCTCTCTCTCTCTCTCTCTCTCTCTTGCATACACACACATTATCACATGTATCTTCATTCAATTTTATATCAATTATTTCAATTCCTTTTCTTTATTTTTTATTTTATTAATCCGTTTCGTAATGTATGCATTTCTCATAATGTGGATGTAATTGTTCGCGATTCTAGTTGATGGATCAGTTATCAAGCTTTGGTCAGTTTTGATTCATCGATATTTATTGAAAGAGGTTATTGAATAGTTGATTTTATCAGGTCTTTAATTTATTTATTACGGAGAGAAAGATTGGGCATTTTCACTAAAAATATATATATTTTAATTAAGAAAAAGAAATGCTCCATGTAGTTGAACTCATTAGAATTCTTTACTATTACATTAGTGTTAGTTCTCATTGCTTGTATAAGCAATGTCAAGTCTTTCGCATGTTGAAAAACTAGCAGGTATTGAGAACTTTGCCATGTTCTCTGATTCTCGCTATGCTGTCATAATTTGATGAAATTTTATACAGTGATCAAAATATCCAAGTTATGCACATAGAATAAATTTGAATAGCTGAAATAAGTGATTCACAATAGCTGAAATCTTATTGAGAGTTGAGACTAGGTTTTGTCAGAAGAATGGTTCACAGGGATTCTTTTGTACATGGGCATATCCTCACAAGTGCTTAAAAATCTGCGTACTACGATTGAAAGGACTTTTTCTCTTATTTTCTTGTGCAGGCATTTTGCAAAGTATTTCGTAGCTGGGCTTCAAAAAAGTTTATGTCAGGATGGTTAGTTCTCTGTTGCCTAAAATTCCATTTGATCTTATCATTTCATTCAAATTATCTTATAATTTTCAATTTTATGACCGAAATGATACTTTATTCTGCTTACGACTCTCCTCTTTTAGACTCCTCGTGGTTTGTTCTGCTAAAATATCTTCCTTTTTTTTGTTTATCGGTTTTACTTAATGAAAATATATTGATAGCTTAGATTACGTAAGACCTGTTAACTCTATATGTTTATTACTACATTTGCATTATATTTATAGGTTCTGACAAAGTACGTTCCTAAAAATGGGCATTTTGGTTTCAAGTCTCTACCGGTTGGAAATTCTTTGGGAATCTTATGGATGCTGGAAATTTGTCAATATATATTAGAACCTTTACACAGTTGTTTGATATTTTGGTTGTTTAGTTAAAATCCTTGTTCAATTCCAGCTTTAGATTTGGACATGGAAACATGTTGAGATGGACCATTGAAAAGCGTTAAAGCATCTTTCTTTAATCGGAGGATAAGATAAATAAGGAATGCCAAAATTGAGGATTGTACTAAAATTCAGATAAGGCATTTGGGTGGTTTGATCCTGTCAGATCGTGATGTTGTCAGCAGTCGCATTTCCTCCCAAATTAAGTAACACTTAATTGATTTAGAGAACTTGAATTCTGTGGTTTCAATCTAGAGCATCAACATTTTGTTTTTAAGAATGCTGAATGATGTTTCAGAATTCTAATTTGAAAACTAGATTGTAGCAGGAAAATGGAAAATAGAAAGCAATAATCAAGATGACATATTATTGTCCTCCAATGGTCAAGATATTAATGTTGTTTGGTTTACCTAACAAGGTTGGTGTGTTATGAATATTTGTAAGAAGGAATGGCCCCACAAAGCTAAAATGCCACCTCAAAAAGCTTAATTCACACATTCACACACAGTCAGCAAGACCTAAGCAGGCAATATGGTCCTGCTTTGGAACATTGAATGATTGAAATGCTGACCCAACTGATTCTATTATTTTACTTTCATTGACCAATTGCACAAAGTGTATGATTTCTGTTTTATTATTAAATTTTTTAAAGGTTCAAAAGTGACTTTAGAAATGAAAAAAGATTGAATGCTTGCTTCGCAGGTTTTAATGGAATTTCAAAAGTTACTTTCTCCTAATTTAAAAAAAAAAAAAAATTATCTAATGCTTAGCCTCAAATAATGTCTTTGGTTAGGAATTTATCACAAAAGAAGACTTGGATTCTGCAAATCTCTTTTCTAAATGAAACCACACACATGATCACCTTCACATCAGCAATCCTTCTTTCTAGAATGTTTTTTAAGAGGTGTGTGCTTTTATTCATGTGGATGAGGCACACATGACTCATTCCACTAAGATTTTTAAGAGCCACCAACTTACCTTTTCTCTTCCTATAAATACATTTGCTGAATCTGTGGTTTGAGCCCTCACTCTAACCATCTGACAATCCCACAACATTCTTGGAATAGAAAGCAAAAACAGAATCACATCGGAGCAATACCAATTCATCGAATATGAAAACACAGCGGCTGGCGCATGTAGCCTATCTGGGTGAGAGGACACCAAAAAGAATTTTACATGACCCTGCTAGTGCTAATGCTAATGCTAGAGGATACCAAATTTCCTCTTCTTCGATTGGATCTCTGAAATTAAAACAGAGTAAGTCTCTCCATTACTCTTGCCAATACAGAGCTAAAGAGCTATTTTTTTACTTACTAGTATTGCTAGTTTTAAATGATTAAAATAGAGGCATTGTTTAACAAATTGATTGTGATTAATGTGCAGATAAAGTAAATTGGATGAACAAACTTGGAGGAAAGGCAGATAATCTTGCAAATGTCATCCGAGAGCACGGTAATATAATTATTTATTTTCTAGCAAAATTATTTGGTATCATATTAACATCTCAATTTGTTTTTTCTGCCAACAGGATGGCAGAAAAACAAACTGAAAAGTTTTGAAAACCCAATGGAAACAAACATTGAAACAAATTTGTTTTCTTTCTCTCAACCAAACCAACATAATAGGAGTAGGATGATCATGATACGCCTCTATGCGAGTCTTATATTATTTTGTGAAAATTGCAGTGAGATCAGAGCACCTTATCTCCAAGGTTACCATATATATATTTTTTATTTTTTTTTATTTTGGGTTTCTTGCCTATGTTTAACTCCCACAATAGTTGTTTCTACTACCTTGGTTTTCTTTTCATCTGGCGATAAAGTTTAACTGGTTTGGGCCGTTTGGCTCTTGCAACTTAAATTCTTAGATTTACTTTTGGTTAGGTAGCAGGCGGTATAAAACTCTTCAAAGCAACTATTTATTTTCTTCATTCTATAGCGTATGTCTAGGTCGTCTCTCATAAATTTTCATAATCCTTGTGGAATGATTCAACATTTCCAATTGACAGGGCTGTGTTGGCTTGGCTTGCAATAATTGCATATCGAAACAAGGACAAAAAACCCGGGGAGAAATTAGTGTCCATCTCTAATGTTGTAAAGGAGCACTGGGCCTCTTATGAAAGGAACTTCTTTTCCAGATATGATTATGAAGTAAGCTTTAGTCTATGATGTATTTTGAATTATTTTACAGCATTCTGAAAGTTTGTTATTTATTTGAAACTTGAAAGTCTAAACTGGAATTTTTGCATTGCCTGAGAGGTACAATATTCTGACACTAACTCTGTATTCAGGAATGTGAATCTGAAGGAGCAAACAAAATGATAGATTATCTTAGAGATTTGGTTTCTAAGAGCAAGCCAGGTGATAAGTATGGTAAGTTTGAAGTCAGTTTTTGTGAATCTAACTCAACCTTTCATTTTATATATTTAAAAGCTAATGAGAGAATCTGTTGTAAGAAGTTATGCCCTTCAATTTGCAGGGAACTGGTTCAGTTGGTGATACTGTTAGAATGTACAGTGAACAGTTTGAGCTCGATGTCTCTAAACATGACATGGACACCCAAACTGCGCTAAAACCTTTAATAGGTTAGTTCATTTGTCATTTTGATAAGCTTACTTATATTATTAGATTTAATGTTTACTTGGTTGTGGTGTTAGAACTAGCGCTGTCTATATCAAAGCTGAAGGACTTCACTAGAAGGGAGAAGCCTACAGTTATCACATAAATCTGAGTGTCTGATGTTAATCTCACACAATGAAGCTTCATTAGTAATCATGTGAAAGCAGGTCGGGCATCCCATCTTTTCTCCGGCATGTTTCTCATATTTATATATTTTCTGTTTTACGGAACATCTTGAATCCCAACGTCATATATTCTGCATTGTTTGGTTAATTGCTATGCCTCTTAATTTAATTTAGTTGGACAATGTTCTTATGATGATTTAATGTGATGTACTTTTTTGTTGTCTCTTGCTTTGGATGTTGTTGAGCTATGGATGATCACAAAGTGATCAAAACTTTTGATCGCTTGAAGAGATTGAGAACATTTTGCAACTTTGGCCATGTTAATTTTCCATGTAAACTAATTTTTATTTTCCTAATCAGTTAGCTGATACCTAAGCAATGCAGCTCTCCTCCAAGGAGCCTACTTCTTTACCTCTCCATTTCCCAAATGACCATTTGGATGTTGTCATTTGTGGGTGATTATACTCTAATGGTTACCATCCAATTTTGGGTAGCTTTTGTCAATTTTGAATTTGTTAAGTGATGCAGATTGCATAAAACTGTTATGACCTTACCACTATTATATATTTTCCAAAAAAATTCATAAGTTTGTAAGTTTTGAAGAAGAGATTTCCTCGTAAGATGGATTTATTTTTTTGCAGGTTGTTGAGTTTGCCCTGGCTTTGCAGGAAGCTGGATGCTTTTCTGTTGTTCTGGAATGTGTGCTTGCATCTATTGCTACTGCTGCAACATTTGCTCTTCGAATCCCTACAATTGGTATTGGGACAAGGCCTTTTTGTATTGGCCAAGTTAATTGATTCTTTAACTCTCTCTACTACTCCTAATTATGAATTAGACTTGACTGGCTTGTGTTGTGTATAATCTTTTTGCTTTCATTTGTACATATAATTTGCTATCTGATCTTGTAATTTGCTTTTCAAGTACTAAAGTGGGCATTTTAATGATATCATGTGTTCATATATTGAGTTTACTCATGTAATGAACTTTGAATTTGCTTCTCTCTCTCTCTCTCTCTCTATATATATATATATATATATATATATATATATATTAAAAATAACCTTCTACGGCATACAAAATTATGTCGTGAAAAGTGTAATAATTTATGACATGTAAGAAAATGCCGTAAAAGATTATATACGGCATACAAAGTATGCCAGAAATATATTAATAATAACCTTTTACGGCATACAAAATTATGTCGTAAGAAGTGTAATAATTTATGACATGCAAGAAAAATGTCGTAAAAGATTATATACGGCATACATAGTATGCCATAAATATATTAAAAATAACTTTCTACGGCATGCAAAATTATGTCATGGAAAGGATGATTTATGGCATGCCAAAAATGTCGTAAAAAATTATCTACGGCATACAAAGTATGTCATTAATGTTTAATTTATTACTTTTTACAACTTTACCTGCATGTCGTAAATGACGTTTGACTTTCCACGGCATGTCATATAACGGCATTTGTGTGCATGCCGTAAAAGAGTTTTTACGGCATGCATTGCAAGTCGTAAAAATTCAATTTTGTTGTAGTGTAGACACATCCAAATTGGTTTCTTTTTGTAGTCTATACTTTTCATGACCCTTAGATTCTTGTCTGACTTAAAACTCAGATATTTCAGTACTTCTCTCTACACATTTCAGGAAGAGTAAGACAAAGATAGTTCAAAAAATGTAGAACTACCTTTCATGACCGCAACGGTGAAACATATACATTATGAACACATACCCCATCACGGCGTGTTGATGACCAATCAAAAAAACACACTACGAAAAACTTGAGGTTTACATTGTTGTTCATTTCTATAGTTGAAAATAATTTCTTTAAAAGTCAGCCTTAGTTCAGAAATCTGTGGCCATCACATAAGAAATTAGGATTACAAAGTGTGATTAATCAATATCCTAAATACTCTTATTACTATTTTCTTCACTTCAAAAAGCAATGCTAATGGAGCCCCTAAACTTACTTAAGCTGTCTTCCATTACAGAGTATTTTTCCAATTTGCTGTCGATTCCCAGGTTCAGCTTTGCTTCATCTCTACTGTTCCAAGAATGGACAAGAGTTGGATGATGATAACAGATAGGCTAAAAAGTAAAGAGTACATACAAGGTGTTCAGTCATTTATGGAGTTCGCTACGAAGAATTTAGGGCCGCAGGATGAAATCCGTTGTCCTTGTGTTGATTGCTTGAACGGCACGAAATTACCTCGACATGTTGTTCGGTTGCACTTGCTTCGAAGAGGAATCGCATGTTCTTATCGCACTTGGGTCCACCACGGGGAACGTGTTCCCCTATTTCGTGGTCATCCTACTATGCGAAACGATGATACTCAAACCGACCGAGCTGGAATGACAACCAATCACGAAAATGTGGATGAACTTCCAACCATGTTACAAGAGATTTACATGAGTGGTCTCATGGATGATCATATCAACGAAGAACGTACTAGTTCGGAGAGGCACAATTTGTGTAAGTTCATGAAGTTGTTCGATGATGCTCAACGTCAAGTATATCCAGAGTGTGAAAAGTTCTCCATTTTGTCCTTCGTAATTAAGATGCTTCACGTGAAGGTGTACAATAAATGGAGCAACAAATCTTTCGATATGGTTATGCAAGTTTTCAAAGACATTCTCCCAAAGTGTGATGAAAATGTTCCATGGACCCTTTATGAAGCGAAAAAGTTCTTACGTGAGTTGGGTTTGGGATATGAGTCCATTCATGCATGCAAGAATGATTGTTCTTTATTTTGGAAGGACAACGCCACATTGGAGAATTGCCCTACATGTACCGAGTCTAGATACAAGTTGAACGACAAGACGGGTAAAAAAATTCCACAGAAAATACTGAGGTACTTCCCTTTGACACCGAGGTTGAAGAGATTTTACATGTCGAAAAAAACAGCTGCATATATGAGATGGCACAAAGATAAGCGTGTGGATGGAGTATTGCGACATCCAGCTGATGGTGAGGCATGGAAGGACTTTGTGTCATTATTGCAGCAATTACACTACTAATTTATGCGATGTTTATTAGTCATGTACGTTTGTTACGTAATGTAGGTACAATGGTTCCGGGAGTCAAGACAGGCCGACGGAAGAGAGCAACAAGTGGCAACGTACTATCAACATCTGAAGCATGTCAACAGGAGATTGGCACCCCAATGACGTTCTCTGATGAGACGCAACCACCAGATGATACACAAACTGTGGTGGAGGAGACGCAGCCAGGTGGAGTGGGTAAGAGCATACTATTTAGTTGTTTAAAAAAAAATTGGTTTTTCTTATTTTGGGGGGGTTCATAAGTCATCAAGTAAGGCAATGAAAACCCCATAAAGGCAAATAAAAACAAAGGAAAAAAAAACTAAACAGTAATATACACATAATAAGGACACTTACACAACAAATAAAATATTAGGTACACAATCTTCCAAGTTGGTAGCAACAGTACGCATAACAATTTACGAAGACTTTATGCATAATTTACCAAGACTTTTTCCAAGTTGTAGCATAATTTTCCAAGATTGTATGCAGCCAAACAGTTGCTGGCAGCAACAGTGGGCATAATTTACGTCCGATTTTATGCAGGCAACCAGTAGGTGGCAGCAACAGTAGGCTGTTTGTAATTTCGAGTACGTTCCCATTAGCGATGTTTGTAATTTTGACTACGTGCCCCTTTTGTACCAGGGCAAACGAGGTCAACTCGTGTTCGAGGACCTACATTAGGCAAAGGTGTGCAGAAAAAAATTGTTAGGAAAAAAGGGGAGAAATTACACGTCTATGTCAATCGGGTGTTGAACGCAATCACAGGAGGGAATGCAACCCCAACGACGAATGAGTTGGGCCTTCAAATTAGACGGTTGTGCCCTCTTCAGGGCGTGAAGTCATGGATAAAAATTGATCAAAGTACCAAAGATGCGGTCATCCAAGCAGTGCTAGTATGAGATTCATCTTGCCATAATGTCTTTATTATGTAATTTGTAATTGGTTAAGTTAATTGTTCTACTAATTCTGTATTTATGTTTGTAGGACAAGTTTGTTATCGGCGATGATTTTGATAATGATGAACAAGCTCAACAGATCCTCGATAGGAAGGCATATTTGCTATACAAGGATTGGAGATACAATCTGAAGCAAGAGTTCCTCGAACTTGAGGAAAAGGGTGTTGATGACCCCTATAGTCATCCGCCTAGTGGAGTGAGCTTGGAGGACTGGAAATATTTGATTGATGTTGCTTGGAAAGATGAATCTCACTTGGTAACAAATTAATTAGCAAGCCCATTATTGAAATTAAATTATGTGTTAATATGTAAAACTTCTTCAGTAATAGATGTAGAACTTCTTCACTGAAACTTAGTAAAGCATGTTCTTTGACAATTTTTTTTAATATTTTCGTAGAAACGGTCTACGGCTGGTAAAGCAAATAGGGGTATGCTCCCCTATAATCATACAAGTGGATCACGATCATTTCCTATAGTAATGTCGCTTATGGTGAGAAGTTAATTTAGTAATGTAATGGATGATTGATTCTTCTTCATTGTGAATATTACCATGTACTAATTCGTCAATGGATTTTTTCCCAACGTAACAGGCAAATGAGGATGGGGATATAGATTTCCCCGAATTTTATAAGAAAGCACACAAGTCTAAGAAGACGGGAGATTGGATTGACCCCAAATGTGGTGAGCTACATGTGAGTATTGAATGTTGAAACCAAGTGTGATGCATATCAATTAATAAAGTTTTTTTAAATTCCTTCTCTCATCTTGACTTTATTGTTTTGTTGGCATTACAGGATGATATGGTGAATCTACAAGTGACGGCCATCGCTGCGGGGTTGCCATTGACCCACGAAGAAATATCAAGGCAAGTGCTCGGGGAAAAAAAAAATTACTTGCGTGGATGTGGGATAGGCCCACAACCCTCTTCCACAGCTTCTAGTGCGGCACGAGCACGTGATAAACATATGGAGTTAATGAGAGCGGAACTGGAGGTTCTTCGTGAGCAGCGTCAAAGTGATCATGAGGAGTTGCTGAAGGAAAAAGAGGAGCGGCAAAGAGATCGGGAGGAGCTATTGAAGGAGAAAGAGGAGCGGCAAAGAGATCGGGAGGAGCTATTGAAGGAGAAAGAGGCGCGCGAAAGAGATCGGGAGGAAATTACGAGGGAAAGACAGCAGCTGATCAAACAAGTTGATGAAGAAAAAAAAGCACGGGAAGCACAACAAGTACAACTCAATCATCTAAACGACGTGGTGTCACGGCTCACAACCCTCTTGCCAGGTTCAGATGGTCATCCTACTATTCGGTAAACATAATTTTCTTCACACTGCAAGTTGTACAAAAAATATGGTTCATATTAACATAGAATTGTTTTCTAAAGTTGGTATGCAAATATTTTTTTTGTGATGTGCTTCGAATAGGTTATGAGGCATAATGTGAGTAGACATTGCAGCAGCCGACCTGGTGTTTTGATACGTTACACAAAGGACCGTACTCTGATTTCTGTAAGGTAACCAAGTCCAATTGAATGTGATTTCAGATTTAAGACTAGTTGAAGAAACCAAGATAAATTAGAATGAATTTTGATTTAGTACAATATAACTACTACAAAGGTGCTTTGATTTCAAAACGCTAACTGTGAAGAATGAATATGTGATTCTTAATAATAAATCTATACAAATAAAATCAACACTAATTTGAACTGGACAATGTGTAAAAGAAAATTAAAATTAGCATGAAAAACGGCATAAACTTAGCCGAAAAAAGGGCTTCGAGGGCCGAAATTTTGGAGCAGCCCCCAAAGCACTCCGAGGATGGCACGGGTAGCTTCCTCGTGTCAAATAGGACCCGTGGGGACAGAGGGACGTAATTAGCATGTGTACGTTGGGAGTTAGCGTGAAAAACGCCATAAACTTAGTCGAAAAAAGGGCTTCGAGGGCCGAAATTTGAGAGCAGCCCGCAAAGCACTCCGGGGATGGCACGGGTAGCTTTCTCGTGTCAAATAGGACCTGTGGGGACACACGGGACGTAATTAGCACGTGTACGTTAGGAGTTAGTGTGAAAAACGACATAAACTTAGTCGAAAAGGGGCTTCGAGGGCCGAAATTTGACAGCAGCCCCCAAAGCACTACGGGGATGGCACAGGTAGCTTCCTTGTGTCAAATAGGACCTGTGCGGACAGACGGGACGTAATTACCACGTGTACGTTGGGAGTGGGCGTGAAAAACGCCATAAACTTAGCAAAAAAAAGGGCTTCGAGGGCCAAAACTTGAGAGCAGCCCCCGAAGCACTGCGGGGATGGCACGGGTAGCTTCCTCGTGTCAAATAGGACTTGTGGGGACAGACGGGACGTAATTAGCACGTGTACGTTAGGAGTTGGCGTGAAAAATGCATAAAGCTTATACAAATATATTAAAGCTTAGCAACATATATATATGTTCTATAACGATCTTTATATATGTACAGTTATCAATAAAATATATATATGTTTACATATTAGACTAAACTTGAGTTGGGGTTGACTTGGAAATTTGTTTGCACTTTAAATACAAGTTAACGTGTACAGAAGCTATATTGAAATTCCTAAATTCAAACTATATTTACATACAATTTCAATTACAATTGACATCCTTGCAATTTGTGTTTTGTAGATGGCTATAACTTTATGTTTATAATGGAACTAATGGGTGTAATTTTTGTTGTGTAGATGGCTTTTGGTATTGACATGTGGATCTTCTAATTTTTTGTCGGAAGATACACTTATGCAAAGTTGGGAAGTTTTTTGTCGTCCTATACTTTTTGCTATGGACTGTGGATGCATTGAACATATAATTTTTGACGGGGTACAAAGTATTTTTGGAGCTTGTATTAATTGCTCCGGTGGTATAGCATGAATGAACCGTGGAAGTTGGATGCATCGTACATATAATTTATGGTGGGGTACATAATATTTTTGGAGCTTGTATTACCTTTTGTCGTGGTACATATTACCATAGTAATTTGTACCTTGTCAAATGGTCATTACAATGCATAGTATAGTAAAAATGTTGTGTATAGAGGACATAATTTTGGCAACGTATTTGGAATGTATGATATTATTTGTAATTGGAATATATATAGTTCGTTCGTACATAAGTTTACATTATTATTTGTAGTTGGAATATTTATAGCAGGTGTTCATTTTTGTTTCATGGTTCTAAGTGAACCATGTAGATGATACATACAGGTTGTATACGTATTACAGGTTCCGGTGGATACATACAGGTTGGGACAAAATTTAGTGAAATTAAACAAACAAAACAAAAATATAAAATGACAATTTTGGTGACGAATTAATTGGTAGTTAAAAAGAAATAAATCTTTTGGCGACTAAATTTTTTGTAGCCAAAATAAATAAAAAAAATAGTTACGGCGACTAATAATTTAGTAGTTCAAAAAACTGGAAAATAGTTATGGTGACTAAATGTGTAGTGGCCAAAGCTGAAAAGACTTTTGGCGACTAAACATTTAGTAGCCAAAACAACTCCAAAACAGCTATGGCGACAACCTCTTTTAGTAGCTAAAACCAGTCGCGGAATCATAATAAAATGATCATGGCCGACAAAATATTAGTAGCTGAAGTTGCACTATTGGCGACTACCAGTGTCGTCGCCGTAGATACATTACTTTTCAGCGACAAAAACGTTAGTAGCTAAATGGTTGAGTTAAAATAATTACTGAACGGTTTGGGCGACTAAAATGTTAGTCGGTATTTCCAGTTATCGCCGACTAATAATTTTTTCGTCGCTAATGCCATTTATATTTGCCTACTAACACCTTAGTCGGTATTTTGTACTACCTATGGCGACTAAATGGATTTTAGTCGCTAATTCCTTCGGCGACTATATATGGCCAACAAAGCCAGCGACCAAATTATTTAGTCGCGAAAGACTTTCGGCGACTAAAATATGTACTTTTGGCGACTAATTTTTTGGTCGCCGAAAGTGTATTTTCTTGTAGTGATCCTTCTCCATTTACCTCTAAAATCACTCGTCTGGTGAATTATGCATATGGTGTGCAAGGTTGCACACCCAAACACTTCCTCATTATATATGTGAAGTATTTATTGAGCATCCTAGGTTAGATTTTGTTAATTTTAGTTCTCATTATATTTATTACTCCCTCTTATTTGCACTCCCTATCTTTAATTAATAATTTTCCATAGGGATTGGGTTGTCTCCTGTCATTAATTAATGACTAGATAGCACTGTTTGAGTCCATGAGACTCTCCACGGGTCCAATCCACTTGAATCCAAATGTGAACTGGAGACCAATCTACCAAAAACCAAATAAACTAAGATTACAAGAGTACAAATCTTTCCTATAAATCCCAAAATCCACCATTGAATTTATGTGATCTTAGACAACACAATCATGCATTTCAAAGAAAGAAAAAGATTTTTAGTAGCTCCTGGCGGCAATTGTGACACAGTTTCTGACAACGATGACCTCTTAGCCAAGATCCTTCTCCGTTTATCTTTAAAATCTCTCGTTTGCTAAATTGTGCATATGGTGTGCAAGGTTGCATACCCAAATAGTTCTCATTATATATGTGAAGTAGCTATTGAGTATCCTATGTTAGATTTTTTATTTTTATTTTTTAATTTTAGTTTTAAATGATTTATATAGTGGATCATTATATTTATTACTCCCTCTTATCTGCACTCCCTATCCTCAATTAATAATTTTTCATAGGGATTGGATTGGCTGTCATCATTAATTAATGACTCGATAGCACTGGACGGGTCTGTGGGACTTTCCACGGGTCCAATCGACTTGTAAACTAATCTACCCAAAACCAAATAAACTAAGATTACAAAAGTACAAATCTTTCCTATAAACCCAAAATCCACCATTGAATTTCTATGATCTCAGACAAAACATTATGCATTCTGAAGAAAGAAAAAGATTTTCAGTAGCTCTTGGTAGCAGTGCTGACACAGTTTCCGACAACAATGACCTCTTAGCCAATATCCTTCTCCGTTTACCTCTAAAATCTCTCGTCCAGTTTGAATCCATGTCCAAACACTGGCTTGAAGCACATATGGACAGATCGCTACAATAAATTAAGGTTTTAAAGATAAAAACATAGAGGCAAATTCACCTTTTAGGAGCAAAATTTTTTGTTACTAAAGTGTCATTATAATATTTTTAGTGACAAAATTAGATATTTAATAATGAAAAACTATCCTTTTGAGACCAAAATTTTTAACTACAAAAATAAACCTTTGCGGGGCTAAATTACTTTTTCATGCATTTATTAATGACGTTTTTAAAATTTTATTGCTAAAAACAATTTTTTGATTTTTTGAGACGACCTTTTAACGACTATCTTCGCAACAACATGGATTTGTCCCTAAATATTTTTTGCAAGGAAATTTTCACTAAAATTCTTATTTGTTATAGTGACGAATTGTTTGAACTAGAATTAATTTAGAAGTTTAGGATTCAAATTAGCAAAATAAAAAATTTAGTATTTGATTTAGGGTCAAACAATGATTTATTATTATTATTATTATTTTTTTTCACAAATTTTTTTGTTTGTTTGTCTATCATCACTCTTAACTTATAGCCACAAAAAGGTGTTTATTAGGAAAAATTATTAGACATTTCCAAAGTACTCGCAGTATTGTTTACATAGAACTACCAGCTAATGTTTACATATTACTACCCATTAATGAGAAATTTTAGTCCACATTAAGTGAGTCTTCTTTTGTACTCAATAAAAGCGAGATAACATGATTTATCGGCAAAACTTATGGCTACATGATTAATTTAGAATATAAATGTACATGTACCAGTGCCATAGTGTTTTGAGACTTCTAAATATTTATAGGCAAGGATACGCACGCTGCTAATGAGCCAACTTCTAAGAAGTACGGATACAGACACGACACGGATAAGTGGACATGTAAATTTTCAAAAAAATGTAGAATACGACACGTTGGGAACATGTGCAAAAGCATATAATTTTATATATTTATTATATGTCATATTTTAAATATTTAATATGTATTTTATATCAAATATTTAATTGTATCAAATTTATCAACCTTATGTAAGCTATTTTAGTAAAAAAAATAAAAAAATTAATTTTTATTGAAAAAAATAGTTCCCAGCATGTCCTTGTGTCCACAGCGTGTCCAATATGTGTCTGGAGCGTGTCCGACACATGTTCGTGTCCGGCACGTGTTGGACTCATGCGTGACTTCCGGAGAGGTGTTAGTATGCCAACTCCTTCTATTTGGGAAAATAAATATTCAATAATAACACCAGCTAGACACATCATTTTTCCTTAAACTGTTCGTTTAGTTGTGACCTAAATGCTTAAAAATAAAATAATAATAATAATAATAATAATAATAAAGCAAATGAAATGTATTACCAATTACAGTGCACATCTCACTGTCTGAAACTGATATTATACAAAATTTATTTGGTGTGCATTAGGTATGGTATGAAAATGTCATGTGGTATATTATAAATTAATCACTAAATGTCATATCTTTCTCTTATTTGGTCACCATAAATATAATAAACTCACCATTGAAACCAATCAAAATTGAGAAAGTTCTTTTTTTATCAACTAAAAAAAGTCTTTATTAATGACATTGAAATGAAATACAATAATTAAAGGAAAGGAAATGTAAAAATGCTTCATAGGTAATCCAACTTAAACACACAAAAAAAAAAAAAAAAAAAAATAATAATAATAAAAAAAAAAATACAAACCCCACATATAGCAACATATGTAGTTGTTATGACAATTACTTGTGCTATGACCATCACAAACAGTAACAACAACAATGATGTAAAACAAGAAGGAAAGAAATTTCATGAGAATCAATCAAGCAGAGGAGATACTCTGAATGTATGGAAATGTATGAAACCATCCAAACCTGAATGGACGGTCATTCCTGGTGTATTCACTTCCCAACATCCTACGACTCCATTTAAACATTTTCTCATATGTTTTCTCCTCCAAATTGTAACGTATAACCTTATTTTCTATGTGTAGCACCAAGAATGACTTGTCGTCATCATCATTATTCTCTATTCGAACTATTCGAAGTATAGAGAACGAACACTTACCATTCTCTCTAATCTCCGGAAATGCTTGACTAACTTGATCTAGATCAACATGGTACTTCACAAACCACCCAGAGTAGTCTTTCTCTATCTCGTATATTTTGAACGCCACAATGTGGGGGACCTCGAATTGAACTAGATTCAAATGGTTTTCTGACTCTCCGAAATACCTAATCTTCCTATGATAATCATCATCATCATCGGCTGCATCTTGAACCGGAGGCATCGGCATTGTAGCGAGAACTTCTTGATCGACATTGAAATACAATGCATTCCCATTAACACTAACCCAATTGATCGCACCATTCCAGAACACTCCTCGAGAGAAAAGTACTATGCTTAAGCGCCTCACTGCAAAAGGCTCGCCAGAGAGCTTCCAAGTGGAGGTCTTGGAGGAGTAAATCTCGATCTGACAAAAAATCGATTCATAGTTTGCCAACAATCGACATGCTCGAACCAAAATAACTTTGTAGTGAGGTGATTTCATTGGATCAAAAGCCAAGTTGACTCCCAAACAACAATTAACCTTGCCGATGTTGTCTCGGACTAGTGTTTTGAATTGCTTGGTTGTAGGATTGACAACATAGAGATTTTTAAGCTTGGAATCACAACAACACAACAAACCTTTGCATGACTGTAGAAGGTAGACATTAGGGTTTTCCTTAAAAAAGGCAAGGCTTGTGGTTGGCTTGATATCTGGGTTTTTGATGTTGTCGAGAGGGGCATAACAGACTTTTGGAACGGAGGGTGAAGGATTGTCATCGTCATAGAAGAGACGGGAAGATCGGTGGAAGAACAGACCAAAAGGCAGATTAGGGTTAGGGTTTAGGCGGCGAGTGAAGAAAGGGGAGGAAATGAGAGAGAGCCAATGCTTGGATATGGATTTAGATCGAACGAGTGATTTTAGAGGCAAACGGAGAAAGATCTCGGCTAAGAGGTCATCATTGTCGGAAACTGTGGCAGCGCCGCCACTAGGAGTTGTAGCACCGCCGCCAGGAGTTGCTGAGATTCTTTTTCTTTCTTCGGAATACATGATTGTGCTGTTTGAGGCCACAAAAATTCAATGGTAGATTTGAGTTTTATAGGAAAGATGTGTAATCTTGGTCTGGATTTGGTTGATTGGTCTCTGATTCACCACAGAAACTCAATGGTAGATTTTAAGTTTCATTGGAAAGATTTGTAATCTTGGTCTGGATTTGGTTAATTGGATTTTGAGTTTTGTAGGAAAGATTTGTAATCTTGGTTGGATTTGGTTGATTGGTCTCTGGTTCATGTCTGAATTGGACCGTCTGAACATCTATTAGTCTCCGGTTCACATCTATTTTTGATAGATTGCTCTCCGGTTCACGTCTATTTTTTTTTTTTTTGATCGGCAAAGTAAAAATTTCATTAACAATATGAAATTACAGGTACAGGAAGAAGGCATGCATCGAGAGAGATTCGGAAGTACAAATTACCCCTACTACTGCTACTCGCATCCATACAACCAACCCCTCGGTTCACGTCTATTTTTGATAAATTGGTCTTCGATTCACATCTATATTGGACCGTTCGACTATCATAATAGACGTGAACCGTGTTATTCACAAGTATGGTATTAAAAAGCGGCCGATTTGTAACGGCCATGGGAAATTTGACTACCCTAGTCAAAATTTGACTACCCCAGTCAGTTACACCTCAGTATAAGTTTAACAATGTAAAGGGAAAATCACTAAATTGGAACGGCCATGGCAAATTTGACTACCCTAGTCAGCTACACCTAGGTTTAACGATGTAAGGGATGTAAAGGGACACCTCAGTTTAACGATGTAAGGGATGTAAAGGGAAACTCACTAAATCGGAACGGCCATGGAAATTTTGACTACCCTAGTCAGCTACACCACCCTAGTCAGCAACACCTCGGTTTAATGATGTAAAGGGAAACTCACTAAATCGGAACGGCCAGGTACATTTGACTACCCTAGTCAGCTAAAGGGAAAATCACTAAATTGCTACTAAACCAGCCAATTCCCATTCCTAACAAGTCATTATCAGATTGAATTTTCTCCAAACCAGTCCGATTTGCCACATATGGAACAAAATTTAAAAAGCAACGTGGAGACTTTAATGCTATCTACATGTCTTTTGAGACTGTCACCTACTTTAAGGATTATTTAAAAGAGGTGGAGCACCTCAAGATACTTTGCACAACCGATGTGGGACTGTGTGTTTGCAGCCACAAAGTGAAGCTGAAATTTGTAGCTCTCATGTGATGCCCCATTTCTTCTTCTAATCGATGTGGGACTGAGGCCATATGACAAAGGCGACCATATGCTGACCAATTTATTCATTACTTGTCAAATGTATAATTTTTATTTGTTCAACATTAATTTTTTTTATTATTAATAAGCAAAGCATACTTTTAGATTTCAAAATTAATTCAACTATGACAAATTAAGATTAAAATAATCAACACAAGAAAATTATTGAGTTTCAAAGGAGTTGCTAATGATTTTAAAATTTTCATGATTGAATCGCCCGATTCTTGATACGTATTACTTGATACTTTTGATACCGTTACACCACGACCAATACCGGTTTGTTATCTAATACCGCTATTTAGAACCATGTTCACAAGTGGATTGGACCGTGCCATTTAGAGTTGTGAGAGGCTAATTACAAATTTCACTCACAATAATTTAATTTGTTTATTTTTTAATTAACTATGTTTAAATTATTCATTTAAAAAAAATTGATAAAAAATCATAAACACATTCGTTTATCATATTTCTTTTCCCAAAAAAAAAAAAAAAAAGGTTGATAACACTTTTCATTTTATAATTTGATTCAAATTTCAGTTTAATCCCAATTGTTTCAATTTAAATAGTTTGGTTCCTACATTTTAAGTTTAGTTTCAATTTGAAATTTCGTCTAAATTTTTGTTATGTCTACGTGTATACCTTAAAAAAATTTGCAAGCATTGACAAAGAGAGAAGGAAAGAGAGAGAGAGAGAGAGAGAGAGAGAGAGAGGATAAAAATTAGAGAAGCTATCAATGGAGAGAGGAGGTTGGAATCCAGTGATACAAAGGAGAAAAGTGGGTAGCCAGCATGGATTTCGGAAGGAGGCAATGCTAGTTACTATATTCGTAGACAATATTCCAGGCTCCATGGCTCCTAAAGAATTGTTCAATCTATTTCGGAAGTTTGGCCTAGTTAAGGATGTGTTTATTCTAGAAAAGAGAAGGAAAGCATCAAGATCCAGATTTGGATTTGTAAGATATGATTGCGAGGTGGCTGCAGGGATAACGATCCAGAAGACAGATGGTTTGTGGTGTGATAACAAGGAATTGAGGGTCAAAAGAGCAGAGTTTCAAAAACCTCAAAGATCTGGTCAACTGGAGCAAAAGGGGTAGAGCAGAGGTGAAGATGGGAAGAGGATGAATCAGGGGTTGCAGATACAACAAGGGTTGGGTAATGGAGTTAATAAGACTTATGTGGAGGCAGTAGTAAAGGGAGGAGCCAGTGTGGGGGCACAGGTGGTAATAAAAGCTAATGAGGAAGGCAATGGTTGGTGTTATGAAAGCTTAGTATTATAGCTGAGCAGCTTTTTTGCTTTTAAGGACTTTAGAGCAGAACTTTGTAAAAGAGGGATGCAAGATGTGGTTGCAAGAGAGGGGGCTGGTTGCATAGTACTGTTAACCTTCCCCTCAGTACAGCACATGTAGGTTGGGAAGGAACAACTAGAAGGATGGGGAAGGCAATGGTGTGATTCAATTGATGAATGGGGGAAATGTCAGTTTGTGGAGCAAGAGAGGTGCGTCTGGTTGAATTGTTTTGGCATCCCAATCAATCTCTGAAGTGTTATAACAATTCGCAACATTGGCTGTCATTGGGGGGTGGTAGTTCAGTTCGAAGAAAATATCAATAACCCACAAACTTTCCAGCAAGCTAAGGTAAGAGTGATAACGAAGTGTATGGAGATGATCAATGTGATAGTTTTTTTTGGAGCACAGAGGTAAGCACATTCCAGTAAGGGTCTGTAAGAAGTCCCTAGTTGTTTACTCCCGAGTCCAAGTAGTAGCAGAGGTATGCAACATGAACAATTGCACTTCAATGCAAAAGTAGGGGCGGATCAGATGTCTGGCAATGGTGGTAATAGTAAGATTGTAGGGCAAGCTATTCCAGCCAGAGAAGAGAAGGGTATAGATGGTTGTGATGATGTTAGTAGGGTATTGGAAACAGTGATGGCCAAATCAGATGAGCAGGTTAAAAGAAATGATGGTAAGCATGCAATAGCTGTAGCTGTCAGAGAGGGTGGCATGGGAAACGGCCTAGCAAGTGCATGCTCTAGGGAGAAGGGGCTGGTGCAGGAAGTCAATTCACAACAAGCCATGATAAATAAAGCTCATTTGTTGGATGAGGCTATATGCACTGTAGGCTTTTTAAAAGAACTGAGTGGGCCAATGGGTGTAAGACCCAATATAAGTCTAGAAGTTCTACTTGAAGACATAAAGGTTGGGCCTGAGCCCAGTGGGTCAAATAAGGGAGTGGGGTCAAATCTTAGTGATTGTGTGGTCCAGATCCAAATCAAGCCAACTCTGGCCCAAACAATCCATAGGGCTGTGGTAAGTAGGGCTGGTCAAGGAAACAGCAGCAAAGAAAGGGTGTAATTCAAGGAAGAAGGACAGTGATCAAAGGAGGGGCATCAATCTAGTTGGAGGCCATATCAAACAAAAAGGCATGGTGGGTAGGCTTGGCTTCCAAAGAGGAGCCATTTTCAGAGCTTCAGCAGTGGTAGTAGCCAATTCCTTATCTAACTCCCAAAGTCAGACTCTGAAGAGAAAGACAAATCTAATTGAGGAGGCTCAGTCAACAGTGAAGGTTGGAACATTATTGGGAATGTAGTGCCAAGGCCAAGAGGAGGAGGTAGTCAGCAAAATAGTAGAATTGGAAGAGAATGACTTGAGAAGAATTGCAGCTGAAGCAGGGGCAAACATAACCTAACTGGTTGCTAAACAGGGGTTAAGGTGTAAGCTATGATTGTTGTAATGAAGATTTTATCATGAAATGCTAGAGGGCTAAGAAAGCTAGAAAAAAGAGGGAAAATTAAGAATCCGGTGAGGGAAAAGGATATAGATGTCCTGTTACTCCAAGAAACTAAAAGAAGCTCAATGGATGACAACTTTGTCAAAACAATCTGGCCTTTTGAGGAGATGGAGTTTATGCTGGTAGACTCAGATGGAAGTGCAGGTGGCCTGCTGTGTATGTGGAAACCACAGGTTTTTGAGCTTCAGGATTGTTGTGGCAGTAAGCACTTCATTATTTTATCAGGTATATCTTGTAATTCTTTTCCATGTGATGTTGTTAATATTTATGCTCCAAATGAGGTTATGAGAAGAAGACAACTCTGGGACTCTTTGGTTAGTATTCATCAACACTTTCCAATGCCATGGTGTATGGGAGGAGACTTTAATGAAATCAGATATATGAGTGGGAGAAAGGGCTGCTTAAGAAGAGAGAGGGGGATGAAAAACTTAAATGAGTTTATAGAAAAGATGGAATTGACTGACATGCCTATGCTAGGCGGACAATACACCTGGTGTAATGCAGTGGAAGGGGATAGGTGGAGTAGGATAGATCAATTTTTGTTAGATCCAAAATGGTTGGAGAAGTTTTCTCTCAAACAATGAGGCTTACCTAGAACAATTTCAGATCATTGCCTAATATTGCTAAAGGAGGATGATAGGGATTGGGGACCTAAGTCCTTCAAGTTCATTAATGCTTGGAAATCACACCCTACCTTCATGTCTGAAGTCAAAAAAAAGGTGGGAGGGCACACATGTGCAAGGTTGGGCAGGGTATAGAGTCATGAGAAAATTAAACATCTTGAGGAATCATCTGAGGGTGTGGAACAAGGAAGTGTTTGGCAATATAGACACTCTCCTAAAATCAGCTGAGAAGGAGTTACATGAATGGGATCTGAAGGCAGAATCTAGGTCCTTGATTGATCTGGAAATTAAAAGAAGAAGGGAAGTTAGAACCCAGGTGTGGCAGCTCAGCAGAAACAAGGAGAAGTTGTGGCACCAAAAATCCAGGCTGCAGTGGGCTAGATTTGGAGACAAAAATACTAGGTTCTTTCATATTATGGCAAGTAGAAGGCAGAGAAAGAATTTTTTAGACTCAGTTTTAGTGGAGGGTGAGAGGCTAGAGGATCCAGTTCTGGTGAAACAAGAGGTGGTTAGGCACTTCAGTCAGCAATTTACTGAGCACTGGAAGCAAAGGCCAAAAATTTTAGGTCCTTTTGCTACTATTAGCCCTAAGGCAGCAGTGAATTTGGAAGCTGTGTTTACTAAAGTTGAGATTTGGCCTGCAATTCAAGAAAGTGATGGGAATAAGGCCCTTGGACTAGATGGTTTTAACTTGGCCTGCATACAAAGTTGTTGGAAAATAATGAAAGGGGACATAATTCAGTTGATGCATGAATTCCACACACATGGCAAGTTGTCAAGAGGGATTAACAACTCTTTTATTGTTCTTATCCCTAAGAAGGATAACCCTACAGGCTTGGGGGACTATAGGCCAATTAGCTCGGTAAGTTCAGTATATAAAATCTTAGCCAATGCGTTATCTAGAAGACTTAAGAGGGTTCTTCCATCTGTGATAAGTGAGGTATAATATGCTTTTGTCAGTGGCAGGTACATCCTAGATGAGATGTAATAGCAAATGAGGTAGTAGATAGGTGGAAGAGATCTAAGAAGAAGGGCATTATACTCAAGTTAGATTTTGAGAAAGCATATGATTCTATAAATTGGGAATTTCTAATGTCAATGATGAGAAACTTTGGATTTGGTGAACAATGGATTAGTTGGATGAAGACTTGCATTTCTACTGCTAAAATATCTGTCTTGGTTAATGGTGCACCCTCTGAGTGTAACGCCCTCAAAATAGTGCAATAAATATAACCCAAAGCATACATAATTGATAACAACATAAATCAGAGTAAACAACCCTTTCATTACATAGATTTGGTATTACAAAAGAGTTCATGTAAATAAATGCCCTATTGGCTTACACCTTTCCAAGCCTTGGCTTGGGTACAACAAAAGAGAGACTAGCTCATACACATTTAGCCCTTGGCTTTACAAAAATATACAATTCAAATAAAGAAACTCTTGCTCCCACAATGTCCCTCCAAGCTATTGCCTTGATGGAGGCAAGTCACTAACACCTGAAAATGTTATTCCTAAATAGGGTGAGCCACAGCCCAGTAGGAATCATCTAACACAATATATGAAATTTAGCAAAGATATAAGTACAAGGAGTGTATACAATATCTATGATAAAACATCCACGATTTATATTCTCATCAGACATCAAATTTCAAATCATAATCCTGCTTTCCTCCAATTCATTTCTAATTCATTTATTTGTCTCAATTCATGAGTCAATTTTTATAATTTCTTTAACAATCCAAATAAGACTGCAACTCGAAAGTTCAACAATCACATTATCAACATACAAACACTTTAAATTGTCCTTTCACGGATATTTCGTCCGCGGGAAACTGTCAAATGGGACCCATGTAAACGTAGGCTATACAAGCACTACAATTGCCATTTTACAGATATTTCGTTCGTGGGATCATCACCCATGTATAATTTCAGGACTTTCACCCAGGACACTCTGGCCAACTTAATTATAATGGAGTCCATCCCCTTTCTCCTCCTAAACAATCATTCATACATATGCAATGTATTTAAACACATAATCATGTATGAAGCACATCCCCTTTCCACTCCCAAATAATCATACATATACAATGTATATAAACATAGTCATACTCAATGACAACCACAAGTGATAAGTTTCAATTCACCTAATCCGCATGCAATTTCTACAACAATCATAGTTATCCTCTACCGATAGCCCAATACAGATATTTCTAAATAGATATATAATCTCATGATAGATAATTCATTCAATATTTCCAAATAATGAGATAATACATAACTAATCTCGCCATTCATATCAATACCCTTCCAATCTCACATTTTCAATGACAACTCCAATTATTTATACAAAATAATAGTTTGATCCAATTAGGGCAAACTCCCTCCCCCCCCCCCCCCCGCGCTTTTTTCCCAAACACTAACCAAGTGCCAAATTCATCAATTTAGACACAACATAACATCATTTTCAAACCCCACAATCATTTATTTCACCTGTACCCAAACCCCTCTTTCCATTTTATACCCAAATCCTAGGTTTTGCCTAAAACATCCCCAAATCACATCATTGTTACACAAATGACAAATAACTAAGGTAAAGGTCATATGAAGGTGTAGAAAGATCCCTACCTCAAGGAGAGAAGATAAGCCAAGCAAGAGTGAAACCCTACGAACACCGAAACCCACTTCTATTCAGATAAAAATGTAGATCTTGACGAGCTCTACCTTTTTCTCAAAGGTACTAGGGTGAAGAGATCAACGGATCTAGATGAAATCTAAGAGAGAAGGTGAGTTTTAGAGAGAGACTCAAGAACAAGCATTTTGGAAAGTTTTAAAGAGAGAGAGAGAAGAAAAAGTGATTCAAAACATCATCTTCATGGACTGTTATACATGCAGTCCGCTCGAGCGTAGAAAGTGACGCTTGAGCGTGGGAAGTTATGCTCGAGCGTGGAATACATACTTCCATGAATTTTGCAGACGAAGGACCCCGTTGTGAGACTGGACGCTCGAGCATCCAATGCACTCTTCCAGTATTTGCAGGTCTACAAAAATACTGAGAGTTGAGAAGTCCAGCTCAAGCACAAGAATGGCCGCTCGAGCGGAGAAGCAAAATTTGTGAAGCCTGCTCGAGCGCAAGAATGCCTGCTTGAGCAGAAGAGCCAAAACCTGGGCATCGTAGGTTTGGAAATACAAGCAACCAACCTGTTCCAAATGCACAATTACAACTTGATAACCAAAATAAAGGGGAGACAAGGGAAACGAGATATAAATAACCACTCTAAACCATGCTAACTCGAGTCCAGAATACGATAGATAACGGGTCAAAACTGGAATCGCTATAACCCGTACTTAAAGAATTTTGTCCCTGAAATTACAGATCAAGCTCAAAACATAATTAGGCCATTCACAACAATGTTATTCTCACAAGTTTAACACCATGACCCATTCTCTGGTCATCAATTCTCATTGACTCGATGCACAAGTCTCACATTAACATGAAATTTACAATTTCCCAAAACATTTATGATGTTTAAATCAATGTCCAAGTTCTCAAAATTTTACATAGCACATACAATGCTGCCAACAGTGATATAATACATATAATATCCCACATTCTTAAACATATACAATGCTTCTACCTTTTCAAACATATACAATGTTCTTATATTCCATCAATCATGATCACAAAACAATACATGTTCAAACATCGACAAATAAGTCCGGATATTTTTCTCGGACTTCCAATTCACGTTCCCAAGTTGCTTCCTCAACCTCGTGGTGTTTCCACAATACCTTAACCAAGGGAATCGTTTTGCCTCGCAAAACTTGATCCCGAGTATCCAAGACCCTCACCGGTCTCTCCTCATACGAGGCATCCCCATCTACCTCTAAGTCAGTCCAATCCAACACATGCGATGGATTCGGTTCGTACTTCCGAAGCATACTAATATGAAAACACACCATGAATCCCAGAAAGCTGTGGTGGTAATGCCAAATGGTAAGCAACCTCCCCAATCTACTCAAGGATCTCAAAAGGGCCAATAAACAGAGGGGATAACTTCCTACTCTTCCCAAATCTCATCAAACCCCGCCTATGTGATATTTTCAGAAAAACATGATATCCCATCTCAAAAGACAAGGGTCTCTTCCTATCGTTGGCATAGCTTTTCTGGCAACTTTGAGCATTAACCAACCTTTTACGAATAAGTGCCATCTTCTCCGTTGTTTCCCGAACCAATTCTGGGCCCAACAAAGGTGCATCATCCACCTCGGCCCAACACACTGGGAATGTACATGGTCGGCCGTACAAGGCCTCAAATGATGGCATGCCAATACTCGATTGGAAACTATTATTGTAGGCAAACTCCATTAAGGGCAAGTGCCTCTCCCACGACCCTTTCAAATCAAGAACACAACCTCGAAGCATATCCTCAAAAATCTGAATGGTACGCTCAAACTGCCCGTCAGTCTGAGGATGATACGCAGTACTAAAGGTCAATTTAGTGCCCAAGGCACTCTATAAGCTCTGTCACAACCGAGCTGTAAAACGCGGATCTCTATCCGAAACAATGGTTACAGGGACTCCGTGCTACCTCATTATGTCCCTAATATACAAGTCGGCAAGATAGTCTATTGAATCACTCACGCGTATAGGTATGAAGTGCGCAGACTTGGTCAATAGATCAACTACCGCCCAAATGGCATTACTACCTTGTTGAGTCCTCAGAAGGCCATAACAAAATCCATCGTGACATGCTCCTATTTCCACTTGGCTATAGGTAAGGGTTGCAACAAACCCGTTGGCCTCTGATGCTCGGCCTTCACTTGCTGACAAGTAAGGCATTTCGATATAAACACTGCTACATCCTTCTTCATACCTCTCCATCAAAACTGGTGACTAAGGTCGTGATAAATTTTTTTGCCTCCCGGATGCACCGCAAGGCGCGAATGGTGAAACTCTTGGAGTACTTCCTCTCGACAAGACTCCGGCACGAACAAACAGTCACGGTATCTCACACTTTGGTCATATTCAAGCCCCTTTCTACCTTCGCATTGGAAATCTTCCCTTGGAGGGATTATACCTCAAGGTCATCCTTCTGCGCCTCTAACACTTGGTTCACAAGTGTAGGTTGGACAACTACCGTAAACAAGGCCGCAGATTCAACGGATTCACCAAGCTGCATGTCAAACTCCCCAAGAGCGCCCAATATCTCCCATCCCCAAATGGCGACACTAGCCACACTACTAATAGACTTTGTGCTCAAAGCATCGGCCACTATATTGGCCTTCCCAGGATGATAATGCAACTCGAAGTCAGAGTCCTCTATGAACTCCATTCACCTTCTCTGCCTCAAATTCAAGTCTTTCTGGGTAAACAGGTACTTCAGACTCTTGTGATTGGAGAACACTTCAAATTTTTCACCATACAGATAATGCCTCCATATCTTCAAGGCAAATATCACTACTGCTAGCTCTAGGTCATGGGTGGGATAGTTTCTTTTGTGGGTTTTCACTGCCGCGAGCCATAGGCTACTACCTTCCCCTCTTGCATCAAAACACAACCTAAACCTTCCCATGAGGCATCACAATAAACTGAATAACCCAAACCCCTCTCCGGAATAATCAAGACTGGAGTAGTGGTAAGTCTAACTTTGAGCTCTTGAAACGACTTCTCATAAGTCTCACTCCACACAAATTTAACTCCCTTCCTTGTCAATCTAGTCAATGGTGAAGCTAGTCTAGAGAAATCCTTCACAAACTGACGGTAATACCCGGCCAACCCCAAGAAACTACGGATCTCGAAAGTGTTCTTAGGTTGTGCCCCATCTTGAACTGCCTCAATCTTGGATGAATCTACAGTCACCCCTTCCCCGGATACCACGTGGCCTAAGAACTTAACTTTCCTTAGCCAAAATTCATACTTCCCAAATTTAGCATACAACTTGGGTGCTCTAAGTAACTTAAGTACTACCCGTAAGTGTTCCTCGTGTTCCTCCTCAGAAGGTGAATAAATCAAGATGTCGTCTACAAAGACGACCACAAAACGGTCTAGGAACTCGCGAAAAATCTGGTTCATCAAATCCATAAACACCGATGGAGCATTGGTCAGCCCAAAAGGCATCACTAGGAATTCATAATGGCCATACCGCGTATGGAATGCCGTTTTTGGGATATCCTCCTCTCTTACCCTCAATTGATGGTAACCCGATCTCAGGTCTATCTTAGAGAAAGAATAAGACCCTTTCAACTGATCGAACAGATCATCTATACGAGGCATTGGGTACTTATTCTTAACAGTTACCCAATTCAATTTTCGGTAATCGATGTAAAGTCGCAAGGCTCTATCTTTCTTTTTAGCAAAGAGGGCTGGCGCTCCCCAAGGTGAAGTACTAGGGCAAATGAAACCCGTATCTAACAACTCCTGGAGTTGAACGTTCAACTCACTCAAGTCAGCAGGTGCAAATCGATATGGTGCCATAGAAATCGGTGTCGTGCCAAACACTAAATCAATAGAGAACTTGATCTCTCGGTGAGGTGGCAAACTAGTAAGGTCCTCGGCAAAGACAACGGGGTACTCACAAACCACCCTTGGCAACTCAACTCGGACTTCATCACCTTCACTATTCAAGAAACTAACGAGAAGACAACTAAGTTCACTCCGCCCACGCGGATCATACACCGGTGATAAGGCTCTATCCACCCGGTCTCCCAAGAAATAAAAACAGTCACTGCTCAAGGTAAATATAGTAACCCTCTGACGGTAGCAATCTATAATATCATGGTACGATGATAACCAGTCCATATCCAAAATGACATCAAAACTAGACATGTCAAGCAATACAAATGCAAATGGAAGTCGACAATCGGCAACCTCTATATCACAACCCCGAATCCCTTGTTTCAAGATAACCTCACCACCAATAGGTGACTCTACACAAATAGGAGATGCTAATTGTACCAACTCCAACCCCAAAACCGATGCAAATGTAGACAAGATAAAAGAATGGGATGTACCCATATCAATCAATACATTGGCAACTGAATTGCAAAACAAGAAGGTACCTCTCACTACCAAAGGCGTTTGTGATACCCCTGTTTCGTAATATGTTAATTGGTCCTTAATATGAGTATGATTATGTGTTTAATATGATTTTGCATGCCATTGTGTGAAAATATGTGGTTTTTAATTTCTATCTGTTCATTGTAGGAATATCTGTTTGATTATCTGCTTTGGAAATTAAATTGAAGGCCTTATCGGCCACAGAACCCGAAATTGATTACGTCATTGTAAGTAGCGTAATTTTTAGAGCCTACGGTGAAATTCAATTGAAAATTGATTCGGATCAGATTAAGTTGATTAAATTGTTAAATTGGTGCCCAATTACTTTATTAATATTATAGTGGAATTAGTGGGTTTTGTTGGAGAGGCACCATACCCTCAATTCTTCCCCTTTGATGCATTTTGGGATGATTTCAACTCTAAGGAGAGAGGAAGAGGTCGGCTAGAGAGAGAGAGGAAAGGAGATTGTGAGTTTGATTTTGAAGCTTGATAATTTGAAGACCAATTCTAGATTTGACCATAATTTGTGAAGAATTGAGCCTCTAGGTAAGTGGATTCATGAATGTTAAGTTGTAATTTTGTGAATTCAACTTGGAAAAAGGGTCAAGAACATGAGTTTGTTTAAGCATGATGTAGTTGATTTGGTTTTGTTGAATTGAGGGCCAATATGTGCATGCATGTAAGAAATTGTTTTAAATTTGCATGTTTGAGCTTGAAATACATGATTCATGTAGAGTTTTGGTTAGAGCTCATGTTATGATCACCATTTGTATCATCTAAGTTGAGAATGAGAGTAATAAGCCACATGCATGTGCCATTCAAAAAGGTATAAGTGTTAAATGCATGAAATTATTATGTTGATAAAGAATTTGGTGGAAAATGAGCCATGCATGTGTTTGATTTATGGAATTAAGCTTCTAAATGCTGTAATTTGATGTTTGTAGCATGTGAGTACATGAATATTTGAAGTTTGAGCTGTTATATGTAAGAAAGGTTGGGTAGAGTCGAATTGGAGCTCAAGAACACAATTTGCAAAACCCAGAATTTTGATGTCCGCTCGAGCGGGAGAACCGCCGCTCGAGCAGAGATTTCGAGCTCCCAGTATTTTCTTGTAGGCTTGGTGTCCGCTCGAGCGGGGAAGTTTACGCTCGAGCGGGGATCGATGTAGGATGAACTTCCGCTCGAGCGTTCGAGTTAACGCTCGAGTGTAAAAATGATACATCCAGTACTTTTTGCAGACATGGCGTCCGCTCGAGTGGGGAGCCATGTAGAGAGGGCTTCTGCTTGAACGCCAGAGTGCACGATCGAGCATAAATTCGACCTAACCAGTACTTTTGCAGGCCTCAAGGGTCCGCTCGAGCAGGGAAGTCCACGCTCGAGCGGGGACCCTATTTTCTGAAATTTTGTTTATGCATTCTGAGTTTCATTTTCTGTTCTCTTTCACTTCCAAGCACTCTTAGGCCTACATTGAGCATTGTAATTGAGTTAAAGAGATAAGAATGAAACCTAGAGAGGAATATGTGAATTAAAGAACAGATTAAATTATTTGTAACCCATATGTGTTATGTGATATGTAGGGTCAAGCTCCAGGGCAAATCCACAAGCCGACCACTGTGAGTAATATCTGAAATATGTTGTTGTCCGATTGCTTACTTCTATGTAAGTCTTGTAAAGTTCAATAATTTGAATGTGGACAAAGTTTGAAAGGCCTAAAGGCCAATTTGATATGAAAGTTTGAAAGGCCTAAAGGCCAGTTTGATATGAAAGTTTGGAAGGCCTAAGGGCCAGTCTGATTGGAAAGTTTGAAAGGCCTAAGGGCCAGTTTGAGTTTGAAAGGGCCAAAGGTCAGTTTGACATGAATGAATTGGGCCCGAGGCCGTCTGATGTATGATGTTCCAATATATTTACTTTATTTGATATTATTCACTGGGCTTTCGCTCACGCTCATTCATGTGTTTATAGGTGAGCCAAGAGAGGTCCAGACCCAGCCCCAGTGAAGTCTGTATAGAGCAACCAGGTTTTTGGAGAGTCAGCCCACGTGTCTCACGCACGAGACTCGCCTTCGCCTTTTTGTCATTTTGTTTTATTTTGTCATGTTGGCGAAGTCTTTGTATATATCTGTGTATAGTTTCCATGGGTTGACTTATTTTTTGGATGATCCTGTTTGTACAGAACTTATGCTACTGTATTTCTGTTGTGAGTTATTAACGTATATATGTTTGGTTGTTTGGATGTGCCATGTAAGCACAGCTCTATGGACAAAGTTTTGAACTGCTTTCGTCTTGGCCCCCATTAACTCTGTTAATATACATCTGTTTTGGTTTGAGGCCATAGGTAATCTCATGATTACTGGCCGGTTATGTTCTTAACCCACGGGGGCGGGTTCGGGTCATGACAGAGTGGTATCAAAGCACAAGTTAATAACTCACACACTTGTCCAAAAGAGCAATAAGCGTCTAGATAAGACCTAGGATGCATTCATGTGATAAGTTTAACTTTGATAGTATCGAGAGTGCATCTAAATGTTTCAATATGAACAACTATGTGTTATAAGTGATGATTTGTTTGCATTGCAATTTATTTAGAAATGCATGCTGTTTAATATATGCATACGTGTAAATTTTTTGTATAAAATATAATGCAAGTTTAATCAGATGGTGAGAACAAGAGGTGATGACATAGAGGAATCTTCTACTGCCAGACTAGATAGAATGGAAAGACTGATTCAGGAAATGGCAGAGACATTGAGGCAACAACATAAATGGCAACAACAGTGACAACGACCACATCCTCCGCCTCCACCTCCACCTCCGGCACCTCCTGTGCCAGATAATCAGAATGATGACCGAATCATAGCTCTCACCAAAGAGTTCAAGAAAATGAAACCACCACAGTTCCATGGTGGATTAGACCCGTTAAAAGTCGAAGCATGGGTTCTCGGCATTGAGAAACTATTCGAAGTGTTCCCTTGCTCGGAGACACAGAAGGTGTTTCTAGCTACTTTTATGCTAGAAGACGAGGCCAGAAGATGGTGGATGTTAATGCGTGAGAATCATAGGGATGTTGATTGGGCAAAATTTCTAGAAATTTTCTATGACAAGTACTTCCCGCAGTGTGTCCGGGATAAGAAGGTAGCAGAATTAATGGAACTGAAACAAGACAGTATGACTGTAGCCGAGTATGAGGCCAAATTCACTGAATTGGCCAGGTTTGCACCATACGTGATTGATACAGACTATAAGAAGGCGAGACATTTTGAAGGTGGGCTTCAAAGTGACATCCTAGAAAGAGTGAATGTCTTGAAATTGGAAACCTACATTGGGGTGCTGGACAGGGCCATCATATCCGAAGCCAACATAGCTAGATAGACTAAGCCAACAATAGAATGGAAGGGTAACAAAAGGCAAGGCTTCTTTTCAAAGAAGAAATTCATGAAAAAGCAGAATACGGGCTTCTCAAATACTTCGAATTCTTCCCAAGACACATCTCCCATGTGCAATGTTTGTAGCAAAAGGCACCGTGGGGTTTGTTACTGTGTGTCAGGGGCCTGTTTTAAGTGTGGTAAACAAGGGCATATGGCTCGAGATTGTAATCAGAATGGTGGAAAGACGGCTGCTAGTTCCACTGCATCAATCCCAAAGTCGGGAAATACCATGAGACCCGCTATCATCGGGGATACCGTGAGACAGGGGAGAGTTTTTGCGCTTGTTCCGGGCGATACACGGAATGCCAATGCAGTTGTCTCAGGTACTATTTCTATATGTAATCAGGATGCTTTTGTGCTAATTGACTCCGAATCCACACACTCTTTTGTGACATATGCATTTGCATCTAGACTGAATAGACCCTTAGAATTACTGCCATATCTGTTATGTGTGTCTGCTCCCTCTGGGGAATCTGTATTGTGTGAATCTATATACCGATTTTGTGATATGCGTGTTGAAGATGCTATCCTATATGTAGATTTGTTGCCCTTGAACTTTAGGCATTTTGATGTAATTCTGGGCATGGATTGGTTGACCAAATATTGTGCCACCATCGATTGTGTGACAAAACGAGTAGTATTTAAACCACCGGAATAGAAAGAGATTGTGTTTGTGGGTAATGGGGTAGTGCCTCCACCTTATTTGATATCTGCAATGAAAGCATGTAAACTGATCAGGAAGGGGTGTCAGGGTTATTTGTGCTATGTGTTGTCTGAACAGTCTGCGAATGTTGAATTGAATGATATCCCTATTGTTAAAGAATTTCCAGATGTGTTTCCAAATGAATTACCAGGGGAATTGGTGGATAGGGAGATAGAATTTACTATTGAAACTGTGCCAGGCACCTAGCCCATTTCTAAAACTCCCTACAGAATGGCTACTGCCGAAATGAAAGAATTGAAAGAACAGTTGCAAGACTTGCTTAACAAGGGGTTTATTCGACCTAGCATTTCACCTTGGGGTGCACCAGTATTGTTTGTGAAAAAGAAGGATGGAACTTTGCGTTTGTGCATCGATTACCGGGAATTGAACAAGGTAACAATAAAGAACACATATCCCCTACCCCGTATTGATGACTTATTTGACCAGTTGCAGGGATCACAGGTGTTTTCTAAGATTGATTTGAGGTCCGGGTACCATCAACTGAAAGTTAAGGCAGAGGATGTTGAGAAAACCGCGTTCAGAACGAGGTATGGACATTTTGAGTTCCTTGTTATGCCATTTGGAGTAACTAATGCTCCGGCAGCATTTATGGACTTAATGAACCGAATTTTTAAAACCTACTTTGATGAATCTGTTGTGGTTTTTATTGATGACATTTTGATATACTCTAAGGATAGACTTGAACACGAACATCATTTGAGAACTGTCCTACAAATACTTCGAGAAAGGAAATTATTTGCTAAACTAAAGAAATGTGAGTTTTGGTTGGATGAAGTTGTTTTCTTAGGACACGTGATCAACAGGGAAGGAATTTCAGTGGACCCACAGAAAATAGAGGCGATTGTAAAATGGCCTACACCGACAAATGTGACAGAAGTCCGCAGTTTTATGGGTTTAGCTGGATACTACAGGAGGTTTGTGAAAGATTTTTCAAAAATAGCTGTGCCTCTTACCCAACTGGCACGCAAGGGGCAACCTTTTGAATGGAACGATGAAAGAGAATCAGCCTTTCATGAATTAAAAACAAGATTGACCACTGCACCGATTTTGACACTACCATCAGGTATGGAGAATTTTTGTAATTTTCAATGATGCATCTTATAAAGGTTTGGGTTGTGTGTTAATGCAAAATGGAAAGGTTATTGCTTACGCCTCCCGACAGTTGAGGCCACATGAGAAAAATTATTCGACACATGACCTAGAATTGGCCGCAGTCGTTTTTGCTTTGAAAATCTGGCAGCATTATCTGTATGGAGCAAAGTGTGAAGTCTACACAGATCACAAGAGCCTGAAATACTTTTTCACACAGAAAGAGTTGAATATGCGGCAGAGGAGATGGCTGGAATTGATAAAGGATTATGATCTAGAGATTCAGTATCACCTCGGGAAAGCTAACACAGTTGCTGACGCCTTGAGTAGGAAATCAACGGGGAGTATGGCTTGTTTGCTTACTAAACATAAAAAAAATCTTGCAAGATTTTGAGAAGTTTGAAATTGAAGTGGTATTGTGTGAACAGGGTGGATTGATAGCCGCTATTACAGCCGAGCCGGCAATCGTGGATGAAATCAAGCAGAAATAGAAAGAGGATGAATTCCTCAAGAAAGTGATTGATGAATTTGAGACAAGTCCGAAGGCAGAGTTCAGTCTTGAAAATGAAGTGTTGAAGTTTCGAAACTGAATGTGTATCCTAGATATTCCGGAACTAAAGAAGAGGGTTTTAGATGAAGCCCACAGATCCGTGTTTGCTATGCATCCGGGTAACAATAAAATGTATCGGGATTTGAAACAGACTTATTGGTGGCCTAAGATAAAGAAAGAGATTGCAGAATATGTGTCCAAATGTCTTCAGTGTCAGCAAGTTAAGGCTGAACATCAGAAACCGGGCGGTCTACTTCAACCCCTCCCTATTCCTGAATGGAAGTGGGAACATGTGACCATGGATTTCGTTGTTGGCCTACCTCGGACTTCTCGAGGTATGGATTCTATTTGGGTTGTAGTTGATAGACTGACTAAATGTGCACATTTTCTGCCGGTCAAAACTACATTTAATGCTTATAGATTGGCTACTATTTATGTTGATGAGATTGTCCGTTTACACGGAGTTCCGGTATCTATTGTGTCGGATAGAGATCCGAAATTTGTGTCTAGATTGTGGAAAAGTTTGCAGGAAGCCATGGGAACGGAACTAAGGTTCAGTACTGCCTTCCATCCACAGACAGATGGGCAATCAGAACGAACAATACAGACTTTGGAAGATATGCTTCGAATGTGTGCATTGGATTTTCAGGGGAGTTGGGAAGATTATTTGCCACTTGCAGAATTTGCATACAATAACAGCTTCCACTCCAGCATCGGTATGGCACCATACGAGGCTTTGTATGGTAGAAGGTGTAGATCACCAAGTTATTGGGCAGAGATTGGGGATAGAGCGTTACTTGGGCCTGAAATTGTGCAAGATACTTCTGAGAAAATCAAAACCATTCGGCAAAGGCTCAAAACAGCTCAAGATCGACAGAAGAACTATGTAGACGTTCGAAGAAGGCCTCTTGAGTATGAGGTCGGTGACCATGTGTTTATCCGTGTGTCCCCAATAAAAGGCCAAGTCAGGTTTGGGAAGAAGGGCAAATTGTCGCCCCGTTACATTGGGCCGTTTCAGATTTTGGAAAGGCTTGGTCCAGTTGCCTATAGAGTTGCTTTGCCACCGGAATTTGAACAAATCCATAACGTGTTTCATGTGTCGATGTTGAAGGGTTACCTCTGAGACCCGTTTCATGTGATTGATTATCACCGGGTAGCTATTGATGAAAATATGGTATACGCTGAATGGCCGGAACGAATTGTTGATCAGCAAGTGAAACAATTGAGAAGCAAGTCCATCCCAATGGTGAAAGTGGAATGGAAGGAACATTATGGGACGGATGCTACATGGGAAAAATAGGAGGAAATGCGACTACGCTATCCACATTTGTTTCCCGACGAAGGTAAATTAAGTTTGAAGGACCAAACTTTCTAAAATGGGGGAGGCTGTGATACCCCTATTCTGTAATATGTTAATTGGTCCTTAATATGAATATGATTATGTGTTTAATATGATTTTGCATGCCATTGTGTGAAAATATGTGGTTTTGAATTTCTATCTGTTCACTGTAGGAATATCTGTTTGATTATCTGCTTTGGAAATTAAATTGAAGGCCTTATCGGCCACAGAACCCGAAATTGATTACACCATTGTAAGTAGCGTAATTTTTAGAGCCTACGGTGAAATTCAATTGAAAATTGATTCGGATCAGATTAAGTTGATTAAATTGTTAAATTGGTGCCCAATTACTTTATTAATATTATAGTGGAATTAGTGGGTTTTGTTGGAGAGGCACCATACCCTCAATTCTTCCCCTTTGATGCATTTTGGGATGATTTCAACTCTAAGGAGATAGGAAGAGGCCGGCTAGAGAGAGAGAGGAAAGGAGATTGTGAGTTTGATTTTGAAGCTTGATAATTTGAAGACCAATTCTAGATTTGACCATAATTTGTGAGGAATTGAGCCTCTAGGTAAGTGGATTCATGAATGTTAAGTTGTAATTTTGTGAATTCAACTTGGAAAAAGGGTCAAGAACATGAGTTTGTTTGAGCATGATGTAGTTGATTTGGTTTTGTTGAATTGAGGGCCAATATGTGCATGCATGTAAGAAATTGTTTTAAATTTGCATGTTTGAGCTTGAAATACATGATTCATGTAGAGTTTTGGTTAGAGCTCATGTTATGATCACCATTTGTATCATCTAAGTTGAGAATGAGAGTAATAAGCCACATGCATGTGCCATTCAAAAAGGTATAAGTGTTAAATGCATGAAATTATTATTTTGATAAAGAATTTGGTGGAAAATGAGCCATGCATGTGTTTGATTTATGGAATTAAGCTTCTAAATGCTGTAATTTGATGTTTGTAGCATGTGAGTACATGAATATTTGAAGTTTGAGCTGTTATATGCAAGAAAGGTTGGGTAGAAAGTCGAATTGGAGCTTAAGAACACAATATGGAAAACCCAGAATTTTGATGTCCGCTCGAGCGGGAGAACCGCCGCTCGAGCGGAGATTTCGAGCTCCCAGTATTTTCTTGCAGGCTTGGTGTCAGCTCAAGCGGGGAAGTTCACGCTCGAGCGGGGATCAATGTAGGATGAACTTCCGCTCGAGCGTTTGAGTTAACGCTCGAGCATAAAAATGATACATCCAGTACTTTTTGCAGACATGGCGTCCGCTCGAGCGGGGAAGCTCACGCTCGAGCGGGGAGCCATGTAGAGAGGCCTTCTGCTCGAGCGCCAGAGTGCACGATCGAGCGTAAATTCGACCTAACCAGTTCTTTTGCAGGCCTCAAGGGTCCGCTCGGGCGGGGAAGTCCACGCTCGAGCGGGGACCCTATTTTCTGAAATTTTGTTTATGCATTATGAGTTTCATTTTCTGTTCTCTTTCACTTCCAAGCACTCTTAGGCCTACATTGAGCATTGTAATTGAGTTAAAGAGATAAGAATGAAGCCTAGAGAGGAATATGTGAATTAAAGAACGGATTGAATTATTTGTAACCCATATGTGTTTTGTGATATGTAGGGTCAAGCTCTAGGGCAAATCCACAAGCCGACCACTGTGAGTAATATCTGAAATATGTTGTTGTCCGATTGCTTACTTCTATGTAAGTCTTGTAAAGTTCAATAATTTGAATGTGGACAAAGTTTGAAAGGCCTAAAGGCCAATTTGATATGCAAGTTTGAAAGGCCTAAAGGCCAGTTTGATATGCAAGTTTGAAAGGCCTAAAGGCCAATTTGATATGAAAGTTTGAAAGGCCTAAAGGCCAGTTTGATATGAAAGTTTGAAAGGCCTAAGGGCCAGTTTGAGTTTGAAAAGGCCAAAGGCCAGTTTGACATGAATGAATTGGGCCCGAGGTCGTCTGATGTATGATATTCCAATATATTTACTTTATTTGATATTATTCACTGGGCTTTCGTTCACGTTCATTCATGTGTTTGTAGGTGAGCCAAGAGAGGTCCAGAACCAACCCCAGTGAAGTCTGTATGGAGCAACCGGTTTTTTGGAGAGTCAGCCCACGTGTCTCACGCACGAGACTCGCCTTCGCCTTTTTGTCATTTTGTTTTATGTTGTCATGTTGGCGAAGTCTTTGTATATATCTGTGTATAGTTTCTATGGGTTGACTTAGTTTTTGGATGATCCTATTTGTACAGAACTTATGCTACTGTATTTCTGTTGTGAGTTATTAACGTATATATGTTTGGTTGTTTGGATGTGCCATGTAAGTGCTTTCGTCTTGGCCCCCATTAACTCTGTTAATATACATCTGTTTTGGTTTGAGGCCGTAGGTAATCTCATGATTACTGGCCGGTTATGTCCTTAACCCACGGGGGCGGGTTCGGGTTATGACAGCGTTGGTAGAAGATTTGGCGCTGTAACAGCATACAAATGCCCTGTTGGCCTCTGATCTATCTGCTCACCCCTCAGAGCATAGGCCTGCTGCACGGATTGAGCCGAAGAAGCTCCTTGATTGGCTTTCGAGGCCTGTGTTGACTGTGCTGGCAGTGACTCTGTGTCTGTCTCGAACCAGACGCACTAGATGTGCCACCCAACTGTGGGCAAAACCTCTTCAGGTGCCCCGCCTGACCACACTGATAGCAAGTGGGTGGCTATCATCTATCCTGACTCTGGCCCTGAGAACGGACTGAAGACGAAGCAGCTCGCTGCCCTCCTCCTCTTTGTGAGTAAGCTGGAGACTTGTGACCCAACTGGCCACATTTGAAACAAGTCACATCTCCCTGACCACCTCTCCTAGAACCTGAACTTGGTACTGGAAATGTGGACCTCGACAGAGCTCCTTGGGACTGCTGAGGGTTAGAACCCCTCTGCCTTTTTTCGTCCCCCTGACTATCCTGACTCCTTCTGGAGCCCCTCATCCTCTCCTCCTCACCTTACATGATAGTCTCAAGATGGGCCGTCGCCTCCACGAGACGCCCATAATCTCTAATCATGGATCCGGCCACTCTAAACACGAGCCCGGTCCTCAATTTCTTCTCGAACTCCAGACAACGGCGATCCTCAGTCGCCACTAACTCAGGTGCAAACCTGGACAAGCTAGTGAAGGTGGCTTCAAACTCAGCCACTGGTGTGTTCAATTGCTTGAGCTGAGAAAACTGATCCCTCAACTTCTCCCTAACAGTGGGAGGCAAAAACTTGTCCTGGAAGGCGTTGACAAAGGCCTCCCAAGTCACCCCAATGTGCCCACATGCATATTTCCACTATTGACTAGCATCTCCCTTCAACTGGAAAGACGCCAAGGTCACCATCAACTAGTCGTCCTTGATGCCAAGCATCTCGAACGTCTTTACTATCTGTTCAAGCCACTCATCTGCTTTCAGTGGCTTCTTAGGATCGCTCAAAAACTCACCCAGGTTCGACCAGAAAAATTCCCTCTTCAGAAAAGAAGACCCTGCTTCAGCTACTTGGGCCTAGATTTGATTCTCAGCTCTGAGAATGTCCATAGATTCTCGCAACGCTCAAGTCATTTCGCGGGCTAAGGCGCCCATGGCCTATTGACCAACTAGTTTGGCCACGTTGGCCTGACCAACCCCTTCCTCCTACGCCAGAATGTCATCCGGTATAGACATCTCGTGCCTTCTAGGCCTACCACGCCTACCACATCGACCACGTCCTGACATCATAATGAAGGTAATAAAGAAATTAGCACATTCACAAATGTGTCGAAGCGAACTCACTCGTGTCCTAATATATTGGACAACAGTAATTCACTCCACATAAGTACATAGTCACGTAAACACATAAGAATTTCATCTCCAGATAATAACCGTCCCACAGTGTTGCTAGAGCTCCAACTAGAAACATCAGTGATCAAGTGCCTTTCTAACAGGACTCCTAGAGACTCATAGACCCAATCAATATCCTAGAAATTCAATCCCATACCTAATAATCACATATCTTTCATGCTTAAGTCTCTAACAAGCGAGACAAACCCATTGTGGTACTAACCACTTCCCACGTACCCAAAGTATTCAAACCCGGTACGCTCTGATACCAAGTTGTAACGCCCTCAAAATAGTGCAATAAATATAACCTAAAGCATACATAATTGATAATAGCATAAATCAGAGTAAACAACCCTTTCATTACATAGATTTGGTATTACAAAAGAGTTCATGTAAATAAATGCCCTATTGGCTTACACCTTTCTAAGCCTTAGCTTGGGTACAACAAAAGAGAGACTAGCTCATACACATTTAGCACTTGACTTTACAAAAATATACAATTCAAATAAAGAAGCTCTTGCTCCCAAAATGTCCCTCCAAGCTATTGCCTTGATGGAGGCAAGCCACTGACACCTGAAAATGTTATTCCCAAATAGGGTAAGCCACAGCCCAGTAGGAATCATCTAGCACAGTATATGAAATTTAGCAAAGGTATAAGTACAAGGAGCATATACAATGTCTATGATAAAACATCCACGATTTATATTCTCATCAGACATTAAATCTCAAATCATAATCCGGTTTTTCTCCAATTCATTTCCAATTCATTTATTTGTCTCAATTCATGAGTCAATTTTCATAATTTCTTTAACAATCCAAATGAGACTGCAACTCGAAAGTTCAACAATCACATTATCAACATACAAACACTTCAAACTGTCATTTCACGGATATTTCGTCCGCGGGAAACCGTCAAACGAGACCCATGTAACGTAGGCTATACAAGCACTACAATTGTCATTTTATGGATATTTTTTCCACGGGATCGTCACCCATGTATAATTTCGGGACTTTCACCTAGGACACTCCGGCTAACTTAATTATAATGGAGTCCATCCCCTTTCTCCTCCCAAACAATCATTCATACATATGCAATGTATTTAAACACATAATCATGTATGGAGCACATCCCCTTTCCACTCCCAAATAATCATACATAGACAATGTATATAAATATAGTCATATTCAATGACAACCACAAGCGATGAGTTTCAATTCACCTAATTCGCATGCAATTTCTATAACAATCATAGCTATCCTCCACCGATAGCCCAATACAGATATTTCTAAATAGATATATAATCTCATGACAAATAATTTATTCAGAATTTCCAAATAATGAGATAATACATAACCAATCTCGCCATTCATATCAATACCCTTCCAATCTCACATTTTCAGTGACAACTTCAATTATTTATACAAAATAATAGTTTGATCCAATTATTGCAAACTCCCCCCCACTTTTTTCCAAACACTAACCAAGTGCCAAATTCATCAAATTAGACACAACACAACATCATTTTCAAACCCCACAATCATTTATTTCACCCTTACCCAAACCCCTCTTTCCATTTTATACCCAAATCCTAGGTTTTTGCCTAAAGCATCCCCAAATCACACCATTGTAACACAAAGGACAAATAACTAAGCTAAAGGTCATTTGAAGGTGTAGAAAGATCCCTACCTCAAGGAGAGAAGACGAGCCAAGCAAGAGTGAAACCCCACAAACACCGAAACCCAATTCTATTCAGATAAAAAATGTAGATCTTGACGAGCTCTACCTTTTTCACAAAGGTACTAGGGTGAAGAGATCAAGGGATCTAGATGAAATCTAAGAGAGAAGGTGGGTTTTAGAGAGAGAGACTCAAGAACAAGCTTTTTGGAAAGTTTTAGAGAGAGAGAGAGAAGAAAAAGTGATTCAAAACATCATCTTCATGGACTGTTATAAACGCAGTCCGCTCTAGTATGGAAAGTGACGCTCAAGAGTGGGAAGTTACGCTCGAGCGTGGAATACACACTTCCATGAATTTTGCAGACAAAGGACCCTGCTCGAGCGTGAGACTAGACGCTCGAGTGTCCAATGCACTCTTCCAGTATTTGCAAGTCTGCAAAAATACTGAGAGTTGACAAGTCCCGCTTGAGTGCAAGAATGGCCACTTGAGCGGAGGAGCAAAATTTGTGAAGCCCGCTCGAGCGCAAGAAAGTCCGCTCGAGCGGAAGAGCCAAAACCTGGGCATCGTAGGTTTGGAAATACAAGCAACCAACCTATTCCAAACGTACAATTATAATCCGATAACCAAAATAAAAGGGGAGACAAGGGAAACGAGATATAAATAACCACTCTAAACCATTGTAACAAGAGTTCGGAATACAATAGATAAAGGGTCAAAACCGGAATCGCTATACTAAAGAATTTCAACTACAAAAGGGGTTAAGGCAGAGAGATCCTCTCTCTCATTTCTTATTCATTATAGCAGCAAAAGCTCTCAACCTGGTATTGGGGAGGCCTACAGAGAAAGGTTTATTTCAAGGTGCCACAGTTGGATCTAATGAGTTGAGTATATCACATCTCCAATTTGCAAATGATACTATTATATTCTGTGAGGGAGATAAGGAGGAAGTGCTGAATATAAAAAGGGTGTTGAGGTGCTTTGAGGTGATGTCTGGGCTGAAGATCAATTATCATAAGAGTGTTGTTTGTGGTGTGGGCTTCCAAGAGGACCAAACTAAGGAGTTTGCTCAGACCTTGAACTGTCTGGCTAAGAAATTGCCATTTAATTTCTTAGGTCTACCATTAAGGGCCAACCTTAGAAGGAAGAGTACATGGCATCCAATAGTAGATAAGGTGAAGAAGAAGCTATCCTCCTGGAAGAGGAAGTTGTTATCTTTCGCAGGTAGATTGACTTTGATCAAGTTTGTTCTCTCAAATTTGCCCATCTACTTCCTTTTATTGTTTAGGATGCCTAAGGGGGTCGTTAAGACTTTAGTGAAACTTCAGTCCTCTTTTCTGTGAAGAGGGTCTGAAAATAAGAAGAAAGTACACTTGGTCCAATGGAGGGAGGTCATCAAAAGCAAAAGGCAAGGAGGTTTAGGTGTGAGAAACTTAGGTGAGGTGAATGACTACTTGTTACTAAAGTGGTGGTGGAGGTATGGAAGTGAAGACAAAGCTTTATGGAAATCTGTGGTGTGTTCAAGGTATGGCAGAATTGGTGGGGGTTGGATACCATTAGTGACCCACACAGGGGGGTGTCCATTATTTGGTAGGCTATTGTGAGGATACCTTCAGTCAACCAGCACCTGGGTGAATTTTATGGTGATCATTTTAAAGTAACTGTTGGTAATGGGAGGAGAATAAATTTCTGGTCTGATGGTTGGGTCATTAACAGAGGATTGAAGGTGGAATTCCTCAGATTATATCATTTATTCACTGAGAAAGAGGAGTCTTTGCAACAACTCAGTGCTAAGAAGAGCAATTCAGGGGTGTGTCGGCTTCAATTCAGAAGAAGGATATTAGCTTGGGAAGAAGAGGAGCTGCAGAGGTTGATAAGTCTACTGGTATCATCCCCTGCAATTAGGTTTGATATTGAAGATTCTTGCTCATGGCTAGCTAACAGTTCAGGGTAGTTCTCAGTGTCCTCTGTATGGAAGTGGTGGGTGGCAGCAAAAGGGCCTGGTATGCATGTACCTGCAGGGATATGGGTAATTTTAGCCCCCCCCCCCCAAATGCAATTCTTTTGTTGGTTGGCTTGGAGAGGCAGAGTGAAGACTTCATCCTTCCTAAAAAGGATTGGGGTTTTAGCTGCTAGTGCTAAGGCTCTTTGTGTGTTCTGCAATGTTGAGGTGGAATCTCTAGAACATGTGTTATTATTTTGACCACTGCTCTGGAAGTGCTGTCACAAATGGTAAAGTGGTGGGATCTGGTATGGGTAATGCCTGGATCAGTTCGGGGTTTGCTGCATTAGTGGTCAGGTGGTAAGTTCAAGTCAAGGGAATCCAGAATTTGGCAGATAGTTTCTTCAGTTGTTTTATGGTATGTTTGGAAATTGAGAAATGATTGTTTATTAAAGGGGGCTCAACCTGCTTTTGAAGACTTATGTGAAAAAATAAAGGTGCATATTGCTTTGTGGGCCAAATGGGTATTGCAATTTGATTACACAGTTCATGATTTTATCTCCAATCTACAATAGATTAGGCTGTCTGTTTGAGGTGTTTGAGGTGTTTTTTGTGGATGTATCAGCAGTTGTTATTTCCCTGGATCTTAACTCTGTCTTGATTTGAAGGCAACACAACAAATGGAGTCTGGTGCCTCATAGAGGGTGTTTTGGTTGAACTACCTGTTAGCATGCTTCAGCACTATATTGGTGATTTTGGTGTCTAAAAGAGGGTGTATTGGTCTGCTATTGTTGGTTTGCTCAGCATTCTGATTTTCCTGCTTAGCTTATATGGGGCTACACCTAGTGTTTTGTTTTGTTGGTTGGCTTTATTGCTTTTCTTTCTTTGCTATGTTTGATGGTTTCTCACCAACTGGAGCTTGGAGCTTGTGGTAGGCTCCTCTTTATTGATGTACTCTTCATACTTTGTATGTTCTCATCAATAAAGATTTCTTTTGCCGATCAAAAAAAAAAAAAAAAAAAAATTGCAAGTAGGACGAAGCTACATAGGGTCCAGAGGGGGCACGTGGCCCCCCTCCCCAATTTTTTTTTTTTTTTTCTCATTTTCATCTAACTCCTTTTTAATTTTGAAATATGTTTCAAAATGTTTATATCTCATTTGTTTTTCTCTTTCTTTTTAATAAATTCATTATAATTTGCCATTATAAATGTTTAATTTTATCAAAATATTCTCTTATAATTATTTCTATCTCTCTTATTTCTCTCTTATTTTTCTCCACATCTATCTTTTTCTTCTTTTTCCATTTTTTTTTCTTGTATGCATGTTATTACATTTTAAATTGTAATTATCATCATATTTCGTAACTAAAATAGCAAATAAAAAAGCATCGGTTAATTAAAATATATCTAAGACACATAATTTTGACATAATGTTAATCTTTGGTTATTCTATCGTCAAATGAAAATCAGATTTGGTTAAGTTTTGTAATTGATATCGCTAAGGATTAATGATGCCCCCCGCCCCCCCCCCCTTCGGTTAATCAAAATCCTAACTTCATCACTGTTTGCAAGTATCTCAAAATTATTAAATTTAATATCCAATTTGGGTAGAATGACCAAATTAAAATACACTTAAAGTGTAGAGATCAAATTATTCATTTTGAAATTATAGGAACTAAAGTAAAATATAGATCAAACTACAATGGCGAAAAGTGAAATTAGCCATAAAAAAATTAAATGGTCTAATTTGGAAACCATACCTTATTTATTTTGTTTAAAGACAAATATAACAAAATTATATAACTATGATTATCACATTAATTTTATTTTATTTGAATGATCAATGCACAATGACTCAAAAAATAAACAAATATACTGAACAACACACTTCAATATGACATAAAAAGTATATTATCATTCCTTTTTAACACCGTAGCCCTTCTCTTTCTAAGAAATTCTAACCGTTTTGTCTCTTTAGTGGAGGAGGTGGCGCTTTTAGCCTTTCTCTTCCAGTGCAGAGTATTTGGCAATAGAGTTCCTGAAACTTATAGACAAACAAGGCAAAGATAAAAGGCACTAGGAAACATGAGATGCCACATGCTCAGAATGACATGGAATTCAGTCGCTACATGGAAAATGGTGTCACAATCAATATCCATCACTTTGCCATGGTATACAATAAATTTCGGCCAAATTCCAATGTTTAGGCATCCAATTTCACAATTTTTCCATTTTAGGAAATATTTGTTCGCTTAATTACTTGGTCCAAACGAATCCATTTTAGATTGAATGTATTATTTTTAGAATATGTAATTTTATTCTAGTTTCTAGGTTTAAGCTTAACTCGAATCTTTCTATTTTTTTGGGGTCAAATTTCTTATTCTCTTTGATTTAAACTTGATTAGTAAGTATTACCTTTTCTAATTTATTTCTTATTGTAATTAGGCCTTTTCTTTCACTATAAATAGGGGTTGTAAGCCTTAGGGCAAATCAATTTATTTTGGAGAATGAATATATTTTAAGAGAGAGTATCTCTTTTATTCAAATTTGTGATTATTCTTTGTGTTTGGTTTTCATACCTTACAATTCCCTACATCATCTTCCCCCCCGTTTCTTCTCTTGTGGTCTCTCTCTCTCTCTCTCTCTCTCTCTCTCTCTCTTTCTCTTTCTTTCTCTCTCTCTCTCTCTCTCTTTTCTTGTTCATCGCCATGCTAGCCAGTACAGTTCCTCTTGTTTCCATCATCTTCTTGCCACCGAGGAAGTTTTTAGATCTAGATTTCATGACCGAGATCCGACACTGCTGAATTCATTTTTAATACATTAAGTGACTATCTCAAATTTAGAATATTTTACCAGTTGTGATCTCTTCCTTGCGTGTAGGTTTGTTTCTTCTCCCTATGTTTTTCTGAGTCAAGGTTATGTTTATCCCTTTTGAAATTTATTTTCTACTTCGATTTACATTTTTGAACAATTTTTTTTTTCCCGAGATAGCGTTAGTATGTTAGCATCGTTAGATTACAACTGAAGGGTCGCCGTTGCTCCATCAACTCGAACTCTTGACCTCCCACTCACTAACCCTAAGGTGTAGTGCAAGATCAAATTATTCTCATTAAAAAAAAAAATACGACATAAAAATGCAAGACCAAATTATTCCCATCAAATAGCAAACAATTGTGTTATATATAAGGAAAAATTATTCAATCCTAAAACGACTTCATGAAAAAAAAAAAAAAAATAGTTAAAGGATAAATTACTCTATATCAAACCAAGTGAATAATTTTATATTCTTTTTCCCATAAAGTTTCATTTTTAGGTTTTACTAGACTATAAGGCCCTAAAGATTAAGCAATTAATATATATACATATATATATATATATATATATATATTTTGGAGGATTATCTCTAGTCCATAATCTATATTGGAGGGCGTTGTTTTAGACTTGTGGGGCCTAAAGAGAAAAGTAAGTGTAAAAAAGCTTAGTAATTTTTTGGAGGAGATTACCTCTGGTCCATAATCTAAACTAGAGGGCGTTGTTTAGGCTCGTGAGACCTACTATGGGCCATGTTTCAATGATCCAAATCGTTCATTTTGTCAGAACTTAATTTATTTTTTATTAAAAAATTAGGTTGATTCGATAATCATAATTTATTTAATTTATTGTGTTTATCACAAAAAAAAAAAAGAAAAAAGAAAAAAAAGAATGGCAGTTGTGTTTTAAAAATAAATCATCTATTTTTTTTTTGGTGACAAATACAATAAATTGAATAAGTTATGAGTTTGGATCAACATAAATTTCTTTTTGTAAATGAAACATACGAAGTGTCCAATAAAATGAAAGATTTAGATCATCAAAATGGGATTCGTAATGAGCCCCACGGGCCCAAACAACGCCGTCCCATCCACTTTGTGGACTAGAGAGGAGCTGCTTTTTTTTTTTTTTTTTTTTCTAGTAATTATTACTAACCTTTAGAGTATGTTCAAATACTGAATTTGGGTAAAAATTTGAAAAGGAAAAGGGAAAAAGTGAATGAAATATAATTATATTTTTCCTATCTTTTCTTTTTATCTTTCCAAATTTATATCCAAATCCATCATTCAAACACAACTTTATTGAATATTTTCGAGTGAAATGTAAGTAAAATGATACCTATCACGGGTTCCATTTCAATTATCCAAACTGTTCATTTTTAGATCATTTTGTGTAGATCATCCACACAAATATTTAAGCCGATCTGATATATAGCTACATTAGTCGCCAACACTTCGACAACAAAAGTATTTGGGGACAAATACTTTTATTACCTAAAACAAAATCTTCGACGATTAACCGCTTTATATTATAAATTTAGTGGCTTAATGTTATTCAAAAGTAAAAATAATTTTTTTATTTTAACTTTGAATGACTAAAATATTTAATTGCGAATACATTTTTATCACTGACACTTGACATTTCGCAATGAAATATTTCGTTGTCATTTATTTTTATATTTGATTGCAAAAATTTTAGTAGTCAAATAATTAATTTCACTTTTGGCGACTAAAAGTTTAATAGGGCAAAGTCTTAGTCTTTTAGTCGCCAAAGAGTTTCATTTATATTTATAGCTATGTATTCAATTATGAACTATTCAAAATAATATTTCCGTACAATCTGCAATATATTGATATAAATAATAATACATCTATCTATTTAATTCTCAATTATTCAAAAAATATTTCCCACCAAACTGTATCATTGAATAAAATTCAAGCTCAAATTTCATTCCATTATCAAGCATCCCAAAAGTTTAACTATATCAGCCTCAAATTTCAAAGAAAATAAAAATTCAACCAAAATGTTAAAATCAGAATCATGTTGTTTGGAAAATTAAAACACTACCAAAAGCTAAATAGGATTAATTTTCATGAAGACAAGTTTACGAAGTCCTGTATTTAGTTTTTACATAACAAAAAGGCTCAGCCTCTTATTACTTATCAAAGACTTCTTGAACAGAACCACAAGAACTTGTCCACCACTTCATGGATGATTTCAGACAATCACTTCAGACCACCTTACAGAGTTGAATTGGACTGTGTACGAGAATTTAAACATTACAAATATGGTAGCAGAATCTGTCATGGTTGATCACCAATCAATTGAAATGCAATGGACTAATTCCAAAATTCTTCCATATACTCTTCAGTCCAACTGCAGGGATACAGTACCTGTTTTTCTTGATATGGCCACATCATTAGATACTAAAGCTATTTTCCATGAGAAAAAGAAGAGAAAAGTGATGGAACAATAAAGTAGCAACTCTATTAATATGTCTTCTACAGTTCATGGAACTGGATTGAAAGTAAAAAAATTAGAAACACAAAAGCTGTACACAAGACATATCACATTCACCACCAAAAGGCTATCAATCATGTATTACTATTAGTTTTAAAAAACATGAATACATAGCTACATTGAAGCATGCATTTCTGAATACTGATGTGTGCATTTTGTGTGTGTGTGTAGATGGCTTTTGGCGTGGACTTGTGGATACTCTTTTTTTGTTTATGGAGGACAATTTTGACTTTTTCATAATCCTGATAATTTTGTCGTTCTCCACTTTTGTGTGGATTATTATTACTCGTACAGATATTTTTTGGCATTGACTTGATAATTGCTAGTGTGGCATACAGAATTCCTTTTGTTGTGGTACAGATTACGATGGTAATTTGTACCACGACAAATTGCCATTTCGCATGGTAGTATATACATTTTTTGTACACTGAGGGCTTGATTTTTGTAACTTTTGCAGTTATGTTTTGTATGGAATTATTATTTTAGTTTGGACTATATAGTACAGGTTGGACTATGGTTTGTATGGAATTTTACATTTATAGTTATACATTTTTGGATGGTTGGAAGTGAAATGGATACAGATCTGTTGTGGAATGATTGATAATATATGTATTGCTTTGTTCATATATGTAGTACAGGTTGCACGAAATACATACAGGCTGTAAACAAATTAGAATTTGGAGAGAAAGCATAATTTTTTGTTTTTGGCGACTAAACAATTCATAGGCATAAAGGAAGTATATAATTTAGCGACTAAATAGTTGGTAGCGAAAAAAAAAAATTAAAAAAATATTTTTGGTGACAAAAAGTTTAGTAGCCAAAAAAACAAATCACACTTTAGGCGACTAAAATGTTTAGTAGGTACAAAATTGCAAACAAACTATAAAAATGTTTTGGCGACTAAAGGTTTAGTAGGTAAAAACAATTCAGACTTTAGGCTACTAAAAGCTTAATAGTCGAAAACAATCAAACATTAGGTGACTAAATTATTTAATAGCTAAACAAAAATAACCTGAACAACAACTCATTTTTGGCGACTAAAGGGTTAGTGGCAAAAAATAAATCAAACTTTTGGCGACTAAAAGTTTAATAGCCAAAAAAAATAAAGTTTAGGCGACTAAAATATTTAGTAGCTAAAAAACAATAACATGACATAAAAAATTATTTGGCGACTACAATTTTAGTCATAAAAAATAATTCTCAAATTTTGGCGACAACAAATTTTCGTCGCTAAAACTGTTGTAGATAATTTTCCTTTACTACTTTTGGCGACTAAAAAAATGGTTGGCAATTTATTACTTTTCGTGACTAAAATTTTTTTAGTCGCCAAAAACCTTTCCCAGCAATTGGTCATTAACTAACGTGGCGACAAAAACTTTTAGTCACTAAAAACCTTCGCTGACTAAAACATGACTTTTGGCAATCAAACAGTTAGTCGCCAAAAGTGCTATTTCTTGTAGTGACAATCTAATCATATAACTAAATCCAAAAAACATAAAAAATAAAAAATAAAAAATAAATAAATAATTTTAAATAACAAAACATGTTTACCATCCTGTGGCAAGAGTTATTCAAGAAATGCATTTACCAATTTTCAATTTAAAATTATTCAACAGTGTTAGTGGTATGCTCTGATACCATTATTGGAAATTAATTATGAAAATTTCCTTTTGAAACTCTAATACCACTGATGAAAGTGAGAGATGGGTGTAAATCAATGTATGATTCACAAAGAAACAATTTTTAACTTGGTTTGGCCTCATTGCCTACGTCCACGAGAGAGTAATCATTTTCACTATATAATGGAAATTGCAAAGACATTACAATGGAGGAGGACTCTCTCTCAAACAATCACACAATCTATCTATTTATAGACTCTCAATTCGTGTACAAACTGTGTATACAACTTCAAATTGTTTTCTCTATTTTTGGTCAACAATGGAGGCTTTTCATTCTTTATTCTTCTAGCTCCTCTATTCTTCTTCTTCATTTTGGATTCCTCTTCACAATCTCCCGCATCTTCTAGCTTCTTATTCTCTTCTCAAATTCAAATTGAGTTTGATTTTCAATATCCTCCCTTAAACTCAATTTGCTGGATTCTCTACATGATACCTCATATCTGCTTGTGAATCTCATCATGACTTATTGTCTGGTCTTAGTAGTCAACCCTTTGTTGACTTTCATTTTTCTCGGAATAGCCACCTATTGTTCGGTGCTGTTAACCACTCACTGACTTCTTCTCTCTTGCAAATCAACCATTTGTTGTCTACTGCATGGAATAACCACCTGTTGTCCACTGTAGTCAACCACCAGTTGACTTATGTCTTTCCAATGTCACAGAGTAACCATATATTGCTTGTCTTGTCCACAATATTTGATCCGTGACGTCTTCGTTGTTGTATTCCTTGACTCCCACTTTGAAGAATGTTTTCTTTTACTTTATTTCTTCAAATAAAATATGAAAATTACTGGTATAGAATTTGTAAAATCTAATTGTACAGATGTGTCAGGATTGGTCCAAATATCTAGAAACCACTATTTGATCGTCAAAATTTGACTTCAAATGGCTCAGATCTAGCTAAAACAATTTGGACGGTTTAGATCAACAGTTACAACTCAACCGCGAAACATAGAATAATCCCTCTTGATTTCCGCATAGGTGATGGCAGCTCGCAGCTTTGACGGCTCGACTTCGCTTGGCAACTCGATGACTTGGCTCGGATTTGTTGAATTTGTGACCTATGAAGCACCTAATAATTTTTTCTTCTGCAACTCAAGAATTTTGGGAAGACGACGAGTGCTATATATATGTGCTCAACTTCTCAGCAGTTGTGTAGGTTCATTCGGAGTTCATTTGAGCCATTCTTTATATCGTCGAGATCCTCTCGATGAGTACTTTAATTTGGTATATTCAAAATTGAATTTTGATAACTTCAAAAAAGTTCAGTTTTTAGATGTCGCAATTATCGGTGAACTTTAGTTACTTCTTGGCTCTTCTGGTTGATGGGTTTGGACTTTATAGTCGACACGAACCCTTTGGTATATTCAGATCTTGATTTTGACACCTTTGAAATATGGACACCAAAACGGACTTAGTCTCCAAACACAACGTTTTGGCGACCAAATATTTAGTCGTCAAAAGTAATTAAATCAAAATGAAATTCCCTTTCAACGACTAAAATATTTAGTCGCTAATAATCTTATCTTTGGCTACTAAAATGGACTTAGTTGCAAAAACGTTATGTTTGGCGACCAAATATTTAGTCGTCAAAAGTAATTAAATCAAAATGAAATTTTTAGATATACCTAACATAAACACACTTAAAAAGTATAATATTGTGAAAAAAATCTTTAAAAAATACACTAAATATCAAAAAATACAAAAAAAAAAAAAACGAAAATTCAATACATTTTTCGTATTTTTGTGTATTTATTAATTTTTAAAAATATTTTTTCATAAATATTTTATTATTTAGATACATCTAAGTAAGGTGTATCTAAAAAAGTAAAACAATTGCTTAAAATTAAAAAAAAAATTTACTAAATACAAAAAAAAAAAAAAATGAAAAACAAATAACTCAGTTTTCAAAAAACTGAATTCAGAAAACTGAAACCCAACACACTGATTTATGTTAGTTTTTTGGCGACTAAATTTCTTTAGTTAGCAAAAATTAGTATACAACGACTAAATGTTTTTTGGTCACTGAAGATCAATATTTGGCTACTAAATTAGGTAGTCACCAAAGATTTTTAGCAAAATTATGGTAGTTATTCGATGGAAGAGAGCTGTTCTGTGGCTGGTGGAGCGGGGATGAGAGAGAGAGGGTAGAGGAGCAACAGAGACGAAGAGGGAGAGAGACAGGGAGAGGGAGAGGGAGAGAGGTGCCGATGAGAGAGAGAGAGGCTCTGGTTTGTTTAGGGTTTGGTTTTGAAACAAAATATATAAATCCCTCCAATTCACGACTAAACATTTTAGTCGCTAGTTAATTTTATAAATCCATTTAAAATTTGAAATGTGTCCCTCCAAATATTTTAGTTCTTTGGCAACTAAAAATATTTTTAGTCACTAAAAATAAATGTTTGGCTACCAAACTTGTGGTTGCTAAAGATAAGAAGTAAATTTTTGTTTTTCATTTAGCGACTAAATAATTGTAGTAGCCAAAACTAACTATACAGCGACTAAAATATTTCTACCTTTCCAGTACCGAGTTCAGGTTCTGGGAGAGGCATTCAGGGAGACATCACCTGTTACAAAAGTGGTCAGTTGGGCCACAAGTCTCCAACTTGCCCACAGAGGGGAGGAAGGCAGCGTGCGACATCATCTTCGGCTCGTTCTCAGGGTCAGAGTCAGGGCAAAGGCCAGCCGCTCACTTGTTATCTTTGTGGGCAGGCGGGGCACTTGAAGAGGTTTTGCCCGCAGTTGGGTGGCACATCTGGTGCGTCTGGTTCGAGACAGACACAGAGTGATCAGCCAGCTCAGTCAGTTCAGGCCTCAAGGGCCAATCAGGGAGCCTCTTCGGCTCAGTCTGTGCAGCAGTTTTATGCTCCGAGGGGTGAGCAGGTGGATTAGAGACCTACAGGGCGCGTGCATGCTGTTATAGCGCCAGACCTTGTACCGGCTCCATCTGTTGTGAGAGGTACCTTTTTGTTTTGTAACTCGGTTGCTAATGTGTTAATTGATACGGGTGCATCCCATTCCTTTATATCTTCTGCATTTGCATCTGTTTTGGGATTGGAGTTGGCGCAGTTAGCATCTCCTATTTGTGTTGTATCACCAATTGGGGGTGAGATGGTTTTGAAACAAGGGTGTCGGGGCTATGATATAGAGGTCGCCGATCGCTGGCTTCCATTTTCTTTTTGTGTTGATGGACATGTCGGGTTTTGATGTAATTTTGGGTATGGACTGGTTATCGTCATACTGGGTTGTTATAGATTGCTACCGTCAGAGGGTTACTGTATGTACATTGAACGGAGATTGTTTTCATTTCTTGGGAGATCGGGTAGAGTTTTACCACCAGTGTATGATCCGCGAGGGCAGAGTGAGCTTAGTTGTCTTCTCGCTAGCTTTATGAGTAGTGAGTGTGATGAGACTGGGACTGAGTTGCCATGAGTGATTTGTTAGTACTCGGACATTTTTCCCAAGGATCTTGTTAGTTTACCACCCCATCGAGAGATCAAGTTCTCTATTGACTTAATGCCTGGCACGGCACCGATTTCCATGGCACCATATCGTTTTTCCCCAGCCGAGTTGAGTGAGTTGAAGATTCAACTCCAAGAGTTACTAGATAAGGGTTTTATTCGCCCTAGTACTTCGCATTGGGGAGCACCGGCCCTCTTTGCTAAGAAGAAAGATGGGGCTTTGAGACTTTGCATTGATTACCGAAAATTGAACTGGGCTACGGTTAAGAACAAGTACCCTATGCCTCGTATAGATGATCTGTTTGATCAGTTGAAAGGATCCCGTTGTTTCTCTAAGATAAACTTGAGATCGGGTTACCATCAGTTGAGGGTCAGGGAGGAGGATATCCCGAAGACGGCATTCCATACGCGGTATGCCCATTATGAGTTTCTGGTGATGCCTTTTGGGCTTACCAATGCACCGGCTGTGTTCATGGACTTGATGAACCGGATTTTTTGAGAGTTCTTAGATCGCTTCGTAGTCGTCTTTGTGGATGACATTCTGATTTATTCACCTTCTGAGGAGGAGCACGAGGAACACTTGCGAGTGGTACTTGAGTTGCTTAGAGCCCATAAGTTGTATGCTATGTTTGGGAAGTGTGAGTTCTGGCTAAGAGAGGTTAAATTCTTAGGCCACGTGGTATCCGGGGAAGGGGTGACTGTAGATTCATCCAAGATAAAGGCAGTGCAGGATTGGGCACAACCTAAGAATGTCTTTGAGATACATAGTTTCTTGGGATTGGCCGGGTATTACTGTCGATTTGTGAAGGATTTCTCCAGGCTAGCTTCGCCTTTGACTAGATTGACGCAGAAAGGGGTCAAATTTGTGTGGAGTGAGACTTGTGAAAAGTCGTTCCAAGAGCTTAAAGTTAGACTTACCACCGCTCCAGTCTTGATTATTTCGGAGAGAGGTTTGGGCTATGCAGTGTATTGTGATGCCTCACGAGAGGGTTTGGGTTGTGTATTGATGCAAGAGGGAAAAGTAGTAGCTTATGGCTCACGTCAGCTGGAAACACACGAGAGAAATTATCCTACTCACGACCTGGAGTTGGCGGCTGTGATATTTGCCTTGAAGATCTGGAGGCACTATCTGTATGGTGAGAGATTCGAGGTGTTCTCGGATCATAAGAGTCTGAAATATTTATTTACACAAAAGGACTTGAACTTGAGGCAGAGAAGGTGGATGGAGTTCATAGAAGATTATGACTTCGAATTGCATTATCATCCGGGAAAGGCCAATGTTATAGCCGATGTCCTAAGTAGGAAGTCCATTAGTGATGTAGCTTGTATTGCTATCCGAGAATGGGAGATGTTGGGTGCTCTTGGTGAGTTTGACTTGCATCTGGGTGAGTCTGTTGAGTCTGCGGCCTTGTTTTCTATAATCGCACAACCTACACTTGTGAATCGAGTGTTAGAGGCACAGAAGGGTGACTTTGAGGTAGAATCCCTCCGGGAGAAGATCTCCAGTGGGAAGGTAGAGAAGGGTTTGACTGTGTACCTCGACCTGAGTGTGAGGTACCGAGACCGCTTATTTGTGTCGGAGTCCTGCCGAGGGGAAGTATTCTGAGAGTTTCACCATTCATGCCTTGTGGTGCATCTGGGAGGCACAAAGATGTATCATGATCTGAGTCGCCAGTTTTGGTGGAGGGGTATGAAGAAAGATATGGCGGTGTTTGTGTCAAAGTGCCTTACTTGTTAGCAAGTGAAGGTCGAGCATCAGAGGCCAGCGGGTTTATTGCAACCCTTGCCTATAGCCGAGTGGAAATGGGAGCATGTCATGATGGATTTTGTCGTGGGTCTTCTGAGTCGCCAAAGATGTATCATGAGTCGCCAACGGATTTTGTGCATCCGGGAGGCACAAAGATGTATCATGATCTGAGTTGCCAGTTTTGGTGGAGGGGTATGAAGAAAGATATGGCGGTGTTTGTGTCAAAGTGCCTTACTTGTTAGCAAGTGAAGGTCGAGCATCAAAGGCCAGCGGGTTTATTGCAACCCTTGCCTATAGCCAAGTGGAAATGGGAGCATGTCATGATGGATTTTGTCGTGGGTCTTCTGAGGACTCAACGGGGTAGTGATGCCATATGGGTGGTAGTTGACCGGTTAACTAAGTCGGCACACTTTATTCCTATGCGCGTGAGAGATTTGGTTGATCACCTTGCCGACTTGTATGTTTGGGACATAGTGAGGTTGCACGGGGTCCTAGTGTCGATTGTCTCAGATAGAGATCTGCGTTTTACTGCTAGGTTGTGACAGAGTTTGCAGAGTGCCTTGGGCACTAGATTGACTTTTTGCACGGCTTACCATCCTCAGACTGATGGGCAGTCCGAGTGCACTATTCAGATCCTTGAGGATATGCTTAGAGGCCATGTCCTTGACTTTAAGGGGTCGTGGGAGAGACACTTGCCCTTAGTGGAATTTGCCTACAATAACAGCTTCCAATCAAGTATTGGTATGGCACCGTTTGAGGCCTTGTATAGCCGACCGTGTAAGGCCGAGGTGGGTGATGCACCTTTGTTGGGCCCGGAGTTGGTTCGGGAAACGACGGAGAAAGTGGCACTTATTCGTAAGAGGTTAGTTATAGCCCAGAGTCGCCAAAAGAGTTATGTCGACCGTAGGAGGAGGCCTTTGTTGTTCAAGGTGGGTGATCACGTCTTTTTGAAAATATCACTTAGGCGGGGTTTGATGAGGTTTGGGAAGAGTGGAAAGTTGTCCCCTCGGTTTATTGGCCCTTTCGAGATCCTTGAGAGGATTGGGAAGGTTGCATATCGTTTAGCATTGCCGCCGTAACTTTCTGGAGTGCATGACGTGTTTCATGTTAGTATGCTTTGGAAATATGAGCCGGATCCATTGCATGTGTTGGATTGGACCGACTTAGAGGTAGATGAGGATGCCTCATATGAGGAGAGACCGGTGAGGGTCTTGGATAGGCGGGACCAAATCTTGTGAGGCAAGACGATTCCCTTGGTCAAGGTTTTGTGGAAACATCACGGAGTTAAGGACGCCACTTGGGAACGTGAATTAGAGGTTCGAGAGAAATATCCGGACCTGTTTGTTAATGTTTGAGCACATGTTGGAAATTTTGTTTTGTTGATGAACTCTAAGAACATTGTATATGTTTTGGACTATGGAAGTATTGTAATTGTGGAATATGTCTCGGGAATGCGAGTTTAATTTAACATTGTATAAGTTGATTGTGTTTTAGAAATGCAAATATGCTGTTAACATTGAATATGTTATGGAGATATGGAATAGAAGTATTGAAATTGGTTGAAATTCAAAAGAATGCATGTTGATAATGTATATTGAGCTATATTTGTAAAGTGGTTCTCTTGAGAAGAGATGGAATGATCGGTAGTGGATCATGTTGATGAGTGTTGTGTTGTAATCATGTTGAAAATTGAATAATCAAAATTTTGAAGACTTGTACTAAAATTTCAGGGACGAAATTCTTTAAGGGGGGGACGTTATAGCGATCCTGGTTTTTCCCCGTCATTTATTGTTTTCTGGACTCGGGTTTCGTGGTTGTATGTCATTGTCTATACCTTATTTCCATCCTTTATTCTTTGTATTTGAGTTTTGGGATGTGTTGGACGAGTTTGGAACAGGTTGGTTATGAGTTGGTTCAAATGGTTGCTGCCCAGGTTTTTGCTTCTTCACTCGAGCGAGCCTTAGGTTTTTGCTTCTTCGCTCGAGCAAGGGTTTTTGAGCTCGAGCGAGCTTTGTGTGGTGTGTCTCTTTGCTTGAGCGAGCACTCTTGTGCGTAAGCATGCGTTTGCGTCTCTGTGAAGACCTGAAGGTTGGTATTCTTCGCTCGAGCGAGCTTTCTTGCGCTCGAGCGAGCCCTGTGTTTTATGTTCCTTAGCTCGAGCGAGAACTCTTGTGCTCGAGCGTGCGTCTGCGTGAGTGGCAGACCTGAAGCTTCGCATTGTTCGCTCGAGCGACGCTTCCTGCGCTCGAGCGAGGTATTTGTTGTGTCTGGTCGCTCGAGCGACAAGTCCTTCGCTCGAGCGAGCCCCGTATATATCAGTTTGCAGCAGCGTGATTTTACATCACTTTATGATTCCCTTTTTACTCCAAACCCTAAATCCGGCTGTCTCTCTCTCTCTCTCTCTCTCTTTCTCTCTCTCTCTATATATACTCCATCATCTTGGGTCTCTCCACCCTAGTCTCTTTGTAAAAAGGGTAGAGCATCGTGTGGGCTATCCTTTGATCTGAAAAAGTGTGGATTTGGAGCATCTTGGGTCTCTTTCTTCATCTCCTTTGAGTTTCTCCATTTGAGGTAGAGATAATCTACTCATTTCTATGAGCTTTAACATAAATATTAGTCATTTTGTATAAATGGTGAGATTTGGAAATTTTGAAAAGTTAGGGTTTGAGATTTGAAATGTTTGAAAGAGGGGTTTTCTATTTTTGGGCTCCATTGTGTATGTGAGATCTTGAAATGGGTTTATTTGTGTATAATTGATGAAATTTAGCCTTAGGGTTGATATTTGAGGAAGGGGGAAAAATGCCGTAATTGGGATTAAATAAATTATTTGTAAAAAAATATTGGAATTAATTGTGGAAATATGGAATTGGGTTGGAAATGATGAAATTGGGGGAAAATGTAATTAAATGGTGTAGTTGAAATGATAAATCACTCACCTATGGAAAAGTTAATAAATTATCTGTTCGATAGATTTATTTATCTGTTTTGGGCTATCGGTGGAGGATAGCCATGATTGTTGTAGAAACTGCATGATGATTAGGTGAATTGAAACTAATCAATTGAAATATGTCATTGAATATGATGGTTGGATATATACATTGAATATGTGATTGAGTTGGTCATTGTGTATGGCAATTTGTTTAAATACATTGTATATGTATATTGTTTGGGAGGAGATAGAGGATGTACTCCATTGTTTTGGAGGAGATAGGGAATGGACTCCATTGATAATTAAGTTGGCCGGAGTGTCCAGGGTGAAAGTCCCGAAACCTTGTATACATTTGAATGATGTTGATGATAGAAGTGTTGAAAATATGAGTTGTAGTCTCATTATGAATTGTTTGGATAAATAATGAACCATGTTAATGGATTGATTTGGATGAATAAATGGATGTGGATTGAAATGTAGGTGTAAATGTTGATGGGTTATAAAAAGGGTGTAAGTCGGTTTACAAGTGTTAACCATTTATTGGATGATAATGTTTTAGTTATTTCTCATATTGTGTTTAGCAAATCTCTATTGGACATTGGCTCACCCTACTCGGGGCACCATTTTCAGGTACAAGTGACTTGCCGCCTCCAAGGTCTTAGCTTGGAAGGTTTGGAAGTTGAAGGCTCCGTTTTGTTATTTTTGTTTTGATGATTACATGTAAATTCAAGCCGAGGGATTTATTTGTAACAGAGTTAGACCTTTTCTTTTGTTGTATCCAAGTGATAGCTTGGAAAGATGTAAGCCCGTAGGGTATTTATTTTGTTATTAGAAGTTAGAATTACATGCCATAGTTTCAGGATAAATATCAATGAAAATGTAATGCATGTGATATCTTTTGTAAAGGACTCTGATGAATGAAGATATAATATTTTTGTCATGACCCGAACCCGCCCCTATAGATTAAGGTCATAACCGGCCAGTAATCATGAGATTACCTACGGCCTCAAACCTGATATCAATTAATAGTTAATAATATGGGGCCAGATGCGGAAGCAAACTTAAAAATTTTGTTCAATGAGCTATGCTTACATGGCATAACAAACATTTCACAAACTTGATAATAACTCACACCACATATCAGTAGTTAACATCTTGTATGCCCAGGATCATTCAAACACATAGTCAGTTAAACCAAAAGCTTATGCACATAACCGGTCTATCATAACCAATAGAAATAGTAAAAGGAATACAAAAGATCATAAACAAAGCCTCTTGCGTGAGGCACCTGGGCTGACTTCAGAAAACTTGGTTCCTTTCTTAAATTCCATTAAGGCTGGGGTTGAACGTCCCTTTGCTCACCTACATACATATAAATGAGAGTGAGCTAACGCCGAGTGAATAATATCAAAATAAAGAGGTTAATGAATGAGATTCATTCATAAATGAATCATACTTATAATGCACATATTTGAACCACTATTCTCATTCACACCAGATTTACAAATCTCAACAAAGCAAAACGACCTTAGGTCCAACACATCATGTCCATATACAAAACGACCTCAGGTCCAATTCTTATATAAAACAATACGACCTCGGGTCCATCTATACGGAACGACCTTTGGTCTAACCAACTCTCTATTCAAAACGACCTTTGGTCCAATTCGAACACATCAAACGGCCTCGGGCCCAATTCAAACATATCAGGCGTATCAAATGGCCTCGGGTCCATTCTCTTTATATTCATATCCATGCATATTTCATATTCATAATCATGATCCCTTTCATTCAAACGGCCTTTGGCCCATCACGGTATTCCAACATATCAAATGGCATATTCAAACGGCCTTTGGCCCATCTTTGCATTCGTGTCTAACGGCCTTTGGCCCAATCGTTCATATCCGATGGCCTTTGGCCCAATCATTCATGTCCGACAGCCTTTGGCCCAATCGTTCATGTCCAACGGCCTTTGGCCCAATCATTCATGTCCGACGGCCTTTAGCCCAATCGTTCATGTCCGATGGCCTTTGGCCCAATCGTTCATGTCTGACGGCCTTTGGCCCAATCGTTCATGTCCGACGGCCTTTGGCCCAATCGTTCATGTCCGACGGCCTTTGGCCCAATCATTCATGTTCGACGGCCTTATACAAATTAGGCATATAGAATACTCATTCATATTTCAAATCAACAAATCCATAGAGCTTATACAGAAGTAGCATTTGAAAAGTAACATACTTGAAAATATCTTTACTAAGATATTACTCATAGTGTTCTACCGGTGGATTTGCCCTTGAGCTCAACCCTACACATTACATAACACATATGGGTCACAAACGATTCAATCCGTTTTTAATTTATACATTCCTCTTAGGCTCATTTCTTATCATTTTAACTCATTCACAATGCTCGATGCATGCCTAAGAGTGCTTAGAAATGAAAGAGAACGGATAACAAATCATAAAACCACTTTTCAAAATATCTGAAACAGGGATCCCCGCTCGAGCGGACCCCTTTGGTCTGCAAAAATACTGGTTGCCTCATTTTTACACTCGAGCGTGACTTCGGACGCTCGAGCTAAAAGTCAAACTACATGGCTTCCCGTTCGAGCGTGAATCTACCTGCTCGAGCAGACGTCCATGTCTGCAAAAGTTCTGGGAACTAGCATTTCACGCTCGAGCGGTGCTTTCTTCGCTCGAGCGGACATGCCGAATTCTGGGTTTTCCAGCAGCCAATTTGAGCTTCAAACTTGCATTCAAACTAATGTAACTTGCATATTATGACTCATACTTCACATGCAAACCTTCTAACATGATACAAATGCTAAATTACAACAATTTGAAGCTCATTTCCCATGGATCAATTTCATACTCATACCATTCTTCCCAAATTCATCTCCAAAACATGTAGTTGAGTCAATTGTCTCATTTTCATGGATGCATGTCTTAAATGACTTCCAATTCAACCCAATCAACATGTCTTATACACAAACATGAGGACTCATAACAAATTACTACATGCATGCACACATTGATCTCAATTTCATCATGATTAGCATGCTTTACCTTCAAATATCCAACTATATGGCAAGTCATGGTAATTCTATGCATGCATGCTCAATCTAACTTCATATATAACTTAATTCACACTTTTGTTCACAATCTAGTTTCAAATTCTCAAAATTACAATCTCAATATGTGAATCAATGCTCAAATACTCACCTTGGAGTTCCAAGCTTCCAATTTCTAGCTAATTCTTGGAGTTAAGCTTCCAAATTCACAACTTTGAGCCAAGATACACAATTCTCCCTCTTCCTCTCTCTAGAACCGGCCTCTCTCTCTCTCTCTAGAGTGTATAACTGGATTTTTGAGCTCACCAAAATGAAGAGTTGAGTGTAATAAGGCCCTTATATAGTCCCTCTCTTAATCAAATTGATTAAGGTTAATAATAGAGCCTAATTCAATCAGTTTACTCAGATTATTTTGATCCGAATCAATTTTTAATTAAATTTCACCGTAGGTTCTAAAAATTACGCTAATCACAATGGCGTAATCAATTTTGGTTTCTGTGGCCGATAAGGCCTTCAATTTAAATTCTAAAACGGATAATCAAACAGATTTTCCTACGGTGAACAGATAGAAATTCAAAATCACATATATTCATATAAATGGCACTCAAAATCATATCAAACTCATAATCACAATCATAATCAAGATTAATTAGCATAACACGGACCAGGGTTATCACAAATTTTCTACTCTGTTTATGGATCTTATGCATGACTGTCATAAGTCTTATTTTTTGAGGGCGTTACATAAATAATCTTAGTAGGCAAAACTAACTATACAACGACTAAAATATTAGTTGGTCGCTGAAAATAAATATTTGGCTGCCAAACTTGTGGTCGCCAAAGATGAAAAGTAATTTTTTGTTTTTCATTCGGTAACTAAATAATTTTAGTAGCCAAAAGTACCTATACAGCAACTAAAATTTTTGTTTTGTTGCCTTGTGGCATATTTAGTGACGAAAAATTGTTTTTGTCGCCAATTGTGACATTTTTAGTGATTACATTTTTTTTTAGTCGCCAAATTTGGTCACCAAAAGTGTAATTTCCTGTAGTGTTTGAGTGCATGAAATATGAATGCAAAGCATGGGTATGATGAAAAAGAAAATATGATGCTATTTAAAGATATGGAAAGCGAGTAAACAAAAAAGATAGAAAGAAGTGGAGATTGAAGATTATTACAACAAGATAAATCTAACAAAACATACAACCAATTTGTTTACAACATCTAAGGATAGGTGACTCAGTCAACCATTTTTAACAAGCTAAATCATATATGTAAAATAAGAAACAAAATTCAAAATATAGAAACTATATCAAGTGGCTCAACCAACCATTTAAATCACATATTTAAAGTAAGAAACAAAATTTAAGAAAATAAATAAACTATATTAGGTCAGCCAACCATTTCTAACGAGCTAAATCAAATATGTAAAATAATAAAGCAAATGTAAAAGAGAAATATCAGGTGGCTCAACCATCCATTTTTACATATTGTATTACTTATTTAAAGGCAAGAGAAATAGAAAGAAATAAATGAGAAAAGTGAATTCATCTTTGGAGAAAAAGATGAATTTTCTGATTACCAAACTTTCTTCATAATACCCTCACGCTTATAGAGTATGCTTTGAAATCTCAACAAGAAGTTTCAAGTTGCAGCTTTAATGAAATTTTGATGATATCTCTTCCCTGAAATTGTTTTGTTTCAATGGAGTTCTTCGTCTCTTCTCTTTCTCTCATTTTGTTTTGTTACTTCAATGAAGTTTTTTTTTTTTAATTATTATTCTCTTCAAAAAAAAAAAAAAAAAAAACCAACCTCCTTTCTTTCTCAAGAAAATTTCCTCTTTTCTCAAAAACTAACCACCTCTCTTTTCAAGAGAATGAAGAGAATTTATAGGAAAAATGAAGATCCTCTTCCTATACTTTTTGTCTCCCATTTCCTTCAAAAAAAAATCAAAGATACTCTTCCAATGTTTTTGTCTCCCATTTTCTTCAAAAAAAGTCAAAGATGCTCTTCAAATATTTTTGTCTCCCATTTTCTTTTTTTGAAGACAAATCTAAGACAAATCAAAATATCTCCATTTTTGAAAAGCCAAGATTCCTTAAAAAATGAAAGAATGTTTTCATCTTTTTTTGAAAATCAAAACTAATGTCTCCATTTTTGACTTAAAAAAAATTCTCTCAACATTGAAATGGATTTTGGATGGAAAAATATTTGAAAAATAGATAGGTGGACAAAATAAGTTTTTGAGTAGGTCTAAAATAATTTGCCCAAAATAGGTATCAAGTTGGAATTAAAGCTCGAATTCGACTTTTCTGATGAGAAGTTCATAACATAACATTCCAATTTTCATCATTGGGTGTTCGGAAGAAAGCGTCTAAGTCTTATGATTGATCAAAATGGGGCGTCTACACTGAATTTCATTCTCTGAATTGTTGCGCCTCTGACACCATTGTTGGTGGTATGCTCTGATACCATTGTTGGAAATTAATTATGAAAATTTCCTTTTGAAACTCTGATACCACTGATGAAAGTAGGAGATGAGTGAAAATCAATGTATGATTCACAAAAAGACATAATATTTAACATGGTTTGGCCTCACTGCCTGTTGGTGAGAGTGGGGTGCAAACCACTTATGGTGGTTCACAAAAACAAATACAAAAGAGGATTGATAATTTGAAAAACAGATTTATTTCACCCAAATATGTAGAATACATTGAGGAGAAAAAAACACACTTTTACTCTCTAACTCTCTTCTTTCTCCCATACTCTGAATTCTCAAAATACATTAGCTATATATAGATGAAACTAGCAATGTGAAACCATTAAATGCAAATATGGCTGAGGCTGTGAATTTGAAACAGTTGCAACCACTTTTGACAAAACTTAATTTCAGCCTCCATTATACTCTTAGGCCAGTGGAGAAAAACACTTATTTATTTATTTATTTATTATTATTATTATAGGTGAAGCAAGATTACTTCACAACATCCCCCCTTAATCTTGATTCTCCATGCTGCTTCATCCCAATCATCATCTTCATTTTGTTGAACAGATCATTTTTCAATAGCTTCATGAAAATATCTGCAAGCTGATCTTGAATTTTGCAAGGAAGTAATTCCACCTCTTTATTTTTCACATGCTCTCAAATGAAATGATAGTGGGTGTCAATATGCTTACTTCTTTCATGATAAACTGGGTTATTTGCTAAGGCAATTGCTGAGTGATTATCAACATAGATCTCAGTAGGATTTTCTTGTGAAAATCCTAAATGCTTCAGCACATTTCTTAACCAAATTGCATGACACACAGCTGAGTTGGCTGCAACATACTCAGCTTTGCAAGTTGACAATGTGACAATAGCTTGCTTCTTGGACGACTAACTGAACACTATATTTCCCATAAAGAAAGAAAACCTAGTAGTACTCTTCCGCTCATCTAAGTCATGTCCCAGTCACTAGCTGAATAGCCAACAAGACTGAAATTATCAATTGGTTTATAGAATAAACCATCATCGATTGTACTTTTGATGTAGCGAAGAATTCTCTTTGCTGCATACAGGTGTGACTGATCTGGTGTTTCCATATATCTGCTAATCATTCCTACTCCATAGAGTATATCTGGCCTGGTACAAGTAAGATAACGAAGACTTCTAACTAAGCTCTTGAAATAAGTTGGATCCACATCACCCGCCTTTGTATCTTTTTTGAGCTCCACTCCACTGTCTACAAGAGTGTTCACTGAATTGCAACTCTCCATTCCATATCTTTTGAGAATCTCCTTGGCATAGCCACTTTGGGAAATAAAAATTCCATCTTTTCTTTGTGTCACTTCAATGCCAAGAAAATGAGCCATCAATCCAATACCTGTCATTTCAAATTCTTGGATCATGCTTCTTTTAAATTCTTTGAACATGGCTGGATTGTTTCTGGTGAAAATTAGATCATCAACATAAAGACAAGCAAGCAACATGCTTCCATTAGCTTCCTTCTTCAAATATAGTGCGTGCTCATATGGGCATTTTTCAAAATCATTGTCATGAAAATACTGATCAATTCTAGTATACCATGCACGCGGAGCTTGCTTCAATCCATAAAGTGTTTTCTTTAATTTGTACACTTTGTCTTCATGCCCATTCTGAACATACCCCAAAGGTTGTTTAATATAGATTTCTTCTTCAAGAAAAGCATTAAGAAATGCAGATTTCACATCAAGTTGATAGATCTGCCATTTGTGCTGGGCAGCCAAAGAAATCATTAGCCTGATAGTCTCCAACTGGGCAACTGGAGCAAACACCTCTCCATAATCAATTCCAGCTCTCTGCTTGTAACCTTTTGCCACTAATCTTGCCTTATAGCGTTGCACTTCGCCTTGTGCATTCCTTTTTTTTCTTGTATACCCATTTCACTCCAATAGGTTTGTGCCCCTCCGGTAGACTGGTCAGCTTCCATGTGTCATTTTTCTCAATGACATGAATTTCTTCATCCATTGCTTTCTTCCATTTATCTTCTTAGAAAGTAAGTGGATCACTATCTGCGAGTAGGCAGAACAAATTCAGATCTGCTTTTTCTGTAACTTCATATATCTCTTGTAAATTTCTCATTGGTCTTGGTTGTTTGAAAAAATTATCATCTGATGATGATGATGGTGATGATGATGATGATGATGATGATGATGATGATGCATCACTTCTGTGAGAAACTGGCGATCTAGGTGCCGGTATTCTATATGGAGGAGTTTGTGGCTCATCTTGAACTTCTCTTGTGATTTCAACTGGAGCTTTTGATGTTTCATCTTCAAGAATGAGTTCTGCATCTTTAATAACTTCATCTTGATTCCAGTTCCAAGCTTCTTCTTCTTCTTCAAATATCATATCTCTACTCATGGTCACCTTTCTGGTAATGGGATTATACAACTTGTATCTCATTATTCTGTCTCCATAGCCGACAAGGATACATTTTTCTCCCTTATCATCGAGCTTGGTTCTTCTTATTTCTGGAATCTTGGTGTACGCAACACACCCAAATATTTTGAGATGGTTGACACTTGGCTTATGTGAACTCCAAGCTTCTTCTGGAGTCATAGAGTGAAGGCTCTTGGTTGGGAATCTATTTAGTAGATACACAGCACATGATACGGCTTCAGCCCAAAATTGCTTGGGCAATCCTTTTCCTTTCAACATGTTCCTTGCCATATCTAAGATTGTGCGATTCTTCCTTTCAGCAACACAATTCAGCTGTGGTGTGTAGGATAGTGTTGTTTGATGCTTGATTCCATGCTCTTTGCAATAATTCTCGAAAGCATCTGATGTATACTCTCCACCTTGATTTGACCACAATGTCTTGATGTAGCAGCCACTTTGCTTTTCTACAAAAACTTTGAATTCTTTGAAGATACTAAACACCTCCGACTTTCTTTTGAGAAAATATACCCATGTCTTTTGACTATAATCATCAATGAAGGTGAGAAAATATCTGTTCTGTCCATTTGACATTGGCTTCAATGGACCACACACATCAGTGTGCACTAGCTCCAACGGCTTTATTGCTTTCCACTTCATTTCTTTGGCAAAGCTAGTTCTGTGATGCTTGCCAAGAATGCAGCTTTCATAGACTTCATTACTATGAGCAATATGAGGGAGCCCTTTCACCATATTCTTGCTTGACAATAGCTTCAAGCTTCCAAAGTTGAGATGTCCAAACCTCAAATGCCATAGCCAGTCTTTGTCTTTGATGATGGCACTTAAACAGTTCGCAACATCATGTTGGATGTTCAATGCAAACATCCGATTTTGGACATTCTCACCCGAGCGATCAAATTACCATAATTGTCTTTGATGGTAAGATGACAATCTTCCATGCTGATGTTGTATCCTTTCTCTAAGAGTTGTCCCATACTCAAAATGTTGTTCTTCATGGCAGGAACATAATAAACATTGGAGATGTAATCATGATCTCAATTCTTAAGCTTGATAAGAATATTGTCTCTTCCTTTCACTGGAGTCTTTGAAGAATCACCAAATGAGACTTGTGCTTGTACAGTCTCGTCAAGCTCAACGAACAATTCTCTTTTACCACACATGTGATTACTGGCTCCCGAATCTAGATACCAAACATTGTTTTGGTTTTCAGTATCTCCATGGTGGACAAACAGGATTGTAGGTCTGACTTTGTTTGTTTCCTGCTCGGCAAAATTTACTTGCTCTCCAACTTCTGTTGTTGCTCTACTCCGGCATTCATTGCAGTAATGCCCGAACTTGTGGCAATGGTAGCACTGAACATTGCTTTTGTCAAATCCTGGTCGGTTGTTGTAACCACCTCCTCTTCCTCTTGGAGCAAAGTGTGGTTGACTTCTTCTTCCTTTGGTTGGACCTCTTCCGACTCTTCCTTGAAAATCAGAACTTCAGTTATTGTAACCACGGCCTCTTCCTCTGCTTCTCTGTGATGTCCCCCCTTGCTCGTTTCTGTCATCTCCGAAAGACAACTTTGATTGAAAAGCTTTCTCTAGAGAACTTGAGGGAGTCTTCATGTTGATCCTTTCTTCATGAATCTCAAGTGTGCCCATCAACTCATCGGTGGTCATGGCACTGAGATCCTCGGACTCTTCTATTGCTACAACCACGTGCTCGAACTTGGGACTGAGTGATCATAGAATCTTCTCTATCACTTGAAGAGATTCCATTTTCTCTCTATATCTTCTCATCTGATTAACAATGGTCAATGTTTTGTTGAAGTACTCAGAAATTGACTCATTCTCATTCATGTGCAGCATCTCGAATTTGCCACGTAACACCTAGAGTCGAACTTTGACCGTCTTCTCAATTCCATGGTGTGAATTGCAAAGAATACTACATGCCTCTTTAGAGGTTGCTGTTACTGAAATCTTCTCAAAGCTTGACTCATCAATGCCTTGATAAAGTAGATACAAGGCCTTTTTATCTCTCTTCCTTGAATCTTTTAATGCCATATTCTGAGTTTCATTTAAATTTCCTTCATCTTCGAGAGTAGCTGGCTCGTCATATCCTCGATCCACTAACTCCCACAAATCTTGTGAGGCTAGTAGGACTTGCATTTGAATACTTTTCATAGTTCTCCTTGCTAAGTTTTGGAAACTGGGTTGAAAGAAATTATTTGTGTTGGCCATTGGTTGACTTTAAGAAATCTACAAATTTTCAGGATGTAATTTGCAAATTCTAACCCTACCGATGTGTCCGAAATATTCCAAATAGTTGGAAAGCACTATTGGATCACCAAAAACGAACTTCAAACGGCTTAGATCTAGTAAAAAATAGTTAGACGGTTCAGATTGGCGAAATCTAGAACTTCTGAGAAACACCAGATAATTTCTCCCGGATCAGCTGACGTTAGTGTGACGTTTGCAACTTGGTGGCTCGGCTCGATTTGCGGCTTGGAGGCTTGGCTCGACTCGGTTTGTGGTTTGGTGGCTCAGCTTGGTTGCAGCTTAGAGGCGTAGCCCGACTCTAATTGCTTGTCAAAAAAAATTAATTTGAATTGCTGCTACCGTCGAGTTTCAAACCCTTGCCCGTGTACTTTAGAAGTGTGAGTTAACCACTTTGCCAAACAATTTCGTTTGGTATTAAGTCTTAAGTTATATTATTTAACTTGACACTTCTTCACTCTATCTCCATCATCTTCTTTCTCTAGTTCGCATGTGCGGCGCGTAGTGAGCGTCTCAGCGTGTGAAAACGGCGTCAAATGGCGCGTGTGGAGCGTGCTACCTTCTCCGGACTCTGTTTTCGACGCGGGTTTTTGCAGTGTGATCGTCTTAATGAGACCTACACACGGGTGTGATCAAAAGTGAATTTCAACAACTTTGATTTCTGGGCAAGTTTTGAAACAATGCTCTGTTCTTGAAAATTTTGCAGAATGTCTGCAAATTCAAGCTACCTTTGGCTCTGATACCACTATTGGTGAAAGTGGGGTACAAACCACTTATGGTGGTTCACAAAAACAAATACAAAAGAGGATTGATAATATGAAAAATAGATTTATTTCACTCAAATATATAGAATACACTGAGGAGAGAAAAACACACTTTTACTCTCTCTATTTTTTCTCCCACACTCTGAATTCTCAAAATACATTAGCTATATATAGATGAAACTAGCAATGTGAAACCATTAAATGCAAATACGGTTGAGGCTGTGAATTTCAAACGGTTGCAACCACTTTTGATAAAACTTAATTTCAGCCTCCATTCTACTCTTAGGCCGGTGGAGAAAAACACTTTTTTTTATTATAGGTGAAGCAAGATTACTTCACAACACAGCCTACGTCCCTGGGAGAGTAACCATTTTCACTATATAACGAAAATTATGAAGAGATTACAATAGAGGAGGAGATGTACGTTGCTTTAATTGTAACAAATATGGTCACTAGAGGGTTGGAAATCCAAATTGTTATCCACGAGCATATATAAGGCATCGTGTAGATAATTCAACAAATTGAGTTTGAGGGGGGATGTTGGAAATTCAAACTCAATTTGAATTAGAGAAGAAGGAACTAGAAGCTTCAAGTACTATTCGAATGGAGGCTGAAAAGTTCAAGTTGATGAAGAGCCTCTTGAAGATTGAAGAAGCTCTTGGAGAGAGGAATTCAAATTAAAGAAGAAGAGTAGAGGAGCTAGAAGATGAGAGAAGTTTGAAGAAGGAAGATATAGCTTCCTTGAAGCCTCCATGGTCAAAGCTTTACCATGAAGCAAAGAAGGAAAACGTGGAGAAATTGGAATTGTCCAACTCATGTTCATACTTGAGCAAAAAATTATAAATAGATTTGTTGTTAGATTGTTTTAGATAGAGTGAGAGAAAATGTAATCTCCAAGTGTGGGAGATACAAAGTCATCTCCAGTCAAGGAGATTGAATTCTAAGAGAGTTTGAGAGTTATAGAGAGTTGTTTTGTTTAGAGAGCTAAATGAGAGATTGACCCTTTGTGGCAGGAAGAGGAGTTCTTTCGGTGTGAGAAGGGGAGCTCAGTGGGAGTTGATTGAGAGAGAGTCCTCCTCCATTATGATCTCTTTGTAATATCCATTATATAGTAAAAATGGTTACTCTCTTGTGGACATAGACAGTGAGGCTGAACCACATTAAATATTATGTCTCTTTGTGAATCATACATTGATTTACACCACTCTCCTACTTTCATCAATGGTATCACAGTTTCTAAAGGAAATTTTCATAATTAATTTCTAACAGTGGTATTAGAGCGTACCACCAACAGTGGTATTAGAGGCATGACGATCCCAAGAAGCGAAATCAGAGCCACAACGATCCAAAGAAGAAGTGATTAGAGCCAATTCGGGCTAATTTTTCGAAAAATAGAGAAGAATAGAGCACGAGTTCAAATTTGTCCAGATTTTGAAGGTGTCGAAATCAAGATTTGAATATACTAGAGGGTTCGTGTCGACTAGAGGAGTTTAAACCCACCAACTAGAAGAACCAAGAAGTAACCGAAGTTCATCGATAATTGTAACATTCGGAAACTAATTTTTTTTTTGAAGTTGTCAAAATTCAGTTTTGAATATACCAAATTGAAGTATTCATCAAGGGAATTCCGACGGTATAAAGAATGGCTCAAACGGACTCGGAATGAACCCATATGGCTACCATGAAGTTTAGCACGTATACAACACTTGCCTTCTCCAAAATTCTAAAGTTGCAGAAACTTGAAGAGAAATTATCTGGTGTTTCGCGGTTGATTTGCAACCGTTAATCTGAACCGTCCAAATTTTTTTGGCTAGATCTGAGCCATTTGAAGTCGGATTTTGACGATCCAATATTGTTTTCCAGTTATTTGGAGTATTCTAGACACATCCGTATGATTCGATTTTGCAAATTAGAAACTAAAAATTTACAGATTTTATTTGAAAAGATGAAGTGAAACAAATATTTTTTGAAGCAGGAGTCAAAGAATACAACAAAAAATACATCACAGATGGGTGATATAAGGTGTCCCAAATATCGTTGACGAGACAAGAAATAAGTGGTTGCTGTGTGACAGCATCGGGTATCATTTTTGTAATGTTAGTGGTGGCCCCCGCAGAAAAAACAGTGATGGTGATAGGGGTGTTCATTGGGTGTCGTTTTAATCTTGGGTTTTTCCGTAGACGAGAGGCCCAAATCTTTTATGCAGCCCAGATCTACGTATGTTTCGAATTAAAGTGTATGCGTTTGCTTTTGTATGATGTACGTTTGTGGGAACGTATTTGATCTTAGTCTGTTGGATGAAAGTTGTTTTGTGCAGTGCGGATTGTATTACGGATTTGTAAAATAAGGAACCTGAATTAACTCGTATGAGTTAAGGGGGGACTCAGTTTTTAGGAGCGTGAGCGATTTGACTCTGTATCCCTTATTTTTCCATGAAAGTGCTTGATTTGGTGTCTATTGATCCAAGCCTTTTTGACGGGACTGAGTTTGTGTTTGGTGAAGGATGGAAATGTCACGCCCCAAACCCGCCCCTAAAAGTTTGGGCATGCTCACTTTAGAAACGGACATCAAATTCGATATGTACAACATATGGGGGCCTGAGCGGAAGCAGTTAACAACATAAAACAACATCCATTGAGCTAATACTAATATGCCAGGATCACAAACTTTATATCAAATAATTTAACGCATAATAAGTATACACATAAGGGATAGTTATATGCATATATATGTATATACAGCCCCAGCCCCACAGCGGGGGTTTAACCAAAAACATTAATAAAGAAAGTTATACACGATTAACAACTTTAGACACAAGACTGGTGACCCAAGCTAAGGATTGTGGAAGGGACTCTACAAAAATGCATAGACTTCATCAACTGTTTGGACACGGTGAAGTTGCCAAAAAGAAAGCGACCCAAGCTGGGCTAAGACTGATCTCCGGGTTGGTTACCTACAGAGACAGACATAATACGAAATGAGCAAGGCTCAGTGAATAATAGTACTTAAAGAATTCCATGAATAAACTTGAATTATAATGTATATAAATGCAGAGGTCATATAATTAATCTTATCCTGCAAATATTTTCAGAGCGGCCTTAGGTCCAATCTTTATACGGAGCGGCTTCAAGTCCAATATCATATAGAACGGCCTCAGGCCCAACAGATCTTACAGATTGGCCTCGGGCCCAACATATCTTACAGATTGGCCTCGGGCTCATATATCAACAGATTGGCCTCGGGCCCATATATCAACAGATTGGCCTCGGGCCCATATATCAACAGATTGGCCTCGGGCCCATCTTTAACAAAGCAGAATAGATTTTCCAGTCAGATGTACATAGATTTTCCAATCATTCATATAGGTTAACATAGTTAACTTACGAATAACAAAGCGTTAATAATAGTTATTAACAATAAGCAAAACGTATTACGACAGTACTAGTACTCACAGTGCTGTGGCGGAACGACAATCCCTTCTTGTACATGACCTACACACACATGTAGTTCAGAAATTAGTCTATTTTCCTTTTTAAGCAATATCTGATTCATTTCGCTTCTAATGAATTTACACACATTTTAAAAGCATAAAATACAGATTTTAGTAATACCAGAGGGTCAAACAAGGAAAACGGAGCAGACATAATTTTTCTACATGGGCCGCACGTGCAGCAGTCCCCCTCCGCACATGCGGGAAGGTGGGCCGCACGTGCGGTGATTCTCCCCCGCACGTGCTTTTATTTCAGTACCTCAAAGTTGGATTCTTCTGTTTTCCTCACGTGCGGCTGTGAGCCCCGTACGTACGGTGGTGCTTTCCGCACGTGCGACTGTGAGCCCCGCATGTGCGGTCGTTATCCTTGTTTTGTGCAATTCGAAGCAAAACATTCCCACAACTTGGTAGGCACGTAATAAGGCACAAAATAGGGGAAATTAATGCAACACAATGGCTCAACATCACAGTAACATGGGTCACAAGTGTATAATGCCACAATAATCATGAGTCACAAGCTCAATTAAGTTAATCCTTTTCAATTCCACAAACACAACTCAATTCTCTTAAACATACAAACAATATATATGTACAAGTTTCAACATGAGAATTCAAGTAATAAGTACAATTCCTCCATATAACCCAAATTACCTCCAAAACAACTAAATGCTAAGAATACTTTTCCAATTGAACAATTACCACACACTTGATCTCAATTACAAACCCTAGATTGCATGAAGGAAAGAGAAATTCTTACTAAGTTTAAGAAGAGTTTAAGAAGAGGTTATTTAAGGTGGTTCATACATACCTTGGCTCAAATCTCTACAAACCCGCTCAATTTCCTAATCTTCTTCCTTGATGAACTTCTTCCCCCTTGGTTCTTTCTCTCAACCTCACCACTCTCTCTCAGAAGATATTTTTGAGAGACTTACCAAGTTAAGAGCATAAAAGATAGATAAATATATATAAAAGTTGTTTAAAACAAAAATTAATCAGTTTAATCATTCCGAATCAGATTTTCACAAAAATTCTTATTATGATTTAAAAATCAAGCTAATCTCAAATATAAAATCAATTTCAGATTATCAAGCTTCTAAGGCTTTCAATTTCTGATCCAAACATTACAATTGTAATAGATATTTCTCTTACTTGATAGATATGAATCTACGATCATAAGATTCACCCAAGTAAACTTACTTTCACATGGGAGTTCGTTCACAATAAGCATATAAACGCACAAAATAAGGGACTGAAAGCATACCAGAAAACATATACGAGGGTCGGGTTATTACAGGAAATGCGATGGTTCTCGTCCTGTGGGTGGATGCCCTACAGGCCGAAGTTGAGTCCCTTTTCGAAAGGTTTCGGAAGGCTAGGGAAGAAAATGCGGCTGGTTTACACGCTGTTGATGGGGCACTGAAATCTGACCGGTGATTTTCTAAGGGATAGAAAATTACATGATAGATTTGTGGGACAGCTTGGCGGACATGACGCCATAAGTGATTTGAACGATGTTGGTTCGAGCAACGACCCTGGTGATCGGAACGACGATACGGTGAAGTTCTAGGACGTCACCATTTATGGTCATTTCAGGGTCGTAAATGTAGTCCCTCTGGCAACCACTTTTTCTGTATTTATTTTTTTGGTTGTAGACAAGTCGCCAACCGAAGAGGTCCCTCCTTTGGAAATGATGCTGAAAATGGTGAACAGTGACGTATCTACGGCCATGGTGTCGAGGTCTAATAGGAGTAGATTTAGTATTAAAGTAAGAGCTTTTGTTATGCTGGGTGGTGTTGGCAAGACGGATGAGGTTGTTTAGTGATACCAAAAACTGGGTCATATAACAAAATATGGAGTGGATGGTGCTGGTACCATAGATAATGTAAAGGCTAATGCCATGTATATGATTATGTAGTAGGATCACGCCGATTGTAATTTTAGTGCTGCCTTGCAGTGCATGTTTAATTTTTTTACGTAATAAAAAAAAAATTTGTTGTTAAGTGTTGTGTTTAAGATTTTTTTTAATAGAAAAAAAAAAAGAGAAAAAGAAAATAATTGTATAAAATTGGGACACACTTATTGCTGTGTCCTTTAAGCCCTGTGTGTTTTTTTTGTTTTTTGTTTCTTTATTAAAAAGAAAATTGAATTAAGAAAAAGAAGAAGATAATAATGTTAATAAAATTTTTCTTTAACATATTCAAATTGGCAGTTTAGTTCTGCCCAGTCAATGAATCCATGGATTTTGAGCATGTCAGAGTGGTAACTTTGATCTAGATTACATAGAACAATAGAGGGTATTCCCCCTTTGATTAATCGTTGTTTTTGTTGTGCCTAGAAAGGAGAAAACAATCGCACACAAGCACACAAGCAAGAACACACAAAGATTTACGTGGTTCGGCAAATCGCCTACGTCCACGGGCAGCGGATTTCACTATATTTGAAACAAAGAATTACACTCTGTAATTCTCTCTCTCTCTGCTCTGTAATCTATCTTCAACTCACCGCACTGACCCCCTCTCATTCACTAACCATTTATAGATGAAATGGAGGGCCAAAGTCTTCAACAAGCCATTGACAACATTTATGGCAACCACCAACAACCAACAAGATTAGCCACCCTACCATGAGTAGCTCGGCTGAAAATGTCTAGCTTTTTCAATTTTTTTCTTCAATCAGCAGCCATTGTTGACAAAGAAAAACAAAACAAATCTGAGCCAATCTTCAACAAATCTCCACCTTGGCGAGGATTCTCTATCCAACATAGTGAACGATCAACACTGCCATGCACCCGAAGGTGCTCAGTTCCGAGAGATGTTGACCAAGTCCAAACAATGTTGGAACTTGATCCCAGAAACCACTTTTGTGAGCATATCGGCCGGATTATCTGTAGTGCTAATCTTTTGAAGCAGAATATCCCTTTCATTCACAATTTCTCGGACGAAATGGAAACAAACATCAATGTGCTTGGTGCGGGAATGATGAACCTGGTTCTTTGCCAAACAAATGGCACTCTGACTGTCGCAGTACACGCCAATGTGCTTCTGAACAATACCCAAGTCCTCAATCAACCCATGTAGCCAAATAGCTTCCTTAAAGGCTTCTGTCACTGCCATGTACTCTGCCTCTGTAGTAGACAAAGCCACCATTGACTGAAGCGTTGACCTCCAACTCACCGCCCTTTAGCAAGTGTAAATAAATACCCTGTTGTTGACCGGCGTTTGTCCAAGTCACCAACATAATCTGAGTCCACATATCCAACCAAATTCTGTCCGAGTCTACGATCTCTCTCGAACTTCAAACCCATATTAACTATGCCATGTAAGTACCTTAAGATCCATTTCACTGCCTGCCAGTGACCTTTCCCAGATCATACATATACCTGCTTACCATACTGACAGCATGTGAGATGTCAGGCCTTGTACAAACCATAGCATACATTAATGTACCAACTGTATTTGCATATGGAACCTATGCCATATGCTTCCGTTCTTCTTCTGTGCGTGGAGACATCAAAACATTAAGCTTGAAATGAGGGGCCAATGGTGTACTCACAGCTTTTGTTTTTTCATTTATGCCAAATCTGTCTAATACCTTTTTCAAATATTGGGTTTGTGTTAGACAAACTGTGCCCTTCTTTCTGTCTCTTTTGATCTCCATGCCAAGAATTTTCTTAGCTTCGCCAAGATCCTTCATTTCAAATTCTTCTGCCAACTTTGCCTTGAGTTTGTTAATCTCTAACTTGCTCTTAGATGCAATTAGCATATCATCTACATATAAGAGCAAATAGATGAAGGAACCATCAGAAAGTTTATGGAAATATACACAATGATCAAATTGATTTCTTGTGTATCTCTTTTCTATCATAAACTGATCAAATCGCTTGTACCACTGTCTTGGAGACTGCTTCAACCCGTACAACGATTTCTTTAATTTGCAAGCCCAATCCTCTTTTCCAGCAACTTTGAAACCATCTGGCTGGGACATGTATATCTCCTCTTCAAGATCTTCGTGTAAGAAGGTAGTTTTGACATCGAGTTGGGCGAGCTCGAGATCAAACTGGGCAACCAAAGCTAGCAAGACACGAATAGACATGTGCTTCACAACAGGTGAGAATACCTCATTGAAGTCTATTCCTTTCTTCTGGGCATAGCCTTTAGCTACCAATCTAGCTTTGAATCTGACGTTGTTTTTGACTGGGATGCCTTCCTTCTTGGTGTAAACCCACTTACACTTAATTGCTTTCTTGCCTTTTGGAAGTTGCACCAACTCCCAAGTCTGGTTCTTGTGAAGTGACCTGATCTCTTCATCCATAGTCCCCTTCCATTTGACACTTTCTGCATTCTGTACGGCTTCTTTGAAAGTGCAAGGAACATTGTCATCAATGATTGGAAGTGCATAGGTCACCATGTCAGTCATCCAACCGGGTTGCTTAATAACTCTTTTTTCTTTTCTGATTGTAATGGGTTCTAATTTTTGTGGGGCCTCTGGATCTTCATTCTCATCTGAACTCTCTTCAGGATCTTCTTCAGAGCTATCAAATGAAACTTCTTCAGGATTGTTGCTTGTCTGAACAATCTTTGCTGGAGTCTCAAACTCCACATGCATTGACTTCTTCAATGCTTCATCATTTTCTTGAGGATTTGGTTGCTTCAGCATTGTAGACTCATCAAAGGTAATGTCTCTTCTAGTGACAACTTTCTTTGATTCAGGGCCCCAGAGTCTATACCCCTTGACACCATCACTGAAGCCCAAGAAGATAGCTTTCTTGGCTCTAGGATCCAACTTAGATTCTGTAACATGAAAATAAGCTGGACATCCAAAGATACGTAGCTGATCATAATCAGTAGCTGGCACTCTTGACCATACCTCCATGGGAGTCTTGCCATCTAGTGCTGCAGCAGGTAGTCGATTGACAAGATGACGAGCATAGTTCAATGCCTTGCCCCAAAATGCCTTGCTCAATCCTGAATGTGACAGCATACACCGAACTTTCTCCACCAAAGTGCGGTTCATGCGTTCTGCAACTCCATTTTGCTATGGCGTTCAACTAACTGTGAAATGTCTCACTATCCATTCATTCTGGCAAACCTCACAGAAGGGATCTGATGTGTATTCGCCGCCATTGTCAGATCTGAGCTTCTTAATCTTTCTGCTTGTTTGGGTCTCAATCATTTTCTTCCATGTAAGAAAGATGTCTAATACTTCATCTTTATGTTTCATTATGTAAACCCATACTCTTCTTGAGAAATCATTAATGAACGACACAAAGTAGTGTTTACCTCCTAAAGAAGCATTCTTGGAAGGACCCCATACATCGGTGTGAACATAGTCTAGAATCCCTTTGGTACGATGAATGGCAGTACCAAACTTAATTCTTGTTTGCTTGCCCAGTACACAATGCTCGCAGAACTTAAGCTTCTCTGTCTTGGTGCCTTTCAACAAGCCTTGCTTTACCAACCCTTGTAAAGCTTTTTCTCCAATATGCCCTAAACGCATGTGCCAAATTCTGGAAGTGTCTGACGGATCATTCTCTCGGATGGTGGAGATAGCCACTCTTCCTGTGACTGTAGAGCCGTCTAGGAAATATAAATTTCCTTTTCAAATACCCTTCATTGCAACAAATGCTCCTCGAACAACTTTGAGGACTCCACCCTCCACAGTTACTCTATAACCTTTGGAAACTAAAACTCCCACTGAGATGTGATTCTTCGTCAAATCTGGTACATATCGAACATCTTCAAAAATTTTGATTGTTCCATCATGCATCTTCAGTCAAATTGTTCCAATCCCCTTTGTTCTGCAAGCTTGGTCGTTGCCCTTCAATACAACTCCTCCATCGAACTCTCGAAAGCTCAAGAACCACTGCTTGTTAGGACACATGTGGTAGGAACATCCGGAATCTAGAATCCATTCATCAGACTGGCCATGTGATGAAACTGTGAAGGCTGATCCTTCACCATTATCTCCATCTTATGCAACGTTCACCTTTTCCTCTTTCTTGTTTTTATTGGGACAATCTTTTGCCCAATGCCCTTTCTGGCGATATAGAGCACACTCATCTTTTGCAAGACGTATTCTATCTGATGATCTCCCTTTGGATTTTGAGCGAGACTTTCTCCACCCTGTATATCTTCTATTATTTATCCTGCCTCTGACTGTCAATGCCTCTGATGCTGAATCCCTGTTTGCAGACTTATCTTTCCTTTTGAACTCATTATTTACCAAGGCATTTGAAACATCAACATACTCGATCTTTTCTTTACCATATAGTAAAGTGGTGGTGAGATGATCATATGTATCAGGCAAGGAATTCAACAATAGCAGTGCTTTATCTTCATCATCAATTTGAACATCCAAGTTTTTCAAATCGGCAATAATTTTGTTGAAATTGTTCAGGTGTTCGTTCATCGAAATACCTTTCTTGTAGTCGAAACGAAACAACCTCTTCCTCAAATAGAGCCGGTTCTCAATGCTCTTTATCATGAACTTGTCTTCCAGCGGCTTTCAAAGCTCTTTCACAGTATCATATTCTGTGAAGGCGTACTTCTCCCTTTTTGCAAGGCAAAGTCGAATGGAACTGCAGGCCAAGAGATTCACTTTCTCCTATTCTATCTCGTCCAAGTCATCTAGTTTGTTTGCCAGAGTGAAGTGCAGGTCCATCTGGACAAGCATATCTTTAACTTCGCATCTCCACATGCCAAAGTTACGGCTACCATCAAACTTCTCTACCTCGAACTTAGCTTGGGACACGGGGGTCCAACGCCCAGAGTTGCTTGTAGCCGCGGGGCTGCTTGTAGACTCGATTGATCTCCTCTCTGTAGATTCTGCCATTGAGACTTTTCAAAAAAAAAACTCCACCACAACAATAGTGAATGCTTGAAATGCCGGAGATAAGATAACTTCTAAGCTTTCGAAAAACTTCACTGAAATTTCGAGTCTGAATCTCAAGAAACGAAATCCGCGGTTGTGTCCGGAATGGTTGATTTAGCTAGGAAAGCACTTTCTCCACCTCTCCAGGGACCTCAATGAAATTTCTCCAAATCTAGGGACCTTACTACAATTTACAGAAGTTTTAGGGGCTAAATTACAATTTCAGCAAGATCAGGGATTGAAAGGTAATTTACCAACCTTTTAGGGGCCTCCCTACAATTTTAGAAATTTCGGCTGATTGGGACGCTGACGTGGCAGATGTGCTGATGTGGGGATGACGTGGCAGTTGAGTTGGCGGTGACGTGTCTCGACACATGGCAGTGACTTGGCAGGCTAAGTGGGACGATGACGTGGCAGGTGTGCTGATGTGGCAATGACGTGGCAGTTGAGCTGGGGGTGGCGTGTCGACACGTGGTTTAGGCGTAGCAGTGACTGGGCTGACACCTGATGCTGATGTGGCGTGATGTGGCGGCGACGTGGCAGCTTCCAAAAATAATTTGGAAATTTGTTTATGATGAGTCTTGAACCCTTGACCTGAAGGTGTTGAACTAAGGCTTTAACCACTCTACCAAGTGTTAGTTTGTGCTATATTGATGCACAAGTGAATACTTAAAGCCTTTAGGACAGGTTGACTTCTTCAATATTTTCTTCTTCGCCGGACTGAACTTTCCGGCAAGTCTCCGGCAGAACTTCGGCAAGAGCGTGGAAGCGCGTGAAGTGTCCTTGTGGGTTGGTCTTTCTGGGTCTGAACTCCTCTCGTCGAGGCGGTCGTCGTGGTATGCTGAAAACTCGATTTCGACAACTTCGAAATTTTCAGTTTACATAAAAACACTATGTTTTTCGCACAACAATGCTTTGATACCAATTTGTTGTGCCTAGGAAGGAGAAAACAATCATACACAAGCACACAAGCAGGAACACACAAAGATTTATGTGGTTCGGCAAATCGCCTACGTCCACGGGCAGTGGATTTCACTATATTTGGAACAAAGAATTACACACTCTATAATTCTCTCTCTCTGCTCTGTATTCTCTCTTCAACTCACCACACTGACCTCATCCCATTCACTAACCATTTATAGATGAAATGAATGGCTAAAGTCTTCAACAAGCCACCGATAACATTTATGGCAACCACCAACAACCAACAAGATTAGCCACCCTACCATGAGTAACTCGGCTGAAAATGTCTAGCTTTTTCAATTTTTTTTTTCTTCAATCAACAGCCATAGTTGACAAAGAAAAACAAAACAAATCTGAGCCAATCTTCAACAGTTTTCTATATTTTTTGTTAACAATAAAATCATATTGGCATCCCAACAAATCTTTCTTGCATAGTAGATATTGAAAGGGTATATTGTCTATTACATTATAAAGTGTTAGATCATCGTAGTTAAATTGACGGTGCTGTTCCAGTAGTTGTGTCTTCCTATCGACCGGGCCCATGCAGTTTTCCCAATTTTGGAAGGGCCTTGAATTACTTGGGAGGTGCATCATGCTAGTTTGGAGTCCTATAATCAGAACCATGTGGTTCCATGCCAGCTTTATGGACCATAGGTTGTTGGAAGATATCTTCTTGATATGTGTCATGTAGTCTGTGTAAGAGTGAAACAATATAGTCAGTATTGACTCGTCAAAAGCTGGGAGTTCCAGATCTTGAAGATTTACCGTCAGAACGTTAGTTCCTGTCTATTGTTCAATTGTTTTCGGGACATTGGTGAACATAGTGAATTGTGGTACAAAAATGGTGGGAGGTTTTGGCCACTTGTTGTTTGCTATGTATTGGAGATTTCTTAGTTGGGTTGCCCAGACGTAAGGTTGTTCTTTTTGTACTCTGTTCAAGAAGTTTCTTTGTCAGAGGACTCTGTCAGTATGGTAGACCAGATGGCATCGCAATTTTTTTGGGGATATTTTCTCAAAGGAACATATGATCCAATCTCTGTGTAGACGCCCTCTTTGGAAATATATTTTATGACGGTAGTGTTGGAGTGTGGCACTTGTAAGTTTGGATGGTAGGACTTTCCGGAAGCTAATTTGATGTCAGCATATGTTGCCGAATGAATGTCGAACCTTTTGTTTGTTTAGATTAGACAGTGTAGGTGAGGTCCTCCATCTTGATGGGATTCTTGGGCCACCTTGCAATATAGAGGGACGTATGGGGTGAATAGTTTATGGAGGAAGTCTAGGATGAAATGAATTGTTAGTGGTAGCGAGGGTATGTGAGCATTAGACTTTTGCCTTGGGAATGAGGGTTTTTTTTGGTAATCTAGGCATTGTTGGTGAGATGATGGCAATTGTAAATAAGAGGTACCTTTTCTCAAACTTGGGAATGTATATAGTATTGGTGAGGTACTGAGGCACTTGAGGTAACTTGTAAGATGCCTGGGGGTATCCATACCCATAAAACAGTTCGGACCCTCAATTTCTTCGATCTAGCCTTACGAGTGCAATGTGAAACATAGATGATAGTTCAAATTTGATAACTTTTATAGAAAATTCATTTTATTGCAAAATCATTGCAAGAAAAGGACTACATCACTAGATGTCAGAGTCGCCACTTAATATTTTAGGAAGATTAGGAAACTCGTGACTCGTGCCAAGGCCACTATTCGTCGTAACCAATGATGCTTGGCTCGAAATATTAGGTGTAAGGGGGGAAGGTCATTAATTGAACACTCCCTCTCACTCGATCAAAAGATCGGCCTCTACTAGGTCATGATATGAATTTTATTTGCTTTATATGTTCATATTCCGATTTATTTAATAAATCCTAAAAGTACTATGTACGGCAAACAAGTATAGATTATGCCATTTATTTTGAAACAATTCAATTTCATGTACTTTTGAAAGAATTTTGAACTACTCGACATGAATTGAATTTGCAACAAGAAAATCTATTTTGCTCCAAATTGAAAAACACAATCTCCATCCAATGGCACTGATAAAGATATATCAAATAAGCAAACAACCACATGGTAGGATGCTCAACATAGTAAGGAAAACACACATAAGCGAGATGTTAAAGCATAAAAATTTACATATTTACTGACGTCCCGCAAATAATTACAAAACAAAGTCAGTAAAACATGCATGATCATATATATAAAATTCTAATGCAATACAGACACAAAATGTGACTATGGATTTGGCTATTAAAACATGACATGTGAATCATCTCAAAGCATGAGGTAGCACATAAAATCATATAAGAACTGCTTAAATCCACAAATACAAAATTAGCTGAATCTAAATGCATGAAACATGGATGCAAAACATAGATATGATGAAAAAGAAAATATGATGCTATTTACAGATATGGAAAGCGAGTAAATGAAAGGGATAACAAGAAGTGGGGCGAGAAATTATTACTGTCATGCCTCAGATTTACACGGTCTAGCTCACGTGAAAAAACCACCCAACGATGAATGGTAGATAACAACTCATGCAAATGAATATAATATAGTCATACAATAAATGTGTTTATTTGATTTTAAACTTTCCTAGATACAACATCTAAGTCGAATGAATATTCTGTAACTAAAACATGCACAGATGTTATAAAATCAAATTAAACACCTTGAAGCTTACATCATACCCAAGGGTGTAACCCTTACAAGAATGGCACACGGCCAATAAATAACATAAATGGCCCTTGGCCTACAAATAACAGAACCACCGTACACGGTTCTGAACACAACTTCACGTCACGGTCCACATTCACACATGTACACCTGGAAAATATTTTCAGCCATGTATGGTGAGCATAAAGCCCAGTAAAGAATATTTCAAAAACTACACATGCTCTACCAGCATAAATGATCATGATGCAATACATATATACAATATGCCCAAATGCATTTTCAAATCTATTTGATTTCTCAACAAAATCCTTTCACTCCAATTACCAAAACTTTACGTTTAATCAAAACATTTTTCGAGTTCAAATCATCTGTTTGATATCAAATTCCTTTTCCAAAGACCAATCTCGGTACCTCAATACCAACTAGAAAATACGTTGCTAAATCAAATGCGAATATATCGCTAGACAACATCAAATACATTGTTGAAACCATTTTCCAAACACCCTATTCCAAAACAACATAATAGCAAATAAAATGGGTAAATCTCCAAAACAAATATAACCTTTCACGGAAATTTTGTCTGTGAGAAATCGTAAACCGGCACCCATGTAAACGTAGGATATACAATCGTTACTATTGTCGTTTTATGAATATTTCGTTCGTAGGATCGGCACCCATGTATACGCGCAGTTTGGAACTTTCACCCTGGACACACAGGTCAACTTATTTCAACGAGATAATGCTTACTTCCCAGAGTCACCATTATTTACCCTTTTTAATTGTATAATACATGTAACTCAAAATATTATTTTTCCAAAATAATGCAAATGTTCCAAAACATACTGTGGGAATTTCCAAAACCTCTTTCCAATACATACAATTTTAATTTCCAAAAGCCATCATGCTCCATGATACGGATGATTTCAAATTGCCTAATCCACATGCAATTTCTAACACATGGCAATGCTAGTTATCTTTAATGCAACAATCAAAAGATATCATTATAGATATATTTTCCGAAAGAGTAACAACAACCATTTTTACGATCCCACAACCATTTTCTTCTCATCTCTTACAAAACCAACATCATTTTTCATTGTTTTCCAACAAAAGCCGAAACTCATCGTTTTAGAACAAAACCTCATTTTCTTTCAAAATCACTTTTGAGTAAAGGAAAGTCACCATGTCAACATATCTCAACCACCAATACAAAATCATAACCTTGTTCAAGAACTCATTTGAAAAAAATCTCTCTTTTATATTTCCAATCCAAATCCTAAGTTTAACCCAAACCACCTAAATTCATAGATCTTTTGAAATAACAAATAAGTAGGGTAAAATCATACCAAATATAAATAACAAAATACGCTACAAATATGCTACCGAACTCATATTGAGTTTAGGAAATATACCCTACCTCTGGAAGTGAAGAGGAGAATTTAGAAAAATTCAAAGTCGAAGAAACCACGAAACTCTCAGATCAAAAGAAAACCCCTGAGGAGATCTACAACCTTTCTCAAAGGACCAAGGTGAAAAGATGTCTCTAACCAAGTAGATCTAGAGATCTATGTAAGAAAAGTTAAGTTTCTAAGAGAGAGAGAGAGAGAGAGAGAGAGAGAGAAAAGTGAATGAGAAAAGTGTGTTTGGGGTCTATTTATAATGGTAGAATAATAGCATAAAGTCAATGAAAATAATAAGTCAAAACCCCCAAAAGTTGGGCCCAAAACTAAACTAAAATTTCTGAAAATAACTCACAGGGGTCAACCCTCCAGATAGTGGGGTCAACCCTCAAGAAGAAAAGTTGTGACACTAATGTGTGCTGTAGACAAGGGTCGACCCTAGGAAGCAATGGTGTTGACCCTATATTTCAGTAGCAACACCCAAAACACAGCAACAGACAAGGGTCGACCCTGGGACACGTGGTGTCGACCCTATAGACCAGTAGAGATACCAAGAGTAGGGCAGCAAGGTGGTGTCGACCCCCAAGAAGACTAAGGTTGACACTAGAACAAATTTTCCAAGTTCCCAAAGAACTTTTCAACAAAAACAAGCGTGAACGAACAATACCAACAAATGTAAATCGAATTGTACTCCTCCAAAACCAAAATACAACAACTCCAAAGACTCCCAAAATGAAAATAAAGGAATTTAATACACTCTCCAATAGTTTAGAGGATGCAAGTGCTACAACCTCCCCACCTTAGGAAATTTCATCCCCAAAATTTAAGAAATGCCAAAACCAAAAAGGTCACTCAATCAATAAAATAAAACACAACGCTAATCCAAGCTTAGATCCATCTAGGGATATGTTCTCGGATCTTGGTCCAACACCTCGAGGTCCTCGAAGACACCTGAACACCAAGAATGGTAAGAAAGCCTCACTGATGACCCTTTGATCCACATAACTCGCTGTGGTCTACGAGACAAGAAACAACAACAGCCACAACAACAACAACAACTCCTCGAACTCAAAGATGCAATCTACGCCTCAACCATTGACAATACACAAATCGCTATTAAGTGCTCAACGCTCAGACACAGAGAATAAGAAAGCTACTAGCACACAAAGCTCCCAATCAACTCTCTCATAGCATGAGAACATAAAGCAAAACTTGATTAATCCTAACAACGTTATGGCACATCAATACCCGACAATTCTAAGTCCTTACAAAAATAAATATACGACATGTAACTAGCAGCTTAGGCTAGGTCAAAACATGACTTCCCAATACAAGATATATGATACCCCATTCAAGTTAAAGAAAATTCCTTATTTTCGCCATTTGTTTCAAAACACTTTTCTTTCGCAAAAGGTGTTCAAACTCGCACCGTCATAATCCAAATACATTTTCAATTGTTCACAACAGAATCCCAAAGATTTCAAAACCTTCTTTTCGAAACCATAGATGTTGTTTGTAACAGAAAACCATTTTCATATTTTATTTATTTATTTATTTTTTGATTAGTTGGATTCAACTTTTTATTAAACCAAAAACTTACATTTTAATCCCAAACCATTTTAATTCAAGAAAACTACTCAAGGCCACAACACCAAAAGAAAATTTTTGTTTTCCTCAAAGTCATTCCTTTTCGTTCTTTTGGTGACTCACAACACAGTTACCCAATAAATCCATCACACCCGTGGCGATGCCACAAAATCAACACCAATTTCCATGATAAAAAAATCCCTGGAAAATTTAAAAAATGCCAGCAACGCAATAACACAAGAGAAAGAAATTTCGCACCCACCAATCACATAATGACGCAAAAGCGCAGCATAAGACCAAAGTTCCCAACTGTAACCCCAAATTGGTTACCATAAACTCAGAACAACTTCCCAACTGTCCATGTAGGACTTACATGCCACACCATGACACCGTTTAATTACACAACCCTCAATTCGAACCTATTTTCGAGGTGACTATATGTGAACCTATCCAAACACTAATCAATCAACTATCCAACACCGCTATCCTGCACCAGTTTCCAAACATCGACACATCACTTAACTTTGCATAACCCAACATTAACACCAACACCTTGCCCAACCTCACATGCTTGTTGAATCCTTCTGGATTTCTCAAAGTTAACCTACAGTACTCTGGTTCTTAAGTCACCCATCATACATATGCCTATGTGGCATGCACATCCTCACTTCACATTTGGGTCGTAAATGGACTTCTCAAGTTAAAATACAACACACCCCCTCAAGTCAATGCATAGACCAACCTTTCACACTACGCACACAAGGACCGATAAGGTCAAAACAGTTTGACGGAGCGCACCAATCACTCTACACAATGTTACTATTTCACTTGGAGTTCCACTATCCAAACCATACAACAAACAATAACACTACACTAAAGTGACCCAGCACTATATAACATTAGACCACTCTTAATTAACGCATTAAACATACTATTGCTACACCAAGACAACCTCCTAGGATCATCCCATGACCAATCCCCTTCTATACATTATCTAACAACCCCCAACCATGCACTAGTACACACCACACAAGCAGAACCCATTACTTACTACACAACGTCTTACCCTTAACCCCAAGTTGGTTATCTCAACACTAATGCCTTCACCATGCCAATGTACTCACAATCCCGACCAAGTTCACAATAACAGTTTCACGCATTTATTCTCTCATACCAAACTAATTCGCAAAAGCCTACCATGCTACAATGCCATCGGCACCATGTAACAACCCAAGCTGAACAACAACGAAACACAACACCTCGATCCATCAATGACCAATAAAGTCAACTCTATAATCCACGCTCTATCCCATCACCCATTATATGAGTACAACCAAATCACTAAGTTCCCTGGTTAATCTACCAGTTGCTAATACTTATCAAACAATTACCTTGAACCAAACCCCGACACATACAAGCTCAAACCTAACTCTTCGTGTTTTAGAAATTTTGACACCACCTACATTCCTTACACCTAATCGACCGAGGTCATGACTAACTCCAAAACGGACTAATCCACAGATTACCAACCAACACCAAACATATATGATACCAGCCAAGTGATCATCACAACTCAACCCTCACACGCCATCACAAAGAACTCCAAAACAACCGCCACCAAGGCAACCAATGGCAACTCACAACCAACGCTAATACATAATCGATATACCAGACACCGAGGTACCCACTTCGAGTTCACTACTTATTTCCAGACATCTCTATAACAGAGAGAATACCCTCAACCTAGGATACATAACACTGGTACCGTTCTCCAAAATATTAACACAATCACTTAACGATTTTTCGAACAACCACATTGAGACTTCACTCAAATCACACATCATCTACTACATAACACATAACAGATAATCATGCTAAGTCTGTAGAGATAGTTATCCATTCCAGCGCTTGCTTAGATTTTCCTTTAGAAACAATGTTGATCAAGTGCATTTCCAACATGACCTCCAAGTTAGTCAACTAGACACCGAATAATATATATGAGTCTCAACACCATACCCACATAAAATGCAACATATAAGCATGTTATCACTTAGAACACAACATACAAATGTCCTCGCCGAGCATGATAAACCCACTATGGCTAACCACTTCCCACGAGCCCAAGGTTTTCAAACCCGGTTAGCTCTAATACCAAGATTGTCACGCCCCAGGTTTACACGGTCCGACTCACGTGAATAAGCCACTCAACGTTGAATGGTAGATAACAACTCTCATGCAAATGAATATAATATAGTCATATAACACATGTGTTTATTCAATTTTATACTTTCCTAGATACAACATCTAAGTCGAATGAATATTCTATAACTAAAACATGCACAGATGTTATAAAATCAAATTAAACGCTTTGAGTCTTACATCATACACAATGGTGTAACCCTTACAAGAATGGCACATGGCCAATAAATAACATAAATGGCCTTTGGCCTACAAATAACATAATCACCCTACACGGTTCTTAACACAACTTCATGTCACAGTCCACATTCACACATGTATACTTGAAAAACATTTTCAGCCACGTAGGGTGAGCATAAAGCCTAGTAGAGAATATTTCAAAAACTAAACATGCTCCACAAGCACAAATGATCATGATGCAATACATATATACAATATGCCCAAATGCATTTTCATATCTATTTGATTTCTCAACAAAATCCTTTCACTCCAATTACAAAAACTTTACGTTTAATCAAAATATTTTCTGAGTTCAAATCATCTGTTTGATATAAAATTCCTTTCCAAAAACCAATCCCAGTACCTCAATACCAACCAGCAAATACATTGCTAAATCAAATGCGAATACATCGCTACACAACAACAAATACATGGTTGAAACCATTTTCCAAACATCCTATTCCAAAACAACATAACAACAAAGAAAATGGGTAAATCTCCAAAACAAATATAACCTTTCACGAAAATTTTGTCTGCGAGAAGTCGTAACCGACACCCATGTAAACGTAGATTATACCAGCGCTACTATTGCTATTTTACGACTATTTTGTCCGCATGATTGGCACTCATATATACGCGTGATTTTTGGGATTTTCACCCTGGACATGCATGCCAACTTATTTCAACAAGACAATGCTTTCTTCCCAGATTCACCATTTTATTTACACTTTTCAATAGTACAATACATGTAACTCAAAATATTATTTTTCCAAAACAATGCAAATGTTCCAAAACATAATGTAGGAATTTCCAAAATCTTTTTCCAAAACATACAATTTTAATTTTCAAAATCCATTACATGCTTCATGATATGGATGATTTCAAATTGCCTAATCCACTTGCAATTTCTAACACACAGCAATGCTGTCCTCCACCGATAGCCAAAATAGTTGTCTCTTATACAAAAGTCAAAAGATATCAATATAGTAATATTTTTCGAAAGAGTAACAACAACCATTTTCAAGATCCCACAACCATTTTCTTCGTATCTCTTACAAAACAAACATCATTTTTCATTGTTTTCCAACACAAGCCAAAACACGTGGTTTTAGAACAAAACCTCATTTTCTTTCAAAATCACTTGCTAGTAAAGGAAAGCCACCATGTCAACATATCTCAACCACCAATACAAAATCATAACCTTGTTCAAGAATTCATTTGAAAAAAGATCTATCTTTTATATTTCAAATCCAAATCCTAAATTTAACCCAAAACACCCAAATCCATAGATCTTTTGAAATAACGAATAACTAGGGTAAAATCATACCGAATTACTACCAAATATAAATAACAAAATATGCCACAAATATGCTATCAAACTCATATTGAGTTTAGGAAATATACCCTACCTCTTGAGCGAAGAGGAGAACTCAGAAAAACTCAAAGTCGATGAAAACATGAAACTCTCAGATCAAAAGAAAGCCCTTGAGGAGATCTACAACCTTTCTCAAAGGACCAAGGTGAAAAGATGTCTCTAACCAAGTAGATCTAGAGATTTATGTGAGAAAAGTTGAGTTTCTAAGAGAGAGAGAGAGAGAGAGAGAGAGAGAGAGATAGATAGATAGATAGATAGATAGATAGATAGATAGAAAAGAAAAAGCGAATGAGAAAAGTGTGTTTAGGGTCTATTTATAGAGGTAGAATAATAGCCCTAAAGTCAATGAAAATAATACCTCAAAACCCCTAAATGTTGGGCCCAAAACCGAACCAAAATTTTTGAAAATAACTCACAGGGGTTGGCCCTCTAGACTATGGTGTCGACCCTCAAGAAGAAAAGTTGAGATACTAATGTGTGCAGCAGATAAGGGTCGACTCTAGGAAGCAGTGGTATCGACCCTAGATCTCAGTAGCAACACCTAGAACACATCAGCAGACAATGGTCGACCTTGGGACCCGTGTTGTCGACCTTATAGGCTGGCAAAGACACTAAGAGCAAGTCAGCAAGGTGGTGTTGACCCCCAGGAAGACTAGGTCGACACCAGAACAAATTTTCCAAGGTCCCAAAGAACTTTTCGACGAAAACAAGCGTGAACGAACAATCCCAACAAGCCTAAATCAAATTATACTCTTTCAAAACCAAAATACAACAACTCTAAAGACTCCCAAAATGAAAATAAAGGAATTTAATACACTTTCCAATAGTTTAGAGGACACAAGTGCTACAATTACAACACTTTAATAATTACAAAATTAAAATAATAAAATAAAAAAAACGGAGAGAGATGAAAGAAATTATTATAATCCTAACAAATCTCTCAAATTAAAAAAAAAAAATCTGCATGTGCCTTGGAGATCATCCACCAGAAATTGCCTTGTTTGTTGCTCTATTTCGCCTTTGAATTTTTTTTTCTTTCTAGAAATGCCTGTTTTTTCATGCAGCAGGGCCAAAACAAAGCAAATGAAGCCTTTCCAAGAGAAATGCAATATGATATGTACAAAAGCAATCAAATGGAAAAACTAAAATAATTTTCTAAAATTGTTCAGAATTGCACGATTTTAACCTCGTAATTGCGTCTAAAACGGTCTATTTAGCTAGGACTAACCTTCACTAAACATTTAGGGGCTTCACTGAAAATCCTCCCTAAAAGTTGGGCCATACAAAAATTATCTAAAAATTCTAGGCCAAAGTGCAATTTTCAGAATTTAAAGTATAAACATTAACACGAAGGAATATTCTGTTTGCTGATGTTAGCAGTGCGTCATGCTAACGTCATCATCCACAAATAATAATTAAAACAAAAACAATACTTTCAAATGCAAGAAGGGGGCTTCAAACCTTGCCAAAGATTTACCACACCACCTTACCTACTTGCCAAAGCCTTTCCTTGTGTTATATTTCTTCTCAAATAATATTTGAACATTGAAAATGCCAACACCTCCAACAAAACTTCCACTAACACCCCACTACCATTATTTTATACATATTATATTATATTTATACCTAATAAAATAAAAATAAAAACCAAACAAATGTGGGTGCCAACATCGGCAACCCACATCACAATATATATATATATATATATAATAATAATAAAATAACAATAAACAAAGAAAAACAAAAAGGGAAAAAAATATAAAAAAAAAAAACAAAACAAAACAAAAAGAAAAGCAATAACAAGAGAATAATGGAGGACGGTGGGAGACAACTCCTTCAAATAATTATTTGCATATTATAAATTATTATATTATTTATAAAATTAGGTGCAAAAATTGTAAAAATTCACAAATGATTAATTTTCTGATTACCAAACTCTCTTTCTAACACTCTCAAGATTATAAAATATGTTTTACAATCTTAGCAAGAAGGTTTAAATTTTAGCTTTAATGGAATTGAAAGATAATATACCCGTGAAGAAAGAGGTGAGAAGGTTGAAAGCTCTCTCTGTTTGAACAAAATTCTTCAACAGACTCTCTCTCTCAATTTTTAATTCTTCTCTCTTTTTCCATTCTCTTTTCTTTCAATATAATATCTCTCACCCCTTTTTTCCTTTCTAAAACAAATTCGTCTCTTCCTCCTTTCTTTTCTTCTTTTATTTCACTTAACCTTTTCCGCTTTTTCATTTTGTAAAGCAATATTTTTTTCCTCTCTCTGAATTCTCCTCTCATTTTCCTCTCATTGCCCTTTCCCCTTTTATAAAACCCATGTTTTTTTTCCTCTCTCACCACACCCAATAATTCCTTACAAACCACATGGCAACCCGCGAGGTTTCTCACAAGCCATGTGGTCATCCTAAGATTGAATGAGGCCAATTTTTCCATAATTGCACTGTTTTTTTGAATTTTATCCAGAAAAATGTTTTTCAATTAGTCTAAAATAATTTGGCCAAAATGCGTGTAAGGTTGGAATTAAAGCTTAAATCTGATTTTTTTGCCGAGAAATTTGTAAAATAATATATTCCAATTTTCATCATTGGATGTTCAGAAAAAAGCGCTCAAGTCTTAAGGTTGGTCAAAATGGAGTGTCTACATAACCCGTGGGAAATCCTTATATAATATTACAAAGGATTTCCCGGGTACCTTGATAGGAGGATTTTTCTGGCCTTAGGATGTGCTTATGGGCTTGGTGTGATTTATGAAGTGGGTACGTGGCGGAAGGTGGTTGGTCATAGGAGGTGATGTGGACAGTTTATGTACCCTTGGCGCCGAAATAATGATGATAGTTTCTATGGGGGGACCACATATTTATCAGATTATAGTATATATACATATATCATATATGGGGACCACATGTGGTCCGGGGGACCATTTTTTTTCTTTTGTTTTTCTGTTTTTCCCTTTTTGTTTTGTATGTTGATGAACGGTTTGTATTTTGAAATGTTAGCGTGCCACTTTCCGTGCGTTGGAGTTAGTGTATTGAGTTTGGATTTTTGAGTAATTTTATTATAATAGAGGAATTCAAATTGAAGAAGAAGAGTAGAGGAGCTTGAAGATGAGAGAAATTTGAAACATATTGAATTAGAAAAAGTTAGCTTCCTTGAAGCCTCCATGGTCAAAGCTTCACCATGAAGCAAAGAAAATACACGTGGAGAAATTGGAATGGTCCAACTCATGTTCATACCTGAGCAAAAAGTTATAAATAGATGTATTGTTAGATTGTTTTAGATATAGTGGGAGAAAATGTAATCTAATGGTGCTATACTCTGATACCATTGTTGGTGGTATGCTCTGATACCACTGTTGAAAATTAATTATGAAAATTTCTTTTAGAAACTCTAATACTACTAATGAAAGTGTGAGAGGTGTAAATTAATGTATGATTCAAATTAAGTTTGAATTTCCAACAATGGTAGCAGAGCATACCACTATTAATGGTATTAGAGTTAGGACAATCCAGAGAAACAAAATCAGAGCCAGTTTTGTGAGGCCCCTAAAAATTTTATTTTCTTAAAAGTCCCTTACTTTTAAATTATTTCATTGAAGTCCCTCATTCTCTTAATTAATTTCAATTTTAACCCTAGTTTTCAGTAATCGCCGTTTAGCTCGGTATCTCCCCTTTTGTTGCGAATCGGCATTCACGTGACCCGAATTACTTTCCTATCATTAATTTATTAAATTTATGACTTAAATATATGTTTTATTTCAAAATTTCAGATTTGTACCCTCTACTTTCCTTATTATTGCATTTTGGCCCCAAAAATCCTAATATTTTATTCAATAAAAGTGCAACTAATATTTTATTGATTTATAATTACTATCTACTATAAAGAAATCAAATTCTCACATGTGGAAATGGTGGCCAGTTGTGAATAGAGGAGAAGGACCAAAAAAATTATTTTTTTATATAGCAAATCTTGAATTAAATATTCAAGAAAATCTTTGAAAACATGAAGAAGTGGGGAGCAATAAATGCAATGTACTCTTGTCTCCCAATTAACTAATAAATAGGATTATTTTTTTTTCTTAATCAAGATTAATTAACAGTAATCCTAATTGGATCCAATTACAAACCAACCAAACTAGATCAATTCCATTGAAATTCAACCAAACCATTCAACCATTTTCTCTCTCCTTCTTGGCCTATAAATACAAGCCTTGCTAGCTCATTTTTGTCACTCCATACACATACAACCCACAACTGAAAAGAGAAGGAAAGGGAGAGTAAGTGAGTTTGAGAAAAAAAGAGAAGAAAAAGAGAGATACAAGTAGGGAAAAAAATCTAGCAAGCTAAGGCAAACCTCATTCACATCTTCTTTCCATGAATACCATCATGTTTTTCCCTTTCATAATGCATGCTAGAAACATATTTTATATGTTACTTGGAGTTACTACACTTGTTGGATGATGCATGGTTTGAAAAAGAGTTTGAGAAAAAGAGAAGAAAAAGAGAGATACAAGTAGGAAAAAAATCTAGCAAGCTAAGGGAAACCTCATTCACCTCTTCTCACCATGAATACCTGTAGACGCGCCCTGGGGGCTTTGGTTCTACAGTTCGGACTCAAATGTCACGGTTCTGAATCTAATCCCGCAAAGTGCAATGCGAGACCGATAAATCACCAAAGAGTCCAAATCCGGCAAATCGTTTTGGAAAACTGATTTTTGTAAAGAAGTGCCAAACATGGACTACTTTGCCAGATACAGAGTCGCCACCTAAATATTTTGTTTTGGGGGGGAATTTAGGAAACCCTGACTCGTGCCTAAGGCCACGTGTCTGTCATTACCAAAGTTGCCTTGGCTTGGGAACTTGGGTACGATTGGGGAATGTCATCTATGAGCACCCCCGCTCGCCCGATCCGAAGATCGGCCTGTACTAAGCATGATATCGAGTTTTGAAAACACATGCATTCTTATTCCGGTTAATTAGCTAGAATTACTAGGTGATGCGCACAACACACAAGTATAGACTAGATCGCCTAATTTGGAACAAAGCATTGCATATCCATTTGTTTGGAAATGGTTTGAAGTTTGCTACTCGCAAGTAGGCTAAAACACGGATTTCGATGAATTATTCCAATTCAAGCAATCCAACCTTCACCTACAGGCATTCAGGCAGTTATATCACATAAGCAATTAGCCTCATGGCAAGCATGCTGTCATGTTAACACTCACATACATGCAAGATGCTAAAGCATAAACACTCACAGTGTACTCCGAGCCAAAACAAAGAACATGTTAGTAATCAAATGTATGATCCAAGTCCATGTTAAGATGGCTAATGCACCGCATACAAAATGTAACTAGAATAGGCTCGGCTAGTCTAACAATGGCATGTGAAATGCGGTAACTCGATACACGTATTCAAGTTGGAATTGAAATGCTATGTAGTTAGTATGATGTGCCGAGCCCGGTGCATGCAATACAGATGAATGATGCAAACATGCAAAGCATAAGGATGCTAATTGAAATATGCTCTAAATCTAACCATCGTAAGCGGTTAAATAAAAGGGAGAAAGAAATGGAGGTTGGAAAACATGCATCACACACACACACGCTTATTACACAATTGTGCCTCTCTCGACGGAGGGACCGAAAGAATAATACAAGTTACATAATTAACTAACTAACGAGCTAATTAATTATTACACAACACTTAACTAATTAAACAAATTAATTAAGCTACTGAAAGCAGTAAAGCAGCCTCAAGAAAAGGGACAAATGCATGCATGCTCGACTTCGCTCGGAAATCCATTGCCATGTCATGTTGCCTCTGTTTACACTGCTCTGCACCTCTGAAAACTTTGCAAGTCCCAAATATGCTTCTGAACCACCTTCTGAGCACTGTGGGATATCACCAGCCAGAAGTCAAGGCCACCGGCCAAGGGGAACTGGTCATCGACCACTTGTAGGGATTTCGGCCAACAATGCATGGCCGGCCGGCACTGAAGATGGCTGACCGGCCATCTCTTCCTGCAGAATCCTGTTTTGCTGCAGCAGAGGACAGACAGAACATGGCGATGCATTTTCAAGGAAATGTTTGCACCACCACCCTCCTTATCATGTTTGAGACTCAAAGGGGTATGGTTCTCGACCCTCGGACCATCAATCATGCATTTCAATGCATGATGGCCCAAGGAGCCGAGTGTGCAAATTAATGTCAAATGAAATGCACACAAAACACATAAAGGACCCCAACCTCTATCATGGTTGATCAAGAGGCGAGGGAATGCACACTCAATGCAATGCAACCTAAGCATGCAAGCAAGCATGCAAAGAACCCAAGCATGCAACAACGTGTGAGGCAAGCATGCAACTAATATGCAATAGGCATATAACCTAAACATGTAAGCTAGTATGGCATGCAACAAAATGCAACGGGGTTAGCATGCAACAACATGCAATATACTAACATGCAACAACATGTAATATACTAAGTATGCAACAAGCATGTGACAACATACAAGGCAAGCATGCAACAACATGCAGGGATGGTCTTAAACTGAAATGGACAGCTCTCAAATAGGTCCAAATCAGTGGCCAAAATGCTATGGATATGAGAACAAAAGTACATACAAACATGCATGCCAATTGGCCTAACACTTAAGCATAGAAGGGTAACTCTTAAGCACACTTAAAAGAGGATAAACATGGACAAATGAGATACATTGTAAGCTCTGAAATCATGTTAGAAAGGGTGCCAAACCAACTAAACAAAGTAAGCAAAGCATGAGACAAAGCCCAAAACTTGAAACTAGCCACGAGACTCAAACCAAGGCTACATGAAGCAAGCCACAAAGGGCCAAGGGGACCTAAAACAGTCCCAAGGCAGGTCTAAACAAGACTGAAAACCCACTTAGATGGCGTCTAAATGGCCTAAGCATGGAAGCATACACAATGGTCCAAACATGGAGCATAAAACAACAACTCTTTAAAGCATTAAAGGAGTGACAAATGCAAGTATATGAGCATGCCATATGGACTGAAATGACATTACAAGTGATGCCAAACCACTGAAATGATCCAAGTAGAGCATGCTAGAGGATTCAACACTCAAAGCCTACAAGCTAGATTGAACCAAAGCTATACAAGGCAAGTCAAGGATGACGAATACAACTCAAATCAGATCTTAAGCATGGTAAAAAATGAACAAAATCTTCTTTAAGCTAAGCCAAAATCATGCTAGAATGATAGTCAAAAACATGATGCATGTTAAGGCAAATAAGAGGATTGCAAGGCAAGTATACAAAGCATGCATGGTATGTCTAAACCAAGTCAAAACAGTGCTATATCATGGCAAAACAACCACAAATACCAGCTAAGACATGGTCAACATGAACTTAACAAAGGTGCTCACATATGAGGCAAATATGACAAGTATTGAAGACAACAAGGAGAGGGGATGGCCCTCTCCTTCTTAGGACCTCAAAATACCATCCCCACCACTGAAATCCCTCTAGATTTCAGTGGTGAGAAGGCCAATACAAGGTGGTCCTGGAGCTCACAAAAAAAAGGGCACAAAATGAGGCCAAACAAGGCCTAAGAGGGGTAAACAACCCCGAACACCAAAGTGATCTTAAACAACTATTTTAAGCACTTAAAAATAGAACTTTTATCAGTTATAAGTTAAGCTCGAAACAGCATGCAAGATAGGCTAAAAGCTTGTGCAAAAATGGGGAATAAAGAGGGTAGCTTCTCACCCTTGAAGAACTTCTTCAAGAACACCACTCCAGCAACTTTCTTGCATCAAAACCAGCCCAAGAACTCTAAAACTAACTCCCTAGTGCCTCAGCAACAAGAGGATGGTGTGATGCTAGGTGTTTGTGTGCAATAGTGAGACAAAATCACACTTTTGAGTATAAATACACACACAAATGTAAAGAGAGGGAGATATAGAGATAGATAGATACAAACTTTCTAACCCTAAAATTCAGAACCTTTGAGAAGGGAGGAGGGCCTCGCCTCTTATAGAATTCCAAATTCTAAAGCTTCTAAGAGAAGCTAAGCAAGGGGCAAATCCCTCCATATACGTGTATGGAGGGGGGGAATTGTGGATGCCAGCTACACCAGCTGGCAAAAAATATCTGCATAAAGCAGATGAACAGGGTTCGGCCACCAAAAATGGCCGATCGACCAACAAAGTGCCGGTCGACCAAATATAGTGCCGATCGGCCAACACTCTTGGCCAATGGCAAGAAAAAGGGGCTGATGGCCTCATGCCATGGCCGGTGGGGTGTGGGGATGGCCAACAAGCCACCCTATTCCCTTAAAAGAAAAAAACACAAGTGTTTGGTCCATGACCAAGCAAAAAACAGATAAGTTGAGAGATCTTGAGGCAAGGCGCGCGGCTGAGACCTCTGGGAACTCAAAACGAACACGAACATGGATGATCATCGAGTGTTCAAGCGATGACGTCCAAGTCTTAAGGACGGTCAAAAATGGGGTGTCTACAATACCGTCATGTTTTTCCCTTTCATGATGCATGCTAGAAACATATTTTATATGTTACTTGGAGTTACTACACTTGTTGGATGATGCATGGTTTGAAAAAGTGGTGTTCATCTTCTCCTTTAAAATTTTCAGTATGTTTTTTTTTTCAAGTTTGTGATTTTGTTTCCATAGAAAACCTTCATGAACTCAAGATCTTTATAATATTTTTAAAGGGTCATGGGTGTGTTTTTATGGCTCATTTCATTTTTCTAATACTTGTTGCAAAGAACTGGTTAAATCAGTAAGCTTTACTAAATTCTATAAAAATGTAGAAAAATCCTATGGATCTAAATTTTATGTCAAAATCTTCCTTAGGAAGTTTTCTTTCAAGGAAAATTGGTTTCGTTGAAAAAGAGTGAGCGGTTTGTGAGAAAATCTGAATTTTGTAACGGTCGACGAATCTGGACAGAGATGGAGTATTTCTGAAATAACTAAAAACCTAGAAAAGCTATTCCATTTCAGAAAACATTTCTGAAAACTAGATAAAATTCTCTACGGACCATAGGAAGGCCAGATTTGGGAAAAACCTGAAGTAGTTCTTTTAATCTTGATCTTTAAGTGACTCTAAATTTGGAAATTTTGTTTGCATTAATGTTTTGTGCTGTTGGCTTTATAAATGTGCTTACTTATATATAATCATGTCTTGGTATGATATTATACATGTCATGGTTATGTATTTTCTTGTCTTTTGATGATGCCTACACTTATGCAAATTTATTTTCCTTCTCGCTTGTACTAACTAATTACAATGATTAATCTAACGAAAAACTTAATGGGGTGGCTAATGGGGTTTCGATCACCTGATTATTATTATGAGAAGAAGTTATTGGTTGGTGGGATGCATTTCCTTTGGTAAATTAAATCTTGCGCAAGTGGTTGTTTCGGAACCCTTGAATGGAGCGGTTGTATACGGACCCTAGGTAATTCGATGTAAGGAGGGATTTGGGCAAGGCCCATCATTACCGTCTCTTTTGCAGCTCTGCGGTTGGCTCTACGTGGTATATAACCGTTGGTAGGCCTCTGAGGTAAGGTTTGCAACAAAGTAGCTAAAGAGGGGGGGCATACCGAATAATCCGCGTGCAATTCTTGGAGTTGGGAGGACGAAATCTCTTTGGGGAATTTCCAGACCACTAACGACTAACCATAAAATCTGTGCTATGAACTTAAATGCCATGACCCTTTCCTCTGTGTTTTGTTTGTAAATGCTGTTGTGTATTGAACTGGGAAAAAAGGATGGGGTGTGTCTATGTTTACTAGGCATTCAAAGCTCACGGCATATCATGCCAGGTGTCGAAGAAGAGCGCGCAGCAGAAGACAACGAACTGGAAATCTTTGAGGACATTTGGCTATCCTAGAAAGTTGGGATTTTCTTTTGTTGTTTTGTAAAGTCCATATGAAACTTTAAATTTTCTTTTGGATGTAATGTTGATGGTACGAGCTTTTGAAATTAAGGATATTTGTAATTATTCTACTATTATGTATTTTTATTCCAACACCAATATAATCCCCTACGTTGCTTATGAGACCTTGTGTCAATGCCTCTTAAGATCTGTCAAAAGGGTAGTGTGCTACCCAAGAAAGATGGGTTTAGAAGGGAGGCTAATTTGACTCCTCTGGCGATCTGAGATCTTACTTGGTTATTGGCCATAGGACTCATTTGTGACTGTCCCTTGACTACAACCCTTAGTGTATATTTGGGGCGTCACAAGTTCGGGCCAATTTTCGAAGAACAAAGTACGGGTTCAAATTGTCCAGATTTCGAAGGTGTCGAAATCGAGACCTGAATATACCAGAGGGTTTGTGTCAACTAGAGTAGTCTAGACACATCAACCAGAAGAGCCAAGAAGTAACTGAAGTTTGCCGATAATTGTGACATCCGAAAACTAAGATTTTTCAAAGTTGTCAAAATTTAGTTTTGAATATACTGGATTGAAGAAGTCTAAATTTCAAAGTTGTTGAAATTAATATTTGAACATACTAGAGGGTTTGTGTCAACTAGAGGAGTCTAGGCCCATCAACCAGAAGAGCCAAGTAGTAATTGAAGTTCACCAATAATTACGACATTTGAAAATTGAGACACATCTGTATGGTTAGATTGTGCAAATTACATACAAAAAATTTGCAAATTTTATTTGAAGATATGAAGTGAACGAAAATATTTTTCGAAGTGGAAGTCCAAAAATACAACAAAGAAGACATCACATATGGGTGATTGAAGATGTCCTGTTGACTTATGTCTCTTGGAACAACCACTTATTGCATATCTTGTCCACAATATCTGGGATGTCTTTTATCACCTATCTGTGATGTCTTCTTTGTTGTATTCTTCGACACCCGTTTCGAAGAATATTTTCTTTCACTTCATATCTTCAAATAAAATCTACAAATGTTTTCTATGTAATTTCCATAGTCTGACAGTACGGATATGTCCAAAATATTTTAAATAGTTGGGAAACACTATTGGATCATCAAAATCGGATTTCGGATGGCTTAGATTGAATGAAAATAGATCTGATGGTTCAGACCAATTAGTTGTAACTCAACCGTGATACACCAGATAATTCTTTCATTGGTTTCCTAGTAACTGTTGACTTTTTGGGTAAACTTTGACGGGCTCGTATGATTTTGTTTTAACTTCAATTTGCTTAATTTTTGCGTCGTTGGAATCCCCTCAATGAGTATTTCAATCTAATATATTCAAAATTGAATTTTGATAAATTCAAAAAAATTAAGTTTCTGGATGTTGCAATTATTGGCAAACTTTGGTTACTTCTTGGCTCTTCTAGTTGATGAGTTTGGACTACTCTAGTCGACATGAACCCTTTAGTATATTCAGATATTGATTTGGACATCTTTGAAATCTAGAGAAATTTGACACAACTATCTGTTCTTTTCTGTTCTTCGTCAATTGGTCTGAACTGGCTCTTCTAGCTCTGATTTTGCTTCTATGAATCGTCATGGCTCTGATTCCACTATTGGGAAATTATGGTTGTTCCACACAATAGACAACAGATGATACGGATTTTGCAAATTAGAGCTCTTCTAGCTCTAATTTTACTTCTCTAGTTGTTCCACACAATAGACAACAGATGGTTAATCTGCAAGAGAGAAGACGTCAATAGGAGGTTGACAGCACCGAACAATAGGAGGTTGTTCCGAGAGAGATAGAAGTCAATAGCGGATTGATTACAAAGACCAGACAAGGGGACATCCACAAGCAGATATAAGGCATCGTGTAGAGAATCCAACAAATTAAGTTTGAGGAGGGATGTTGGAAATTCAAACTCAATTTGAATTAGAGAAAAAGAATGTCACGACCCAACCCCAGTGCTTAGTGTTGGATTCGTAACTAGCGAGTTAATTCTAATTTTAACAAATTAAATAGCGCAGGCGGAGACGAGATAAATAATTAAATAGGTAAATAAATAATCGAAATACTCAATAATGTTAAAAAAAATTCTTGTGACTTATTTATTTTATTGATGATCAGACAATTATTATAAAATACAAAAAGTTTGCAAAAGTCATGTGTTAGTCCCATTACATGAGATTACCACTGTTTCTTACATTTCATCACCTGAAAGGATATAAAATCACCATGGACAATTATTTAGGCCAAATATATAATAGTTTGGTTTGAGTAAATTATTTAACTAATAGAAAATAAATGCAGAATTATAGCAAATAATTATAACCACGGTACAGAACAGAACATAACATAACAGAATAGAGAGTCAATGGATCCGTGACAAACAGAGGTTCACAAAGTGACTAATCAGAGGGCAATGGTTATTTAAGTCTCCCAAGGCATGAGACCGTCAGAGGGTCACTAAAGTGACAATTCAGAGGGCCAATGGTTATTTAAATCCCCCAAGGCATGAGACCTCTGTGGTGGTACTTATAAAATAATTGTTCAAAAACACATTTAATAAATAGTTATATCCATGGGTTTCCATTTTTTTAAACAAATAGGGTTCATAAACAAATAACATAGTTAAATTGTTAATATAATTTATAAAGTATGATTCGCATAAAATAATTCATAAAACAATAAAATAATTTATGGTTACTCAAGGTATAATATAACTCACCTTAATATTAATCCCTTACTTTTACTTCACTGTTCACTGGAAACTCCCTTCCTTTACTAACTAACCACACTTTCGTTTGTTGTTTTTCTTTTCCTTGCTTTCATGCACCTATTTATAAGTGTTTCTTCAGCACATGGTTCATTTCATCTAGCAGAGTTACCACGTAGGCATAACCAGGTGGCACTCACTAATTGACTCCCCAAAACAAGCTTATCCCCTAAGGCTTATCCTCTTTATCCTATTATTACTTAAGCCCTTATCCTAAAATAATTATATTTCTATTTTACTTTATTTATTTTTTATTATTATTTTTTGGGTTAAACACAATGACTACTAACTTAAATTAAATTAAATTTTAGCACATATAACTATTAAATTTAATATTATATATATATATATATATATATATGTATGTTTTGTTGATATTAATGCAGTGTTAAAATTAACGAAACATCTGGGGTGTCATAAATAAGCTAGAAGCTGCTAGAGAGCTGGAGATTGAAAAAGTGGAACTCAATTTGAATTCTAAGAAGAATATAAGAACAAAGAAGATTGAAGAAGGAAGATGTAGCTTCCTTGAACCTCCATGGTCAAAGTTTCACCATGAAGCAATGGAGAAATTGGAATTGTCCAACTCATGTTCATACCTGAGCAGAGTCTATAAATAGAGAGGTTGTGTGATTGTTTTAGATAGAGTGCGAGAAAATGCAATCTCTAAGTGTGGGAGATACAAAGCCATCTCCACTCAGGGAGATTGGATTATAAGAGAGTTTGAGAGTTATAGAAAGTTGTTCTGTTAAGCTAAATGAGAGATTGACCCTCTGTGGCAGAGAGGGGAGCTTCTTCGGTGTGAGAATGGGAGCTTAGTAGGAGTTGAATGAGAGAGAGTCCTCCTCCATTGTAATCTCTTTGTAATTTCGATTATATAGTGAAAATGGTTACTCTTCTATGGACATAGGTAGTAAGACCGAACCACGTTAAATATTATGTCTCTTCGTAAATCATACATTGATTTACACTCCTTTCCCACTTTTAACAGTGGTATCAGAGCATGCCACCAACAGTGGCATCATAGTGTCTAAAATAAATTTTCATAATTAATTTCCAACAGTGGCTCACTGCCTACGTCCACGAGAGAGTAACCATTTTCACTCTATAATGGAAATTACAAATAGATTACAATGAATGAGGACTCTCTCTCACTCAACACCCATTGAGCACCCACTCTCACACTGAAGGAGCTCCCCTCTCTGCTACAGAGGGTCAATCTCTCATTTAGCTCTCTGAATAGAGCAACTCTCAAACCCTTTTAGAATCCGATCTCCCTAACTGCAGGTGGCTAGTTTGAGAGTTACAGAGAGTTGCTCTATTTAGAGAGCTAAATCAAAGATTGACACTCTATGGTAGAGAGGGGTTCTCCTCCATTGTATTCTTTTTGTAATTTCCATTATATAGTGAAAATGGTTACTCTCCCGTAGACATACTATAATTTTTGTGCAAGGGTATCTTTTGTGTTTTGTCACAGAATTGCCGAAAGGGGAATCGTTAGGATTTTCAATCCTAATTTTTGTGCATTACAATGCGAGTTAGCAATCCTGCTCCAAAGGCAAAATTGTGATTTTCTATTTGTTAATTTTTGTCTCATTTGTTGTTTGAATCAAGAAATTGATGTAGGCCGAAAGGTACCGCATTGAGGCCGCTTAAGTTACATTTATAGTCTTTGAATTTTGTTTATTTGGTAAAGATGATGTGTTTTGTGCACTTGTACAGATTTGCCAGGCAACACTCAAATTCAAGCAAAAAGTGGCGCAAAAGTAGATTTTCCGTGCGAGTAGTGAAAAGTCCCGGCCTGCCACCTCACCGCATGTGCGGCCAAGCTCCACTGCACGTGCGGCCAAGCTCCACCGCACGTGCGGCCCACCACAGCTTGAGTGGCCCACCTAGGGTTGCGTGCGTGAAAATTTAAGGCTCTTCTGCTGGGAATAAAAAGAACAAAAGGAGGCTGTAACGAGGTTCAAAAATATTCTAAGGAAAAGGGAGGCTAGGGTTTGAAGAGAGGGATTTCTCAAGCTTCCAGGGCAACTTTCATGAGGGCTTCTTCCTCTTCCACATCTTCCACCTCTTCCATGAGTGGCTAGTCTCTAGTTTTAGGGTTTTGATGAAACCCTAGCCATGTAAAGAGATTTTTCTTAGGCTTTGATTGTGAAACGGCTTGAATAAATGTACGGATATTTTAGAATTTTATAATAATTTTCCTTTTCATCTCTTCAAGTATTTTATTGTCTGCGATTGTTTAATGCTTTCCATACATTAGTTTTCTTTGTGTTTGTGTTCAAAGTATGAGACGAGTCATGCTACGAGAGACGGGTCGTGTTGCTACTGTAGTTTAGAGAAAATGACTCATTCTACTCGGGGATGATTCATGCTTGTACGTTGAATGCAACAATCCTCTTGATCAATGTTTCAAACTAGTAGTTGTGAAATATTGGATAGTTCAAACCAGATTGCAATTGATGGCCGATGTTAAGTCTTATTTATGTGGTTAGTGGTGAATTCTTTGCCCTAGGATTTTCCCAAAAATAGTATCTCAAACCCTAATTTTAATTGTCAATTTAATTTCTCAATTTCATTTAATTCTCGTTTAGTCATGATATCCCTCAATCTTTTCATCAAAATTAATTTAGGAATTTAACAATTAAATTAGTTTAATTTCCCGCTTGTCCCTATGGATCGATACTTGGACTTATCGTTATTCTAAGGAATTTGGTATAGTTTGGTGTTTATTTTTGGTGTGTGAAACGACCCATCAAATTTTGGCGCCGTTGCTGGGGCCTTCTGGTGAAACTAATTAAGTTAAAGTTACATTCTTATTTTAATTTTTAGTTTAGGATTTTATATTTTAGCGTTGCTAAATGTGCAGAGTTTTTGCAAGTGGAACTATCACCGAAGTGCAAGTGGAGCGCAACCGAGCTTTAAAAACAAACCGCATCACTAAAGTGCTTTTTTTTTTTTAAATAAAAAGAAAAAAAGAAGCAAATACTCGCAAGCAAAGCACCAAAGTGCTAAAAAGAAAGAAAGAGCTCAAGTAGAGGTTGGAGACAACGGTCTACACGTCAAGTACCCGCAAGACGAGTAAATCATTTTCGTTAAACCGATGTGAGTATTTTCTCCTTTGGTATTTTGCTTTCACAACTTAGTGCACCAGAGTTGGAACTTAGTGTGTGTGTGTGTGTGAGTGGTGTATGCACGAGCGCCGTTCTTGTCGCCTTGAATTGTGGAGTTTGGACCTTGAACTAGAAAGGACTCTTAGGAAACTTAGAGCCTCTTTCGGTGTTCCTAGGCTTGAATATCCATATCCATACTTCGAACCAATAGAGATGGGGAACCCGAATGGCCTAAATAGGCCCAACTGGACCCCTAAGGATTACTTCACACCCATTGCATATACATCCCCATCATGTATTCAGTTACCTGACACCATCGCTGCGCATTATGAGATTAAGTCCAGCACTATCCAAATGCTCCCATCATTCCATGGACTAGCTTATGATAACCCTAACAAACATTTGCATGAATTTCTAGAAATTTGCTCTACAGTGAGGATCTAGAATTTCACCAATGAGGCCGTAATGTTACGACTGTTCCCATTTTCACTAAAGAACAAAGCCAAACATTGGCTGAACTCTTTACCTGCAAATTCTGTCAGAACATGGGACCAATTATAGCAGAAGTTTTCGAAGAAGTACTTTTCCATTGGTAAGAACAACCAACTTAGGCGAGCCATCACCAATTTTTCTGAAATTGATGGCTAGCAATTTCATGAAACATGGGAAAGACTTCGTGGCCTTCTCCAACAATGTCCCCACCACCAAGTACCTGATTGGAAACTTGTTCAAACCTTTTACTATGGCTTAACTGAGCCTTACCGCCAAATGGTGGATTCTTCTTGTGGTGGGATATTCATGTCCAAAAATGACGCCGAGACATGGCCATTATTTGAGAACCTAAGTGATAATTCCCTTCACCATGCCTCTGCAGCCCGACAAGTCCGGCAACTGGTAGTTGGAGCCCGAAAAGAGGGGGCATTTATGAGGTAGGGAAAAATCTAGAGTTAGCCCAACAAATATAGGCATTGTCCTACAAAATGGACCAATTATTAGCTTTAGGACATGCCCATACACAGCAAGATCAACCTTAATTTCACGAGGCATGCACTATTTGTGTGAGCCCTACTCATGACTTAAGTGAGTGCCCTTCGGCATCACAATTTTCAAAATTAGTCCAAGAGCATGTGAATGCGGCTTAAGGATTCTCCAACCGGGTAATGACCCATATTCCAACACATATAATCCAGGATGAAGAAATCATCCTAATTTTTCATGGAGACCTCATTCACGAGGCACTTCTTACAATCCTCCACCACTAAGGTAGAATTTTAATAATTTTGCCAACCAATCTTCTTACCGACCACCACAACCTTACGACAACAACAACCCCTGCCTGTTCCTCAAGGCAACTTGGCCTTTGAGACTCAGTTGTTGGAGGTTCTCTCAGAACTTAAGGGGTTAGCATGAGTAGTTCACTTCCATACTCACTCCATTACCAAGCTAGAGGCCCAATTAGATCAAATGGCTAACAACATGAATAGGAGAGAGGAGGAAAAATTACCAAGTCAGACTGTGGCCAACCCTAAACGTCAATATGGGATAGAGGGGTTGAGTGGGAATGAAAAACACCATAAACAGGTGCAAGCGGTGATCACTTTGAGAAGTGGGAGGGAGTTAGAGCCTTGGCCAGTTGCGTCTGATGCAACTAGGGCTAAAATGGGTGACAACGGTGGTAAACCCAATGAGAGTAAGGGTGAGGGAGAAACACCTAAAGGGGATGACTTAGTCCCTAGTACTTTACATGAGTCTAAGGCATCATATGTACCTAAGGCACCCTTTCCCCAATGCCTTGATACACCATCCCCTTTTAATAAGAAGGTAGCATCTATGGAAGCAATGATGAAGGTGTTTAAACAAGTCAAAATCAACCTCCCCTTGTTGGAGGCGATTAAGCAAGTACCCTCCTATGCTAAATTTTTGAAGGACCTTTGTATGCAAAAGCGTAAATCTAGGACACATATGTTCTAAAAGGTCGTACTCATGGAGCAAGTAAGCTCCATTTTATTGCATGACACACCCCTAAGCTTAAAGACCCAGGTGCCCCAACCATTGTATGCATTATAGGGGACCATTTCATTGATAGGGCCTTGTTAGATTTAGGGGCTAGTGTCCATTTGATGCAGTACTCTGTGTACGAGGAATTCGGGCTTGGTGAGTTGAAGTCCATTGCTGTCACACTCCAGTTGGTTGACCGGTCCCTCAAAGTGCCACGTGGCATGATTGATGATGTGTGAGTAAAGGTCGATAGGTTTTATTTTCCTGTTGACTTTTTGGTTTTAGATATGGAACTGGTAGCCAGCTCTAGGAAACAAATCTCGGTGATCTTAGGAAGACCTTTCTTGGCTACAGCGAATGCAGGTATTAATTGTCGTACATGGGGTTGTGGATGATTCATTTAGGAATATGAAGTGAAACTCAACGTTTTCCAAGCGTCCCAACAACCCCATGAGAGGGAGGAGTGCTTATTTGTGGATGTTGTGAGCGAGATAGTAGAGGAGGCTTTACCCTCCATTCTTGTAGAAGACCCTTTAGAGGCTTATTTAGCTCATTTTGGGTTTGATAATTTTAATATTGACAAGGAAGTTGAGGAAGTGAATGCTTTACTTGATTATTCTCTTACAACAGATTTTTCTCCGTGGAAAGCCCGGTTTGAGCCCCTTCCTCCTCTGTCTAGGGAGCCTGCCATACCATCTCTAGTCACACCACCTATGCTTGAGTTAAAGCCACTCCCGGCCACACTCAAGTATGCATTTTTAGGGCCTTAGGATACTTTACTTGTCATCATTGCATTTGACTTGACTAGAGAGTAGGAAAGTAAATTAATGAGTGTTCTCGTGGCACATCGGAGTGCTATAGGGTGGTCAGTGGCTGATTTGCGAGGGATAGATCCTTCCTTGTGCATGCATTATATACATCTAGAAGAGGACACCAAACCTTCTTGTGAAATGTAATGGAGGCTTAATCTCAATATAAAAGAGGTAGTAAAGAAAGAGGTGTTAAAATTGTTGGATGCAGGTATTATATACCCCATCTTGGATAGCAAGTGGGTGAGTCCCACACAAGTGGTGCCCAAGAAATCTAGTATCATTGTTGCGGAGAATGAGCAAGGAGAGTTAGTCCCCACACGAACCACTACTGGGTGGCGAGTGTGCATTGATTATAGGAGACTGAATTCCATGACTAGAAATGACCATTTTCCATTGCCATTTATTGATCAAATTCTTGAGAGGTTAGCGGGGCAGGGTTTTTATTGTTTTCTTGATGGTTACTTGGGGTACAATCAAGTTCCGGTGTACCCCGCTGACGAAGAAAAGACCATATTCACTTGCCCTTTTGGCAATTTTGCTTATAGGCGCATGCCCTTTGGGCTATGCAATGCACTAATGACTTTTGAACGGTGTATGATAGCCATTTTCTCCGATATGGTGGAGAGAATTTTAGAGGTTTTCATGGATGATTTTTAGTGTTTGGAGCGTCTTTTGAGGAATGCCTTAGAAATTTTACTAGAGTATTACAATGATGTACTGAGGCAAACTTGATTTTGAGTTGGGAGAAGACCCATTTTATTGTTTGCGAGGGTATAGTGTTGGGACACATTGTGTCCCCTCAAGGTATAGAGGTAGATAAAGCTAAGGTTGACCTCATTGTAGGCTTTCCTCTACCCACTTCTATGCATCAGGTTAGGTCCTTCCTAGGGCATGCAGGTTTTTGCGGTCGATTCATCAAAGATTTTAGCAAAATATCATGTCCTTTGTGTAGTTTACTTGCTAGGGATGCACCTTTTATCTTTGATGATGCATGTTGGAAAGCTTTCGAAACACTTCGAGCAGCCCTTTCTATTGCCCCTATCATGCAATCTCCTGAGTGGTCCCTTTCTTTTGAGATCATGTGTGATGCATCTGATTATGCCATCAGCGCTGTCTTGGGCCAAAGGGTGAATAAAGTGCCCCATGTTATATCTATGCTAGTCATACTATTTCTGATGTTCAATTAAACTACACTACCATTGAGAAAGAGTTACTAGCTGTTGTTTTTACACTTGATAAGTTTCGGTTCTACCTCCTAGGATCTAAAGTCAGACCAAACCTAGGTTGATTAGGTGGATTCTACTCCTTCAGAAATTTGACCTAGAAATTTGAGAGAAGAAGGGATCCGATAATGTCATTGCGAATCATCTATCCCGAATCCATATTGAGCACACGAGTGATCCCTTAGCCTTGCACGACTCGTTTCCGGACGAGCAACTTTTTTCGGTATCACAAGTGACCCTCCCGTGGTTTGCTTACATAGTGAATTACTTGGCGGTTGGCCGAATTCCTAAAACTTGGTCTAAGCAAGACAAAGACCGATTTTTCTCACAAGTCAAGCACTATTTCTGGGAAGACCCAGAATTGTTCAAGTATTGTCCGGATCAAGTGATTCGGAGTTATGTGCCTGAGAGTGAAACCCATAGCATTCTTAGCTTTTGTCACTCTCATGCATGTGGCAGCCATTTCAGTGGGCATAAAACGGTGGCCAATGTTTTACAATGTGGGTTCTACTGGCCCTCTATCTTCAAAGATTCCCATAACTTCTGTAGTGTGTGTGTTGTCAACACATGGGCTCTATGTCACGATGAGATATGATGCTGATGATCCCTATTTTGATTGTTGAGATTTTTGATGTTTGGGGCATCGACTTCATGGGTTCATTTTCACCATCTTTTGGATTTGAATATATTTTGGTGGCTGTGGACTATGTGTGATAACCTTGTTCTATGTCATGTTAATTAATCTTAGTTATGAGTGTGATTATGTGCTTGATATGATTTTGAGTGCCAATTATATGATTATATGTTTTTTTGAATTTCTATCTGTTCACTGTAGGAAAATCTGTCCAACTTACTACTATAATTTGAAAATTTAAGACCGTAGAGGTGACAAAAATTCAAATTGGCAGTGCCATTGCGTCAAGCGTGATTTTTAGAGCCTATGGTGAAATTTGATTAAAATTAATTCGTATCAAAATAATTAGATTAATTTAGTGATTAATAGAGCCTAATTGATTATCACTAAGCTTGGATTAGAAATGTTGATTAGTCTAGCTTAGAAATACATGGGACATTAATGTATAGGCTCACATTTGAACCCATTTCTCATATTTGGCCGAATCATACTCTAGAGAGAGAGAGAGAGAAAAACGGTTCTAGAAAGAGAGAGGGCACAAATTGTAGATTTTGGCTCAAAGCTTGGGAATTTGGAAGCTAGGCTCAAGAGATTAGTTAAATTTGGAAGAATTGAAGCTTTAGGTGAGTAATTAAACTCTAACCAAGATCATGGTTATGTGAATTCAAAAATAAAATGAAGCTAAGAATGAGATTTAAGTTGTCTAAGATAAAATTGAAGTCAATATAACCATGCATGTAAAGAGTTGCCATGAATTTGCATAATCAAGCATGTAGCATGTTAAATATGAAGAATTGAGTGCCAAATCACACATGCATGCATAATTTTGTTGAGCTTCATGATTTTGAGCATCATTTGTGCTATTTGAAAAGGAATGAGAGTCAATATTATACATGCATGCATGATTCATGAAGGTATGATGCTTGATTGTATAAGTTTTGAAATTGACAAGAAGAATTTGAAATGATATGGGACATGGATCATGATTTTGGACAATTGGCTTCAAATTACTTATGTTTTTATGTGATACAATGTTCTTCCAAGATTTCAAACCAAATTTGCAAGCTTTGGACCTTTAGGAGTGTGTTTTGAACTTCAAATAGAATTCTAAAAATTCCAAAATTTGACCTGTTTGCTCGAGCGTGAAAATTAAGCTCCCAGAAGTTTTGCAGAGATTTACACAATCGTTCGAGCGGCAAATCTTGTGCTTGAGCAAACCCTGTTTTGCAAGACTCCTCACTCGAGCGTAAAATTCATGCAACCAGTATTTTTACAGAGTTTTACAGACCACTCCAGTGACCAAAGCTGCGCTAGAGTGGAGAGCCCTATTCAGAAATTTTGTAAAGTTGTTTTATGTTCCATTTTCCATTCTCTTTCATTTCTAAGCACCCTTAGGCATGTGTTGAACATTGTAAATGAACTAAAGGAGTAAGAAAGAGGCTTAAGAGAAATAATAAGTTAAGAACAGATTGAATTGTTTGTGACCCAATGTGTTATGAAATGTGTAGGGTCAAGCATGAGGGCAAATCCATCGACGGAACACTGTGAGTGATATCTTAGTAAAGATACTTTCAAGTATGCTATTTTCCAAATGCTTCTTCTGTACAAGTTTTGTGGATTTGTTGATTTGAATTGTGAATGAGTATTCGTTATGCCTAATGTTTGTATAAGGCTTTACGAAGAATATGAATTGGGCCCAAGGCCGTTTGATACGCTTGTTATGTGAGAATTGGGCCTGAGGTCGTTTGATACATTTAAATGTTTTGATGGGCCAAAGGCTGTTTGAATATGAATGTAGTGGGCCAAAGTCTGTTTGAATAAAAAGTGATCATGATCATGAATATGAAATGCGCATAAATGTGAGTATGGAAAATAATAAGCCCGAGGCCGTTTGATATGAATTGGGCCCGAGGCCGTCTGATGAACTTGACAAAGCTACGCAATGGGCCTGAGGCCGTCTGATATGTTTGATAAGGATCTAAAATGGGCCCAAGGCCCTTTGACACGTACAACAAAATCATAAAATGGGCCTAAGGCCATTTGTATATGAAATTTACAAGTTCGATGTACTTAATATGACCTTGTATGAATCTCATTCATCTAACCCCTTTACTTTGGTATTATTCATTGGGCATTAGCTCACTCTTATTTATATGTATATAAGTGAGCAAAGAGATGTCCAACCCCAGTCTCAGTGAAGATGTAGGAGAAGTCCGAGTTTTGTGGAGTCAGCCCGGATGTCTTACGCACGAGACACCATTTTCGTTCTTTTGATTTACTCTTTTGCTATCTTGGTGGATCTGTTTGATCACCTATGTATATAAACTTTATGTTTGGCTGGCCATATGTTTGTATGATCTTGGATGTACAAGATGTTTATTTTGCTTCACGGTGTGAGTTATTATTACATATATGGAAATGCTTTTGATATGCCATGTAAGCACAGCTCATTGGACAAAAATTTCTAAGTCTGCTTCCGTTTAGGTCCCTTTATTATTAATAAGATATCTCTAATCTTGTGTGAGGCCATAGGTAATGTAATGATTATTGGCCGGTTATGATCTTAATCTATATGGGCGGGTTTGGGTCATGACACTATGTCTCCAAGTGGGTTGAAGCAGTGGCCACCAGAACGAATGACCACAAAGTTGTGGTTAAATTCCTCCATGAAACCATTTTTTGTCATTTTGGGTTCCCACATGCCATAATTAGTAATGGTGGCAAACATTTTCGCAACTAATTCTTCAAAGCATTGGTGCGCAAATACATGATCACTCACAAAGTTGGCACTCTATATCATCCCCAAACTAGTGGTCAAGTAGAGGTTTCCAATAGGGTGGTTAAACACATCCTCGAGAAAACTATGAGGCCCGATAGGAAAGATTGGTATACTAGGTTAGTTGATGCACTTTGGGCCTATCGCACTTCATATAAGACACCAATCGGGATGCCTCCATATAAGATTGTGTTCGGGAAAGCATGACATCTCCCTATTGAGTTAGAACACCGAGCTTTGTAGGCCATTAAGAAGTTCAATTTTGATATGGCCAAAGCCGATGACCACCAGCAACTCCAACTTAATGAGTTAGAGGAGCTTCGCAATGATGCTTATGAGACCACCAAAATTTACAGGGATAGGAATAAGGCATTTCATGATAAACACATTTCTCGTAAGTCCTTCGAGCCTCACCAAAAAGTGTGGCTGTTCAATACCAAATTGCGTTTGTTCCCGGGAAAACTCCGGTCTCGGTGGGATGGCCCATATGAGGTTATTTAAGTCTTTCTGCATGGGGCGGTTGAGATTAAAAATCCACAAGATGGTATGACCTTCAAGGTCAATGGCCAAAGATTGAAACATTATGTGGATGGTATTGAGAGAGGGGAGATGATTGAGGTTGTCCACTTGATGGACCTAATATATCTTCCATCGTAATTATTTTGAGTCTAGGAGACTTTAAATCCTTTAAAGGTGTAATTCCTTTGGTGTTAACCGTGCTCGAACGACATCTAATGGTCTGGTATAGCCACCTAACGGTGTTTGTAGTGAGTTCCTAGGAGACCAATTGAGACGGTAGAAACTAGAGTTCGAATGGCAAAGCCTAGAACGCAAATGTTTGGAATTTCCGAGACTAAAGTCTGGTTTAAATACTTAGGGGGTGTGGAGATTGCTTTAAAACCACCCCGGCTTGAACTCTGTATGGTAGCCCCATAGGTCGAGTTAGCTTTATGCGCCTCGATTCTGGATACTGAATCAACCTAGGCTATCACCTTGTTGGAGAATAAAGAAAGTTACAAACACTGTTAGAGAGAAAAGTAATACCCGTGTTTTTTTCGAAGTGCTATTTTTATTTCAGATGTGTATTGAAGGTAGAAATGGTTTAAATTTTTATTTGGGTTGTAATGGGGTTTGTAAAAGAAAAAAAAAAAATAGCAGACTGCACGTGCGGCCCAAATGGGCGCACAAGCAGAGAGTCCATGCATGGGTGCTCGAGCGAAAGGCTAGGGCGCACGAGCGGCCCAAGCCCAAGAGCACACTCTACAAGTGCCGCTGGAGCGGCCCAATTCCGCCGCTGGAGCGGCCAATATTCACTGCATGTGCGGCTTACATGGGCACACGAGCAACCTATCCCCCCCCTCAAAAAAAAAAGCATGGGGCACATGAGCGGAGGCCTAGGCCGCACGAGCGGCCCAGGCCCAAATGCCTACTACTTGAACACTGCTGGAGCGGTCCAATTTCGCCGCACAAGCGGCTCATAATTCAGCGCACATGTGGCCCACATGGGCGCATGAGCGGACTGTTCCAAAACAATAATAATAATAAAAAATCATGCATTTTATTTATTTTCATTTACTTATTTTATTTATCTTTCTTCAAAAAATAATAAAGATAAAAAAAAAAAAAAAGCCGTGAATTTTTATTAATTAATTAATTTATTTTTATTTACTTATTTTTTTTTATATTTCTTCTTCTTCAAAAAAAAAAAAAAGACAACGTACATTTTATTTATTTATTTATTATTTATTATTTACTTATTTTATTTATCTTTATTGAAAAAAAAAAATGCACGAATCATTAAACCAAACCCCTAGCCCCCTCTTTTGGCTATCTTTGCCCAGCTCAATCTCTCTCTACCTTATCATCTTCTTTGTTCTCTCTCTCTCTCTCTCTCTCTCTCTCTCTCTCTCTCTCTAAACTCTACACACTCTCAAGCCTATCAACCCCACCATCACTAACTTTTCTTCCTTCCCTTTACCCTTCACCTTTCACTCCACCTTTTCTTTACCACCACCTTCCCACCGGCATATCACCATCTTCTCCGACTGGCGACCATTTTTTTCGGTGGATCTTACATCTTCTCTTCTCCTTTTCTTTTCTTCCTACTTTTTCAAGGTAATCACCCTCTTTTTGTTTAGATTTCTTAGTTTTCACTTGTAATATTAGTCCATTGGTAGTTTAATTGTAGTTTTTGAGCATTATTCATCATCATTGTTCATCATCATCATCCTCCCATAAAAAAAAAAAAAAAAAATTCTGCTAAAAGCAAAAAACCGACCACTGCATGTGCGGCCAACTCCGGTGCATGTGTGGCTCACCCTAAAATTAAAAAAACTATGTTGCTGGGCATCAAAGAACCACTGCACGTTGGGCCATCTCCGGCGTACGTATGGCCCAAAACAACAACAACACAACAACAACAACAACAATAATAATAATAATAATAATAATAATAATAATAATAATAATAATAATAATAATAATAATAATAATAATAATAATAATAATAATAATATAGCTTGGTAATAATAGTAATATAGTTTGTTGTTGCCTATTTTTGTTTCATGTAGTTGTTTAGTTTAGTTGTTAGTTAGTAATTTAGTTTTATTTTTATTTAATGATTTAAATGTTAGTTTAATTGGTTAGTGGTTTAGTTTTTATTTTCTGTATTTTTATTTTATTTTCTTCTCTTTTCCTCTACTAACTTATTTGTTTATTCCTTGTATTTCATATTTACGTTTGTCAATTTTTTTCATGCTCACTTAGTGTAAGTTAATTTAGGGTAGTATTTGAAAAAAGAAAAGAAAAAGGGTGGTGTGATGACAATGAGGTTTTGAGTGATTTGTGCATGCATGCGCTATTTGATGAGTTCTGATCTAATAGTTCCACATTTTTGGTTGTGTTGGTTATATTTTTGTGTGCAGGTATGGCTATATCATCCAGCCGAGCACCCAAATGGCCTCGACATGCCAATATTGCCGCTAGGGATGTGCCAACCGACACCTGGGCCAGCAAACCAATAGCCTTAGACACACCCTTTGATGTGGCTTTCTTCCGGCGCCACCAACCCACTACATGGAGTGTGCAACAACTTGAAGACTGGGGTCTACTAGATGTCACTCAACTAGCCTATCCTTGCATTGTGCGAGTCTTTTATTAGAACATGTAGTTCTTTCCATTGTTGTTGGAGTGGAGTTAGTAGTCACACCAGCTTCCATTGTTGAGGTTCTAAACTGCTCCATGGACACTATCAATGTGGAGCAGTTCCCGTTGTTCACTCGGGAAGTCACAGTCCCGGCATTAGTGACCAAATTCTATGAGGGGAGACAAGATGATGACAACTGAACCAGCATTCGTCGGGCTAACTTACCATGCCTCCTCCTCTTCCTTGATGTGGTTCTCAAAAAGAATGTCATACCTCTCAGCCATAAGGAAGAACAGCGAGAAGGCTTCCTCCGCGTCTTGCATTGATTTGATTTCGGGTTTTGGGTCGACATCCCTTTATTGATCTTCAATCAAATGGCCAGTGTACTAAATGAAGTCAAATTGCACAACATCCGAGGCGGTTCTACATGGATTCTCCCCGTTGCCAAACTCATTACAACACTCATCAAAGGCCAAGGGACTTATCCACTCGAACCCAGTGAGGTTTAGCTTCCGCCGCCAATGCTTTATGCTAAAACCTAATGGCACCAAACCACTGCTCACCTACCACCTCCACTGCTCTTTCCTGATGCCCCGACCAATCCTAATGATGTTTCAGCATGGCTCGCCACCGTGCCAGCACCACAACCATTTCGTATGACGCGCACACAATATCAGGCTATTTTGCATAATCAAGCCGCCATTTAGCAATTTGTGGTTGATCTTCGGGAAAACTATCAAGCATATCGAGATTACTCGTAGACGACATTTGACCAAGTTAATGCTTGTCAGCTCGAGTATCAGTAGTCAGTTGTATCTCTGACTTCTACGCATACCGGGAATCGAGCCAGCAATAGTTGATCAACTTGGCGGTAGGGTTCATGATGAGGCATTCGAGACTCGAATGTTGATGCATGCCATATTTGAGTAGCATTTTCCACCACCATCGGATCCAAATCAGTGATATCCATTCTATTTTCTTTGTTTTATTTTATTTTTATTTATTGTTGTTTTGTTTTGTTTTATTCTTCTTTTCCTTTTATACTGGTCAAGAAAAAAAAAACACAAAAGAAAAACATAAAAAAAAAAAGGATGTGTGTGTGTGGGTGTGTGTTTGGTTCGTCCCTGCCTCGCTGGATATGCGCCTATACCTTATGGTAATATCCTCTCCCTCTCATTTTCCTATCTACTTTACCATTGCGTACGTTGAGGACAATGTTGTATTCTAGTTGGGGGTTGAGGGTATTTATAAAAACAAGTCATGTTTGTACTTGCTACACTTGATTGCACCACTTCACTTGATGTTCATTTTTTTGCCAGTATGGTGGTCATATAAGCTTATGTTAATTGGGGAACATAGTGGCCTTGTATAAAAAGGGTTTATTAGGTAAATACTCGCATGTGATGTTTACACTAGGAGAGTTATTTGTGTTTGTGGTATTAGCACACTTGTCATGAGTATGTCTTGATTCACACAAGCACACTTTCACAACGGTGGCCTCTCTATTCTAATCCTTGGTGTACATCATTGATAATTGCTAGTGTTATATAAAAGAATAAATCAGTAGCCTTGATTCTCACCAAAAAAAAAAAAAACCTTCACTTGTTTGGATTTGTAGCATCTTTAACTCGAGTTATTAAGCTTGTAAGGGTATCTCTACACCTAGTGCCCTAAAACCATCTGGTTTGGGAGTCATTGGCCCAATACTAGCTACATGGGTTAATTAGAAAGCTTAAGGGACCTAGACATTGCACAGTTAAGAATAAATAAAGACTTGTTCAGGTTCATAGCCTTTTCAACTCGAGTTATTAAGCTCGTAGGGGTGTCTTCACATCTAGTGCCCTAAAACCATCTGGTTTGGCAGTCATTGGCCCAATACTTGTTACATGCGCTGATTAGAAAGCTTAATGGATCAGGACATTGCAGTCTTTCAAAAAAAAAAAAAATTTGAGAATCTTGGTTGCAAAAGTTTTTTTTTTTCTTGTATATGTTGGGTGTTATTGTGAGTTACACTGGACTATTATAGTGGATAGTTAACTAGTTATGGGGAATGCACTTTACACCAAGGGCATTGTCACGACCCAAACCCACTCCCATAGGTTTAGCATTGTAACCGGCCAGTAATCCTTGGATTACCGAAAGCCTCTGTACAATATAACATATAATTAAGGGGCTAACGGAAGCAATTATACAAAATACAATATCCATAGAGCTGTGCAGACATACATGACACAAGAATTTAAAACTTTATATACATACATGTGACGTCGTAATTACATTAGTCTTACGTCACCCACATGAATAGATTAAACCAAAATGGGACTTAGCCTAGTATATAGATAAACAGAAACTTGTTCAGATTCAGTAAAAGAAAACAAAATCTTAAACTTAGTTCACAAAACTCGACCACTTGACTCTTTTCGAAACCTCCTCGGGAGGCACATAGGTTGGCCGACAAAACGAAACTCCAGGCAATCAACTCTGAGCCTGGTCACACGCCTGGTCACCTACATATATAAATAATACAGTGAGCTGGAGCCTAGTAAATAATAACAGAGTAAAGGATTTAATGAATGTTGTCCATAGCAGATACAAAAAAAAAAAATTCAGCTCATATCAGAAGTGGATTCATATTCTTATTCAGAAATCAGTACTCATAACAAAAATGAAATCAAAATCATATTCATAATCAGAATTTACAATCAATCGTATATGCTACATCCATTAGCACTAACAGAAATAGTTGACATATAAAAGGATGACCATAAAGGCATAAAGCTGACTCACGTGCACAGAGATGGTACAGTTGGCTCATCAGACATATAGTTGGCCCATAAATGGGACATATACAGAAGGATCCATAACAGTTGGCTCATGAGACGTACAATTGGCCCATAATAGAATAGATAACAGCTGCCGCAAGTACATTTCAGAAACATTGGACAACCATTCATTCATAAAGAAAATAATATTTCAGAAAACAGATCAGCTTATATTATTTAGAAAATACTTATAAATTGAACATAGCTTTACAAGGTCATTACTCACAGTTGGCTCTAATAGCAGACATACAGGGCAGATAAAGCAAATAATCAGATAGCCTATGGCGTGTGAACTACACAAACACAAAACAGATACACATTGAAATATACGCTCAGAATTCATTTAATTTATTTCTCTCTTGCCTAGGTGTGTTTCTAATCTTTATCCTCATTATTATGTTTTAGTTAGGGTTTAGGAATGCCTAAGATGCAATGAGGATGCCAAAATGTAACTTGGAACACTTAGTTAAATTTTCAAAAATAGGGTAGTCCGCTCGACCGCAACATTGGTTGCTCGAGTGGTCTGCAAAGTCTGCAAAAGTACTGGATGCATAATTTTTCCGTGCGACGGACGGTCGATGGTCACCCGAGCCAAAGACTGAAAAAATAGGGTCCTCGCTCGAGCGCCACTTTGGTTGCTCGAGCGGTCTACAAAGTTTTTTGAAACTTCTGGGAGCATAAATTTTACACTTGAGCTTAGACTTCTTCGCTCGAGTGGAGGTACAAAACAAACGGTGGTCGCTTGAGCATAACTTATATCGCTCGAGCGGTGATACAGAATTCTGGAATTTTCTGATTACACTCCCAGCTTCAAAACTCAATTTTAAGGCAATAAAATACATCCTTTTGGGCCAAAACTTCATAAAACACTTGGAAACTTGTAATATACCATGAATTGAAAACCATTTTGCAAAATCAAAGCCCAAAAGCAATTTAATTGTCCAAAACCCAAACTTAAAACATGAGGTATAACACATGCAAGAATTAAGATGATTTCCTTTGTTTCAAAACATGATCAAATGATATAAAATAACATGAAACTTGATGAATTTCCAAAACTAAATCAAAACAACGACATGCATGAGAGAATTCTTTGGAAACAACTTCAAAATGTGGTGAATTGTACATGCATGAGCTTAATTCACTTTATTCTATTCTAATTCATGTATTTATCTCACATAATTAATATGATCTACTCCTACATAGAGTAATTGCAAGAGTTATGGATAATAAGCTTACCTAAGACTTGAATGTAGTGAAATTTTAGCTCAATCTTCTAAATTATCTTCAAATCCCACTAATGCTTCTTTCTTTCATCTTGCTTTCCTCTTCTAAGCTGATTCAAGTCTCTCCATCTCTCTTTACATGTATATGCTCAACAAGATGTTGAAATGGGTGTATGTCATGTTCGAGAACTTATATTGGCCTTATATAGGCAAACTTAAGCTAATCTAATTAATCTTTAATTAGGTTAATCAATTATTATTATTTTATTCTAATTATTCGACTCTGAATCAAATTCCAATTAAACCTACCATAAAATTCTAAAAATTCCAAACAACACATAAATCATGTCAATTTCGTGATGGAATGCCAATAAGGCCTTCAATTTGCATACTGAACTAGAAATATAGACAAATATTTCTACATCAAACAGATATAAATGCAAGGAACATATAACACATGCAATTAACTCAGAATTTCCTCGTAATTACTTGTTAGGCATTATTAATCAAACATTATAAGCTAATCATGAGTCAGGATTGTTATAGTCTTCCTCCCTTGAAGAGTTTGGTCCTGCAAACTCGAATTACCTTCAGTTTGGAAGAACACCGAATCTGGAGGGAACAAATCAGGGTATCTTTTCATCATATCTTCTTCAGTTTCCCAAGTTGCATATCTCCCTCCGCGGTTTTGCCAGTAAACTTTCACCAATGGAATTTCTTTGTTTCTTAGCCTTTTGATCCTTCTACTGACAATCTGAATCGGTCGTTCCTCATAAGTAAAATCATCTTTCAATAACACATGTGTTGGCTCAATCATGTGTGAATGATGACTCAAGTAATCTCGGAGCATTGAAATATAAAAGACATTATGCATTTGATCCATGATCGGAGGTAAAGCCACTCAGTATGTTACTGAATTGATTTTTTCTAGAATCTCATACGGACCAATGTATCTCGGAGCCAACTTTCCTTTCACTCCAAATTGTGTTTTCCGTTTTATAGGAGCTACTTTTATAAACACATGATCTCCAACTTCATATTCTATGTCTCTTCTTCGGACATCTGCATAACTCTTTTGGCGACTTTGTGTATTTTTCAATCTTTGTTGAATCAATTTCACATTTTCAGTCATTTCTTGCATAAGTTCCGGTCCTAATAAAGGTCTATCACCTACCTCAGCCCAACAGATCGGAGAATGGCATTTTCTACCATACAAACCTTCATAAGGAGCCATACCGATACTCGGATGATAACTGTTGTTATACACAAATTCAGCCAATGGCAAGTAGGTCTCCCAATTTCCTTGGGAATCTAACACACACATTTTGAGTATATCTTCCAAGGTTTGAATGGTTCGTTCAGATTGGTTGTTAGTCTGTGGGTGATAAGCACTACTCAGCCTCAATTCAGTTCCCAAAGCCTGTTGTAAACTTTGCCAAAATCTTGAAGTGAATTTGGAATCACTGTCAGATATAATGGACATTGGCACCCCGTGTAGTCTCACAATCTCATTTACATGAATGTTAGCTAATTTATTTGCATTATAAAAAGTTTTAACAGGTAAGAAGTGAGCGGATTTAGTCAAACGATCAACTATGACCCAAATTGAATCCATACCTTGGGAGGAGAGAGACAGTCCAACAATGAAGTCCATGGTGATATGCTCCTATTTCCATTCTGGTATTGGAAGCGGTTGAAGTAGTCTAGCGAGTCGTTGATGTTCAGCCTTTACTTGCTGGCAATGCAAACATCTAACCACAAAATCAACAATACATCTCTTCATTCCAGGCCACAAAAAATTATGTTTCAAATCTTTGTACATTTTCGTATTCCCTGGATGCATAGCAAATTTTGAACTGTGAGCCTCAGTCATAATACATTTTTCAGAACAATCCGGTACACAAAATCTACCCTGAAATTTCAACACATTATTTTCATGCACAAATCCCAGTCTTGGTTTTGATTCAATTTCATCCATAACCTTCTTTAAGAATTCATCTTGTAGTTGCTTCTCTTTAATTTCTTCAATGATTGCAGATTGGGCAGAAATGGTGGCTAGGAGTCCACCTTCTTCACGTGACACAATTTCAATCTCATTTCTCTTCAAATCACATAACAATTCCTTTCGACTGATAAGCAGACATGACAAATTCCCAATAGATTTCTAGCTCAAGGCATCTACCACAGTATTTGCTTTCCCTGGATGGTACAAAATTTGCAAGTCATAATCTTTGATCAACTCAAGCCATTGTCTCTGTCTCATGTTCAATTCCTTTTGAGTAAAGAAATATTTGAGGCTTTTTATGATCATTATACACTTCACAAGTCACACCATACAGATAGTGTTGCCAAATTTTCAGAGCAAACACTACAGCTGCTAGTTCAAGGTCATGGGTCGGATAATTCTTTTAATGTGGCTAGAGTTGCCAAGAAGCATACACAATCACCTTTCCATTATGCATTAATACACACCCCAAGCCTTTGTGCGAAGAGTCACCATAAATTTGAAACCCATCAATAACATTAGGCAAAGTTAGAATTGGCGCGATTACCAATCTAGTCTTCAGTTGACTCCCGCTGATCATTCCAATCAAATGGTATATTTTCTTGTGTCAGCTGTGTCAATGGCATAACAAGTTTTGAGAAATCTTTCACAAATCTGTGATAATAACCTACAAGCCCTAGAAAGCTTTTGACTTCTGACACATTGGTTGGTCTTGGCGAATTCATAATAGCCTCAATTTGCTGTGGGTCTACCGTATTGCCATCTTTGTTGATTACATGCCCCAGAAATGTTACACAGTCAAGCCAAAATTCACATTTGGACAATTTTGCATACAACTTCCTTTCTCTCAGGATCTGTAAGGCAGTTCTCAGATGATTCTCATGTTCTTCCCTACTTTTGGAGTAAATCAGAATGTCATCAACAAACACAACTATAAATTCATCAAGGAATTGTTTGAAAACCCTATTCATTAGGTCCATAAAAGCTGCAGGTGCATTAGTTACCCCAAATGGCATCACCAAAAATTCATAGTGTCCGTATCTAGTTCTGAATGCAGTTTTCTCTGCATCTTTTGCCTTGACTTTTAACTGGTGATACACGAATTTAAGGTCTATCTTAGAGAACACTTGTGGTCATTGAAGTTGGTTAAACAGATCATCTATTCAGGACAGTGGATGTTTGTTCTTTACGGTTACTTTGTTCAATTCATGGTAGTCAATACATAATCTTAAAGACCCATTTTTCTTTTTAACAAACAAAACTGGAGCACTCCAATGTGAAGTACCCGGATGGATAAATTTCTTGTCTAGCAGTTCTTGTAGTTGGGTTTTCAATTCTTTCAGTTCAGAGGTTAACATTTGATATGGGGTTTTTGAAATTGGTTGTGTTCTAGGTACGATATCAATAGTAAATTTAATTTCTCTATCAATCAGATCTCCGGGTAATTCATTGGGAAACACATTAGGAAACTCGTTAACTACAGGGATGTTCTCGACATTAGCATTATCAACAATCATATTCAGAATACAACATAAATAACCTCGACAAGCTTTTCACAACAATTTACTGGGTTTCATAAAAAAGATCAAGTATAGTAGAGGAGCTACCCCATTCCCAACAAATACAAATTCAGGTAACCCCGAAGGTCGGAACACAACAAATTTATTCATAGAATCAATAGTAGCATAATACTTGGTCAACCAATCCATGCCCAATATACAATCAAAAAGATCAATACTCAAAGGTAGCAAATCAACGTACAATGTCATATCACCAATCATTATATCACATGCCGGATAAACATAAGCACATACCATAGAACCTCCAGATGGTGTAGATACAAATAGTAGATAATTCATAGGTTCTAAAGGTCTAGTTAATTTCCAAGAAAAAGAATGCAATACAAAGGAATGTGTAGAACTAGAATCTATCAACACATAGGCATTTTGAGCACAGATAGAGATGATACCTTACACCACCGATTCGGTGTTCTGTACATCACCAGGCACAAGTACAAAAAATCTACCTTGCCTTAAGGTTTCCCCCCTGGTGTTGGTTCTCACATTTGATCTTGATGCAGGAGCAGATGTGGCTGAACTTGTTGTAGGACGGTTGGCATTTTTAGATCCAACCGGATAATCTCTTATCATGTGGTCTGTCTTGCCACACCAAAAGCAAGCACCAGATACACGATGGCAAACCCCTCTATGTTTTTTTCCATATTCAGCACAAATAGGTGTGGATCCACTACTTTGACTTGAACTGCTAGTAGATCCTGTATTTTGCTTTTTATTCGTAGCAAATGAATGACCCTTTTTGAAACTAAATCCAGATCTTTTACCTCTCCATTCAGTTGTTGGAGCTTTAGTTTATTTTAGTGCAGCTAAGTTGGCTTCAACCATTAGGGCTCTATCAAGCACATCCACGCATTTGAGCAATTTTAATACACTGACCCTATCAAACACTTCCAAGGTCAAGCCTCCTTCAAATTTCTGAGCCTTTTTGTATTCTGAATCTACCATATGAGGAGCGAATTGGGCTAACTTGGTGAATTTAGCCTCATACTCGGCCACAGACATGTTGCCTTGTTTCAACTGTTCAAATTCAGAAACCTTGCGATCTCTGAAGCACTGAGGGAAGTATTTTTCATAGAAGATTTCTCTAAATTGACTCCATGTCATGGTCCTAATGTCATTTCTGATCAACATCAACCAATGTCGGGTTTCCTCTTTCAAAGTATAGGTGGCCAGTAGAACTTTTTAAATTTCTGAACACGGAAACACTTCAAATAGTCTTCATTTCTAGCATCCGTGTCTTGGCTTTTAATGGCTCAATACCACCTAGAAATGTTGGCAACTTCATTTTAGTAAATTTCTGAGTCAATGAGCTAATGTCGATGTTCTTCGGTTCTACTTGGACCGGAGAGGACGGAGGAGGCAAAGGTTGTCGTCTTTATTTTTGTCTCAATGATTCTGTTAAGGCTTCAAGCATTTGTTCCATTCGGCTCATACAAGTCTCAGAGGATGCAGTTGCATCATTACTTCTTGTATTGTCCATTTGCTATAGGTAAACAAAGCACTAATAAACACATGCAATTAATCCTTTACAGTATTCAATTCCAGTTCATTTCATTTCAGTGTCAATAAATATTGGTTTAGATATGTTCACACGATGTCACACACTCACACATGTAGATCTAATGCCCCTAATCCTTACTATGTCATCCTATAGCTCATATGGACTCGTGTGTGCGATAGTACACGTGCTCTGATACCATTCTGTCACAACCCAAACCCGCCCTTATAGGTTTAGTATCGTAACCGACCAGTAATCCTTGGATTACCGAAGGCCTCTGTATAGTATAACATATAATTAAGGGGCTAGTGGAAGCAACTATACAAAATACAATGTCCATAGAGCTGTGCAGACATACATAGCACATGAATTTAAAATTTTATATACACACATGTGACGTCATAATTACATTAGTCTTACGTCTCCCGCATGTACAAATTAAACCAAAATGGGACTTACTCCATTATATAGATAAACAGAAACTTGTTCAGATTCAGTAAAAAGAAAACAAAATCTTAAACTTAGGTCACAAAACTCGACCACTTGACTCTTTTCAAAACCTCCTCGGGACGCACAAAGTTTGGCCAACAAAAGGAAACTCTAGGCAATCAACTCTGAGCCTGGTCACGTGCTTGGTCACCTATATAAATAAATAATACAGTGAGCTGGAGCTTAGTGAATAATAACAGAGTAAAGGATTCAATGAATGTTGTCCACAACAGATACAAAAAACAAAATTTAGCTCATATTAAAAGGGGATTCATATTTTTATTCAAAATTCAGTATTCATAACATAAATGAAATCATAATCATATTCATAATCAGAATTTACAGTCAATCATATGTGGTACATCTATTATCACTAACAGAAACAGTTGACCCATAAAAAGATGGCCATAAAGGCATACAGTTGACTCACATGCACGAAGACAGTACGGTTGGCTCATGGCTCATGAAATGTACAGTTGGCCCATAAATAGGACATATACAGAAGGATCCATAACAGTTGGCTCACGAGACGTACAGTTGGCCCATAATTGGGACATAACAAAACAGATAACAAATGTCATCTGAAGTTAATGATGCCACAAGTACATTTCAAAAACATTGGGCAACCATTCATTCATACAAAAAATGATATATTAGAAAACAAATCATCTTATATCATTCAGAAATGCTTATAAATTTAACATAGATTTACATGGTTATTACTCACAGTTGGCTCCAATAGCAGACAGATAGGGCAGATAAAGCAGACGGACAAAGCAAATAATCAAGTAGCCTATGGCGCGTGACCAACACAAACACATAACAGATACACATTGAAACATACGCTCGAAATTCATTTAATTTATTTCTCTCTTGCCTGGTTGTGTTTCTAATCTTTATCCTCATTATTATGTCTTAATTAGGGCTTAGGAATGCCTAAGATGCAATGAGGATGCCAAAATGTAACTTGGAACACTTTGTCAAAATTTCAAAAACAAGGCAGTTTGCTCAAGTGCAACGTTCGGTCACTCGAGCGGTATACAAAGTATGCAAAAGTACTGGTTGCATGATTTTTTCACGTGATGGACGCTCGAGCCAAAGACTGAGTAACAGGGCACTCGCTCGAGCACCACTTTGGTCACTCAAGCGATCTGCAAAGTTCTGTGAAACTTCTGGGAGTATGAATTTTACGCTCGAGCTTAGACTTCTTTGCTCGAGCGGAAGTACAAAACAAACAGTGGTCGCTCGAGCAGTGATGCAGAATTATGGAATTTCCTGATTATGCTCCCAGTTTCAAAAACTCAATTCTGAGGCAATAAAATACATCCTTTTGGGCCAAAACTTCATAAAACACTTGGAATTGAAAACCATTTTGCAAAATCAAAGCCCAAAAGCAATTTAATTGTCCAAAACCTAAACTTAAAACATGAGGTATAACACATGCAAGAATTAACATGATTTCCTTTTTTTCAAAACATGATCAAATGATATAAAATAACATGAAAGTTGATGAATTTCCAAAACTAAGTCAAAACAATGACATGCATGAGAGATTTCTTTGCAAATAACTTCAAAACATGGTGAATTTTACATGCATGAGCTTAATTCACTCTATTCTATTCTAATTCATATATTTCTCTACATATTCATGCAAATGTTCTCACATAATTAATATGATCTACTCCTACATAGAGTAATTGCAAGAGTTATGGATAATAAGCTTACCTAAGACTTGAATGTAGTGAAATTTTAGCTCAATCTTCTAAATTATCTTCAAATCCCACCAATTCTTCTTCCTTTCCTCTTGCTTTCCTCTTCTAAGTTGATTAAAGTCTCTCTCTCTCTCTCTCTCTCTCTCTCTCTCTCTCTCTCTCTCTACGTGTATATGCTCAACAAGATGATGAAATGGGTGTATGTCATGTTCTAGAACTTATATTGGCCTTGGCTTATTTAAGCTAATCTAATTAATCTTTAATTAGGTTAATCAATCACAATTATTTTATTCTAATTATTCGACTCCGAATCGAATTCCAATTAAACGTACCATAAAATTCTAAAAATTCCAAACAACACATAAATCAAGTCAATTTTGTGATGGAATGTCAATACGGCCTTCAATTCGCATACTCAACTGGAAATACATAAAGATATTTCTACATCAAACATATATAAATGCAAGGAACATATGACACATACAATTAACTCATATTTTCCTCGTAATTACTTGTTAGGCTTTTTTAATCAAAGCTTATAAGCTAATCATGAGTCGGGGTTGTTACAGGCACTGATGATGTGTTTACTAGCATTTACAAGTACATGGGACTTAACTTTTGTATTAACTGAATTGTGGTTCTTGCTCAATAGAATCCTTCATCCTTGTTTACTGTGCCTTCAATGACTCATCATGTCTTAATATCACATTGTAGTTGGCACATAAGTTAATTGATAGTTGGAGTATTGTGATTACTTAATGTTGTTGGGTAGATGTGAATATGTTGATGTTTGTGGGTATTATTTCTGGAAACCCTCACAAGACTATACTCGTCCACTTGGGATAACCTTGTGGTTTAAAGGCTTGTTGCATATACTAAATGTAATCGTGATCCCTACGAAAGTGGCAGAGTATTTTCTTTTTCTTATTTCTATTGTTTTGCTCAAGGATTAGCAAAATGTAAGTTGGGTGATGTGATGTAGACCGAAAGGTTCCACATTGAGGCCGCTTAAGTTATATTTATATTCTTTGAATTTTTTTATTTGGTAGAGATGATGTGCTTTGTCCACTTGTAAAGATTTGGCAGGCAACAAGCAAATTCAAGCAAAAAGCGGCGGAAAAGCAGATTTTCTGAGCGAGTAGTGAAAAGTCCTTCCCTGCCACCTTACCGCACATACGGCCAAGCTCCACCGCACATGTGGCCCACCACCGCTCGAGCGGTCCACATGGGCACCCGAGCGGCCAACCTAGGGTTGCGTACATAAAAATTTAAGGCTATTCTGCTGGGACTAAAAAGAAGAAAAAGAGGCTGTAACGAGGTTCAAAAATATTTTGAGGAAAATGGAGGCTAGGGTTTGAAGAGAGAGATTTCTCAAGCTTCAAGGGCAACTTTCATGGGGGCTTCTTCCTCTTCCACCTCTTTCCACTCCTCCATGAGTGGCTAGTCTTCCAGTTTTAGGGTTTTGATGAAACCCTAGCCATGTAAAGAGATTTTTCTTAGGCTTTGATTGTGAAACGATTTGAATAAATGTATAGATGTTTTCGAAGTTTATAATAATTTTCCTTTTCATCTCTTCAAGTATTTTATTGTCTGTGATTGTTTAATGCTTTTCATACATTCGTTTTCTTTGTGTTTGTGTTCAAAGTATGAGACGAGTCATGCTATGAGAGACGGGTCGTGTTGCTACTATAGTTTAGAGCAAATGACTCGTCCTACTCGGGATGATTCGTGCATGTACGTTGAATGCAACAATCCTCTTAAACAATGTTTCAAACTAGTAGTTGTGAAATATTGGGTAGTTCAAACCAGATTACAATTGATGGCCGATGTTAAGTCTTATTTATGTTGTTAGTGGTGAATTCTTTACCTTATGATTTTCCCAAAAACTGGTATCTCAAACCCTACTTTTAATTGTCAAATCAATTTCTCAATTTCATTTAATTCTCGTTTAGTCATGATATCCCTCAATTTTTTTTTGTCAAAATTAATTTAGGAATTTAACAATTAAATTAGTTTAATTTCCCGTTTGCCCCTGTGGATCGATACCTAGACTTACCGTTATTCTAAGGAATTTGGTATAGTTTAGCATTTATTTTTGGTGTGTGAAACGACCCGTCAGAAATCTTGTACATGAATGATTTATGAAGTTTTGTCCCGACATTGCCAAAGAAAGAGATTGTTAGGATATTTATCTGAAGAAATTTAATGGTTTGTGTTTTGGCAATACCTTTCTTGACAAAACTTAATATCAAGGTTATTGATTCAATGTGTTTATTGTTTTATATTGATTATTGATTATGCAATATCTTCTTTGAAATAATCAATTTGAAGATTTTGTGGAAAGATGGTCAAAACATTAGATGGCAAATGTATGCAAAAGGTGGCTGTTTGTCTAAAACTTTTGTTGGCAAAACATGTATGAAGAGGCAGAGCTTCACATACGCAAAAAAGTTGTGAATCTTTTTTGGCAATCTCGATGTCAACTTGACAAACAATTATGTGTGACTTTTGACATTTTCCAGCCCAAAAGAAGGCTAAAGATTGCAAAATATTTTGTTTGTATTCATAGAAGATTTGTTGCAATTAACATTTTTTATTACATTGATGGATATCAAAGATAGGCTAACATTTTTTTTTATTGAAATTAACATTTCTTTTTGTTGTATTCGTGGAAGATTAACTGTGATTCCACTAAGCATGCAAAGGCTTTTTGAAAAGGTTGACAAAACATGCAAAAACATGGCAGAAATTAAGGAAGGAAGAAGCAGCAAAGAGCCAGCAAAAGCAACTCCGCATACACGCTTAATCGCGCCCGCTAATAACACCATCGCGCCTACAAATGTGCCCTGCCTAGGTCTATTTTAAGGCCTCCTTGTTTGATTTGTTTGGCATCTCTTGCATATATTTTCTAAGTGTTTTCTTAGATAGTTTTCTGAATACTTCTTATCTTGAGAGAGTTTATTTTGAGAGAGTATATTTTATAAGTGTAACGACCCGAAAATATAAACAATAGATATCCTCACAATACACATTGAATATGTAGAAGTTATTGACAACTATCTATTAGTTCCCTTAAAATGTTATGAAGAGATCATATGCATTGAAATATATGTATATTGAAACAATAATGAATAGGTACATGCTCATGCCTTCGAGGCTACACATTTCAAAGATTAACTTGGTTATAATAAATGCGGGGTTGAGGCCCAATACAATAAAAAGCCCTGGGCTTGTACAAAGAATATACATACAACAAAACAAATAAATAAACCGAGCCTTCAGCTCCATAATCCTCCCAAGCTAACTTCTTGGTGGAGGCACATCAACACACCTGAAAGTTAGTTTCCAAATAGGGGGAGTAAAGCCCAGTAGAAATTAATTTAATGTTCTGTATAATGCTTAACAAAGCCATACAGTGCAATGCATATGAATGTCGATTATCAAAAACAATGTGTTTTCCTTTTTGAACAATGTAATGCGAAATTCAATATTTAATAAATACATCCTTTACATCAATTTAGAAAATAGGGTTCTGAATACACATACAAGGAATCTCTGGGGGCATGCAAACAGGTAGGCTATAAAAACATCACCACTGCCAGTTCATGGAAATTTTGTCCGCGGGATCGACACCCATGTAAACGTAGATCGTAAAGCACTACTATCACTGTTTCACGAAAATTTTGTCTGCGAGATCGGTACCCATGTATACGCGTGATTTTCTGGACTTTCACCATGCACACACAAGCCAACTTAATTAACCAGACACATTTTTACCTAGATTCCACCCGGTATTCACCTATTTTCCATTCCAAAATGATAGATTTTAAACGTGTATTTGACAAACAGATGATCAAATGAAATGCATGACTAAATGGTTTCAATTAACCTAGTCCTTGTGCGAGTTTTACAACAATCAATGCTATTCTCTACTGATAGCCAAAACAAATATTTCTATTCTAAAAAAAGATTCAAAAGATAGATTAAATCTCATAACTTCAAACTCAAAGTAACAATTCATGTTCACGCTCCATTTTCAAATTAAACAAAATCAAGGCATTTCCTCTAATATTTCCATCTTTATTCAAAAGCTGAAGATTCCCAAAACTAACCAAGATTTGTGAAACATTATTTGTTCTTTCCAAAAATCTATTTTAAATAGAGGTCTCCAAAAATTTCAACCCTTTTCATCAACAAAATCATTTTCAAGACATCCAAAGCAAAACCATTTTGAAAACCTCTTTTATAGCCCCATTAATTTCAAATCGAACCAAAAATCCAACTCACAAACCACCAAATGCTATGTTACTAAAAAAACATATAACAAAGCTAAGCATCATGCAAGACATTAAAGAAATCCCTACCTCAAAGCAAGAAGAGGAGAAGACCCAAAGCCCAAAATTCAACGGGGATTAAAACATGATTTGTCCAGATTAAAACAAAACCCTCAACCTCCTTTACACTAAAGACTAAGGGACTAGGGTAGAGAAATGTGTAGAAGTAGATGAAATCAAGGGTTTTAGAGCTTAAGAACTCAGAAATGGAGAAACAGATGAGAGAAAGAAGAAGAAAGATCAAAAATAGGTATTTTCAGACTCAGCTCTGTCTTATATAGATAGATGATCGCAGACACTAACACCATATTCGTGGGCACGTACAACTAGAACCATTGGTTGCAAGCGCTGTAACATGACAGTAGGTTACTTGCGCGCATTTACAATTCGGATCCTCGGTGTCTTTGATCTAGTCTCATGAGTGCAATGTGAAATGTAGATAAGAGTCCACATTTGGAAACTTTTAAAAAATCCATTTTATTGTAAAAATATTTTCCAGAAATGGACTGCATCATCAGATCTCAGAGTCGTCATCTAATATTTTGAGAGAATTAGGAAACTCGTGACTCGTGCCAAGGCCACTATTCGTCCTAACCAAGAATCCTTGGCTCAGAACCTTAGGTATGAAGGGAGGAAGGTCATTAATTGAGCACCCTCGCTCAACCGATCAAAAGATCGGTCTTTACTAAGCCATGATATGATTTTTATTAACTTTATATACTCATATTCCGATTCTTAATAAATCTTAAAATTTACTGTGTGAAGCAAACAAATATAGATTGTGTCATCCATTTTGGTACAATTTGATTTCATCATTTTGAAGATGTTTTGAATAGTGCAACCATGAAAATCAATTTTATTCCAAATTAAATAACACAACTTTCACCCACTGGCATGCATAGAATAATATCAAATAAGCACATAGCCATATGGTAGGATGTTAAACATAGTAAGAAAAATATACACATGTGGGATGCTAAAGCACAAAAACTTACATATGTACTGTCGTCCGCAAATAGGCACAAAAACAAAATTAGTAAACATGCATTATCCTGTATACAAGATCCTAATGCAATTCACTCATGAAATGCAACTACAAATCTGGCTTCTAGTATATGACATGTATTCATCTCAAAACGTGAGGTAGCGTACAAAATCACATAATAATCAACTAAACCCACAAATGCAAATTTAGTCGGATCTTAAGGCATAAAGCATGGACATGATAACAAACATACATAAGATTCATATTTATAGATAGGGAAATCAATTGAAAGAATGAGATAGAAAAAAGTAGGGATGGAGATTATTACATCGCTTTGAAATATTACAAATCCGAATAAGGGGGGAGAGGGAAAATATTACAACAAAAATTAAATCCTCACATACACTCTCTAATTAAACTAAAAACAATAAAAACAGAAGCTGCAGCGGGCCTCAGAGACCGTCGGAGGTTGTTTTGCTTATCACCGGAGGCTGCTGGGTTCTGTCTAGCAGAAAGTTGGTTGGTTGGCCAAAAGATCAACCGCCTGGCCAAAACGTTGGCCGGCTAGCTAATAAATTGGTCAGCCGACCAATAAGGCCGGGCCAAAACTCTGTTTTATTCCAGAAACTAGAAAAACAAATGGGAAATATGCAAGTGGCTCAACTAACCACTACCAGTTAGCTTACAACAGGTTTATAATATGAAATTGAAACAAGAAAAACAATGAAAGAAAGAAAATGCAAGAAATACAAGAATATGAAAAGTGTGCAAAATTTACCTTCCAAGGAAAGGATTTGATTTCTAAACTTCCTTTTGAACACCCTCAAGTTTATAAAGTGTATTCTCAATTCTCAATTTCGAAACTCTAATCAGAATGGTGTTTTGGGGCTATTTAATAGTGTTTGTCGGGGGGGGGGGAATTACAACTCTCTATTTTTCTCTCAATTTCAACGACACTCACTCTCTTTTGATCAAGGCTGAAGAGTATGGCTCTATTAGAATTATTGGGATGGTTTTGTTGTATGAAAAGACGGTATCTCAGTGTATATTTGAAGTTTTTGGCTCCAAACTTAAGCTTTCTCTCTTTCTCTCTTTATATCTCTCTCTCAATTCAATTCTCCTCCCCTTTTTTCTTGATTCATTCTGATCCTCTCTATCTCTCCATATAGATAATCAATGGAATGCAAAGTCATGGAGGTAGGAAACAAGGTTGATGGAGTGATAAGGGTGGTTTAAATAAATTCAACCTTATGGAAGAGGACAATCTCCCTTTTGACAATGAAGGCAAATGGAGGATAATGGAGGGGGCCTAGATACACCTCTAGCATGAATATCACAAGAAAAGATCTGAAATGGCATGACCCACACACTTTCATCAAGAATTCTACCGAAACTACCTTGCTCCTAGGCAAATTAGTCGGCAAAAAATTTCTTAGCTAGCCGGCCAAAATCTTGGCTTGGCCGGCCAAAATCTTGGCCGATTAGCAAATAAATTAGTAGGTCGGTCAAAACAATGGCCAAGGCCTGACTAATTTTCATGAAACAGGACTTTCGACATAATTCTCGTCTTTTCCTCCTATTTCCACACTGTTCTTTGCTCAATTTCCTAAGAAAATGTTTCATTTTGAAGTTTAAAAGTGAGCCTTAGAACACTACGAAAATATTCGGACCAAAGTGTGGAAAGAAAGTTTCGAAAGAGAGTTTTGAACGGGATTTGAACACTTGACCAAAACAAGCTTAGGTTTGGAAATGAAGCACAAATTTCATCTTTCTTGCTAAGAATTTTGTGAGAAACACATTCTGGCTTTCTTTATCGAGTAATCAAAAGAAAGCACCTAAGTCTTAGGGCCAATCAAAAAGGTGTGTCTATAGGCGTGACCATCCCATTCGTGGGCGCGATTTGCCAATCGCGGCCTGACTTGCGGCCTTTTGCGGGCCACGTAACTCTTCTCCCGTACAATCGATTTGCCAACCAAATACCCTGCTCATGGGTGCGGCTAGCAGGAACACAAATTCAACTCTTGTTTTTCTGGGACAGTTCTAGGCATCCCCATGGATTCAAAACATAAACAAAGAAGTAGAAGGAGTAGGTGAAAGTGATAACAACATAACCCACCTAGTCGCAAACCTGGTAACATACAAAGACATGTACGCAATACGGTTTCAAGTCAGGTTTTAGGATCGGAACTCTACAACCTTCACCCCTTAAAGAATTTTGTCCTCAAAATTTGGACAATGCCAGAATGACAAGAAAAACCATGATCCTACTATTATCAACCAACCAAAAATGATCATACCCTCTTCAACAAGAACAGACGAGAGCAAGCTAGCCACAATTACACCGAGAAACAACCAAGCAACCCAACCCGATAACATACCAAGGATGAAATTCATAAAGTTACCACAACGCCTACGACACGATAAAGCATAATAAGAAATTATAATGGAAAGAACCCAACCACGCTCCATAACTTCAAAACTCAGTTACCCCTGAACCCAAAATTACACCAACTTGCATAACTACCCCGAACGTTCTGTTCAACCAAAATTCTCACCCATCCCCTTAACCCAAACAAAAGTTAATTGAAGTCCAATTCTATTCTTGATAATTTTTTTTACTTCAACACTAACCCCATATCATACCATACCATACCATAACATTCCATTTTTTTAAATTTTTTTTTACCAAATTACCATTACAAAGATCGAACTCCAACTTCAACCTAGCAAGGTTTTAAACTAAAGTTACTTTTTTTTTCCCAGCTTGTTGCAACACTCCAACTGGTGACCTAATCGTCACACACCCAACAATTCAACCAACTACCCATCACACAAAGAGATTACCATCAAATTACAACCATAAGCGAGACAAAACAAAACAATAACAAGACATTAGACAACCCCAGAAAATAGGTTATACCCTCAGACTTGGAAATTACATCCCGTCACTCCCATTACCACAGATGCTACTAAACCTTTATTTGCATAACAAGTCATCACCATCACCCTTATCTTGAGAACAACAACCAATGGCCCAACTAATCTTTCTGCCCCATATTTGATAACATATATAACAAATAATCTGACACAAATACAAAAATTATGATATAGCCAAACAACTAATTTTTTCTAGTTTACTCAAAATATAAGAAAAGTAAAACTCAGCCTCCCCAAAGACCATACCCCCTACAACACCTATTGAATTCTTACTCACGATTTCGGCCATTACACTGGCCTTCCTGGTTAATTACACAACTTAAATTTCTGAAATTTCCACCATTACCATATATCTTCTTCCTCGCAAAGTAAATTTTCAAAAACTCTATCTCATGAGCCAAAATTCACGTTTCCAACCTTAACTACACACCTTGAATCCTAAATGACTCCACTACTTGCCATCAACACCTTACATGTTTCTCTAAAAAGAAGGGTAACCCAAACCTTGACACGATGACGTCCTCACATAATCCCGAAATAACAAAAGGCTAGATATAACTTAGGGTGAAGGGCCACACTAACAAATACACACTGTTTTATGCCCCCTTTAAGATCTTCTCTGAAGTTTACCCCACTAATTCATTGTTACCTCACCCAAAACACACCAACCACATGAGTTGTACCACCACAAACTATGATACTAACCACGCCTAAAAAAATGAGGAATCAACATTTCAATGTCACAAATTTCACAGAACAAACACTAAACACGCCTATTACAAGAACAAGGATACAAACAAACTCTATTTCCAATACATGCAACACACACACACAATAATCCCAAATCAATACACTCTCATATATCTTTAATTCCCAAAACAAATGCTCACTTCCAATTTAAAAACTATAGAAAATAGCATTAATCACCCTTAGTGAATAGGAATAAATATCCACAGAAATTGCAATCACAACAACTATCCCCCAAAATTCCCGAATACTAATACCATCAAGTCCTAACTGCCCCACCAAAATTTCTAAAGGTTTACTAAAGATGTCGGTTCATCTACCACACCTCTTGGTTCCACTACCACATCCCTTCACTCAATACATATTCATTAAACTCAAATACACTACTTGCTCTACAGCTCTCCACATTTCACGCCGCACAAACAACACCCTAACACCCTTACATAGGTTCCACACATTCTCACTTATTCTTGAGTCTATTATGGACTTCCTACGACTAAAACCTACAACTTTCGTTCTCAAAACCACCTTTTATAACATTCATAACTAAGTATAAACCACACACTTCACATCTCTCATTGAAGACCGATAAGGTCAAGGGAAAATGTATAGAAGTAGATGAAATCAAGGGTTTTAAAGCTTAAGAACTCGGAAATAGTGAAATAGAGGAGAGAGAGAGAGAGAGAGAAGAAGAGAGATCAAAAATATATATTTTCAAATTCAGCTTTGTCTTATATAAATAGATGATCGTCAGTGCGAACACCATATTCGCGGGCGCAAACAACTAGAACCACTGGTTGCGGGCATGACCATCCCATTCGTGGGCACAATTTGCCAATCGTGGCCTGACACGCTGCCTTTCATGGGCCACGCAACTCTTTCCTCATACAATTGACTTGAAGGCATAATTTGTGGCCCATGGCGAGCGTGACCTCATTGCGACCACGAATACCCTACTCGCGAGCGCGACCAACAGGAACACAAATTCAGCTATTGTTTTCCTGGGACAGTTCTAGGCATCCCCAAGGATCCAAAACACAAACAAAGAAGTAGGGTGAGTAGGTGAAATTCATAACAACATAACCCATCTAGTCGCAAACCCAGCAACATACAAAGACATCTATGATGTACGGTTTCAAGTTAGGTTTTAGAATCGGAACTCTATAGTAAGAGTAATTTGTTTTGGAGAGAGTACTTGTAGTGATGATTCTTTGTATCTCTCATTTGCTGGATGATTCATTAATCCATGAGCTTCAAAGCTAATCATCAAGTTACAATAAGTTCTTCGCTCATTTCAAAAAGTCAACCTTCTTGGTGGATTCCATACCTGTAGATTTCAGTGAATGCCAGAATCATTGGCGTCGTGGAGATTCAACAAAGCAGATATCGATTGGAGATTGTGGAGGTACCTGTAGAGTGACCAAAGACGCGTCGTGAAGCCTGGATTGGCCTTTGTAAGAGATCTCTTGTACTACCTTTCTTGCATAATGGATTATTCGTCTGGCTGAGGGCCGATGGTTTTATATCACAAGTTGGTGTGGATTCCAATTGCGATTTTTTCATGTCAAAAATCTTTTTATGTCTGGTTGTTTGCTTTTACTCTCATCTCTTTACATTGATCATGGTTGCTTTTGCTCTCATCTTTTAGACTGCCCATTTAACGTGATTATTGATTTTTGCAATCCAATAAAAATATGCAACCATGATCAATGTAAAGAGATGAGAGTAAAAGCAAACAACTACGACACAAAAGATTTTTTATGTGGAGAAGAAATTTAGATACATCCTGTTTAACGTGATTATCAATTTAGGCAATCCAATAAAGTTATGCAACCACGATCAATGTAGAGAGAGGAGAGAAAAAACAAACAACCACTGAAAAAAATAATTTTTACATGGAAAATCACAATTGGAATCCACACAAACTTGTGATAAAAAACCACGGGCTCTTAGGTAGAAAAATAATCCACTATTCAAGAAAGGTAGTACAAGAGATCTCTTACAAAGGCCAATCCAGGCTTCACGAGTCCACTCCATGGTACACGTCTTTGCTCACTCTATTGCTATGTCTACAATCTCCACAGGATATCTAATTTGTCAAACCACAATGATGTCAATGACTTTGGAATTCATCGAAATCTACAATCTTGGAATCCACCAAGAAGGTTCATTTTTTGGAATGAGTGAAGGACTTATTATAGCTTGATGAATCCACCTAGACTAATGAATCATCAAGCATATGAGAGATACAAAGAGTCCTCGCTACAAATACTCTCTCCAAAACAAATTTCTCTTACAAAATATACCTTCGCAAAATAAACTCTCTCAAGATAGGAGGTATTCAAAAAAGTATAACAGAGAACACTTAGAAAATATATGCAAGAGCTGCCAAACAAATCAGCCAAGGGGGCCTTAAAATAGACCTAGGCAAGACACGCTTGCAGGCGCAATGATGTTATTAGCGGGCACGATTAAGCGTGCATGCAGAGTTGCTTTTGCTGACTCTTTGCTACTTCTTCCTTCCTCAATTTTGGTCATGCTTTCTCATGCTTTGTCAATCTTTTTCAAAAAGCCTTCACATGCTTAGTGGAATGACAACTAATCTTCCACGAATACAAGCGAAAAGAAATGTTAATTGCAATAAAAAAATATTTACCCTACCTTTGATATCCATCAATGTAATAAAAAAAATGTTAATTGCAACAAATCTTCCATGAATACAAACAAAATCTTTCGCAATCTTTAGCCTTCTTTTGGGCTGCAAAATGTCAAAATTCACACATGATTGTCCATCAAGTTGACATCAAGATTGCCAAAGAAGATTCACAATTTTTTTACACATGTGAAGCTCTATCTCTTCAACCATGTTTTGCCAATAAAATTTTTAGACAAATAACCACCTTTTGCATACATTTTCCATCCAATCTTTTGACCATCTTTCCACAAAATCTTCAAATTGATTATTTTACAAAATTTGACTATGTAGATGGGTCCAGAATGGTCCAAATTTTTGGAAACCACTATTTGATCATCAAAATCAACCTTTAAATGGCTCAAATCTAGCCAAAACAATTTTGATGGTTTAGATCAACGGTTGCAACTCAATTTCAAAACATGGAGTGATCCCTCTTGATTTCCGTACAAGTGACGTCACGATGACATCATTGTGCATCAACGACTTGGCGGCTCACGGCTTTGATGGCTCAATGACTTGGCTTAGAGTTGTTGAATTTGTGACCCACAAAGCACAGAATAATTTCTTCTTAAGGTCTTTACAGCTCCAGAATTCTGCAAGATGACGAGTGTTATGTACACACTTAACTTCTTGGCAGTCGTATGGGTTCATTCGTACTCCGTTTGAGCCATTCTTTATACTGTCAGAATCTTCTTGATGAGTACTTCAATTTGGTATATTCAAAATTGAATTTTGACAACTTCAAAAAATCTCAATTTTTGGATGTCGCAATTATCGGTGAACTTCGGTTATTTCTTGGCTCTTCTGGTTGATGGGTCTGGACTCCTCTATTGACACGAACCATCTGGTATGTGTAGATCTTGATTTCGACACCTTTGAAATTTGGAAAAATTTGAACCCGTACTCTGTTTTTTGAAAATTGGCCCCGAACTAGCCCTGATTTTACTTCTTTGGATCATCCTGACTTTGATACCACCTAGAATCTACACAAAATTATTATAAAAAACTAAGGGCTCTCGGCCAGACGAATAATCTACTATGAAAGAAAGGTAATACAAGAGATCTCTTACAAAGGCCAATCTAGGTACACGAGTCCACTCACCGGCACACAACTTTTCTCACTCTACAGGTACCTCCGCATTCTCCACTGGATATCTGCTACGGTTGTCATATCGCCACGATGCCAATGATTCCGGAATCCACCGAAACTTACAATCTTGGAATCCACCAAGAAGGTTCACTTTTGAAATATGTAAAGAACTTGCTACAGCTTGATGATTATATATTTGAAGCTCCTAAATGCTAATGAATCATCAAGCAAACATGAGAGTATTACAAATGAAACCTCACTACAAAGTTCACTCTCAAAATAAACAAAATCTTAAAAACTATACTTTCTAAAAAATATTTTTCTCAAAAATAATTCTCACTTAAAATAATCTCTCTTAAGATCGGAAATATCCATAAGATCTTTTGAGCGAATACTTAAAAAAATATATATGAGATGCAAAACAATTCAGCAAGGGATCCTTTAAATAGGCCAAAAGCAAGACGTCATTACGGATGCTATGCTTCTGTTAGCGGGCGTGAATAAGGAACATCAACACATGCATGCTTAGTGGCTTTTGTTGACTTTTTTTTTTTGCTTCATCTTCCTTCCAAAATTCTAACCATGTTCTGGCTCCTTAGCATACAAACAACCCGAAGACTCAGCACATGCCCGTATGCAAGATACAATCATCACACAGATTGTATTTTTACTAAACAAAAACAACAAAAAGTTAGCCTAAGACTCATCACTTGTACATTTTGCACTATTTTCTTATCTATTCTTCATGCTTTCTAAATCAAGCCTCCTAACAAACAACCATCAACCCATTTTCTTTTGACTAAAATAAACAAATTGACACCATTTTTGATTTATTATGTTCACACTTTGTCTACCATGATCAATACCTTCACATGCTTTCACCTGCAAATTATTGCTTTGATTGCCTCAAGAAATTAAACCAAAATTTCAAGTGGAATTAATTAGAAAGATAGGAAAAATAATAATAACATCAAAAATAACTTGAATCAATAATTAAAATAAGTTTGTCAAAAGAGCTATTGCCAAAACATAGAATCTTTAGGATAAAAATTCTAACAATCTCCCCTTTTGGCAATGCCGGGACAAAACTTCATAAACCATTCCTGGACACGACCTAAAGATTCAAGCAACAAATATGGCAAAAGAGATTAAACTAAAATCACGCTTGGATCTTTAGAATGGGAGGATTTATACCCCTCTCCCACTTTCATTAGTGGTATTAGAGTTTCTAAAGAAAATTTTCTTAATTAATTTTCAACAGTGGTATCAGAGCATACCACCAACAGTGGTATTGTCAGAGGCTTGGCAGCTCGCGGCTTTGACGACTCAGCTCAGCTTGGCAGCTCGATGATTCATCTCAAACTTGTTAAATTTGTGGCTAGTTCATGGAAGAGGCTGTTGGAGAATTCAAGAAGAGAAGAACAAATTAGAATTTTTTAGAGAGTTGAAGTTTCATCACTGTGCAAATGGAGGCTGCAAAGTTCAAGTTGAAGAAGATAGTCTAGAATGAAGAAGAGGTTTCTGCAGGGAGGAGTTCAATTTGTTTTTGGTTTGCTGTTGTTATTGTGTTCAGATTGTAGAATTAGCCTATAAATAGATGTGTTGTGTGATTGTGTTAGATAGAGTAGGAGAAATAAATATCTCTAGTGAAAGATATCTAAGAGAGTTTAGAGAGTTTTAGAGAGTATACATAGAGTTGCTCTGTTTGTGAGTTGTTTGAGTTTGACTGAATAAAAGGAGTGTTTGTTCAATTAATTCCTCTCTTTGTGAATCATACATTTATTTATACCCCTCTTGCACTTTCAACAGCGGTATCAGAGCATACTACCAATAGCGATATCAGAGCATCCTTTCAACAGTGGTATCAAAGCTTCTAAAGGAAATTTTCATAATTAATTTCTAATAGTGACTCCAATCAAAAATTAAGCAACCATGATCAATATAGAGAAGACAGAGTAAAACAAACATCCACGACAAAAATATTTTTTACATGAAAAAATGACAATTGGAATCCACACCAATTTGTGACAAAAAATCACAGCCTCTCGGCCAAATGAATAATCCACTGTGTGATTGATACCTAAATATTACACATTAAACCTGCTAATATACACTTTATTAGTCTAATTATTTGTATTATTTTATAATTTTGTATGATTTTAAGTGTTTGTATATATTTTGTGTGCTTGTATATAAATTATTGTAAATAATATATTTTATATTAATTTATTAACTAATAAAATAATAAATAAAAAAAGTAAAGCAAAATGGTGCGGTTGGCACCATCAGATAATCAACTTTCATTATAATAAAAAGAAAGAATAATAAAATAAAAATAAAATGAAAAGAAAAGGTGGTCTGCCACAGAATGCTTTCTGATGCACTAATTCACACCCATACCACTTTCATCAATTTTCATTCTTTTAATTAATATTTTATTCATTTGTTTTGCAACATCTTCTCCTATAAAAAGAGAGCAACATTTAGGGTAGAAGGCATAGAGGGAAGGGCACCATTTAATTTATATTTGAATGTAAGATTTTATTTTATTTTATTGGTTATTTTATTTGGAAAAGTATCTTATTTTGTATAATTCTTTGATTTATCGTTAACTCCGGGTATGGTGAATGCATACAATTCCATGCGAATTAAATTACCAATTTTGACATGTTAAACCAATCATGTTTTTATGAAATAATATTTTGGAAAATATTTTTCACGAACTAAATATTGTTAAACTTTCTGATTGGGTTCAACTTTCGTATGAATCTCAATTGAGTTATAAAATTAGAATTTTTGGCAAACACCATTTAACTTGTTGTGTGAATCTCCAAACCTTAGTCTCATCAAATTTTTTTATAAACAACAACATTAAATCTTCTGTGACCAACTCAAACTCAGCATCAAACCAAAATTCCATACTCTTTAGACTTGTACAACAAATCCCTGTGGAAATCACCTTGGGAGTTCCGAGAATTACAGAAAGGTAGTACAAGAGATCTCTTACAAAGGCTAATCCAGACTTCAAGAGAGAGAAAAAATATTGGTCTTGTATTTAGGGTTGCATTTAGGGGAAGAAAAATACTGAGAATGTGTTTTTTGGAGTCCTCAAATCGCAAGCGCGATATTCTGGGTCACGGGCACGATGAGGCATGCTGGCCTGGTAGCTTTTGCAAACTTTAGTTGTTGTTTTTCTTCAATGATTTCCTCCACAATTTCGGCTACGCATTGACAATCATTCCCCAAATGAGAAGCCATCTTTCGGACATGCTTTACAAATGGAATGCTTTCCAGGTTGCACATTTTGATAAAAACAACTTTAGCCAATTTATTTTGACTCACTTAGCCACCAAGCCTTTTCTTTTCTCTTTTGCCACCAAGCTTTTTCTTTTATCTTTTGTTGTAGCACTCGTGTCATTTAAACTATTGGAGAGTGTATTTAATTCATATATTTTTCACTTGGGTAGTCTTTGGAGTTGTTGTATTTTGGTTTTGGAGGAGTACAATTCGATTAAGACTTGTTGGGATTGTTCGTTCGCACTTGTTTTTGTTGAAAAGTTCTTTGGAAACTTGGAAATTTTGTTCTGGTGTCGACACTAGTTTTCCTCGGGGTTGACACCACCTTGCTACCCTGCTCTTAGTGTCTTTGTTGGTTTTTGGGGTCGACACCCTGAGTTCCTAAGGTCGACCCTTCCCTTGCTGTCTTGTTGTGGTTGTCTATTGAAAAATAGGGTCGACACCTTGAGTTCCTAGGGTCGACCCTTGTTTGCTGCACACATTGGTGTCTTAGCTTTTCTTCTTGAGAGTCAACACCACTGTCTTGAGGGTCGATCCCTGTGAGTTAATTTCAAAATTTTTGGTTCTTTTTTGGGCTCTACTTTTTGGGGGTTTGACTTATTCTTTTCTTTGATTTTAGGGCTATTATTCTACCACTATAAATAGATCCAAACACATTTTTCTCATTCACTTTTTCTTCTCTCTCTCTCTCTACCTTCTTTGTTTGAACTGCGAATCCCTCTCTCTCTCTCTCTCAGAGACTTAACTTTTCTTACATAGATCTCTAGATCTACTTGGTTACAGACATCTTTTCACCATGGTCCTTTGAGAAAGATTGTAGATCTCGCCAAGGGCTTTCTTTTGATCTGAGAGTTTCGTGGCTTCATCGACTTTGAGTTTTTTCGAGTTGTCCTCTTTGCTTCAAGAGGTAGGTGTAGTTTGCTTTTCGTGCTTCTCGGAGGGGTTTAGTCTCCTTGGATACGATAGCCCTACAGTTCGAACTCCCGTGGTTCTAAATCTGAATTCACAAGTGCAATGTGAAATAGATAAACACAAATGAGTCCAAACCTGACAAATCTATTGGAAAATCGATTTTGAATAAAAAATGCCAAAAATGAATTGCATTGCCAGACTTCAGAGTCGCCACCTAAATATTTTTGAAAAATTTAGGAAACTCGTGACTTGTGCCAAAGGCCATTAGTCCGTCATCAACAAGGTGTCTCAGCTCAGGAACTTAGATATGAGAGGGGAAGGGCATGAATTGAGCACCCCACTCACCCAATCAAAGATCGACCTCTATTAATCATGATGTGATTTTTATTTACATTAAATGCTCTTGTTTTTATTTACACAAGTATAGACTATCTCACCTAATTTGGAATATTTTGATTTCTTGTTTGTTTTGAAAAGTGTTTGAATATGTACCACTTGAAAAAGTGATCTCATATGTGCATTAATCAAATCATCCCAACTTAAGAGAAAAAAAACCCTTCATCCACTGGCATTCAAACATGTATATCAACTAAACACTTAGACTCATGGTACACATGCTTGATATGGCAACACGAGCATACATGCAATATGCTAAAGTAGGAAATGCTCAACTAGGAAATGCTCAACTAGTACTCCGAGGCAAGCCAAAAGAAATAAAACAATTAGAAAAATGCATGCTCTAATATGCAACCCATACAAAATGCAACTACTAGGTTCGGCTACTAGCATGGATATGAGCCAACTCAAGGCATGCGACAAAGCACATATTTGAATAAGGAATTTGAAATTGACATTGATTAGTATGATGAGCCGAACCCTTATGCATGCAGGATGAATGGATGCAAGTCACGGAAAATGCTAATTAAAACATGATGCTATACAACCACAGTAAGCGGATAAATAAAAGAGACAAAGAAATAGGGGTTGGAAGACATACACACATTATTACATATTTATCCTCGCACAGGAGGGTCCAAATGTCCAAGTGCCCGAATTAACTACTTATTGCAAATCCAAATGAATAATGAATAACTACCTATCTAATTTATTACAACAATAATATTACAATAATATATGTAAAGTATGCACAAGGTTCGTATGCGCCTCGATGAAGGCAACCCTTAGAAACTGCACTGTTTGCCTCCTTGGAAACTGTTCTGTTTTACCCCAGCCACTGCTCTGTGTTTCAGCCAAAAGTGCTTTGTTTACCATACATTGGAACTTGGCCAACCCCCAATGAGGCCCAACCGAGCCCAAAAACATCCGGTCGTGCCCTAATTTCTTGTAGAAAACTATTTTTACGCTCTGAGGTGAAAACATTACTGACAGAGCATTCCTAAGCCATGTTTGTCCCTTCTTCTCTTCTCTGTCATTAAGGTACTCAAGAGAGGAGCGGGTTTGGTTCCCAAACCATCAATGGTTGCAAGTTGATTGCATGATGGTTTTGGACACGTTTACACAAAAACTTAATAAATGCAATGAAAAACAACCACACATCCTTCCTATCATAAAGTACTTCAAGGGGGGGAGGTAGATACGCTTTAAGAATCATCAAACACCATGGACAAGTATGCAATGACTCTAGAAACGACGGATTTGGTATAACGTCTGACCAAATCCAACCAATTTTATTAGTCCTTTTTACGTCGGTTTCAATCGATTTTAAACCGATTTGATTAGTCTTTTTTTATCTTACTTTTCCATTCCTTAATCGTTTTGTCCAAGAGTGAGTGTTATGTCCACTAAGTGCAAAAGCAATAAAGATGAACAAGTATCGACTTAACTCGAGAAATGAGCCTTTCAAGCCCTTTTCTTCGGGGGAAATTACAAAGGAGGAATGAAACTTGTTTAGAAGCGATAATGGATTCCAAGTCAAACCCAAAATGAGCGATAATGATTAGTCAAACTCAAAAGAGCAACAATGACATTGCCAAACCCATATTGAGCTATAAGGACTCTAAACCCAAACTTGATAACAAGCTACAATCAGACCTTTCTTTGTGATTTCCAAGGTCCTAACTAGAAAGCTAGTCCCTTAGAAGTAAATACACTGGTGATAAAGAGGAATGACAAACAAAAGGTTGTGTTTAGAATAAGAGAGATGTGATGCCTTCGTAATAAACCTCTGAAGAGATTAAACCATTAAGCATAGAAAGTCTCTTTCTTATGCTTGAACGACAACCCTTTGTTAAACAAAACACTTTAATCACCAAAAAAAAAAAAAGAATGGAGGGAGATTGCAGAGATGATTATTCAAAGTTCATTGTTATAAAAGTGGGACTGTTTACATGAAAATCAGGCAAGAAATATATCAACTCAAATGACTCGATGTCTAAGGCCTAAACAACCAAAGCTATGATGACTTACAACACTACACACTTGATATTCAAAGCATAAACTATTTAAATGAATTGAACAGCCCCCTAAAATGTAAAAAATAGTTCCTAAAATCAGGTTAAAAGGGCACAAGAGGTAGCCAGAAATGAGAAGATTCAAAGCTAGTAAGCAAGACCAAGAAAGGGTGGATAAGCCCTCCATTTTTGGGACTTCTAAACCATATTTTTCAGCCTTTGAAAACTCTGAAATCAATATTTGGACCAAAGAAAAGAGTGGGAAAACAAAGGGTATGAGCTATGGGATAAGGCTTAAGGAAGGGTGATAAGCCCCTCCACCTTTGGTAGCTCTTTAACCCCAAGTTTCAGCACTTAGAATGGATCCAAAATGGTATGAAAACATAATAAAAAGGTGGAAAAACATTGAAATGAAAGCAAGGAAAAAGGTAGCACGCTTACACCTCTTAAAGAGAGAATGCTTATGTTGTAAACCCAACTTGATCCTAAGGCACTCTCAAGTCTGAATTATGGTACCAAAGTCTCAACCAAAGCTCCAAGTCTAAGCTCTAATGGTGTATATGGTGTATGTATATAGTTCAAGGATGGTAAGATAGCTCAAAGATAACTTGCACGGGAAGAAGGTGCTCTCAAAGGTCTTTTAGACTCTTTGAAATTTTTCTAACCCTCAAAATAGAGGTCTGAGGTTGTATTTATAGAATTTAAGGCAAATAGGTCATAAATATCTTTAAAAATAGACAGCTGGTGAATTACCGCCCAGAATAGTGGTTATCTTCCAAAAGGCACGGACAAGCTCTAATGGACACGGTTGGCTCCAAATGAGGCATGGCTAGGCTCCAATGTGGTTCCCCTATTTCTCTATTTCAGTTTCCAAGCAGGTTGCCCCAATGTTCAAAAATAGTTTTCTGAGGTAAAAACACCTTGGGTAGGGAGGGTTGGGATTGTTTAGAGCCTGAATTCGAATTCCTTTGTTAAGAATTTAAACCACTTATACAATGTAACCTTCAGCATTGAGTACTCGGAATAAAGCACCCATGTCTTGCGGGTGGTCAAAAATGGGGTGTCTACAGTTGCCCCTCTTTGATAGAGCTCAGTACGTCATGAAATGATGCAAGTAAATGTCAAAGCCCAAAGGCGACCCATTTGACGAGGCCGTAAGACTTGGGCAAATAAACAAAACGCAGATGCAGTTGGTTGAACCCGAGGGTTGCCTACGTATCCCTTTTCAAGGAATCAAACTTGCGCAGTTCAAGGGCAGGATACAAAATGATATACAATGCGATGCATTTGAAAGTTGGACTTATACGCTTCGCGAAGCAGGTTACTTTTGAAAAAAAAAAACTGAGCATGCAAAATGATGCGATAAGCAGTAATAAAGTAAAAGCACAAATAAGAAGTCCCCAAAACAAACCTAACTGTGCCTTGCACAAAAAGGAATAAGTAATTAGCAAGATGGTGCAACCGACAAACGTGTCTGTCCGCATTGCATACGGAGAGAAAAGGAAAATTGCAACCAAGAGAAAATCAACAACCTAACGCATCTCACGCAAAAGGAGGTAAAGGTATGAGGTAAAGGTGCTGTGAACAACAAGCGCACTTCATGTTTTTAACTGAGTGAATTAACTTCAAGCGCGTCTCACACGAAAGGAGGAACAATGGTGCGAACAACAGGCACACCTGATGTTTTTAACTGAGTGAATCAATCTGAGCGCGTCCCACACGAAAGGAGGAAAGATGGTGTGAACAACAGGCACACCTGATGTTTTTAACCGAGTGAATCAACTCCGAGCGCATGTCATGCAAAGGGAGGAAAGATGGTGTGAACAACAGGCGCACTTGATGTTTTTAACTGAGTGAATCAACTCCGAGCGCGTCTCATGCGAGAGGAGGAAAGATGGTGCGAACAACAGGCGCACCTGATATTTTTAACCAAGTGAATCAACTCCGAGCGCGTCTCACATGAAAGGAGGAAATCGAATCAACAAAAGAGCAAATGAATTTTTGGAACTCGATGCAGCGATATTGCCCCATCTCGGGAAGGTCTCAAAGAATGAAGCTCACAGAGACCAACCAAAAAAAGATGCACAAATCAAAACGGTGCTCGAATTAATAATATGAAATCAATCCTGCCGATTTTCATTGGAAAATGGGCCTAATATGGAATAAACATACCTCAAAAAATGATATAAAGAGATAAATGCAATTTCCAGAACAAATTATGAAATAAACAAAACACAAAACAACAAAAAGAACAAAACTCCCTCTTTCTCTTCTTCTATTCTCCTCTTTTATTCTTTTTTTTTTTTCCTTTTTCTTTTCATTTCCTTTTGTCTCTGTTTTTCTTTTTTGTCCTCTCTGTTTTTTTTTCCTTTTTTTCCTTCTTTTTCTTCTATCTTTTTCTCTTTTCTTGTATTTTTTTTCCTTGTTTTCTTTCATTTTTGTTATTTTCTTCTTTTTCTATTTTTTTTCTTTGTTTTCTTTTACTTTTTGAATTGGGGGCCACCCAGAGTTGAAATAAGAAAAACAAACAAATTGTGTTGCACTTGAGACTGGTCGGACCTAAATGAAGCACAGCCAGGCTCCAATAGAGCCGGTCGGGTAGCGATGGCGATAGAGGGCAGTTCGATAAAACTATGAGCTATGGCTAATTTAAACACAAACCAACCCTTATTTCGCACACACCCAAGGTCGAAAACCCTCTCTCTCTCTATTCCTAAGCTCCTCCTCTCTCTAGATTTTCCCTCTCCTCGCATTACCCAACAACCCTCACATTCATTCCTCTATATTTTGAACCGATTAGAATTGGTTTTGGCGGGGTTTTGGGATATTCCTTTGTTTTTTCTTGGTTTCTCACGTGTTTGCTCGGGTTTTACCCACCCTCTCTTGATTTTCACATTCTCCCTTTATTTTCTCTCTCTCTTAGGGTTTATATTTGGGGTTTTTCACACAAACTCTCTCACCCACACATTTTTCCTCATTTCCCCTCTATGGCTAGTGACAAAGTTCCATTTTGGACCTTGCCGTGGGTATTGGTGCTATCCTTGGTGAGGACTTGGCAGCCGAGGATGTTCTCCCTCCTGTACCTGAGCCTGAGTTGCTTCCTTTTGCCGTTAGGCCTTTTGATCCAGCCACCTACGAGCCGCGTACATACGCCTTGATTCTCGGCAGTATTCTGAGATTTGAGGGTCTCATCTCAGGGATTGACAATGATGTCCTGTTGCGAGAGCCCGCGGAGCACTTATCTGCTGACGCCTTCACGGTAAGAAACCATTCTAGTTTGTTTTCTGTTTGGAAAATGTTTAGTCAAAAATCATACAAGTGTTAACAACATGTTCTCTGCCCCGGTTATGGCCAGGAGGATGGGTGGCTATGGGACTGTTTCTGGCCCTCGGCACTGGTATGAGAGGCTTCCTCCGGAGGTCTGCACTATAGTCGATGATGCCGGCTTTGGGAATTTTTGCTCAGGACTCATACAGATGAGTCCTTCTAGGATGGTTGGGACACCACCAACTTCTTCCACTTCTCATTGATCGGGGAGCTGACCCTAACCCTATATGACTTTTCGATGCTCACAGGCTTGGGGGTAGGAGTTGGCGACTCGATCCCATTTGACCCTAATATGATTGAGTAGAGAGCTGCGCAACTTTACCTTCTTGGAGCGATCCCCGATGCGACAGGACACGGGGATGGTAAGCTATAGTTGGTTCTTGGATCATTTCTCTTCCCTCTAGCCGGTTACTCCAGATGAGATTGCACAGTACGTTCGCAGGTTCCTCATGTATCTCCTCGGTACTACCCTGATTGTGGACAGGAAGAATATCGTAGGACTTTACTTTCTGGGAGCGCTAGTGCACCTATCGCCGGTGGAGGAGTATGATTGGGGTGGTGCCAGCCTAGCCACCCTCTACTACTATATGAGCTCGATATCTTGCCAAAAGGCAAACTCACTTGGTGGATACTTGAGAGTTTGGGAGGTACACCTTTACACTTCTTTTTCTGTTTTGCTATAAACCATGCTTTCTGCTTTGCACTTTCTGTTTTTATTTGCTTCATTTGTCCACTTTATTCATAAAATTGTTTTCCTATTACAGCTGTGGGTTTACACATATTTCACATCTATTGCCCTTGTTCCAATGCGGCCCATTGAGTTGTCTGTGCCCCGCTCTAGGTACTAATACTCCAGATTGGAACGCCGGAGACGCGCGGATCGTGACTTTGCCTACTTTCGCCGCTTCTTTGATACAGTCACCACAGAGAGGGTAACAAAACGTCACACTGATCTCTTATTTTTTTGCTACTTTTACTGCTTTCATATTGTTCAACCCTTGATATCATATATTTGATTGCAGATTGACTGGCACCCTTGGGCGGGCATTCCTCAGGCATCGATGGTGACTGCATGGAATGCCTCCACTATGCGAATTTTGTTTGAGGGTCCTTTCGGCAGGGCCTATTACTTAGGAGAGAGGCTTATTCGTCGACTTAGGGCAGAGCCGATCCTGACGTTCCACATCCCACTCCTCTGGGCATGAGGATCGTTGATGGTCTTCATAATGGACACCAGATTGACCACCTTATGTTGGAGGAGGACGATAATTTAAATCATGAAGGTGGCAACTTCATTACATTCTTGCAGAGCCATGTGATGGCTTCTCTTACCAGGGGTGTGGTTCGTGTGCTCCCTGTTGTTACTGCTGTCGCCGCTGCTAGAGTTATTCCCGTGATAGCTCCCATTACTGGGCTTCCGGCGATTCCCACTGAGGTCGTATACATGCGAACAGATGGGGTGATTGAGCATATCCCTTTTGATCATATTGAGGAGAGGGATAGGAGGTTGGTGATTGCTCCTGATGTTGCAGAGGTAAACACTTCTTCTTTGTATCTGCCCACCGTACTTCACATTTTTGTTCTATCTACTCATGCATTCTCTCACTTACATGTGCCCATGAAGTATGTTGATGATCTCTTGCAGATTGTTGACCGTCTACTTCTCATGGTGTGGAGGAGACAAACTGCCTTGGCTACTTATGGGATCGAGGTACACTTACCCACTCTCTCCATTGTCGAATACTTTGCAATTCATTCATTCTCCGGTCTGGATATACTTTGATATCTTGTTCACAATTCTGCTGTATTTGTTTTGCCACCCTGTATCTTTTCAGCTTGAGTCGGCACCAACTATATCCATAGGACCTCCTCCGACTAGAGGGAGAAGAGAGAGACGAGCCCCAGTGAGAAGTAGAGGGCGAGCTGACCATGGCAGACATGGTAGAGGTAGAGCGAAACAGTACTCACCTTCTTCAGAGGAGTCTTTTGATGAGCATGCTGAGTACACTACCTTTGAGGATGAGGGGGATGTTGCCGACATCCAATCCAGCGGTGCCAGTGATGATAGTGATACGCCTCCTCCACGGCCGAGGATGAAGAGGGCCAGGATGGGTTGATTTTTCTCTTTTCTTTTCTTTTCTTCTTTTGCTTTGTAGTTAGGAACTAAGTAGTTCAGATAGACCTTCTTTTGTTTTTTTTTTTTTGAAAACTTTTTCTTTTGCTTTTTCTTTTGTAAAACAATGATCGGAGTAAACCCAAAAGTTTATGAAAAGAAAGATTTTGATGGTTTCCTTTGCGTAATATGTGATGAATGGCGTAACCCTTTCATACAACACTCATAAGACTTCTAGAACAGTGAATGCTCGCTCTTGAATTCATTCTTGAATCGGATAAAAAACCGACAACCAGACAAAATGCAAAATACAACTTGATAATGGGAAAACAAAATTAAAACAACCTAAAAAAAAAACCCAACAACACTTGATGCAAACAAGGCAAAACTCAACACATAGCCATAGTGAACCAAGGCAATAATCAATCTTCTTATGCAGTGTATCTGTTCTGGGCAGATATTTAGACCCAGCCGAGTCCAAATAAACACGGTCGGGCCCCAATAAGGCACGACTGGGCCCCAATAAGGCACGGCCGGGTCCAAAAAGGATGTTGGTCAGTGTGATATAGCTGTCAAGCACTACTCTTTCTAAAACTCTATAAAAGGTGCTCCTATGCTGTTTTTTTAGCAGAATAACAAGTCTCTAATATTTTGCTCCCCAGATGGAGATTTCAGACCACAATAGGCTCGGGGATTGGATAGCCACTTTGGATGGCTTGAAAAAGGTGAATTTCTATGGTTTTGGCATAAACGCTCTTTTTTCTTTAAGCCGTACCTCGCTTTGTTTTTTGTTCCTCCATGCCGCCATTCAATGTTGGGACCCAGCTACACACGTATTTCGTTTCGGAGCAGAAGAAATGTGTCCAACTCTCGAAGAGTTTTAGGCTTTAATGGAATCTCAGCATGATAAGGAAATTATGCCATAACCCTATTTTGGCCTTGCATGGGCACTTGGACGGGTGTGTGGGCTCACTTTACACGAGGCTCGATCCTTGGCTCATGACGGGGAACTAGATATATCTAGCTTGATTCATCGGTTTTCCGATATTGGAGATAGGGGTGACTTTCTCTAGCGAGGTTATCGTCAACATGCCCTCTGCTTATGCTTACTCGCGCACTTCCTTCTTGCCCCTTGTTTTGGTGGAGCTAGCATTAGGTTGATCAAGTGGCCCAATGCTTGAAGGAGGGTAAGAGTTGCATGGGTTTGGACGCTTTCTATAGGGGAGAGACCACTTGGTTTGTAGGGAGTCCACTGCTTCTCCATGTATTGTTTCCCACCCTTCTTATTTATGATACTCACATCACTTGGCACCCATTCTCTATTTTTCCTTGATGCCCTTTTCTTCATTTTCTCTCAACGCATATCTCTCTATTCTTTACTTTCTCTTATTTTTATCCCTTCCTAGGCGGGGTTGATGGATAAGCTGAAAGTGGTAGACCATTGTCCGGCATATTCGCCTAGAGCTTACTTCTTCCGCTAGCGGCTAGTGGACTTCCATTTAGAGGGATCGTTGTGCAACTAGATGTGCAGTAGATCTGTGGCAGACATCGCTTGGCGTTGCCCTTGGCTTAATGTGACTGAGATAAGCTATAGCATGTCCCGACAGCTGGCTATATAGTTAACTAGCCTAACACACTGTGTGTTCTATTTTCCATTTAGGTTCAGACGCCAGTTTGGACATGATCAGACCTACCCAGAGGAAGGGGTGGAATACCCGGCTCAATTTCCTGTTTGTGGTTCGCACTTGACTCGGTACCTCACTGCTTGGAGGATGAGAGAACTTTTGGTCCCTGCCCCTAGCTTCAGTTACGCCGTTCTAGCGAGTGCATGGCTTGGCTTGAAGACGAGGCACAGGTTGGGCCATCTTTGGCTGTAGAGACCTCCACAAGTGCAAGCAAAAGACATAGGACCACCTGACTTATCTATGTCCCTAGTTTATTACTTTGTCTTTTCTTTTTAAGTTTTTATGATGTAAAAGAAACTTTGATTTAATCAGAGAGTTGGAAAATGTACTTGTGTTGAAATCAATGGAATTAAAGTTGTGAACATTGAAAATTTTCCTTTTTGGTCTAAAGAATGGTCTGTGTTGAAAAAAGGTAAAATTTTGACAAAATCAACCTCATTAAAATTTTTCAAAATAATTTTCAAAAATGGTCACCACCTGACACACATGGAATCAGTCCTTAAGATGTACAACCCTAAAGCAGAATATCATAATTGTTCAGAACTGCATTCAACATCACTACTTTCTTTTGCAATTGACCCTTTCGCCAAATGGAGGTAAAACAACCCAGAGAATAGATAATGGAAAAAGATGGCTCGATTAAACAAATGAACAGGACAATTGGGTAGGAGATGGTTATGGCCAAACTTTGGGATGAAGTTTCCTACGTATCCCAAAGCTGGAAATCAGGCCTTACGTAGTTCGGTTTAGGTACACTCTAGTATTAACACTCTCCTTTTGCACTCAAACTTTTGCCAAAGTCGTCCTTTTGGGTTTTCAACCTTGCGAGCTTAGTTTTTCTTTGTCTCTAATTTTTCATGCTCTAACTTTTGCCTAGGTCGTCCTTTCGGGTTTTCAGCCTAGCGAGCCTCTCAGGGATAGTATTTCTTTAACTTGTCCATGTTGATCGGCTATGAAAACTCCAAACCATCTAAATCCATAAGGATAATTGTTCCACCTGACCAAATAGATTTGATGATGTAAGGACCAATCCAATTGGGTTTGAACTAGCCCCTAGGGTCATAGATGGGGGCTTGGTTGTCCTTGAGCACCATATATCCTTCTTTGAGATTTCTAGATTTGACTTTCTTATTGAAGGCCCTAGCAATTCTGCGTTGATACCCTTGGATGTGATATAATTACTTCAACCTTCTCTCGTCAGACAACATTAATTCTTAGACCCTGCTCTGCTACCAATCCGCCTCTGTTATCTGGCACTCAGCCATAATTCTTAGCAACGGTACTTCAATCTCAATTAGCATGAATTTGATATTTGTGGCATCGCCGAACAAAACTAATACAATCCTTCTCCATAGTTGACCAATAATAGCCTTGCTTGAGGATCTACCAAGCCAGCATCACACCATTCATGTGTGCTCCACATTCTCCTCCATGAGATGCTTCGACTCGTATTTTTCAACGCAGAGTTTGTGCATTCCCAAATGAGCTCTCTTAAACAGCTTATTTTCACAAATGATAAATTCGACGGTCGAACGCTGTATTTTTTGTTTATCTTTAGCATTTACCCCTAGTGGATACATATCCTTTTCCAGAAAATTTCAAATGTCATAATACCAGGGGTTTTTGTCTTGAACCTCACCCATTACGGCGATAGTTTCATACGCAGGCGTGTACTTCTGTTCAATGATGATCGGACGCATCTTGACTCCAAGTGGGATGTCCACCATGGAAGATAGAGTTGCTAATGCATCAGCAAATCGATTGTCCTCTCTTAGCAGATATGTGAATGTTAGTTTTCAAACCTCGGAATCAGGACATCGAGGGTTTGATGATAAATGTCACACCCTAAACTTGCCCGTAGAAGTTTGGGCATGACTAACTTGTAATGGACTCAAAATTCTCTCATTATATCATATGAGGCCAGAACGGAAGCAATTATCAATTTAAAACAACATCCATTGAGCAAATACTTATATGCCAGGATCACAAAATATTTCTTCAAACAGTCTAACACAAAAGAACATGCACATAAGAGACAGTTATTTGCATATATATACATATACAGACCCGTCCCCGCACCTGGGGATATAACAAAACATCAACAGTAAAGGATTTACATGTTTAGTTACACATGACAGAAGCTAGAGACCAAAGCTGAGTAATGGAAGGAACATTTCAAAAATGGATAATTCCACTGGAATGCCCGGGCACAACGGAGTGAGCAAAAACAGCTTGTCAGGCTGGACTAAGACTGACCTCCGGGTTGATCACCTACAGAGACAAACAAAACACGGAGTGAGCAAGGCTCAGTGAATAATAGTACTTTAAAGAATTCAAATGAATAAACTTGGGTGACAATGTATATAAGCGCACAAGTCGCAGATTTGATCTTTTTCAGTAAACATTTTCAAAACGGCCTTGGGCCCAATACTTATACAGAACGGCCTCCGGCCTAATATCATACAAAACGGCCTTAGGCCTAACATATCATACAGAACGGCCTTGGGCCCATATATCAACAGATTTCTGAACGTTAGAGGGTAGATGGTACATCGTCATGTACACCACCTCCCTTGGTCATAGACCATGAATTACAATTAATTCAAATCACATTATGGTTGGTGAGGCATCGACATGTCCTCACCCTCCTCTTCTTTAGTTCTGTCCACACTCGGTGGTTTATAACTGAACGGCCTCGGGCCCATCTTCAGCAAAGCAGAATGATCTCAGATTCATAAGGATATCATTATTCATGATGTACATAAATTGTCCAATTGTTCGTCATGAACTGACATAGTTAACTTACGAATAACAGAATGTTAACAATAACAGTTAACAGTAGACAAACTATATCACTATAGTACTATTACTTACAGTGCTGTAGCGGAGCGATAGTTCCTTCCAGTATGTGACCTACACACACATGTAGTTCAGAAATTAGTCTATTTTCCTTTTTAATCAATATCTGATTCATTCTGCTTTTAATAAATTTACAAGCATTTTAAAAGCATCAAATACAGATTTTAGCAATACCAGAGGGTCAAACAAGGAAAATGGAGCAGACAGAATTTTTCCACATGGGCTGCATGTGCGGAGGCCCTTCACTGCACGGGCGGGAAGGTGGGCCGCACGTGCGCCCTACACGTGCATATATTTCAGAATGCAACCTTCAAATTCCCCTATTTCCCGCACGTGCGGCTATGAGCCCCGCACATGCGGTCGTTATCCCTGTTTTGTGCAATCCGAAGCAAAACATTACCACAACTTGGTAAATACATAATAAGGCACAAAATAGGGGAAATTAATGCAATATAATGGCTCAACATCACCATAAACATGAATCACAAGTTTAATTAAGTTGCCATCAACTTCAATTTCACATACACAACTCAATCCTTCAAAGCTCCAATTATTTTGGTAATTAACTATACCCAACCCTCAAAGGATGGAGATGAGTTCAAACATGCAAAATAAAAGAGTAAGATGTAATTCCACTCCAAATAGCTCAATGTAACACAATTCACCCAAAGAATAAAAGATATCTCTCCAATTAATCAATTGACACACTCCCAACCTCAATGACAAACCCTAGTTTACACAATGTCAAGAAATTCTCACTTAAGTTAATTAGAGAGGTTATTCAAGGTGGATCTTACATACCTTGGCTCAAATCTTTACAAACCCTCTCAATTTCCCAATCCTCTTCCTTGTTGATCTTCTTCCCTCTTAGTTCTTCCTCTCTAACTCTCTCTCTCAGGAGATATTTTGTGTGTTGGCATTTTTGTCAAGTCAAGAATTTAAAGAAAGTTATATATAAAAGTTGATTAAAACAAAAATCAATCAGTTTAATCATTCCGAATCAAATTTTTACAAAAATGCATATTATGATCTAAAAATCATGCTGATCACAATTGTAAAGTCAATTTTAGATTATTAAGCTTCTAAGGCTTTCAATTACTGATCCAAACATCGCAATTGTAACAGATACTTTTCATAATTGACAGATATAATCTATAATCATAAGATTCATTCAATTAAACTTAATTTTCACGTGGAACTTCACATTAAACATCTAAATGCACATGGTAAGGGATTGAAAGCATACCAGAAAACATGTACGAGGGTCGGGTTATTACACTCTCCTCCCCCTTAAATAAGTTTGGTCCCTCAACTCTCGATTCCGTAGTTATTTCACTTGCCGATCCAGAATCCGAATTGGCTTTTCTTCATAAGTTAACTTATCATCCAACGCAATTTGATGGTAATCTATGACATGAGACAGGTTTGGGAGGTAACCTCGAAGCATAGATATGTGAAACAGATTATGTACTTGGTTCATACATGGTGGAAGGACAACTCGGAAAGCCACCGAACCCACCTTCTCCAGAACTTGGAATGGACCAACATATCGGGGTGTTAATTTACCCCTTTTCCCGAATCTTGGATGTCCCTTTATCGGAGTAACTTTTACAAAAACATGATTACCTACTTCAAATTCCAAATCTCTTCGTCGGCTATCTGCATAACTCTTTTGTCTACTTTAAGCGGTTCTTAGTCTTTCCCAAATGGTCTTAATCTTTTCAGTCGTTAACTATATAAGTTTAGGCCCAAATAGTGATCTATCTCCAACTTCGGCCCAACACATGGGGGAGCGACATGGTCTTCCATATAGTGCTTCATAAGGTGCCATTCCAATGCTCGAATGGTAACTGTTATTGTACGCAAACTCCACCAATGGTAGATGAGTTTCCCAACTTCCCTGGAAGTCTAGAATACACATTCGCAACATATCTTCCAAGGTTTGTACTGTTCTCTCGGATTGCCCATCCGTCTAAGGATGAAAAGCTGTGCCAAACTTTAACTCTATACCCATTGCTTCCTGTAGACTCTGCCAAAATCTTGACACAAATTTCGGATCCCTGTCCGACACAATTGAGATTGGAACACCATGGAGTCTTACAATTTCATTCACATAAATTACAGTAAGTTTATCCACGTTGTACTGAGTTTTCACAGGTAGAAAATGGGCGGATTTAGTTAACCGGTCTACAATGACCCATATAGAGTTCATATCCCGAGGAGTCCGTGGCAAGCCTACAACAAAATCCATAGTCAGATGTTCCTACTTCCACTCCGGGATTGGAAGGGGTTGTAGCAACCCTGCCGGTCTCTGATGCTCTACCTTTACTTGCTGACATTGTAAACATTTTGAAACGAATTCTGCAATTTCCTTCTTCATACTTGGCCACCAAAAATTTTGCTTTAAGTCCCGATACATCTTAGTACTCCCGGGATGTATAGAAAATCTTGAGGCATGTGCTTCTTCCATCAATTTCCGCTTAAGTTCTGACACATTGGGAACACATAATCTACCTTGAAATTTGAGCACTGAGGTTGCAAAATCGAATCCTGATCTTGGTTTTGTCGCTAACTCATCACATATCTTTTTCAAAGTTTCATCTTCCATCTGCCGTTGTTTAATTTTTTCAACTAGTGTCGGTTGGGCTGTCACTGCTGCTACCATGGCATTTCGTTCATGCATCACAAGGTCAATATCCATTCTTTCCAATTCAACTAATAACTCTTTTCGTTCCGTAAGCAAATTTGCCAAGTTTCCCATACCTTTCCGACTAAGTGCGTCTGTAACTGTATTGGCTTTACCGGGATGGTAATGGATCTGCAAGTCATAGTCTTTAATAAGTTCCAACCATCGTCGCTGCCGCATATTCAACTCCTTTTGGGTGAAGAGGTACTTGAGGCTCTTATAATCAGTGTAGACTTCACAGGTAGTACCATACAGATAGTGTCGCCATATCTTCAAAGCAAAAACTACCGCCGCTAGCTCAAGGTCACGTGTGGGATAAATCTTTTCATGGGGCCTAAGTTGTCGGGAAGCATAGGTGATAACTCTCCCATTTTGCATGAGTACACAACCAAGTCCTTTATAAGAAGCGTCACTGTAGATTACAAATCCTTCACTGTCAGACGGTAATGTCAGAACCGGTGCTGTAGTTAACTTCGTTTTCAATTCCTGGAAGGCAGATTCCCATTGTTCTAACCACTAAAACAAAACCCCTTCCGAGTCAATTGGGTAAGTGGCACAGTGATTTTGGAGAAATCTTTTACAAACCTCCGGTAGTATCCGGCTAATCCCAAGAAACTACACATCTCGGTCACATTAGTAGGGGTTGGCCAGTTTACGACCGCTTCAATCTTGTGTGGGTCAACCGAGACACCCTCCTTCGTTATCACATGTCCCAAGAATGCTGCTTCATGTAGCCAGAACTCATATTTCTTTAGCTTAGCATACAGCTTCTTGTCTCTGAGTGTTTGAAGAATTAAACGTAGATGGTTCTCATGAGCTTCCGCGTCTTTTGAATAAATAAGAATGTCGTCGATAAACACCACTACAAATTCATCCAAGTATGGCTTAAAAACACGATTCATGAGATCCATGAATGTTGCCGATGCATTGGTAACTCCAAAGGGCATAACCAAAAATTCGTAATGACCGTATCGGGTTCGAAAAGCTGTCTTCTCAACATCATCAGCTTTGACCTTTAGTTGGTGATACCCAAACCGTAAATCAATTTTTGAAATGAATTGCACCCCTTGTAGCTGATAAAACAAATCATCAATCCTGGGCAATGGGCACTTATTCCTGATTGTTACTTTGTTAAGTTCTTGATAATCTATACATAATTGAAGTGTGCCATCCTTCTTTTTCACAAACAGGACTGGTGCACCCCAAGGGGAAACGCTCGGGCGAATGAACCCTTTATCAAGCAAATCTTGCAATTGAATCTTCAATTCTTTCATTTTAATTGGTGACATCCTATACGGAGTTTTCGAAATGGGTTGAGTTCCTGGCACCACTTCAATTGTAAACTCTATTTCACGGTCTACTAACTCCCTAGTAATTCTTCCAGAAAAACATCCGAAAATTCACAGACAACCGGAATCATACTAGTACCTCCATTCATTGATTGCCCCTCTAAGACACTGCACAAATACCCCTGACACCCTTTTTGTAACAACTTACATGCTTTTACTGCAGAAATAAAATAAAGTGGAGAAATCACTCTATGCCCCTGAAAGGTAAATTCTGACTGTCCCGGAGGATGGAAACTGATTTGCTTCGTGGCACAATTAATTGTCGCTTGATGCTCATTTAACCAGTCCATTCCCAGAATAATATCGAAGCGAATCATGTCAAGAGGCAGCAGGTTGGCATATACCCGGATATCCCAAATTAGGAGTTCACAAGCAAAATAAACAGAAGTACAAACCATAGAATCCCCCAAAGGTGAAGACACACACAACACATAAGATAACAATTCCTCAGTTCTATCTAAATTTTGAGCAAATAATTTTTACACAAAGGAGTGAGTAGAACCAAAATCAAACAACACATGAGCAGAATGGCCATAAGCAGTAATTGTACCTGATACTACGGTGGCAGCATTTTGCACGTCACCCGGAACTAATGCAAATACTCTCCCTGTCTAGGGGTGTCTTTATTATTGACGGGCTTTGCAGCTGACTTGGTGTTGGGAGCTGGTGTAGACCCTGCTGAACTTGTAGTAGCTCTACTTCCATTTTGTTGATTCCTTTGAGGACAGTCCTTTACCAGATGGCCTGTTTCACCGCACCTAAAACATGCTCCAGTCAACCGATAGCAAGTCCCAGGATGCTTCTTTCCACAATCTGAACAAACGGGAGCTGAGTCTCGAGTAGGGGTGGAAGCACTAGAAGTTCCTGAATTCTGTTTCTTGTTTGGTGGGGTGGTTGATCCCGTTGATAGTTGAGTATTCTGCCTCTTTCCTTTCCACTCGGTAATCCGATTCTGAGCAGCAATGTTCCCCTCTGCCATGACAGCCCTCTCTAACACATCAACATATGTGGGTAGCTTCAACACATTGACGCGATCAAGGATGGCATTTTGTAATCCCCCCTCGAACTTCTGTGCCTTTTTGTAATCCGTATCCACCATGTGAGGTGCAAACTGGGCTAGTTCTGCGAATTGGGCTTCATACTCTGCAACAGTTTTGTTTCCTTGTCTGAGAGTCTCAAATTCAGTCACCTTCTTATCTCGCATAGACTGCGAAAAGTACTTGTCATAAAAGAGTTCCAGAAATCGGGTCCAGGTCAACCCTTGATGTTCAGTTCGTGTAAGCATCCACCACCTACGAGCTTCATCTTCTAGAGTGAAAGTCGCCAATTGTACCTTCTTGGCTTCAGTACATGGGAACACCTCAAATAGCTTCTCCATCCCCAATACCCACGCCTCGGCCTTCATCGGATCAATTCCCCTTTAAAAATTGGTGGCTTCATCTTCTTGACTTGTAAGAGTAATGGTTCGATCCTCAGCAAGGAAATCATGCACCACAGGTGGAGGTAACGGTGGCGGTGGTGGTTGTGGCTGCTGCTGTTGTTGTCATAGAGTCTCCGCCATTTCCATAATCATTCTTTCCATTATGTCTAACCGTACAGAAGTAGAGTCTTCCAGGTCTTCCATTCTTGTTCTCACGATGTTCTACATGACAATCAATTACAATGTACACAAGAGATATACAAATAGACATGGATAATAACCATTGCTGTTAGCAGATATTACATATACAAATAACGTTGTCATCAATCTTTTCATATGCATTAAGAATGTCATGCATGATGCCTAAGTCTTTTCTAGACATCCTAAAGCTCAATGGATTCGTGTGTGAGATAGCAACTCGTGCTCTGATACCACTTGTCATACCCCAAACTCGCCCCTAAAAGTTTGGGCATGACCGACTCGTAACAGACTCAAAATTCTCTAATTATATCATATGAGGCCAGAACGGAAGCAATTATCAATTTGAAACAACATCCATTGAGCGAATACTTATGTGCCAGGAACGCAAAATATTTCTTCAAACAGTCTAACACAAAAGAACATGCACATAAGAGACAGTTATTTGCACATATATACACATATACAGACCCGTCCCCGCACCTGGGGATATAACAAAACATCAACAGTAAAGGATTTACATGTTTAGTTACACATGACAAAAGCTAGAGACCAAAGCTGAGTAAAGGAAGGAACATTTCAAAAATGGGTAATTCCACTGGAATGCCCAGGCACAACGGAGTGAGCAAAAACAGCTTGTTAGGCTGGACTAAGACTGACCTCTGGGTTGATTACCTACAGAGACAGACAAAACACGGAGTGAGCAAGGCTCAGTGAATAATAGTACTTTAAAGAATTCAAATGAATAAACTTGGGTTACAACGTATATAAGCGCATAAGTCGCAGATTTGATCATTTTCAGTAAACATTTCCAAAACGGCCTTGGGCCCAATATTTATACAGAACGGCCTCCGGCCTAATATCATACAGAATGACCTTAGGCCTAACATAACATACAGAACGGCCTCGGCCCACATTTCATACAGAACGGCCTCGGGCCCATATATCAACAGATTTCTGAACGTTAGAGGGTAGATGGCACATCGTCATGTATACCACCTCCCTTGGTCATAGACCATGAATTACATTTAATTCAAATCACATTATGGTTGGTGAGGCATCGGCATGTCCTCACCCTCCTCTTCTTTAGTTCTGTCCACACTCGGTGGTTTATAACTGAATGGCCTCAGGCCCATCTTCAACAAAGCAGAATGATCTCAGATTCATAAGGATATCATTATTCATGATGTACATAAATTATCCAATTGTTCGTCATGAACTGACATAGTTAACTTACGAATAACAGAATGTTAACAATAATAGTTAACAGTAGACAAACTATATCACTATAGAACTATTACTCACAGTGCTGTGGCAGAATGATAGTTCCTTCTTGTATGTGACCTACACACACATGCAGTTCAGAAATTAGTCTATTTTACTTTTTAATCAATATCTGATTCGTTCCGCTTTTAATAAATTTACAAGCATTTTAAAAGCATCAAATACAGATTTTAGCAATACTAGAGGGTCAAACAAGGAAAATGGAGCAGACATAATTTTTCCACATGGGCCGCACCTACGGAAGCTCTTCGCCGCACGGGCAGGAAGGTGGAACGCACGTGCACCCTGCACGTGCATATATTTCAGAATGCAACCTTCAAATTTCCCTGTTTCCCGCACGTGCGGTCGTTATCCCTGTTTTGTGCAATCCGAAGCAAAACATTACCACAACTTGGTAAATACATAATAAGGCACAAAATAGGGGAAATTAATGCAATATAATGGCTCAACATCACCATAAACATGAATCACAAGTTTAATTAAGTTGCCATCAACTTCAATTTCACATACACAACTCAATCCTTCAAAGCTCCAATTATTTTGGTAATTAACTATACCCAACCCTCAAAGGATGAGGATGAGTTCAAACATGCAAAATAAAAGAGTAAGATATAATTCCACTCCAAATAGCTCAATGTAACACAATTCACCCAAAGAATAAAAGATATCTCTCCAATTAATCAATTGACACACTCCCAACCTCAATTACAAACCCTGGTTTACACAATGTCAAGAAATTCTCACTTAAGTTAATTAGAGAGGTTATTCAAGGTGGATCTTACATACCTTGGCTCAAATCTTTACAAACCCTCTCAATTTCCCAATCCTCTTCATTGTTGATCTTCTTTCCTCTTAGTTCTTTCTCTCTAACTCTCTCTCTCTCTCTCTCATGAGATATTTTGTGTGTTGGCATTTTTGTCAAGTCAAGAATTTAAAGAAAGTTATATATAAAAGTTGATTAAAACAAAAATCAATCAGTTTAATCATTCCGAATCAAATTTTTACAAAAATGCATATTATGATTTAAAAATCATGCTGATCACAATTATAAAGTCAATTTCAGATTATCAAGCTTCTAAGGCTTTCAATTACTGATCCAAACATCGCAATTGTAACAGATACTTTTCATAATTGACGGATATAATCTATAATCATAAGATTCATTCAATTAAACTTAATTTTCACATGCAACTTCACATTAAACATCTAAATGCACATGGTAAGGCACTGAAAGCATACCAGAAAACATGTACGAGGGTCTGGTTATTACAATAAATCTTCATATTCTCTTCCTCAACCCTCCAGTCTCTGTTGGATTGAGAAACAACCAAGTTCGAGTCCCCAATGACGTCCAACCTTATTGCTCCTAGTTCTAGGGCAGCTTCCAATCCAGTGATACACGTCTTGTATTTTGCTTTGTTGTTGGACACTTTGAATTGGAGTTTAAAGGCTAAGGGTATGTGGGAGTCATCAGGTGCTATCAGCAACACTCCTATCCTATAACCGTACTGATTAGATGCTCCATGAAACTACATTGTGTCGACACCCCATTTTTGACCGTGTGATAACCCTGTTCCATATTATGCTAATTGGTCCTTATTATGAATATGATTATGTGTTTGATATGATTTTGTGTGCCATTTATGTGAAAATATGTAGTTTTGAATTTCTATCTGTTCACCGTAGGAATATCTGTTTGATTATCTACTTTGGAATTTAAATTGAAGGCCCTATTGGCCGCAGAACCCGAAATTGACTACGCCATTGTGATGAACGTAATTTTTAGAGCTTACGGTGAAATTTAATTGAAAATTGATTCGGATCAAATTAATCAGATTGAATTTGATGAATTAGTGCTCAATTATTTTGTATTAAAATAATGTGACCAATGGAGCTTTTATTAAGGGCATTATACACTTAATTCTTCTTTTATTCACTTGGCTGAAATCAACTCTCTAGAGGGAGAGAGACCCGAAATTAGAGAGAGAGAGGGGAGACAATCTAAGGTTTGATCAAGAGGCTTGGAATCTTGAAGTTAAACTCAAGAATTAACCATAGATTGGGAAGATTGAGCTTCTAGGTGAGTGATTGATTATGAATTCATGAGTTTAATATCGTAATTTTGTGAATTTAAAGTTGCATGGTGATCAAGAACAAGAATTGTGTTGTATTTGATGAGTTTGAAGTCATGGAAAGCATGCATGTGTATAATTGCCATGAATTTGTATAGTTGAGTATGAAAAATATGATCTATGTAGGATTTTGGTTAGAACTCATGCTTGTGATCACCATTTGCACCATTTAAGTTGAAGATGGGAGTTATATTCCACATGCATGTACAATTTATGAGAAAATGAGTTTAAAATACATGGAATTGTTATCATGAAAGCAAGTTTGGTGTAATTTGGAACATGCATGTGGTTAATTCATGGAATTGAGCTTCATAATGTTGTAATTGGGTATTTATATCATGTTGGTATATGTATATGAGAAATATGGGCTGTGAAATGCAAGAAATACTAGCTTGAATGCATGTTTGAAGCTTAAGAACAGTTCTGGAAAACCCAGATTTCTTGAAGTCCGCTCGAGTGGGGGAACCGCCGCTTGAGCGTAAAATACAAGCTCCCAGTATATTTTGCAAGCATGATGTCCACTCGAGCGGGAAAGTTCACGCTCGAGCTGGGAGCTATGTAGACTGACCTTCAGCTCGAGCACCCGACTTCACGCACGAGCGTAAAAATGATGTAACTAGAACTTTTGCAGACCTTATGGGTCCGCTTGAGCGAGGAAGTCCACGCTCGAGCGGGGACCCCTGTTTCTGAAATTTTGAAAATACGTTATGTGTTTCGTTTTCCGTTTCCTTTCACTTCTAAGTACTCTTAGGCATGCATTGAGCATTGTAAATGAGTTAAAAGAATAAGAAAGAAGCCTAAGGAGGAATATGTGAATTGAGAACGGATTGAATTGTTAGTGACCCATTGTGTTCATGGAATGTGTAGGGTCAAGCTCCAGGGTAAATCAACCAGCCGATCACTGTGAGTAATATCGTAATAAAGATATCTGAAGTATGTTATTTGTCCTATTACTTACTTCTATGTAAGTCTTATAAGTTCGTTAATTCGAATGAAAGTATGATCTGAATGATAAATGAATGGGCCAGAGGCCAGTATGATCTGGATGATAAAATGAATGGGCCAGAGGCCAGTATGATCTGAATGATAAATGAATGGGCCAGAGGCCAGTATGATCTGAATGATAAATGAATAGGCCAGAGGCCAGTACGATCTGAATGATAAAATGAATGGGCCAGAGGCCAGTATGATCTGAATGAAAGAATGAATGGGCCAAAGGCCAGTTTGACATGATTGAAAGAATGGTTGGGCCAAAGGCCAGTCTAACATGAATGAAAGACAAATGGGCCAAAGGCCGTCTGACATGAATGGTTTGGGCCCGAGGCCGTCTGATGTGTTTCTAACCTCAGTTACTTGATATATATATACACTAGATAGAATTATGAATTGGGCCTAAGGTCGTCTGATGTACGTTGTTCTAATGTATCTTCTTTGTTTGATATTATTCACTAGGCTTTCGCTCACGCTCATTCATGTGTTTGTAGGTGAGCCAAGAGAGGTTCAAACCCAGCCTCAGTGAAGTTTGTGTGGAACAACCAAGGTTTTGAAGAGTCAGCCCTTACGTCTCACGCACGAGACTTGTCTTCGCCCTTTTGCTGTTCACTTTTAGTTTGTCATGTTGGCGAGGACTTTGGATACGTTGTACGTGGTTTTGATTGGCTGTCCTAGATGTGAATGATCCTGTTTGTACAGAACTCTATGTTACTATATTTTCTGTTGTGAGTTATTAATATGTATATGTATGGTTTGTTATGACGTGCCATGTAAGCACAGCTCTATGGACAAAGTTTTAAATTTCGCTTCCGTTCGGCCCCTTTACTCTGATGAGATATGTCTGGTTTGGTTTAAGGCCGTAGGTAATCTCAGGATTACTGGCCGGTTATGTCCTTAACCCATGGAGGCGAGTTCGAGTCATGACAGACCGTCCTCAAGACTTGGATATTCTTGCAGGTACATCCGGTGACAAGTTTGATCACTCGTCGAGTACTCAACCTTTCGCAGCGGAATGTCACAGGTTTGAGCTTTCCAAACCCTGTATCCTTTCTACTCCATTTTTGGACCATGTGTTGGTCCTTTCAGCATGCTTCTTGTGAGGCACTGCCGGTTAGTTTTTGGCACTGCCGGCCATGAATTTAGGCCTGCCAGCCATTGATGAGGCTTACCAGCCATCAATGAGGCACTGCCGACCACCACTGATGGCTGGCCGGCCACCATTATTTCAACAGATATACTTTAGATATTTTTGAGCCAGCTGTTTGCAGGATATGCCACCCTTATCTCCTTGTATCTCCTATGTATAGAGGTCTTCTATATGCATGCAAGGGGTTGAAGTTTTTGAGCAGAGATATTTTCCTCTCTCTCTCTCTCTAGAATCCACTCTCTCTACATTTTAGCCTTGAAAGTGTGTTTTCTCTTCACTTTTGCACTAAAACACCTAGCCAAACACCTTCACCTTAGGCTTGAGGTTCTTTGAGACCTTGTTGGAGCTCCTTGGAGATGATTTTGGCTCAAAAGTTGGTAGTTTGCTTGTTGTTTTCTTGCTGTGCTACAAGGGTAAGAAACTACCTCTTTTAAGCTTTGTTCTTGTTCATTGTTTTGCCATCTTTGTATGCAACTTTGAAGCTGGTCTTTGTCTCAAAAAATTTTTGTTTTTAAGGCTTTAAAATGTTGGTTTGAGCCTTGTGTGGTTAGGGGGGTGATCCCCTCTTTTGCTCTTTGGCTTGTTAAGCCTCTTGAGCCAACACTCTTAGCTTTTGAATCACCCCTTGCTTGGCCTTTTAACCACTGAAATTCAGAGAAATTTCAGTGGTAAAAAGTTGGTTTTGAGGGTCAAAATAGGAGGGGGTGGTCCCCTCTCCTTTTGTCTTGCTTGCATGCCTTGTTGGCCTCATACTTGAGCATGCTTTTCTATTCTTTTGTGACTTAGCTCCAGCATGATTTTGTGACTTTTTGGACCTGCCATAACTCTGTTTTTGGTTGGTTTGGTCATTAGTTGCTTGCATCTTATACTTGTAGTGTAATCCTACTTGTTGGCCTAACATGCTTCATGCTTTATGCCTCTCATTCTAGCTTGTGTTAGCTCTATCTCAACATGTCTTTGCCATTATTTTAGCATGCCTTAGCTCTGTTTTGAGTGGTCTTGGCCATGTGAGACTTGTAGTGCATGGTTGTAGTGTGAAAGCCTTGATTAGCTTTGAGTTTCAAAGCCTCTTGCCTGCTTTACTTGTGGTGTTTGCATGTCTTAACCTCATTTCATACATGACTCCAGTGTGTATAGTGTAGTCACACTCTCACATGTTCTACTCTTTCAATGCATTTTGAGAGATGTGCCTTATGCCTTGCTCATAAGCCAACTTGTATGCATGTTCGTCTAAGCTTTGGGCTACCATTTCAGCATGTTTTGACCTTTGATTTGGCATGGTTAAGCTCTGTCCAGAGCTGGTTTAATTGTTTAGGCCATGTATTGCATGCCTCTTATGTAAAGCCCTTGACTAGCTTTGAGCTCTAAGGACCCTAACATGTTATACTTGTGTTGTTTGCATAATATATCATCATTTGGCAGATGATTTCAGTGCTTGTACCTCTGTCATGCTCTCATAAATATCACTCTTTCGAAGTGTTTGAAAGTCAAGCTTTGTGCCTTGTTTGCGAGCCATCATATGAGCATGAATTTCTTGCATTGGTGCCTAAGTTTTCGTATGTTTTGGCCACTATTTTCGAGTATCTTAGGTCTGTCCATAGCTGGTTTGACCATTTGAGATTGATAGTGCATGCCTCATGTGTAATGTCCTTTACTTGCTTTGGTGCTCTTGGCCCCTTGACATGTCTTGCATGCATTGCTTACATGATAGAGTCTTGTGCATGCCACCTTAACATGTCAAGATTAACATGTTGTTTGCTTTGCATGGTGTTCAGGTGATCGATTGAGAAAATTCCAGGCCATCCAAGTCCATAAGAATAATAGCTCCACCCGACCAGATAGTTTTGATGATGTAAGGACTAGTCCACTTGGGTTTGGACTTGCCCCTAGAGTCATGAATGGGAGCTCGGTTGTCTTTCAGCACCATATCTCCCTCTTTGAGATTCTGGGATTTAACCTTCTTGTTAAAAGCCCTAGCAATTTTGCGTTGATAGCCCTGAACATGATACAATGCTTTCAGCCTTCTCTCATCAAACAGCATTAGCTCTTCGAACCTACTCTGTTGCCAGTCCACCTTTACTATCTGACACTCTGCCAAAACTCGCAGTGATGGAACTTCTATTTCAATTGGCAAAACAGCTTCCATCCCATAGACAAGAGAATAAGGAGTTGCCCTTGTAGACATCCGGATTGAAGTTTTATAGTTCCAGAGTGCAAATGGCAATTTATCTGGCCAGTCCCTGTAGGTCTCAACCATCTTCTGCAAGATATTCTTGATGTTCTTGTTGGCGGCCTCAATAGCTCCATTAGTTTGCGGCCGGTATGTAAACGACTTATGAAAAGCCACATTGTATTTCTCCAATAAGTCAATCACCTCTTTCTTGAAATGGGAGCCATTATCTGATATGATCTCGTTTGGGACTCCATACCGGCAAATGATGTTTCTGATGAACTTAGTTACATGCGATGCTTTCAACACGACATATGACTAAGCTTCCACCCACTTTGTAAAGTAATCAATGGCCACCAGAATGTGTCCATGCCCATTCGACCCTTTTGGTGTGACTGCCCCAATGACGTCAATTCCCTAGACTGAGAAAGGCCATGGTGAAGTCATGTTGTACAGTTTTGACGGCGGGATATTCATGCGATTGGCATGAATTTGGCATTTGTGGCATCACCGAACAGAACCAATACAATCCTCCTTCATAGTAGACCAATAGTAACCTTGCCTGAGAATATTCCGGGCTAACATCACCCCGTTCATGTGCGCTCTGCACTCTCCTCCATAAATGGCCTCCTGTCACGACCCAAACCCGCCCCTATGGGTTTAGCACCGTAACCGGCCAGTAATCCGAGATTACCGAAGGCCTGTTTAACAGTAATACAGTAAAATAGAGTACAGGGGCTTGGCGGAAGCCAATACAGTAAATAGACAATGTCCAATGAGCTGTGATAGTCTGTATGCCAAAAAGATTTTTCATACATTTATACAGAACAGTACGAAATAGTATGCATATATTTATATACAACCAGTCAGTACAGGGACTTAATCCCTGATAACAGTACAGTGCAAACGTTCAGTCTATACAGTAAATAAAATAGTACAGTAAGGGGGAAAACTAAAACACCCCTAAGCCTTAGCTTGGCAGGCTCGGAACCTCGCAGTGAGGCACATTGGTTGGCTTGACAAAACTGGGAATCTACCTCGACGCTTCTAGCTTTGATCCGGTGCCTGACCACCTACATATATATATGAGCAGTGAGCTAAAGCCCAGTGAATAACATAATGCGTAAAGAGGTTTAGAATGAATGTCCTTACAGTAATGAAAACAGTTCAATTCAAACAGTATATCAGTTGTTCAGTACAGTAAGTAAACAGTCATATGTGGTACATCCATTAGCATAACAGTAGCAGTAGGTCTTAAAAGACCGAACAGTAATGATGGCCATCAATCAGTAAACAGTAGTGGTTCCACAAGGGAACCGACAGAGATCTCTGTAACAGTAACAGTAAACAATAGGTGCTAAGGATGCCACAGTACAGTTCAGAAATAAAGGACATACATTCATTCAGTAATCAATATCGGTTCAGTAAGCAGTTCAGTTCAGTATTCAAATCATTTGAACATATCTTTACACAATTGTTACTCACAGAGTTCTGGGCTACAGTGGACTAGAGCGTCTCCTCGAAAAGCCAACCCTATACAGTTAACAAATTGAACACACACTAAGCTATACAGTTGGGAAAGATAATCCTTTAATCCCTAAGTTTGCCTCGGTGTGTTCTACATCTATATCCTCTTTAAGATGCATTAAACTAGGCCTAGGAATGCCTAGGATGGAAAGAGGATGCAAAGATGCACTAGAAAACACTTTACAAAATTTGCTGAAAACAGGGGTCTCACTCGAGCGAGGCTTTCTTCGCTCGAGCGGACATGCGGACAAAGGAGCTTCGCTCGAGCGTGGATTCCGTCGCTCGAGCGGACTGCGTGCTACAATAAAAATGCTGGATGCTCAGATTTTACGCTCGATGATCGCTCGATGCTCACTCGAGCGTGAGACACAGCTCTTCGCTCGAGCGTAGGTCTCTTCGCTCGAGCGTACGCCTGCGCGCACCAAGATGCTGAGAGCTTGAAATTTACGCTCGAGCCACCATTCCCTCGCTCGAGCGGAGCTCAGAAGAAACGATGGTCGCTCGAGCGTAGAATCCTTCGCTCGAGCGTAGAAGCCAAATTATGGAATTTCCAGATTTGTCTCCCAAGCTCAAACCAAGCATTCCTAAGCTCAAAATTCGACCTCTTGGGCCCAAATTCTAGAAAAACACATCCAAACTCAATATACAACAAGTTTCAAAGCTCAATTTGTGAATTTAAAGCCCAAGAGTGAATCAATTAAATCCAAATTCAAACCCATTTTCATGAACATGAAGAACATGCAAACATGCATGAATTCAAACCATTTCAAAACTTCCAAAACATGCTCTAATGAGCTCATTCCTTCAAAACAAGTTGAAAACATGGGCTTAAGCTTAATTATGAACATGCATGTGATAATTTGCCATGAAATCAACTCAAAACTCATCAATACACACATGCATGCATGAAATGAGCTACAATACAACATTACAAGCCATAAATTGGCCCTAGACTTCAACTTAGCTCTAAATCATGCAAGAATCAACATAAATGCACAATCAAGGAGATGGATTCCTACCTCAAGTCTTGTATTCAAGGTTTAGGAGCTCAAATAAGCAATTCTCTAACCAAATCTCCAAGCCTCCAAGCAAAACAAGAAGAAAACACAACTCTCTCTCTCTCTCTCTCTCTCTCTCTCTCTCTCTCTGTGTGTGTGTAAATCTGTTGAGCTCAATGAAATGGCTGAAGAATTTGTTTTGTTTGAGTGTATAAGGCTCAAGGATATAATAATAAAGGGGCCCACTCACAATGGCGTTTCCGCAAATAAGTCGAATAATGCAATACAACTTATTTTAATCTGATTTAAACATACCAAATCACTTTTTCAACAAATATACCATAAAATCACATAAATTCTACTAATCATGGAACATCAATCAATTTTGGATTCGGCCGCCGATAAGGCCTTCAATTTGCAGTTTAAACATAAAAATACAAACAGATAATTAAATAGTCAAACAGATAGAATGCAAAATAACACACATACACAGTCAATTCAGTTCCAGTTTCCAGTCAGTCAATTCAGTAATTCAATCAATTCATTTACTCTCCATAATCGGTCTTAATTTAACAGTAATCGGTATTAATCAGTGATCAGTAACGAGGGTTATTACACCTTCATCAGGCGCTTTGATTCCTCTTCTTTGACACACAACTTGTGCATTCTCAGATGACATCTTTTGTACAGTTTACCTCCGCAGATGATAAATTGGACGGCTATTCGCCATATTTCCCTCTTGTTCTTGGCGTTTGCCCCTGGTGGATAAATCTCATTTTTCAAAAAGTTCCAAATATCGTAGTACCAAGGGTTTTTGTCTTGCATTTCATCTATTGCGACGATAGTTTCATAGGTCAGCATATATCTCTTTTCAATGATACTTGGACGCATCTGGACTCCAAGTGGGATGTCTATCATAGAAGATAGAGTTGATAAAGCATCAGCGAACCTGTTGTTCTCTCTCAGTAGATGCGTGAAAGTCAACTTTTCAAACCTAGGAATCAGAACGTCTAGGGTCTGGTGATAAACCTTCATCTTTTCTTCTTTAACCTTCCAGTCTTCATTTGCTTGAGAAACAACTAGGTTCGAGTCCCCGATGACATCCAACCTTTTTTCCCTTAGTTCCAAGATGGCTTCCAAACCAACGATACACGTCTCATACTCTGCTTCGTTATTGGATACCTTGAATTGGAGTTTAAAGGCTAAAGGTATATAGGAATCGTTGGGTATTATCAGCAACACACCTATCACATAACCATACTGATTGGACGCTCCGTCAAAGTACATTGTCCAAGTCACCTCTTCGACTTGCAAAATGGCTTCATCTAGGAACAGGTATTCCACTGCTTCATCGCCCTCTACTTGGTGATTTGCCAGGAACTTCGCTACAGCTCTTCCCTTGATCGACTTGCGGGTAACATACTTGAGATCAAATTCGAAAAGGAGAAGCAACCAACGAGCTAGCCTACCCGCAAGCGCTGGTTTCTCAAAGAGATATTTGATGGGATCTAATCTCGAAACCAGAATTACAGAGTGAGCTAACAAGTAGTGCCTCAACTTCCTGGTAGCCCATACCAAGGCTAGGCAAGCTTTCTCCAACGGAGTGTAGCGGGTCTCATAATCCAGCATTTTCTTGCTCAAGTAGTAGATGGCTTTCTGCACCCTATCCTCAGATCCCTAAGCAAGCATGCATCCCATTGTGTTGTCTGTCACTGAGAGATATAGAATCAAAGGCTTCCCCAGCTCTAGCGGCCACAACACAGGTGGATTCTGAAGGTACTGCTTAATTTGCTCAAAAGTGAATTAGCATCGATCATCCCATCGGAATTTCTTTCCTTTCTTCAGGAGACCAAAAAGTAGTTCACAAGTCAAGGTTAATTTGGAAATAAACCATCTTATGAATTGCATTTTATGCAGAAAGCCTTGTACCTCCTTTTCAGTCCTTGGTGGTGGCATTTCTGGGATGGCCTTGATTTTGGAAGGAACTACTTCGATGCCCCTCTGTGTGATCAAAAAGCCCAACATTTTCCCTGCTATTACACCGAAAGTACACTTCTGCGGATTCAACCTCAGTCTGTATTCTCTGATCCGTTGAAAGAATTTCTTCAAGGCGGCGTAGTGGCCCTCTCTTTCTTTGGACTTGGTAATCATGTCGTCCACGTACACCTCAACCTCTTTATGGATCATGTCATGCAAAATGGTGGTTGAAGCCCTTTGATAGGTAGCCCCAACATTCTTCAGACCAAACGGCATAACTCGATAGCAATAGGTACCCCACGGCGTAGTAAATGTAGTTTTCTCTCTGTTCTCGGGCACCACCAGAATTTGGTAATACCCGGAAAACCTATCTATAAAGGATAACAATGCATGATCCGATGTGAAGTCCACTAACTCGTCGATGTGTAGCAGAGGAAAGTCGTCCTTCGGACTGGCTCTGTTCAAATCTCAGAAGTCCACACACACCCAAATTCTACCATCCTTTTTCGGCACTAGGACGATGTTAACCAACCAAGTCGGATATTCAGATACTAACAAGAAATCTGCCTCGATCTGCTAGGTGACCTCTTCCTTGATTTTCAAAGCCCAATCTAGGCAGATTCTTCCCAACTTCTACTTGACAGGTCGGACCTCGAGGTCAAGAGGGATTCGATGTTGTACAATCTTGATTGATTCCAGGCTTGTCTTCGTTGGACCATGTGAAAACATCTTTGAAATCTTTTAATAAAGCGACTAAGCGCTCACGCTCCTCCGAGGACAACGTGGACCCAATCTAGACCAGACACGGATCCTTCTCAGTACCCACATTAATAGCAATGATTTCATCAGCGCAGCGTTTTGCAAACCTCTCCTCCTCTCGATTAATCAAAATTTTCAAAACCAGAGGAATTCCTTCCTCTTCGTTTTCATTAAAATTCTGAAAATCTTGGTCAATGCAATAAACAAGCGGCACAGAGAAATACTCAGAATCAGCAACGGCATTCTCATTCATAAGGTCCAGCTCTTCGGTTACAATCGACTCAAAAGCAAAATAAAAAGATGACCTAGACAAGACCTTGGCATCCAGGTTATCACCCTGGGAATACTAGACTCAGACTTAGAAGAATCGAAATCTGATTCCGACTCCACAGACTCTGTGGAATCAAATTCTGGCTCATCACCCGACTTAGAACTGGATAAGTAGCCTTCCTCCAAAGGCTAGCCAAGAGATGGTGCTTCAGATGCATCCAAAATGTTGCTGGATGGGTTCACACCCAATTGGTCCCCGATCATGGAAATGGTATGGTTATCCCCCAAGCTCTCTGAGTTGGCCGGAGGATCTGTAAGGAGACATGCTAGTGCTGCCCTTACTCCAAGCTCGCTGTTGTCTGAGTTATTCTCCATGCTCTTTTCAGCTTCAGCAGTTGGCTCAGCCTTTTCACTTTCTTGCAACTGTAGATCGAAGAAGATTTTGAAGCCAGGAACGTGCTGCTTCACAGAATTCATCCAGGGCTCGGGAAAGCTGCAAAAGGGGAAGTCTTATCCCTTCCGAACAAAATGGCCATTCAGCGTTCCTCGGATCGGCCTGTGAACGAGCTCATAATGTTTCCCAGCCTACTTGGCTCTAGCTCTACCTGCCATCTCTCCCTTTTTTCGGACCCAATCCTCTTTGATGGGTACATATCCAAGACTAAAGGCATATGGATTATGCGGCACATCAGCCAATGTTGTAACGCCTTTCCGGCCACTTCTCCCAAGTCCCATTCCTGGCACATACTACAGCTTGTTTATGAAATAAACAAACTGGACGCTAACATACATGCCCTCATCTGCTGCCAAGATGGTTTGCACTACCTAGGCCTCAGCCAATGTAAACCCTGAGAGGAAAACATCCTCCTCGCCATGAACGATCTCCAACACTGGTGTAGTTACCTCTGGCGGGCAATGGATAGACGAATTCCTGAAAACAATCACTACTCCTTTCCTATGAGGGTATTTTAGCATTTGGTGGAGGATAAAGAAGACTGCTTTCACCAGATGCAGCCAGGGTCTCCCTAGCAATAAATTGAAGGTGGCTAGGACATCCAAGACATGGAACTCGACATCCTGCTGGTTGGGCCCACCTGAACTCTGATTTGTACCGTGCCCATAACCTCCCTACTTGTATGGACACAAAGTCTGCTGGTTTAAGGCCAATGGCATAAGCTGTGCGGAAAGGAAAGACGTTGATAGCTGAACCGGTATCGACCAACACCACCGGTACCCATTTCTCTCTACACTCAACATATATGTACAGAGGTTTGTTGTGAGCTGAGCCTTCCAACGGCAATTCTTTATCAGTAAAGGTTAGGGTTGGCCTGGCACAAACTGAGAAGACCAATCCCACAAGCTGTTCAGGGTTAGTGTTAATGGACAGTTTGGCTTTGTCCATTGCTGACAGCACAGCCAGTCGATGCACCTGGGAGGCCATAAAAAGACCCTAGATTGAGATGTCGGCTTGGATTTTCTTCAACTGCTTCAACACTGCCTCTTCCTCCAGTTGCTTCTCTTTCTGTTTTTCAACCTCTCTATCTTTCCCAGAGGTCTCAGCTTGGTCTAAGTGCGATGGCTTGAAATACTGCCCACTCCTCGTCATGTGATCAATCTCTTCACCGTACCACGTGTTATCTGGAAGGCATTTGCCCTAGTCCTCGTCGGTGTGAGCCAGAAGTAGATCGTCATCCTCCCAACATACATCTTCGGCAGCAGACAAACAGTTGTCCGGCTCCATTTGGATTACTCTCACATCACAAGCATCCCCTGCAGGGTGTTGGGCCATTACAGCTTCTTGGTTTTCTTCAATTCTCTCTTGTGCAAACTGCTTCAGCTTAGCTTCCTGTTCTGTGTCCACAGTACTCACAGTGCCTAGTTCTTAAGCTGAAATTTTCACGCCGGTGTTCTCCAGCAGTTTTTCTTTTTTCATCGGCCATTCTGGCCACTACAGCGATTCATGCTCCCTTTTCTTCCGATTTTGTTTTAGTTCCTTCCTCCTTGTCGGGTTCATCACTCAACCACCCAGAGTTGTCTGTTGACCCATTCAAATCGAACCAGTCAATCTACACATCTCCTTGAGCTTGTTCGTCAAAGAATTATGGGTTGTCTAGGTCCTTCATAAGCTCCACCAGATCATCTAAACCTTGGCTCAGGCTATCGTCTCTAACCACATTGACCTCCACTGCTATTGGCAATACCAATTCTGACTTGACTTGACCAATCGGCACAATATACCAGCTCGGATCGTACTCCCCCTCAGACAAGTCCTCAAAGCATTCAAGCAACGGACTCGTACTCTCCTCTAAGGCCAACCTCCCTTCTACTACAATTGTCACCACCACATGTTTAGGTTGCAGTGTGAACGTGTCCATCATACACAAATCTGTGCTTTCAAGAATGAACATCGTCGGTCTGGGTAGGCGGGAAGAAGTAATATATACGTTGGGGTCATAGGGGTGTGGACGCACCCTTGAGGGACTTATGCTACCACAGTTCGGACTCGTTTGTGTCACGATTCTTAATCTGAACCAAAGAGTCCAAATCTGGTAAATAATTTTGAGAAAACAGATTTTTTGAAAGAAGTGCCAAACATGGACTGCTTTGCCAGATACAGAGTCGCCACCTAAATATTTTTTTAATGGGGGAATTTAGGAAACCCTGACTCATTTGCCTAAGGCCACGTGTCCGTCATTACCAAAGTTGCCTCGGCTCGGGAACTTGGGTACGATTGGGGAAGGTCAGCTATGAGCACCCCCTCTTGCCCGATCAAAGATCGGCCTCTACTAACCATGATATCTTGTTTTGACAACATTATATGTTCTTATTCCGGTTATTAGCCTAGAATTACTATGTTATGCGCGCAGCAAACAAGTATAGACCAAATCGCCTAAATTGGAATAAAACATTTCATGTTCGTTTTGAAAACGGTTTGCTACTCGTAAGTAGGATAAAATGCAGGTTTTGCCACCCTCGAGTGGGCATTAGAAAAGATGGTTTTGCCACTATCTAGTGGACTTAAAACTCACAGTTTTAATGCATTATTTCAATTCAAGTAATTTGAACTCCATCCACAGGCATTCAAGCAGTTATATCACATAAGCAGCTAGCCTCATGGTAATCATGCTATTATGGCAACACTCACACGCATGCAGTATGCTAAAGCATAAAAGCTTACCTAGTACTCCAAGCCAAAACAGAAACTAGTTAGTAATCATATGCATAATCCTAGTTCATGTTAAGATGGCTAATGCAACACATGCAGGATGCAGCTAGAATAGGCTCGGCTACCCCAAAGATGGCGTTTGAAATGTTGCAACTAACAAGTACTCAACTTGGAATTGAAATACAAGTGCAGTTAGCATGATGTGCCGAGCCCGATGTATGCAAGACAGATGTATGGATGCACGCATGCATAGCATAAGGTATGCTAATTAAACATGTCCTAATACTAACCATCAAAAGTAGGTAAGTAAAAGGGAGAAAGAAGTGGGGGTTGGAAGACATGCACACACGCACCCACACTTATTACATTTGCCCTCGCTCGGAGGGACCGAAAGAATAATACAATTAATTAACCTACAAGCTAATTAAATATTACAGACCAATTAATTAATTAACAAATTAACTAATCTAATGAAAGCAGTAAATAGCCTCGGGAAGAGGGCCCGATGCAATGCGCGCTCGACTCCACTCGGAAAGCCACTGCCATGCACAAGTTGCCTCTGCTTTGACTGTTACCCTTCTCTGAAGACTGCACAAATCTCAGGGTTGCTTCTCTGAATGCTGTGGAGCACCACCGGCTGAGGGAATTGGTCACCGGCCATGGAGAATGGTCACCGGCCACAAATTAATCCATCGGCCATTTATGGATGGCCGGTCGGCACTGAAGATGGCCGGCCGGCCAAATCTTCCTGCAGAATCTGTTTTTGACAGCAGCAGAGGCAAAACATGGCATGGAAATGCATTTCAAGCAATGTATGCACCAATCACACCCCTTATCATATTCATGACTCAAAGGGATATGATTCTCGATTCTCAGACCACTAATCGCGCATTTCCATGCATGATGGCCCGAGAAACCAAGTATGCATTTTGATATGGAATGCAATGCACATAATCAAACAAAGGGGGGGCTCAACCTCTATCATACTCAACTCAAGAGGTGAAGCATGCATGCCAATGCAATGCATCCTAGGTATGGAGGCTAGTATGAAACATGGCAATGCAATGTGCAATGTAGGTTAGGCGCACAACCTAAGTAAAGAAGCATGTAAGGCATGAAGCAATGCAACCTACAAGTATGCAAGACACAATGTGGATGTTCAAGCATGCAAGCAAGCATGTGACTTCATTCAATCATGCAACAACACACTAGTATGCAACAACACACAAGGTGAGCATGCAACAACATGCAAAGGGGTGGACTTAAACTAATTTAGGCAGCCCTCAAACAAGCCTAAAACAGTGGCCAATGCCATGGAAATGAGGGCCTACACACACACACACATGTACATGTTGATGGGCCAACACTTAAGCATCAAACAAGCAACCTTTAAGCACACTTAAAAGAGCCTAAACATGGACAATTAGCATGCAATGTAAACTCTAAAAATCATGTTAATGATGGTGCCAAACCAATTTAAACAAGACAAACATGGCATGCAATTGGTCCAAGTACTTGAGGCAAGCCAAGGAGACTTAAACCATGGCCAAGTCAACCAAGCCTCACAAGGCCAAGAGGACTTAAAACAGGTTCAAGGCAGACCTAGACAATGCTAAGGGAACACCTAGATGGCATCTAAGTGACTTAAACATGCAAGCATACAAAGAAGCACATTCATGGAGCATAAGGCAACAACCTTTTAAAGCAACAAAGGAGCATCAAATGCAAGTATGCAAGCATGTTAGAAGGACTGAAACAACATGGTAAGTGGTTCCAAACCACTGAAATAATGCAAGTAATGCATGCTACACACCCATACACCTAAGGCTAACAAGCCAAAATGCAAGGTGGCTATACTAAGCATGCTATGGTCGACCAAAACAACCAAAAACAGAACTTAAGCATGCTAAAACAAACACAAAAGCTTCACAAAGCTTGGCCAAAATCATGCTAGAACAAGGATCAAAACCTAAAGCATGTTAAGACCTAAACATGGCATTACAAGGCATGTATGCTAAGCAAGCATGGTGTACCTAAACCAACATACAACAATGCTATATTATGACATAATAAGCATAAAAATCAGTTAAGGCATGGCCAACATGAACCTAAACTAGATGCTCCCTCAAGAGGCAAAGATAGCCCTTTTTAAGGACAACAAGGGGAGGGGGTGGCCCTCTCCTTCTTGGGACCTCAAGGCACCATCCTCACCACTGAAATCCCTCAAGATTTCAGTGGTGTGGAGGTCCAAACACAATGGTCCCGGAGCTCACCAAAATAGCACAAAAACAAAGGCCAAACAAGCCTTAAGAGGGGTCAAACAACCTCAAAGCTCAAAACACTCTTAAACAATTATTTAAAGGACTCAAAAATAGAACTTTTATATGTTATATGCAAAGCCTAAAAACAGTTGCAAGATAGGTAAAAAAGCTATACAAAAATGGGGTATTTAAAGGTAAAGTCCTTACCCTTGAAGACCTCTTTCAAGAACAGCACTCCAGCTGCTTCTTTGGCTCCAAACCAGTCTAAAAACTTCAAGAAAAGGCCTCTGCCCCTCAACAATCAAGGTAAGGTGTGATGGTGGGTGTTTGTGCACAAAGTAAGACAAAACACACACTAATACACAAGAGAAAGAGAGATATAGAGATGGAGGATGTGCAAACCCTAACCCTAAAACTCAGAGCCCTCTGGAAATGTTGTCTATTTTTTTGTAACCCTAATGGAGGAAGAAGAGGCTCCCTCTTATAGAGCTCAATCTTTTAAAGCTTACAAGACAAGCTAACAAGAGGGAGATCCCTCCGTGTATGGAGAGGAGCAAAATGTATGCCAGCTAGCATACTAATATCTGCAAAAGCAGATGCACAGTAGTCGGCCGGCCAAAAATGCAATTTGACCAAAAAAGATGGCCGATTGACCATCTATAGTGCCGGCCGGCCAAACATTTGGCTGGTAGCACAAAAACACAGCCGGTGGAGTGTGGGGATGGCCCACAAGCCATTCCCTGCCCCTCCAAGGCAAAACACAAGTGTTTGGTGCAAAACCAGACACAAAACAGTCGAGTTGAGAGATCCTGAGGCAAGGCGCGTAGCCGAGACCTCCGGGAACTCAAGACAAACACAAACAAGGATGATCACCGGGTGTTCAAGCGGTGACGTCCAAGTCTTGAGGATGGTCAAAAATGGGGTATCTACAGTTGCCCCTCTTTGACAGAACTCGAAAGTCATAACAATGACGGGAGTGAATGTCAAAGCCCAGAGACGACCCATTTTTGACAAGGCCAAAGACTTAGACAAAGCATGCAAGACAAACAAGATATGCGCCCGAAGGCAGGGGCAAAATGCAATTGAAAATGCAAGAAGCCAAGCATAACTTATGATCATGCAAAGAAAGCTGTAACGAAGCATAACATGCGACAGTTTTAAGCTAGCAAACACAAATCCAACTACATTACGATGCAGAAAGGATGTAAGAGAATTATGCAATTCTCGATACGTCTCACGCGGAGGATACAATACCTGTGCAGTTCGTCTGGTTGCACCAGCTTCAAATGAACCGTACATACAATATCGTGCTTGCAAAAGAAAGCAACTTAACAGGTACGATATCGTTAGCAACATGCATAACATGCAAAATGAATGCAAAATGATATGCAATATATACAAAACTATGTATAATAAAGCAAAAGAAAATGCAATGCAATCGAATCATGATCCAATCATGAGCGGTTCAAAACCACACAAATGTCAAATAGATTGATGGAGGTAACAAGTCCGTCTACCATAGAAAAGGTGCCGCAACCCTCAAAGCGCGTACACATGCAGAACTATGAGTGATGTAGATGGACACAAGAACAAGTAATTGGGTGGAATGACATAAGTGGGGAAACAACCCGCTAATGAAAGAACAATGATCCTAATGCTGGATGCAAAAACTACACTACAATGTAATATATACAATGGATATGGCGCGCGAGCCAAACCAAATCTTGCCTAGGAAAGGCATGGACACATACAAGTTGCGTCTAACACAGATACGGTGCCGTCACCCTCAAACCAACATACCAGCGTGGAATAGGTGCGTACACATAATATCATAACTGTGCTTCGACGTGAAAGATATGGGCACATACCAGACCAAACTTAACATGGAAAGGCGCAAGCCATAAATGGAGGGAGTGATGCAGTGAATGCATGCAATCTACAATGCAATATATACAATATGCAATGGATGGATAGGATACAATGGATAAGGCACGCGGGCCAAACCGTGTCTTGCGTAAGAAAGGCATGTACACATACAAACCAACATTTAACACAGAAACGGTGCCGCAACCCCCAAACCAACATACCAGCGTGGAATAGGCGCGTACACATGCAGAACTGTGCTTCAACGTGAAGAGTACGAACACATACCAGACCAAGCTCAACCTGGAAAGGCGCAAGCCGTAGGCGGCGGTGATGCAATGAATGCATGCAAGCTATAATGCAATATATATAATATGCAATAGATGGAATATATACAGTGGATGCATGACATATGCAGTTTATACACTGGAATGCATGACATATGCAATACTAGAATGATGCATGACATATGCACTATCTACAATGTAAATGCATGACATATGCACTATATACAATGAAATGCATGACATATGCACTATATACAATGAAATGCATGACATATGCACTACTAAAGGGAAGATGCATGATAATGCATTTTCGGTGTTTTTTTTTTTTTAAATGCAAATGATGCATGTTGTTTTTGTTGTTTTCTTTCTTTCTTCTTTTTTGAAATGCAAATGCATGACGATGCATGATTGTTGTTTTGTTTTTGATTTTTCATTTTGAAAGTGTAAATGATGCATGTTGATGCATGATGATGCATGACTGTTGTTTTGTTTTTGATTTTTGATTTTGAAAGTGTAAATGATGCATGTTGATGCAGGATGATGCATGACTTGATGCAACTTAATGGAATGCGCGACAACGCACGGCTTTTGAGATGCATGACAAATGCATACTATTGGAATGCATGATAATGCAAACTAAACTCAAATGTGCGTTACAACGCACATCCCTTGAAATGCATGACGATGCAAATGGACTGTGCACGACAACGTGCGGCTTTTGAAATACAAATGAACCGTGCATATCAATGCACCGAAGGTCTTGCACCTTCCGAGGATTTAAGGTCTCCTAGACCATGCGTTTTTAAGGTCTCGCCAGACCGTGCGTGTTTAAGGTCTCGCCAGACCATGCGTGTTTAAGGTTAAGGTCTCGCCAGACCATACGTGTTTAAGGTCTCGCCAGACCACGTAATGCATAACAATACAAGTATGGCATGCGCATGACAATGCGAGACGTATGCATAACGATGCGAGTGAAGTGACGTATAACCAACGCGCGTTTCACGACAAAACATTGTGACGTATGCATGCAGGGCAACTTTTGAATCTCTCAGGAGACAAAAGGATACGCCACGCACATACTCGAGTGCTTCGCACAGAAGGTGCGGTCCGAGGTCAAAACGGAGTCCGGTTGAGCTTTGGAAATGCACTGTCTTGCACTATCTTGAGAAATGAAGGCCCCAAACCACACATCTGACCCAAACAAGGTTGTAGGAGGCTCACCGGCCATCCACCGGCCGTTAGAACACCTCACCGGCCAAATATTTGGCCGACCGGCCAAAAATGTAGCCGACCGGCCAAATCTTGCTGAATCGGGGCAGTTTTGTCCTTTCGCCTTGGGTCTTTTAAAATAGGGTTTCAAACCCTATTTTCTTACTTCCTCTTAGCCGAAATTTCTTCCCCTCTCTCTCTAGAGCATTTTTCTTCCTTCGTTTCTCGTTTTCCTTGATTTTCGCACCCTTTCATCGTTTGATTCGCGAAGTTCTTCGCATTTCGGTGCCTCATTTTGCTATTTCCACCTTTTAGGGTTTGTTCCCCTCGAGTTTCTCTTGATCTTTGTGTCTTTTCTGCACCCCGGCTTTTCCGGCCATTTTCCGCCCTCTCGGGGTTGACTTTTTAGTTGACCTTTTGCATTCTCATCCGGTTTCCACTTTCTCGGTCATTTTCACATCACTTTTCACATGGCGGATGAAGTTCCAGAGGGCAGGACTCCCCCAGATCACAAGATGGATCCTGGGGCCGAGCTCCTCCCCTTGAGCGTTCGCGCGTTCGACCCGACGTCCTACCGGCCGGTGATCCACGTACTACCTCCTGACGGACTTCGCCAGTTCAGGAGTTTCGATAGGGCGGCGGCCCCAGAGCTTCTTCTGCGCGAGCCGGCATCCCATTTGTCTTTTGGCGCTTCTGAGGTACAGTCTTTCCTCTTTATTATTTTCTGCAATGTAGAACATTTTAACTGCCGTAGTTGATTCTGCTCTTTAACTGCTTAGCCCGGATACACCGATACACTGTATACTGTAGTTGACTGTGAACACACTTGCAACTGATATCGGTTTGAACTGAAAACGTACACACACACTGCACTGGCCCTGAACCATTCAAACACACTGACACATCATACACTGTAATTCACTGCGAGAACACCGGCACCCGATATCTGTTTGAATCTGAAAACGTGCACACACGCTGTATCTATACTGAACCACCCAAAACACACTGACACATCGCATGTTGTAGTTCACTGTAAGCACACCGGCACCCGGTATCTGTTTGAATCTGAAAACGTGCACACACGCTGTATTTGCTCTGAACCACCCAAACACACTGACACATCGCATGTTGTAGTTCACTGTAAGCACACCGGCACCCGATGTTTGTTTGAATCTGAAAACGTGCACACACGCTGTATCTGCATCAATTGACTGTTCTTCAAAACTGTACATTTCACATTGCTTCGCAACTGTTTTGTTTTTTAATATAGGGAGATTCCCATGCCGTCCGGGGGTATGGGAACATTACCGCTCGAGATTGGTACACGGAGCTACCCGATGCGGTTCGCCACATCGTGGATCAGGCCGGCTTCGGCGCATTCTGCAGGGGACTCTCGCGCATTACTGCGAGCAGGCCTCTCCTTGTTGCTCTGGCGGAGAGGTGGTGGGACACCACCGACTCCTTCTACTTCTCTGCTACGGGAGATATGATGATGACTCCCTATGACTTCTTGATGCTCACTGGCATCGGGGTAGGGGGTGATCCGATCTCCTTCGATACCGACATGGATGAGTGGGAGGCCGCGCAGATCTACTTACTTGGCGAGGCGCCACCTCTCGTGCGTCCCGGCTTTGTCAGGTGTTCGTGGTTCGAGGTCCAGTTCAGGGTTCAGCCAGCCTTAGTTGAGGAGGCTCCGATGACCCAGGAGGCGGTGGAGCGATATGCGCGCGGCTTCCTCATGTTTCTACTGGGGACGACCATCTTCGCCGACCGGGTGAACACTGTGCCCCTCTGCTTGCTGAGCACCCTTGTGGATGTCACACAGATCTTGTGCTACGACTGGGGTGGAGCTACCTTGGCCACTCTATACGGATACATGAGCTCAGCCTCCCGTTGCAGCGGACAGTTGCTCGGGGGTTACTGGCGAGCTTGGGAGGTACTTTTTCTTTTCTGCTTTTCATTTCTGTTCTATATTTTCTGTACTCTGCACACTACACACACTGTGGTCTGCTTCAAGTTGACGGTATATTGCACACACGGCACACACTGTACACTCTGCACAATACACTGCACGATACACTGTTCTACAATTTCTGCTTTTGTTCTATATTCTGCTTTATCTGATAAGCATACTGGTATTTACTCTGCAATTGTGGGTCTATGCCTATTTTCCGAGGCTCGCGCCCGTGCCAGACGTAGACCCCTCTCGTCGTTCTGTTCTCGCGTCGCTTCGACGTGAGGTGCGTGCGGAGGCCCCGAGAGACATTTACCTTCTTCCGCCGCTACTTCGACACCATCACCCCCGCAGAGGTATGTTTAACTTGCAGTTCATTTAAGCTTTGTTTCGCATTGTATTTTCAATATCAGTAGATAACAAACTGCATGTCATTTACAGATCACCTGGCAGCCTTGGGCTCCATTGCCGGCGGTGATTCCGGATCGATTTGCCGGTGCAGAGGAGACTGCCCGTTTTAGGATTTTGCTGGAGGGCCCGGTCTGTCAGGCTTGGTACTTGGGTGAGCGTTTCCTACGCCAGACCCTAGGTTTACCGGAGCAGATAGTCCCGGTTCACCCTCCTGAGCATATGAGGGACACTGAGAGGTTCACTTCCGAGCAGATGATCGACTACACGATTGGTTGGGATGCGATCCACTTCAGGGGTATAGGCGACTACTCAGAGTACGTCCGGACCTTCATTATGCGGCCTCTGAGCGGTGGCCGTCGAGTTGAGAGAGAGAGGCCCGCGGCGCCAGCAGTTAGGGCAGGAGCGGGGGCAGGGACATCGAGGACAGCTCGAGTCCGTGGCAGGAGTGGAGCTCGGAGGGGACGGGGGGCTAGTTGGCCAGTACTGCCCACTTTGATGACATGCCGAGGACAGGGTGGGGTGACTTACCAGATTCCCATTGCTCCCCCTCCGGCTGATCATGAGTTAGTCGGGTTCTACGACTTACCTCCGGTATGTACTACTTTATCTTGCATCTTGCATTGTCATTTCATTTCAGTTTATTGAGATTCCACAGAATACTGATGCATCTAACCCTTTTGCAGGCCTCTTCCGAGTACACCCGCCAGTCCCTGGAGCTGACCGCCTCGATGATGGGGATGCTCCAGCAGAGCCTTGACCTTCTATCTATTTATGGCATTCCGGTATGTTCTTCTGACCACAGTCTCGAACCATACATAAACGGCTTCATATACTCTGATGCGCAGTACAACACCTAATACACTGCCCTCGTGGCATCTGATACACTGCAGCCCACAAACTGTTCTCATCATTACTCACGGCATTCATACACTGCACTCAAACACTGTATTCTGTACCGATACTCTGCTCATAGTATTCACGCACTGTACTCATACACTGCATTTTGTACTAATACTCTGTTCACGGTATACTGATGCGTTTGCCTTTTGTACTTTTCAGCATCCTTTCCAGATTCCTACTGTGGGAGGTGCTTCGGCTGGCCCTTCCGCTTCCACTTGAGACGGCAGAGTATACCCCCGTACCAAAGCGAGGCGTACCCATGTTGGGAGTAGCTCACGGGCTCCAGTCCCTGATGATGATGATGAGTCCGAGGCTGAGCAGAGGCGGAATCGGAGTCATCTAAGGAGGAGACCGAAGGTGGTACTGACTCAGGCTCAGATGATGGTGCCGATGACGATGCTCCTGGACCTTCATCCAGGAAGAGGACGAGGACGGACCCCTAGGCCCGAGGCCTTTTGACATTGATCTAGATTTTTGCTATTTTTCTTCATTTTTGTACTTTTTCCTTTTGCTGGTAGCTAGAGTACCTTGTACTGCCGCAGGTAGGTTTTTGTTTTCAAAACTATGTACTTGAAAAAGATGATGAAATGAAACAAACTTTTTTGTCTGAAAAAGTGTTATATTTGTACATTTCATACATTGCATTACATTATGTCACATCACATAACAATGTAAATGGAATTGATCTCTAGTCTGAAAGTCAAACATTTGTATTGCAATAACCAGGTAACGAACCAGCCAACAGCAAAACAACTCAGGCAACCCACTGCCCCATTCTGAACACACAGCCCATACTCTGTTGAGGATTAATCTGCATACAGCCCATAACATAGCGTTTGGTTCATTCTGCACATGGCAAACCCTGGATAAACAGTCCAATCTGACAAGACAGGATACGAAGGTGGAACCGGCTGAAGTTGAAGCACACTCAGATGCCCCAAATTTTCCCTTTTCTTCTTTTGCTTCGCATAAATGTAGAGAATGGCACAGTACTCTGAGCACAAACGATTTTTTTGAAAATAAAGAAGGGTTTTCAACCGGGGTATCGAGCCTACAACTGAACACAGCAAAAAAGACTCAAACAAAAGGTACACGACCTAACCACAACGAGGCACACTCGGAAAAGACTCAAAACAAAAGTTGAGGTAAACAAAACAAAAGACACGACACACGGACGTGTTTGCAAAAACGAGAGACATCAGATCTCGAGGAGCCAGTTCCTCCGGGTTTGATTCCCACCCTTTCTTATTTGTGATTCTCACATCACTCGGCCCTCAGGCTCAGTTTTTCTCTCAAAACCCTTTTCTCACTTTTCTCTCAACGCACACCTCTCTATTCTTTATTCTCTCATTTTTCGTCCCTCCCCAGGGTGATTGATAGATGAATAGGAAGTCGTGGGTTCACGCCCAACATTATTAGCTCGCGGCTAGTTCTTCCGGCGACGTCTAGTCGATGTTCCGGATGAGGAATGGAGTATCTTGATTCATTCTGATTTGTGTTTCGCACTTGGCTTAATACATTGTTGCTTAGAGGGTGAGAGAGCTTTCAGCCCTTTACTGACAGCTTCAGTTGTGTCTTCTTTTGGCGAAGTATGCTAGCGACGGGGGAAAGACAGGTAGCCTAACTCAACTGTGCCCCTAGTTCATCATTTTGACCATTTTTTGTTTTTGGTTTTCTACTAAAACAGTTTTGACCAATATGAGAGTTAGATTAACATACTTGTTCGATTTTTGATTTGAAAATCATGCGAGTTAGGCTATGAGCACTGAAAATTTTCCTTTTTTGGTCCAAGAAAATGGTCCAGTTTTGGAAAAGATGAAATAGTTTTTGAGAAAATAGTCAACCTCAGTAAAAATTTTCAAAAACTATTTTTTTTTTTGGCAAGCGGCCACCGCTTGACGAGCGTAGAACTTACTCTTGAGATGCGCAACCTTAGATCGGAGGCAATGGAAAATTGCCTCTTGCTTGAAAAGGGCTGCACGGCAATGGAAAGTTGCCCCTGGTTTGAATGGCGACTCATGGCAACTTACGGCAACGGAAAGTTGCCCCTTGTCTGGATAATGCCGCAGCATTTTGAAAACAGTCCTCATCAGTAATGATCACGACCGAACTCTCGGACACGGAGAAGACGAAGATGGTCAGAACCAATATATGGACACAGTCACTTTGAAAGCATCGGTGGCTGGACTTCAGGATGAAGTTGCCTACGTATCCCAAACATGGGAATCAAGCCTACGTAGTTCCGGTGTCACAACCGAACTATCAGATTCAGAGAAGGCAAGGATGATCAAAACCATTACATGGACAAAGTCGCTATGAAAGCGTTGGGGGCTGGACTTCAAGATGAAGTTGCCTACGTATCCCAAACATGGCAATCAAGCCTTACGTAGTTCCGGTTGAGGTACACTCGGGTATTTTAACCTTCACTTTTTTTTTAGGCTCTAACTTTTGCCAAGGCACCCGTTACAGGTTTTCGACCTTGCGAGCTTCTTTTTTTTTTTTCTTTTCTTTTTTTTGCTTCTTTTTTGCTTTCTTTTTTTCTTTTCTTTTCAATTTTTTCTTTTCTTTTTTTTCTTTTCTTTTTCTTTGCTCTAACTTTTGTCTGGGTCGCCCTTTCAGGTTTTCGGCCCAGCGAGCCTCTCAAGGGTAAAACTGTAACAAGTCCAAGCCAAATGGTTTTGAGATCCTGAAGTCATCTAAATCCAGGAGAATGGTTGTTATTATTGCATATCGGACATTTTTGCCCCTAGTTTGACGGATGCTTCTGTTCTAGCTTTGCAAGCTTCTGTTGACGACGTCTGATCTCTTGATCTAACTTTGGTGCCTCTTGTTCGAGGGCTGCCCCAAACCCGGCCACACAGGCCTCACATGGCGGCTGACCGTTGAATGTTCTGAATGGGTTCAAGGTTTGGAATCAAACGGATTGAATCTTGAGGCTGAGAGCGATCCTAGGCTGCACAATTTCAAGAGCGATTCCACACAGGTCTTCACAGGACCGCACAAAACATTTTGTTTTTGAAAGCTTTTACGAAAGCGACACATCGCTCGCGCTGAAGATAGTGTGGAACCAATCTGGATCAAGCCAGGGTCCTTCTCAGTACTCACGCTAACAAGCATGATTTCATTCATTAAAGGCTTAGCACGCCTATCTTTCTCTCAAATTGATCAAAATTTTGCAAAAGCCGAGGAATTTTTTCCTCTTCGTTTTCACCACCACGGTGTTCAAAAAGGGTTTTTGAAAAACTTAGGTCAATACAATGAGCTTAGAGCACAGAAGAGTAAGTGAGATGCCCCGCCATTTCAGTCAAATCCTCTGGCACAACTAGCTCAAGGTAGCAATAAGCACGGAAACATGATAGCCGCAGCTGTTTCATTCAGATTTCCTGGTTGCAACTGGCTCCACAGTAGGGACAAACTCAAAAAGAAAACAAAAGGGTAATTACAAAACAACACGGTGTTCGAGGCAACAAACCCGGAACCACCCGACATTCTATACAAGGGGACTGACTCGCTACAACAAGACAGACCCTTAAGCAAAAAGAACTGACTCAAGGTGATGAGACAGACTCAAAACAAAACAAAGAGACTGACTCGATACCCAAGCCAGTATTTACAAAACTAGCAGTCGCGGATGCTCAGAAATGCGTGCCAGACGCCATATCCAAAATACACCAGGCGCCGCCCACAGGTGGTCCCAACCCCGATCACATACTCGCAGTATCCTCAAAATCCAACAGCTGGGTAGTAACAGACTTGGCTGAAGTGGGTGGGAGGATAACCTCATTGTCGATCAAATCTTGCACCTCATGACGAAGGCGGAAACAATTATCGGTAGCATGACCAGTTTGCTGGTGGTATGCGCAGTACAAAGTAGCATTATGTGTGAGAGGAAGATTCTTCGGGAGAGGCCGAGGCTCGAGGGGTTTAAGATGCCCTCTTTTGGCCAGGATCTAGAGCGCCTTAGACAAAGGCATGTAGAGAGCGTGAAAGACCCTGCGCCCTCGGGGCAGGTACTTTGAAGTCTGAGTATTCTTGCTAGACGCACTAGCGAAAGGGTCGGCAGGCACTGCCTTGACCTTCTGATCTTTCCCAGGTACAAGGTTGGGAGTGGAAAGAACTGTTCTGGCATGACGGGGCCTATCTCGGTTTTCTACCTGGCTCGAACTGCCTTCGGTTCAAGTGGGGAAAACGTCATCCACAACCTTGGTCACAACTGAGGATACTTGCTATTTACTCATCCCCCCGGCTTTCAAAGCCTCGACTGCCCACAGCAATTGTTCAATGGGATCAGCATCTGCCTCCCTTTTGTTCTTGCCTCTGGCCTCAGCCTGATCGAGGGCTTGGGTTGATGTTGACACGTCATTGCCGTAGCCGGAGGCAACCTCAGGTTGGCTAAGCTCGATCACAATTCGCCCTAATAGCAGAGGCTCCTATGATACAAAATTTCCGGCATATGGTGCAGGTGGTGGCGAAGCCGACATCCCGTAAGCAAGATCCGCCACGAACCTTTGGAGGTCACCTATCATCCCCATCAATTCGAAAGTGGTGGGCTTACGAGCCTGATACAACTGGGGGGTCCAGATCGGGTGCACAACAGGTGACCGAGGTGGATGCGGTACATCAACATTGGTCTCACTTTGCAGAGTGATTCCTTGATCTAATGCGGTTGTCATAACCACAATCTCTTCCGAATTCTGAGTCATTATAAGTCCGCTGTACTAAACGGTGACTGACGGATCAGATATCTGCCTTGCCTCAGCGAGGGAGAACACTGGCTATTCTGTATCAACTCTCTGAACTGAAACGAAAAACAAGCAGCATTTCAGCCCAAACGGATCAAACACAGGTGTAGCCGAACAACTGTACTCTACTACTGATCATTATTCCCCAGAATCACTGCTCCACAACACTAAATCAGACATCCACAAATATAACTGATTTCTCACAAACACTGATACCGGTGCCTTTAGGCCTGATACTCAAACTTGCAAACTGATATGCGTATTCCCTGTAGAGATACACTCCAAAAGCACATAGCAAGTAAATGAGCCAAAACACCCCTACATTGGGGTAGGGTTTCCCTGTCCTATTTTGTCAGGAACTAGGGTTTCACTACGCACGCAGCGGTTTCAAACAACCTAACATCGGGTAAGCAACCTGTCCTAGTTTGGAATGGTCACTATGGATTCCGAACATGCACTAGGTCGAATAGTCGAAAAGGGTGCCCCAGTAAAATCGGGGTTTGTGTTCCCATACTGGCAGAGCCCGCAACTGGTCAGCCTTATGGTCATGCCTTGACAAGACAAGCCTCCGGCAAACCGTTCAAGAATAGCAGATGGCCAACACGGTGTCCTAGGCGCACCAATGCACATGCAATGCAAAGAAACACATAAGTCAAATCAAAACAAGATATCACGAGTTCGAGTCAAGCTCTCTAAACTCCCCAGCAGAGTCGCCAGAAACTGTGGACGCGCCCTTGAGGGACTTATGCTACCACAGTTCGGACTCGTTTGTGTCACGGCTCTTAATCTGAACCAAAGAGTCCAAATCCGGCAAATCGTTTTGAGAAAACAGATTTTTTGAAAGAAGTGCCAAACATGGACTGCTTTGCCAGATACAGAGTCGCCACCTAAATATTTTTTTAATGGGGGAATTTAGGAAACCCTGACTCGTTTGCCTAAGGCCACGTGTCCGTCATTACCAAAGTTGCCTCGGCTCGGGAACTTGGGTACGATTGGGGAAGGTCAGCTATGAGCACCCCCTTTCGCCCGATCAAAGATCGGCCTCTACTAACCATGATATCTTGTTTTGACAACATTATATGTTCTTATTCCGGTTATTAGCCTAGAATTACTATGTTATGCGCGCAGCAAACAAGTATAGACCAAATTGCCTAAATTGGAACAAAACATTTCATGTTCATTTTGAAAACGGTTTGCTACTCGTAAGTAGGATAAAATGCAGGTTTTGCCACCCTCGAGTGGGCTTTAGAAAAGATGGTTTTGCCACTATCTAGTGGACTTAAAACTCACAGTTTTAATGCATTATTCCAATTCAAGTAATTCGACCTCCATCCACAGGCATTCAAGCAGTTATATCACATAAGCAGCTAGCCTCATGGTAATCATGCTATTATGGCAACACTCACACGCATGCGGTATGCTAAAGCATAAAAGCTTACCTAGTACTCCAAGCCAAAACAGAAACTGGTTAGTAATCATATGCATAATCCTAGTTCATGTTAAGATGGCTAATGCAACACATGCAGGATGCAGCTAGAATAGGCTCGGCTACCCTAAAGATGGCATTTGGAATGTTGCAACTAACAAGTACTCAACTTGGAATTGAAATACAAGTGCAGTTAGCATGATGTGCCGAGCCCGATGTATGCAAGACAGATGTATGGATGCACGCATGCATAGCATAAGGTATGCTAATTAAACATGTCCTAATACTAACCATCAAAAGCAGGTAAGTAAAAGGGAGAAAGAAGTGGGGGTTGGAAGACATGCACACACGTACCCACACTTATTACATTTGCCCTCGCTCGGAGGGACCGAAAGAATAATACAATTAATTAACCTACAAGCTAATTAAATATTACAGACCAATTAATTAATTAACAAATTAACTAATCTAATGAAAGCAGTAAACAGCCTCGGGAAGAGGGCCCAATGCAATGCGCGCTCGGCTCCGCTCGGAAAGCCACTGCCATGCACAAGTTGCCTCTGCTTTGACTGTTACCCTTCTCTGAAGACTGCACAAATCTCAGGGTTGCTTCTCTGAATGCTGTGGAGCACCACCAGCTGAGGGAATTGGTCACCGGCCATGGAGAATGGTCACCGGCCACAAATTAATCCATCGGCCATTTATGGATGGCCGGTCGGCACTGAAGATGGCCGGCCGGCCAAATCTTCCTGCAGAATCTGTTTTTGATAGCAGCAGAGGGCAAAACATGGCATGGAAATGCATTTCAAGCAATGTATGCACCAATCACACCCCTTATCATATTCATGACTCAAAGGGATATGATTCTCGATTCTCGGACCACCAATCGCGCATTTCCATGCATGATGGCCCGAGAAACCAAATATGTATTTTGATATGGAATGTAATGCACATAATCAAACAAGGGGGGGGGGGCTCAACCTCTATCATACTCAACTCAAGAGGTGAAGCATGCATGCCAATGCAATGCATCCTAGGTATGGAGGCTAGTATGCAACATGGCAATGCAATGTGCAATGTAGGTTAGGCGCACAACCTAAGTAAAGAAGCATGTAAGGCATGAAGCAATGCAACCTACAAGTATGCAAGACACAATGTGGATGTTCAAGCATGCAAGCAAGCATGTGACTTCATTCAATCATGCAACAACACACTAGTATGCAACAACACACAAGGTGAGCATGCAACAACATGCAAAGGGGTGGACTTAAACTAATTTAGGCAGCCCTCAAACAAGCCTAAAACAGTGGCCAATGCCATGGAAATGAGGGCCTACACACACACACACATGTACATGTTGATGGGCCAACACTTAAGCATCAAACAAGCAACCTTTAAGCACACTTAAAAGAGCCTAAACATGGACAATTAGCATGCAATGTAAACTCTAAAAATCATGTTAATGATGGTGCCAAACCAATTTAAACAAGACAAACATGGCATGCAATTGGTCCAAGTACTTGAGGCAAGCCAAGGAGACTTAAACCATGGCCAAGTCAACCAAGCCTCACAAGGCCAAGAGGACTTAAAACAGGTTCAAGGCAGACCTAGACAATGCTAAGGGAACACCTAGATGGCATCTAAGTGACTTAAACATGCAAGCAAACAAAGAAGCACATTCATGGAGCATAAGGCAACAACCTTTTAAAGCAACAAAGGAGCATCAAATGCAAGTATGCAAGCATGTTATAAGGACTGAAACAACATGGTAAGTGGTTCCAAACCACTGAAATAATGCAAGTAATGCATGCTACACACTCATACACCTAAGGCTAACAAGCCAAAATGCAAGGTGGCTATACTAAGCATGCTATGGTCGACCAAAACAACCAAAAACAGAACTTAAGCATGCTAAAACAAACACAAAAGCTTCACAAAGCTTGGCCAAAATCATGCTAGAACAAGGATCAAAACCTAAAGCATGTTAAGACCTAAACATGGCATTACAAGGCATGTATGCTAAGCAAGCATGATGTACCTAAACCAACATACAACAATGCTATATTATGACATAATAAGCATAAAAATCAGTTAAGGCATGGCCAACATGAACCTAAACTAGATGCTCCCTCAAGAGGCAAAGATAGCCCTTTTCAAGGACAACAAGGGGAGGGGGTGGCCCTCTCCTTCTTGGGACCTCAAGGCACCATCCTCACCACTGAAATCCCTCAAGATTTCAGTGGTGAGGAGGTCCAAACACAATGGTCCCGGAGCTCACCAAAATAGCACAAAAACAAAGGCCAAACAAGCCTTAAGAGGGGTCAAACAACCTCAAAGCTCAAAACACTCTTAAACAACTATTTAAAGGACTCAAAAATAGAACTTTTATATGTTATATGCAAAGCCTAAAAACAGTTGCAAGATAGGTAAAAAAGCTATACAAAAATTGGGTATTTAAAGGTAAAGTCCTTACCCTTGAAGACCTCTTTCAAGAACAGCACTCCAGTTGCTTCTTTGGCTCCAAACCAATCTAAAAACTTCAAGAAAAGGCCTCTGGCCCCTCAACAATCAAGGTAAGGTGTGATGGTGGGTGTTTGTGCACAAAAGTAAGACAAAACACACACTAATACACAAGAGAAAGAGAGATATAGAGATGGAGGATGTGCAAACCCTAACCCTAAAACTCAGAGCCCTCTGGAAATGTTGTCTATTTTTTTGTAACCCTAATGGAGGAAGAAGAGGCTCCCTCTTATAGAGCTCAATCTTGTAAAGCTTACAAGACAGGCTAACAATAGGGAGATCCCTCCATACACGTGTATGGAGGGGAGCAAAGTGTATGCCAGCTAGCATACAAATATTTGCAAAAGTAGATGCACAGTAGTCGGCCGGCCAAAAATGCAATTTGACCAAAAAAGATGGCCGGTCGACCATCTATAGTGTCGGCCGGCCAAACATTTGGCCGATAGCACAAAAACACAGCCGGTGGCCTCAAGCCATGGCCGGTGGAGTGTGGGGATGGCCCACAAGCCATTCCCTGCCCCTCCAAGGCAAAACACAAGTGTTTGGTGCAAAACCAGACACAAAACAGTCGAGTCGAGAGATCCTGAGGCAAGGCGCGTAGCCGAGACCTCCGGGAACTCAAGACATACACAAACAAGGATGATCACCGGGTGTTCAAGCGGTGACGTCCAAGTCTTGAGGACGGTCAAAAATGGGGTGTCTACAAGGGGATAGCCAGTGTATGGATTAGGTTTAGGTTCCGAGGTGAGGGAACTTGATTGTGGGCTAGGAGAGGGTTTGTGGTCACATTTGGTTTCTATGGTGGTGCAATCACCTTATTGTCAATGAGGTCTTGTATCTCATGATGTTGTCCAAAGCATTGGTCGGTGTCGTGATTGTGCTGCTGGTGGAAAGCACAGTACTTGGCTAGGGTGTGTTTAGGTGGGAGAGGATCGAGTAGTGGGCGTGGCTCTAGTGGTTTGAGGTGCCCCTTTTTGATCAACACCTTCATGGCTTGAGATAAAGGCATATAGAGTAAGGTAAAAGTCCTCTGGGATCGGGCATGGTTGTTTGAAGTTTGTGGTGCTGTATTGGCAAAGGGATTGGTGGTCTTGGTTGTGATGGTGACAACACTCACATCAGACGGCCGCGCAACTGTGCTACCACAAGTGGTTGTATTGGAACTGCTCACAAAAGGCCTCTTGACCTGCTCTTTCTCATCAGCAATCAACCCTTGTCTCATGGCGTCTTCAATCTGAACCCCCATCTCATGGAGTTCAATGAATGTGAACAAAGGTAGGACGATCATCTTATGCAACAATTTCCCATGCAGATTGCGGACTACCATCCTTATCTGATCTTTCTCTAAAGGTTGTGTAGTCATCATTGAAGCCTTGGCCCTCCACCTCGCCACGAATTCTGAGAAGCCCTCCCTCGGCTCTTGGCGTGTTGCCTCAAGGTCACGAGTTATGACCTCAATTTGCGTGTTGTACGAGTACTGTGAAACAAAGGCCTCAGTCATTTCCTCCCAACTTTGCTTCACAGAATCTTCTAGCTTTGCATACCATATAGCCACTATTCCTGACATGGTCCGGCCAAAGAGTGAGAGTTTTTGCAGTTTGGTCAGGCCCATCGGCAGCAGAATGTCTAAAAACAACCAAAGATGAACCATAGAGTCTCTGAAACCATCAAATCAATCGATGTGTGGTATTTTGAACCAGTCTAGCAATGTCATTGCAGAGTCGGTATACCCGTCTTCTATGTCGGGGATAGAGTTCACACCCTGCGCTCTCTTGAAGAGCTTCTCCAGTTTGTTAACCTTAAGCACGATCGGGTCAACCTCAAATTCAAATGGAGCTTCGGTCTAATACAAAGGTGTAGACGCACCCGAGGACTCCCGAGCTCCGCGCGCGAAGGCGCGAAACTCGTTTGCTCTCTAGCTACTACAAGTTTGGACTCGTGTCACGGTTCTGAATCTAATCTCACAATGTGCGATGAAAGATCGATAAATCACCAAAGAGTTCAAATCTGGCAAATCGTTTTGGAAAACTGATTTTAATAAAGAAGTGCCAAACATGGACTGCTTTGCCAGATACAGAGTCGCCACCTAAATGTTTTATTTTGGGAGAAATTTAGGAAACCCTGACTCGTGCCTAAGGCCACGTGTCTGTCATTACCAAAGTTGCCTCGGCTCGGGAACTTGGGTACGAGAGGGGAAGGTCATGCAATAAGCACCCCCGCTCGCCCGATCAAAGATCGGCCTTTACTAAGCATGATATCTTGTTTTTGAAAACACATGTATTCTTATTCCGGTTATTAACCTAGAATTACTATGTGATGCGCACAGTATACAAGTATAGACTAGATCGCCTAATTTGGAACAAAACATTGCATATCCGTTTGCAAAAATGGTTTGAAGTTTGCTACTCGCAAGTAGGCTAAAATGAGGATTTTGATGAATTGTTCCAATTCAAGTAATCCAACCTTCACCCACAAGCATTCAGGCAGTTAATCACATAAGCAATTAGCCTCGTGGCAAGCATGCTATCATGGCAACATTAACACACATGCAGTATGCTAAAGCGTAAACACTCACAGCGTACTCCGAACCAAAACAAAGAACTAGTTAGAAATCATGCATGATCCTAGTTCATGTTAAGATGGCTAATGCAACACATGCGAAAATTCAACTAAGATAGGCTCGGCTACCTAGAATGTCATGTGAAATGCAACTTGATAACATGTTGTTGAACACGTATTCAAGTAAGTGTATTGAAAATACTATGCAGTTAGTATGATGCGCCGAGCCCGGTGCATGCAAGACAGATGAATGAATGCACGCATGCAAGCATAAGGTATGCTAAACAAAATATGCCCTAAAACTAACCATCGTAAGCGGTTAAGTAAAAGGGAGAAAGAAATGGGGGTTGAAAGACATGCATCACACACACGCACGCTTATTACAACAATACGCCCTCTCGACGGAGGGACCGAATAAGAAGCTAACTAGCTAATCTAAACTAATTAAACTAATTATTACAAAACAAATTAATTAACTAATCCTAGTTAACTAATTATTACAAAACAAATTGAAATAGCTAAATGCATTAACTATTAAAGGTACAAAACCAACGCCTAATCTAGCTAAGCAAATTAGCTAAGTAAAGCAATAAACAGGAGCCTCAGAGGGAGAAGACTGGATGCATGCTCGGTCGCCTCGTTCGGAAATCCAACGCGATGCCCTAACTTGCCTCTGTTTGCAATTGTTTCCAGAACACTGCACAAAGCTCCAGAAAGCTTAAACTCCACCTTGGGGACCTGCGGGAGGGTGGCCGACCACCTGGGGGTGTCACCAGCCACCTGTCGACCACTTTCTGTGTTGAAAAACCAGAAAAAGTGGTCAGCCAGCTAGTTTTTCTGGCTGGCCGACCAGTTGTTGCTGCTGAATTCCAGTTTGCTGCAACAGAGAGCAAGAAAGGGCATGGCAATGTATTTGCAAGGTATGTGTGCACAACCACCCTCCCTATCATGTCATAAGCTCAAGGGAGTGTAGTTCTCAACCCTCGGGCCACCAATCGCGCATTTCAATGCATGATGGCCGAGAAGCCAAATTGCACAATTCAATATGAAATGAATGCACACATAAACACATAAGGCCTAAAACTCTATCATGCATGATCAAGAGCGTCGGCGACCGGGAATTAAGGCACGTTTCATTACTTCAAGTATGAAACGTTCCTCGTTTCCCGTGTTTGGACTAACACCTATTCCAAACACAAATGCAAAACAAGCATGGCATACACAATGCGACTCAAGCATGCAAGCATGGAATGCAACTTAAACAAGCATATGAACAATATGCAAGAGACAAGCATGCAAACATGCAATGCAACATGAACAATGTACAATGCACAATGCACAATACGACAATGCAAACGACATGGCATACACAATGCAATGAATCAACATGCAAACAACATGGCATATGCAATACTATGGAAAGGATGGCATACTCAATGCTAAGAACATGTAAACAAACATGCTCAATGCAATGAACTACATGGCATACTCAATGCAATGTGATTATGGCATACACAATATGAACAAGAACATAGCATACACAATGCAAACAACAACATAACATACACAATGCTCAATGGACTTAAACCAAAATGGACAGACCTCAGCCATGTCCAAATCAGTGGCCATAACACCAAAATAAAGGCACAAAAGGCAAGGCATGCATGCACAATGCATTGGCCATTCAACTAGGCCTAAGAGCACAACTCTCAAGAGTGCTCAAGGAGTGACAAATGTGGAAGTGTAATAACACTAAGTGCACTGAAATTAAGTGAGAAATGGTGCCAAACCACTCAAACAACACAAGTAAAGCATGCAAGGGTCCTTAAAGCATGAAGCTAGCAAAGAGGACTACAAAGGGGGCATGCAATACATGGCACAAATGCATGAACCAATCATGGACGAAGCTCAAGTAAGTCAAAACAAAGACCTAAACATGCTGAGATGAGAGCCCAAAGACCTAGGCATGCAAGTATACAAGCTAAGCCATAAACTAAGCAACAATGCACAACACTCAAAGACACTTAAAGAGTGAATGAAGTGGGAACATGGCAATGTTAAATGCTCTAAAATAATATGATAAATGATGCCAAATCATATACACAACACAAATGAAGCATGCTATGGTGCCCAAAGCTTGAAGCTAGCAAGAGCACTTGCACTATAACTATGCAAAACATGAAGCATATGGCAAAGGCAACCCAAAACAGTCCTAGAACATGTCAAAATGATACTAAAACATGTATGGAAGGAAGCCAAAACAAGCTAGCATAAGGGGCATAAGGCATATTAAAGGCAAGGCAAATAAGGTGGATTACAGTACACCTATTAAGACCAAGCATGGAATGAATTAACCAACAAAAATCAGAGTTATATCATGGCATAATAACCCCAAAAATACACTGAAATGATAGCTCGCAAGCTTAGGCATGAAGGCATACGCAATGACCTATGTTAAGGCATAAAGGAACAACCCTCAAACGCATTGAATAAGTGACAAATGCGAGTGTATGGCCACACTACATGGACTGAAATAACATAACAAATGATGCCAAATCATTCAAATAAGCCAAGCAATGCATGCTAGTGGATTTGATACACAAAGCTAACAAGCTAGAATGCACTATAGCTATACAAAGCATGGCATGCATGACCAAAACAACACAAATCAGACCTTAAACATGGTAAAACATGAACAAAATCTTCTCAGAGCTAAGACAAAAGCATGCTAAAAAGACATGTTAAAGCATGAGACACATTAGGCTAGTGAATGGAAATGCACTACAAGTGCATGGAGCATGCAAAGGCCAACCAAACCAAACCTTAACAAAGGTATGACATGGAAAAACATCACCAAAGACATGCTAAAATGGACTAAAAATAAGCTAGAATGGCAAGCTACTTCATGAAGCATACAAGACTAGTTTATGAGATTTACACTACAAGTGTATTAAGCATGCATGGAGTGACAAAACCAAGCAAAAATAGTGGAATGCCACAGAAAGATAACCCCAAATACAAGCTAAGATATGGCCAACATAAGCTTAACAAAGGTACTCACACATGAGGCATTCAAAGCAAGTATTGAAGACATAAAGGAGAGGGGATGACCCTCTCCTATTTGGGACCTCAAAACACCACTTCCACCACTGAAATTCCTCTAAGTTTCAGTGGTGAGAAGGTCAAAACAAGTTGGTCCCAAAAGCTCAAAAGAAGGCACAAAAGCAAGGCCAAACAAGGCCTAAGAGGGGGTAGAAAACCCCCAACACAAAAGTGACCTTAAACAAAGATGTTAAGTACGAAAATTTAGAACTTTTTTCAGTAGGAAGTTAGTCCTAAAAAAAAATGAAAATAGGTCTAAAAGCTTAAGAAAAAATGGGGGATTTAAGGGTTAGAAACTCACCCTTGAAGACCACCTTTAAAGCTGCAACTCCAGCACACTTTTTGAACCAAAACCAGTCCAAGAACTTCAAAAAAACAACCTCAAGGGACCTCAGCTCCAAGATTATGGTGTTTGACTGTGTGTTTGTGTACAAAAGTGAGACAAAACTACACTTTTAAGGCACAAAATGAAGAACAAGAGTAAAATAAATACAACTATGTATGTATAGCTCTCAAGCCTCAAATTTTTGAACCTAGAGGAGAGAGGACGAGCCTCCCTCTTATAGAGAACAAAAGCCAAAGCTTCTAGGAGAAGCTAAGCTTCAAGGCAATTCCTCCATACACGTGTATGGAGAATGGCTCTGGTGCCCTCCAGTTGTGCCAGTTGGAGGAAAATATCTCCAAAAATGTGACAATAAGCAGCCGACCACTTGAAGTGGTCGGCCAGCTACTTAAAGTGGTCGGCCGACCACTTTAAGCGGTCTCCCAGAACAAAAACTGGTCGGCCATGGGTGGGAGAGGTCTACACACTGAAAGCAAGGCAATAGTGTGGTGGCTTTCCAGTAAAGGTGGCCCAAAGACCAAGAAAGCCAGTTATCTGACCAGAAAACTGGCTGGCAGGAGGAAAAGTGGTCTCCAAGGAGAAAAACTAGTCTCCCACCCTTGTACCACCTTCCAAACAAGGAAAACAAGGTTTGTACCAAAAACAAACCAAAACGGATGCAAGACGAGAGATCGGGAGGCAAAGCACGCGACCGAAAGCCTTGAAAACTAGTCTACGGGCATCAAAAGTGGTATGCGACCACAAAAGTGGTCTCCCGGACCACAGTGTCCCTCTAGGCAAAGGCAACAAGGTGTGGTTCAAAAACCACGCCAAATGGAGAACATTAAGCGGTCCCAAGACAAGGCGCGCGGCTAAAGGCTCCAAAAATCGGAAACTAGTCTCCAAACGGGAAAAGTGGCCTACGACCACAAAAAGTGGTCTACGACCACAAAGAGTGGTCTACGACCACAAAGAGATGGTCTACAAGACCTCTCCCTCCCTCTGGGAAAAGAAAACAAGATTCGGTCCACAAACCAAGCCAAAGCACGAAGAGTTCAAAGGCCCGGAGGCAAGGCTCTTAGCCAAAACTCCGGAAACTCAGAACGAGCACAACATGCATAATCACCGAGCGCTCAATCGATGACGTCTGAGTCTTAAGGTCGGTCAAAAATGGGGTGTCTACAACAGGTGCTTTGGAGGCCAGCGGTGGGATCGACTATGCCGGATTGCCCTGATTCTCAACATGGGTAGTGGCTCCGGGTACTGGGATACCTATAGGAGTTGCATGAGATGCAAATGCTGCTGCCAGCTGTGGCTGTTGTTATTGGAGCCTGTTTATTACATGAACCTGATGAGTAGTGTCTTGCTACATGGTTTCAACTGTTTGCTGAAGGTGGTGGATTAGGTCCTCTATGCTAACTGGGGGATATTGTGCCATCGGAATTGGCGAGTGATCTCGTACTGGACTGGATGTAGAAGACTGAACCTGACTACATGCAGGTGAAATAAGGGATGACTGCTGTAGAAATGGAACTGGTGAACTTTGCCTTACCCTCCTCTGTCTAGTAACCGGGGGGGGAGGATGAAATAAACACTGGTTGTCCCCTAACAAGATCTCCAGTCCTGTAAAGCCTTCTAATATGGGTCTAGAGCGCTTGGGTGATATCTGAACTGTCCGAAGCTATGGTGTTATACTACCTAGCGAAAAGAAATAAAGAAAAAAGAAAGCAGTTGTCAGAAACAGCATAGTACCTCAGCTCAGCTGTTAACAACACACAGATGTAATCAAAGCTGTAGAACTGCACTCAACACTGAATTTTGCCCCCAAAACTAATATCCAACTTGCAACTGATACGCATATTCCTGTACAGTTTCACTGTAAAGCACGTACCAGTTAAGTGAGGGCCAAAACACCCTTATGAGGGGGAAGGGTTACCCTGTCTTACTTTTGTCAGGAGCTAGGCTTCACTATTCAAACAAAGCAGTTTCACACAATCCTATATTCAGGTAAGCATCATGTCCTAGTTTGGAACAGTCTCTATAGCTTTCGATATGCAACTAGGCCAAATGGTCAAAAAGGGTACCTCAACAACACTACCTATTATACCTCTCACACCTAACACCGAGAAGTGAAAGGAGGATCAAACGGTACAGCGGTAGTCCAGATCCAAGGGTTGTGTTCCCATCGTGGCAGAGCCCACAATCGGTCAGCCTTTTTGCAACCTTTTAGGCAAGCCTCCGGCAAACCGTCCAGGAATAATAGATGGCAAATACACTGACTTAGGCGCACCAATGCAAATGCAATGCAAAGAAACATATAAGTGTAGATAAAATTTCACATCGTGAATTTCAAGTCAAGTTCGCTATTTCCCTAGCAGAGTCGCCAGAAACTATAGCTCAACTTTTTCACGCCGCCTTTCGGAAGTTTGAATATAAGCCCTACAATTCGAACTCCCGCAGTTCAGAATCTAATCTCACGAATGCAATGTAAAATTGATAAACACCAAAGAGTCCAAATCTGTCAAATCTTGTGGAAAATTGATTTTGAATCAAATTTTCAAAAATGGACTGCTTTGCCAGATATAGAGTTGCCACCTAAATATTTTTGGGAAATTTAGGAAACCCATGACTCGTGCCAAAGACCACGTGTCTGTCATCACCAAGATTGTCTCGGCTCGAGAACTTAGGTACGAGAGGGGAAGGTCATGAATTCATTTGAGCACCCCCACTCGCCCGATCAAAGATCGGCCTCTACTAATCATGATATGAATCTTATTTATATTATATGCTCTTGTTCCGGTTTATTAGGGTAGAATTACTATGTGATGCGCACACACACAAGTATAGACTAACTTGCAAGAATTGGAACACTTGATTCATGTTTGTTTTAAAAATTGTTTCGAAATATGTCCTACTTGAAAAAGTGATCACATATAAACATTACTCAAATTATTCCAATTCAAGCAACTAACCTTCAACCACAAGCGTTGAAGCAGTTATAGCATTTAAGCATTTAGTCTCATGGCAAGCATGCGAGACATGGCAACATCAAAAACATGTAATTATGCTAAAGCGAGTAAAGACTCACCTAGTACTCTAAGCCAAAATAAACAAAAGAGTTAGAAAAATGCATGATCCTAACTATGCAAGATGACTAATGCAACACATACAATATGCAATCTAAATAGGCTCAACTACTAATATGGGATATGAAGAAATTTAATAGCATGCGATCTAAGCATGTATTCAAAGAAGTATTTAAACAATAATAATGCAGTTAGAATGATGAATCGAGCCTTGGTGCATGCAATACAAATGGATGCAAACATGAAGTATGCTTAAACAAAATGTGATGCCCCTAAATTAACCATCATAAGCTAGTAAATAAAAGGGAGAAGGACATGGAGTTGGAAGACATACACGTTATTACATCATTGCGCTCTCACGAAGGAGAGTCCGAATGAGCTAGCTAATTAACTAACTAATTAAAGCTAATTATTACAAAACAAATTAAATAAATAGCTAAACTACTTAACTAATTAATATAAACCAAAGTAATTAACTATTCTAGTTAATTAAAATAATTGCAAGACAAAATTGAATAACTAGTTAACTAACTAATTACTTACAAAACCTGGCAAAATTAACTAGCTACAACTAATTAATTACAATGGATAGCTAAGCTAAGTAATTAAATTTAGATAGGCTCAGAATGTGAGGGATGCTCATGCACGTGCTTAGTTTATACCCGACAAGCCGTTGTTTTGCTTCCGGAGAGCATCTGTTGCACAATAGAACGCTAACACTGTTGCCTACTTCGAGAATGACTCTGCTCTGCCTCACAAACATGCTGCTAAAATTTGCATCAGTGGTCGGCCGGCCAGTGATGAAGGTTGTCGGCCACTAGTGGTGGTCTGCCGGCCACCTGCCGGCCACTGCTGCCCAGTTCTCTTTGCTGCAACTAAGGACAAACATAGCATATACAGGGTATTTCAAGGGTATGTTTGCACAACTCACCCCTCATTTTCATGAACAAATCAAAGGAGTAGCAAGTTTGGTTCACAAACCATCAATGGATGCAATTTCATTGCATGATGGCTTGTGAAACCGAGTGTGCTAGTTTAACAAATGCAATGAAAATGAGACTCTCAAAGCCACCTCCCTATCATGAAAGATCAAGGGAAGTGATGACCTTGGAGACTTGAGTCATTTCATCACTAACAAGTATGAAATGGCCCAAGTATCCATGTGTTCAATTAACGTCCGATTGAACACAACCAAATTATTATCTTTCACCATTTTAGTCTCAATTTTAATTACTCCATTTTAGGTTACCAACCATTCTTTAATCAATTGAGTCCAAAGGGTAAGTTTAAGACCTCTAGTGGAGTAAAGTACCAAACCAAGAGTTAACTTAAGACATGAAAGATATGTCATGCCGTTGGTAATGAACCCCCTAAGGGATTAAACCAATAAGCATGACAACCTTAATCTCATGCTCAAAAGAACAAGAGGCTTGAAACAACTCTCCCAAGGCAAAACAAAAGCCAAGAAAGGAGGGAGGTTGCAGAGATTATTAGTGCTGAAAATGAGTAAGAAAAGCATAAATAAATGCAATCAACTCAAACAAGATGGTGTCTAAGGCCTAGAACACCAAACTCATGAGGACTATTACACTACAAGCATGCAAAACAAAGCTCAAATGCAACTAACAGCCCAAAACAGTGCTAAAACAGATCCAATATAGTTCTAAAACATGCTGGAATTGAGCTAAAAAAGTCTAGATTAACATACTAAAACATGGCACAAACTAGGCTAGTAAGCAAGACACAAGGAGAGGAGGCTAACCCCTCCAAATTTGGACTTCAAAACATGATTTTGGCCATTGAAAAAGCTCTAAAAATCAGTGTTTAAAAGCTCGAAAAAAGATAGTAAGTGGGTGGGAAACACAAGGGCAAAGGCCTCCAAAACAAGGTACAAAGAAAGGCTATCAACCCCTCAGCCTTTAATGGCGTTAAAACCCAAGCTTCAGCCCAAAAATACAGAAGTTTTACAGCCCAAAATCAGTTGAAAAACAGCAAGTACAATAGTAGAAAAAGCAAGTAAAGGGACAAAGCCTTATACCTCTTGAAGAGGAAATGAAGTCCAAGCTACAAAACCAAGCAAACAACACCCTTAAGAGCTCTAACAAACCTTAAAGTCACCTCAGCTCAAAGATGAGAAGATTTGGTTAAGGGTGTATAGGCAAAGGTTAAGAATTTGTAGGCAAAAGTGTAGAAATTTGCTAGAGAGAGAAAGGAAAAATTTTGATCTCAAAATTTTTCTAACCTTAAAAAAAGAGAGAGGTGTCTCCTATATATAGAAAACATAAATTCCCTACAAGGATATCCAGCCCTACACGTGGGTGCAGATGCATGCATCTGTGCAAACAACTGGCACAACTGTCACAAAATATCTGCAAAAGAAACTGGTAGCCGGCCGACCATCACTGGTGGCCGGTAGCCCAATAAGGTGGCCGGTAGGCCACCAGAAGCTGCAGGCTTGAAGGACCAAGGCTTGCTCCAATAATAAGATAACAAAGGTGTAGGGTTTGAAAGGCTCAAAGCTGTGGCATTCTGCCGAGGACTTTGAGCACTTGACAAGCATATAGAATCATCATCGGGTGTGCATGCAATGGTGTCCAAGTCGTAAGGGCCGTCAAAATGGGGTGTCTACAGTTAGCATCGCAAAGCTAGCTCAATCATCGACGCATCTCTGATCAATCAATTAAACCATCTTCTATTTTTGAATTACATCCACTAGAGCTTCTTAAGAGCTCCAAATCTGTTAAATCAAGAAATATCTTACACAAGCATTGAAAAAATAAGTAGTACAATTGAATGCAGTAATAATTATACTGAATCTACACAGCGACTACACTAAAATGGTTATTAGGAGAGCTAGAAAGCAAGAAAAGGGCCAAAATAGGATTCCTAGAAGGCAAAATAAGGTAAAGGAAAAATATGGAAAACATAGAAGAAAATCATAAATGAGAAAAGAATTACTAAAAGAATATTAAAATAAAATGGTGAAAGGAATATAAAGGCCTTGCTGGTAGTATGATTCTTTGGATGTCAAAATATGAACAAAGAGAATATGGGACAAATGAATATGATAATTCATCCAATAGTTCCTGCACCATCAAGAACTGGACTGAACAAAACAAACGAAAAGAACAACTGAGAATATTACACAGATACAAGGCAATCAAATTGTGATGAAGATTATGTGACAATTATTAGAGACTACAAGTCATATAATTTGATAGTTGAACTTAAATTATTTTTTCAATACAAACTGTGATAGGAAATCATCATGTGATAAAGATTATGGACATGCTAGAGAGATGTAGAACAGTGTCCATATTGTGGTTAACGTGTTGTGCTGATAATAGAACAACATGCCATACAAGTTCTTGTCTCAAGGCAAACTTTGTTTCTTCCAGCACTAGTTTTCTAGATTGTCATAAATATGGTTTGCAATGATCACACCACTATTTTGAAAAGAAAGAAGGAAAAAAAATTGTTTGGATCTTAGTCATTATGATACTATAACTTTTAGACAATATTTATCATGATAAAAGAACATTAGCTTCAAACTTAAACTCCTTCATGAAACTAAAGTTTATTTGAAGGAAAAGATAAAAATAAATAAAAATAAAAGAAAAAATTTAAAACTACTAATAGAGTATGTTGATGATTCATTAACCTTCACAAATAATGTCTAGTTTGTTTGTAAAGTCTAGTTTGTTCTAATACAAAAGAAGGCAGGGGAAAACAAGTTTTCTCTATTTTGATGGTATAGTTTAAAATCAGCACAAATACCCCTTACAAATCTTTAAATATATTATATTTGTAAAAATATTTATAAATTGCATTCTATATCTTGTAAACTATGTAATTACTTGATTATTATTTTTTTTTTTTTGGGTGCCAAAAATGGTCAAAGAAAACAAGGAATGTCTAAGTTTACCCGTCTTATCCATGTGATGTCATCCAAGTAATACACATGCCTATGAAGTTCACAAATATGTTTGTACCATTTCGGTAAAATGACATGTGGCACAAGGAATAACGTGTCATAGTTCTAGTGGGCTAGTTGTTGGAGTAGGAATGTCCTGGCTTTGGTCCAATTGGCAGGTGGCAATTTATTATTTATTTTATTATTACAAAAATAATATATGTATATATATTGATGATGGCCTCAGCCATTTTCTAGAAAATAGTGAGTGGTTGAAGCCTACTTCCTATAAAGAGGCATGTAGTTAGGGCCATATTTGGCAGGATTAGTGCACATGTGGGAAATTGAGATGCTAAATGGGCCATGAAGACTGCAAAGTGGTGATGCTGATTATTGAGATTCAGCCATTGGTAGTTGCTATATTTGGGCCTCAAGGCAAAGATCACGGAACAGATGGCAGAATCTGAGGTTGCGACATTCTGGCAGTTAGAGTAGAAAAAGGAGGCTAAATTGCACTATAAAAGGACTTCGAATTTCGCCATTTGCAAGGGTCCAACACCTACTCAACCAAGAGTTTTTAAATACATCTACTTTTCATAATATTCTAGGAATTTCCAATAAATTGTCTGTCACACCCCAGATTTACAAAATTTGGCCCACGTGAATAAACCGCCCAATGATGAATAAAAGACAATAATAATATAGAGAAAGGTAACAACTTGTATGAAAAGGGTTCAAGAAAGTAGTTGAAATATTCGAAGATCTTCGAAGATCCTTGAAGAACAACTTCAAATTCTCTAGAAGATGATGAGAGGCTTAGATTCTTCAATAGTCTCAACTCAAGAACACAAAAACAAAGGAGATGATGGAGATAAGAGATTGGGTAAAGAAGAAGGCAAAATGGCTAGAGAGAGAATAATGGCAAGGCTCTCCTATGGATCTCCCACTTTCACTCTCAAGGTTGATAATGGAGAAAGGAAATTAGTTCTTTCCCAAGAGTTATCTCTCCAAAATCCATCCCTTGTAAAGCTATGGGTGGGTGCTATTTATAGGCACCTCATGATGTAGGATGGAGCCCATATGCAAGGCACATGGGGGATATTCTCTCTAACCACCTTGTTCGAGGAGGTGGCCTCTCCGAGGAGGAGACCTCTCCGAGGATGTGACCTCTCCGAGGATGAGAAAAACCCCGAAGAGGAGATCAACCCCTCGGCGAACCCTTCTTCTTAGCCACACCTAACCAATGATCCCCAATCATCCCAAAGGGTCAGGGGTAGTCCCAGAGGACGTCCTGCCGCATCAGGGTCAGGGGTAGTTCAAGAGAACGCCCTGCCGCAAATATTGCCGAGTCTCAGGGACCCCCTAAATCGTGCCACCTCGACCCGGGTATAGGCTAGTTTAACCGAAGAGTGAATTTATCTCCACTCACCGTCTTCGGGATCGGGTCCTTTGTTCGGACTCCATTACGCCCATGGTTCTGGTGCGTAGATCCCGGAAAGCTCCGAGCCCGTAAGTGTTCTGGGACTCATTAACGGAGCGACTTCTAAATTGTAGAAAACTTAGAATCATTCAGGCTCCTAAAGAATTAAAGGATCAGGATTGGTTTTTGAAGAAAAAACGTAGCACAAATATTTATTTGGTGTCCAAAAAGCAATATGTTTTTATATTGTATCCAAAAAGCAATATGTTTTTATATTGTAAAAAAAAAAAAAAATTATTTATTTATTTATTTATTTATTTTTTATTAGTTGTCAATTTTATCTGTAAATTACGGTGAGCCCTCGGCTTTATCCATGGACCCTGTAAAGACCAAATATTCGCCAAGACGTAATGTGAAGTATGGCTAACAAGGTGAAATTATGCATGTCCGAGAAAATTACAATTTCTCATACACGCAAGGGGCAAATGTAAGAGGGGCTAATTTGAGCCCACTAAAGTTATTTAGGCCCAATAGCCCAAGATTAGTGGGCTCGAATTTATCGCAAGTCCAAGATTGGTGGGCCCAAATTTATTGCCGTCAAACGGGCTGAATGGCTCTAAGCCTCGAAAGGGTTCGGATCCACGAACCTAGAGACTTACTCGGGCCCGGACTCGAAAGGGTAAGCCATTCAGCTCGTTTGACGGCAATAAATCTGGGCCCACCAATCTTGGACTTGCGATAAATTCAAGCCCACTAATCTTGGGCTATTGGGCCTAAATAACTTTAGTGGGCTCAAATTAGCCCCTCTTACACAACTCTCATGCAGATGTATACAATATAGTCACACAATACATGTGTTTATCCGATTCCATACATCCTATATATAACATCTAAGTGGGATGAATGATATCTACATTAAACATACAATGATGTTATTCATTAAATTGAAATGCCCATAGGCTTACATCATATACAAATGGTGTAACCCTTACAAGAATGGCACACGGCCAAATAAAGAAAACAAATGGCCCAATGCCTACAAATAATAGAACCACCCTACACGGCTCTAAACACAACTTCAATGCCTCAACCCATATCCTTACATGCCATACACCTGAAAAAATATTTTCAGCCACGTAGGATGAGCATCAAGCCCAGTAGAGAATATTTCAAAAACCAAACATGCTTTACTAGTGTAAATGATCATGATGTAGTACATATATACAATATGTCCAGATATGTTTTCAAAATCCATCTAATTCTCAGTACAAAAATCCTTTCTTTCCAATCACCAAAACCCTTTTTCGTTTATTCAAAACAATTTTCCAGAAATCAAAACATATGTTTGATAAAACCAATTTCCAAAACAAGTTCGGTAAATCACAATATCAATTAGCAAATACATTGATAAACATTTCTTTATTTCCAAATCACGAATCATTATTCTTTAAAAACAGAAGGACATAGCAGTAAATACAGACACTGGAATCTTTAGGCAAGTGTATTGAACTATCATTTAAAGGATATTTCATTTGCAAGAAACTGGGAATCGACACCCATGTAAACGTAGGCTATACAAACACAACTATTTCCATTTTACAAATATTTTGTCCACGGGATCGGCACCGCTGTATATGCATGGTTTTTTTTTTTTTTTTTACTTTCACCATGGACATACAGGCCAACTTAATTTCAACATAACCACTCCCCCTACCCAGATTCCACTCGGTATTTACCCCGTTTCACATAATGATAGATAAGTTTTTAAAACGTAACACAAGAGTTTTCAAACAACCTTTCCGAAAACATACAGTTTTTGAGTGCCAACTTAATCCACATGCAATTTCTAGTACACGGTAATGCTATCCTCCACCGATAGCGAAAACAATTATCTCTAATGCAATAATTAAAAGTTAGCAAATGAATATGCAATTCAATACCAAAAATAATCCATATTTCACATTTCAAAGCCAACTCCCAAAATCTCACACAATTTTCCAACTAATTTCTCTATTTTCCAAAACAAACCCTTTTCCGAAAATCCAACCAACACCCAAAATGATATCATTTAGGATATTTTTCACAAATTAGGATTTTTCTACTTTTAGAAACCCACAAGCAATTTTATATACCAAAAATAGATTTAATAGCAAAATCATAACCAAACAAGCCCCAATTTGAACAAACCCTCAACTCACAAATCATAATTTCAAAACGAACCGACAACTACAAAATCTATATATCAAAATACACCATAAATCGCTAGCAAGGAAATGAAGATCCGCTCAGATTAAGTGAAAGCCCTCGCTAAGCTCTACATTTTGGTATGTGGAAGTAGGGATCAAAAGTGGGTAAATATAGATGAAACCCAAGCTTGAAAGCTTAAAATGGGTCACCAATGGCGTGAGGGAGAGAGAAGAGAGAGAGAGAATTAAAACACGTGATATTTTTCATGCACTGATTGCCTATATACTCACACCATCGCAGCTGTGATCTAAAACCTCATAGGCGTGACCTCACTAATACTAAAAGTTGAGCTGCAAGATACACTGGTCACAGGCATGACCAAGGGGTCACAGGCTCTACAAAGTTATCCACGAGAGGACACCATGGCCTACTGTGGGAAACACACTTCTTCCTCAGCCAAAAGACTTGAAGCTCATGTTTGGTCCCGACCCTTCGTAGGTGCGACTTTCCCTCACCACTTCGCGGGTGTGATTCTCATGGTCGCAGTCGCGACTAACTCCACCAGTAAAACCTGGGCTATTGCCCAACAATCAACCTGTAACACTTGAAGGTCCAAAACTACCAAGTACGACCAAAATTACTCGGAACAACCCCGTGTCCCAACCAAAAACAAAATGAATTGGGTTTATCTGACCCGAGACGCTACATTGTCTTGATTTAAACTGTTTAATTCCTGCAATTAGTTGTTTCCTTAGTTAGTTGAATAACATTTGATTCAATTGTTTTTCATTCTGATAAATGCTGGATCAATTTTGTTCACTTCGCACCTAGCAAATTTGTTAAGAGTCATCTTCATTAGGGCAATAACTAAACTAGTGGCAGTTCCTCTAAACCACACACAATCAATGTCAAAGTCAAAAATCCATAATCATCAATCTAACCTTGGACTAGGTTCAATGGTCTTGTCACACCTATATTCATACATTATTGCCTGTGTATTCGCTCTAAGTTCTTGAGGTGCAAACACAATCTAAACTCCAATGCATATAGCTCAGGCAGCACAAACTCAATTCAGTCTCTTCTATTCCAAAATGAATTGAACGCTATGGATTCAAATCATGTTGATTGTATTGTCTATTATGATTAAATATTCAATTAACAAATTTAAATGCCAGTGTGCAGAATGCATAAAAGATCAATATATTCTATCAATTGAAAATGCTTGTGTTAAATAAGTTAAATTGATGCATTCAACATGTATAACAATCATTACATCAGCAAGATAAGTAATAATTCCAAAAGGATTCAAGTGGTTCTCTTTACTCTTTAATTGAATCTTTATGCTTTACCTAGTGTTTCTTTATATGAGTTTCGAAACCAAACCCTAATGGATTTCCATACTGTCTGCATTAAGTTCTAGGTATTTCTGCTAGTTCAACTTGTTCAATACACATTTTTGTATAAAACCTTTTTGGTCACTTACCAATTGTGATGATAATAGTAGACAACAACAAATATATATACAAAGAAGAGTGGGGCTGGCATGTAAAGAAAGAGAAATCATATGAGTGTTCAATTAAGGCTTTGTACGCAAGTTGTTGTTAATGGAGCGATTGAGTGCGGGATGTATGATTTCAAATTAAAAGGTCAAAAACAATCCAAAAATAAAAGCCATAGGTAACAAACGTCCACTCCTGTGGACAGAGCAAAAGATTCACGTTCATTACCAAACATCACAATTGCTCGTAGCAATTGTAGCGGTGCTATGTGGATGGGGAAGGTCACATAGCCAAAGCATCAAACTGAAACATGTGAGGACATTTTGGGAAATGAAAAGTACAAAACTATCTGAGGATAGTGAGACTTTTAAAGTAGTAGTAGATTGTAGTAGTGTAATTTTTTCATATACTTTTGGCCTTTTCTTCTCTAAAAGATCAATAATGCAATTACCTAAAGCTTGTGATGTAGAAAAGGCCATGAGAGTGTACCTAAGCACAGTCAGGTATTGGAGTGATAAGCTAATTGGAATTTTGTGTTTTTTTTTTTTCCTTTTTTTTTTTTTTTAAAACAGTAACATTACAAACACAAATTTTAGTGTTTTGTCTCTATCTTGTGCCTATTATGTTTTGACATTCAGATAGACCTTAAAACACTATAGATGTTTTCTCTTTGAGAGTGTCATTGTGAGTGCTAGCCCACATTTGTGTAGTGAAACCAAAGTAATACCCTACAACGTGTGAAAAAAGTAACTTTATTGTCTCAATTAAAAATAGAACATAGAAACACAACAAATAAATGTGAAATTGGTACCTACCAAAGCTTACAAAGGATTTAAGATTAAACAAAAGCAAAATTAGGGGCTACATAAATGTGAGAGGCATAAATAAGGAGTTAAGAATCAATTAGGTTTATGTGAAGTGAAATAAATAAGATAATTATTTCAAGTACTGATGTCCATACTGTTTACTGAGATCATTAAAAATAATTTTATATACTTGGTATCATGGAGAGAATACTTACATAAAGAAGCTAAATGTCAAAGCATGGTGATGTAGGATATCATGTGCATAGCATGTGATAGTTAGTGGACGGAATTGTAACCTATATCTAGAAGAGGCATAACCACTTTGTAACCAACTTTTAGATATTGAACATTCATTGATTGAGATATTTTCTCTCTCTAAATTCTCTCTCATGTTCTTGATTTTGCTCATCATCATTTGGTATCAGAGCTTTCAAGACTCAGACTTGAATCTTTTCAAATTTATCATAGATTGTCGTCTAAAAAACTAACCTGTTCTTAGAACCCATCTAGAGTGTTGTTGAAGATGACTTTGCAAATTGATTTATGGGCTCTTTTACGATTTTGCAGATCGACTCGTCTAGCTTCTGTAACCTGTCACAACCATGTCACGACTCAAAGTTGTTGTTCGCCTCATGATTGGAGCTTGAGTTTGTGATTTGTTCTTTTGATTGCTCGCAGTCTCAAGTCACAATCGTCATTTGAAGAGTAGATTTGGTTCTTGCAAATCGAAACCAAACCTAGGTGGGTCTTGCAGCTTTAGTTTCCCTCGATTCGACATCATGGCCTCTGAATTTGAATCTGGCCTTCTCAATTTGACTTTAATCAAAACGTTGCATGTGATCAGAATCAACCCAGTTTATTCAGAACGGGACTTCTCACATGACACTAGGATTGCACACTTGAACAAGGTAATTCAATCACTCCTTATTATTTCTTAGGCTGTTTCAAATCCATTAAATTCAAGGTTCTGAATTCTGTGTGTTATTTCAAAAATGGTGAATTGACATTAAATGGTGGATTGGGTCTAGCATATTTGTAATCTGCATCTTCTGTGTATTCTAAGCTGTAAGTTCCATATTTAGGCTATTTTTGGATCATATTAGGTTGTTGTTATGGCTAATCATGGTCAAGGTTGTATGGGTGGTCATAGTAGGGATTATGTCGTGGATTTAGGTAATGATACCAAGGGTCATGGGGTTCTATATCCGAGAGATGAAATGGCTAAGATGAGACAACAAATTGCCAGTTTAACCAAGACGGTGCAACATCTCCTTCCTCATTCTACCGATGGTAGTGATGGTTTTGATGATACCGAAGTGGTACTTATTCTACTTTTGATAATATCTTTTGGGCTTCATGAAGGCGTCAAACGGATATGGGTAGGATGGAACACAAATGGGAGAACAATAGCAAGATTGAGTTTCTCGACTTTCATGGAATCCTTAATCTTGATGAATTCATTGATTCTCAACACTATCGAATAGATCTCTGATTGTGGTGAGGTTTTCGATGAGAAGAAGGTCAAGCTTGTTGCCATTCGATTAAAAGGAAGAGCTTCCTCTTGGTGGGAACAACTTCAACTTAATCGTTAACGATGTGGCAAAGAGAAAATTCGTGATTGGGAGAAGAAAAAGAAGTTGAAGGGTCATTTCTTACCATTCAACTACCTTCAAAGTGTTTACCAAGCACTTCATGTTCTCAAGCAAGTTAGATGTGCAGGTGAGAACACAGAATCTTTCTATCAACTCATTGTGCTGGTTGATTTAAATAAGAGTGAAGAGCAATAGGTGGCTCGTTATGTAAGTGACTTAAAGCCTTCGATCCCTGATGTTCTTGCCTTGCATACATTGTGTAATATTTCCGAAGCCTATAATCGAGCCTTAGGCGTGAAAAAACAAAAAAGCCGTCATTTCTCTCAAGTGGGACAATACTCCAAAGGAGGGTTTCAATGCAGTTCTAGGCCGAGTCCTTCTCCTCACAGCTTTGCCAAAGCGAGTCCTCCCAAGTTTATTGATAAAGGTGCTTCTTTCTCTCAAGCTCCTCATCCTGATGGTGCTTCCGGAAATCAAAATGCACCTTAAGGTGGAACTTTCAAGTGCTTCAAATGTGGCAAGCCAGGCCATAGATCTTCTGATTGCCGCAAAAATATCGGTACTAATCGGAACAAGACGCTTCTTATTGAAGAAGTTAAAGAACATGGTGACTATTAGACTGCTCCAATTTATGACACTTCGGACAATATTGAAATTGATGGAGATAGTGATGAAGACAAGGGTCTTGTTGTTATGTTGAAGAAGACGATTTTATCACCAAAGCTAGAAAGCCAAGAAGATTGGTTACGTACCAATATCTTTTTTACCACTTGTAATATTGGTGGACGTGTTTTGTAACACTCTGAAATAATTACTATAACCCATACTCAACATCAAAAAGTGATCACAATGACGAAGTAATTATCTTTCATTCATTTACAATTAAGCTTTACAAAAGAGTGATATAATAGAAAGATAAGATGAAAATTAGACAAATAAGAAATGCTCTAAAGGCTTACATCTTTCCAAGGCAATGCTTGGTTACAACAAAAGTGGACATAAGTCCAATACAGTTAAAGCCCTTGGCTTGTACAAAAGTAAATACAATAAATACAAAAAAGACGCTCTCACTCCAAGTCCTCCCAATCTATTGCCTAGGCAGAGGCATGTCAACAGCACCTGAAATGTTTTTCCCATATAGGGTGAGCCAAAGCACAGTAGAAATAATCCATCATAGTTTATGAATCTTAATAAAGATATAAGGTGAATGCATATGCAATGCTCGTGCCAAAACATTTTACGTCTCTTTCCAAAGCCATGTAATGCCAAGTTAATATCATGGTTCATAAATCATTTCCCTCACAATAGAAAATATGGCAGTGAATCACACTTTGCGAATTCCAAAACAATACAACCTTTCCCGAAAATTTCATCCGGAGGAAACCGTAAACCGGAACCCATGTAAACGTAGGCTATACAAGCACTACTATTGCCATTTCAAGGAAATTTCGTCCGCGGGATCGGCACCCATATATACGCTCGATTTTCAGGACTTTCACCCTGGACACACGGGCCAACTTATTTGACATAACAACTTCTTCACAAATTCACTCATTTTCTCAAAAAGGTAACATTTCCATTGTAGAAGCGTGAGATAATGCTCAATGAAAAATGAATGAGAATAGTTTTAATTCTCTTACTTCACCTACAATTTCTACAACACTCATAGCTATCCTCCACCGACAGCCCAAAACAGATATTTCTAAACAAATAAACAATTATCAATAAAGATAAACTCTTCAAATTTTCAACAGGTGAGTGATAATACATATCTAACTCCACCAGCCTTATCAACATCAATCCAGTTTCACAATTTCAATATCAATCTCATAATTTATATAAAATCAACATTTGAGGCATTTACGGCAAAATCTCATTTCTTTCCAAAATCAATCCCAAATATCAAAATCAACTATTTGTTCCCAACTCAATATTTTCTTCCATATGAAAATCATTTTCAAGGATCCATTTGAAAAACCCCTCTTTTGATTTTTACCCAAAACCCTAGATTATTCCAATTCTTCCAAAAATCACAATATTGTTTAGAAATAACAAATAACTAGTTAAAACTCATAAAAAGTGTAGAAAGTATCCCTACCTTAAGCTTAGAAGATGATTGGAGGGATTGAAACTCAAAGATGTGGAAAATCAACTTTGCTCCGATTAGAACGAAGCCCTTGTCAAGCTCTACCTTTTTAACAAAGGGACATAAGTGAAAAGATCGACGGATCTATGTGTATTCAAGGGAAATAGATGAGTTTTAGAGAGAGAGAGAGAGAGATTAGGGTTTTGAAATGTTTAGAGAAAGGGAGAGATGAAAAAGTGAATCAAAAGTGGTTGTTTACATATTGATATACACACAAATCGCTCAAGCACAAGAAGTGTCGCTCGAGCGACCAAACACAATAAGTTGTTCTCCTCGAGCATAGAGTACGATCTCCCAAAAGTTTTATAGATAGAAGACAGTTGCTCAAGCGCAAGAAGCTTCGCTCGACTAAAAAATAGAAACTCCCAGTATTTTTGCAGGCCTGCAAAAGTACTGGAGGTTCACAAAGACCTTCAAGTGCAAGAAATGTCGCTAGAGCAAAAGAACAAAATTCTAGACATCAACAATTTGAAAAAAAAGCTACCAACATGTTCCAAACATAACCACACGTCCCAAAAGCCAAACTCAAAGAGAGATAAGGGGAAACAAGACATGAATAACTATATAAAACAATGAAAATCGGATCCAAGACATCAAATGGGCCGGGTCTAAACCAAAATCGCTATAATCTCCCCTCTTAAGGAATTTCTTCCCTGAAATTTAAACCAAAAATTAAAACCAAGTTTGAACTAATTACAACAATGATAGTCATTCAAATTCATCAAAATGACCCATCTACCGGTCATCCATTCCCATCAACATGATAAACAAGTTTTCAATACTAAATATACAATTTACATTTCCAAGACATATGCAATGTTTATATTTCATTAACATAACAAAGTTTTCAATACATGTTCAAACATCAATAAATAAGTCTTGATATTTCTCATAGACTTCCGTCTCACGCTTCCAAGTGTCCTCCTCAACCCTGTGGTGTCACCACAACACTTTTACTAATGGAATCGTCTTGCCTCGCAAGACTTGGTCTTGAGTATCTAAAACTCTAACAAGTCCCTCCTCATACGAGGCATCATCGTCTATTTCTAACTCCATCCAATCCAACACGTATGATGGATCTGGCTCATACATTCGGAGCATATAGAAATGAAACACTTCATGAACCCCGGAAAGCTGTGGCGGCAAGGCCAAATGATAAGCTACCTCTCCAATCTGCTTTAAGTTCTCAAAAGGCTCAATAAACCTAGGAGACGACTTCATGCTCTTCCCAAACCTTATCATACCTCGTCTAGGTGATATCTTCAAGAAGACGTGATCTCCCACCTCAAAGGATAACAGTCTCCTTCTATGATTGACATAGCTCTTCTGACGACTCTTTGTCGTAACCAACCTCTTACAAATAAGTGCAATCTTCTCCGTCGTTTCCCAAACTAACTCTGGACCCAACATTGGTGCATCACCCACCTCAGCCTAACATACCGAGGATCTACACGATCAGCCATACAAGGCCTCAAATGGCGCCATGCCAATACTCGATGGAAGCAATTGTTATAAGCAAACTCCACTAAAGGAAAGTGTCTCTCCCACGACCCCTTAAAGTCAAGGACAAAACCTCAAAGCATATCCTCAAGGATCTGAATAGTAGGCTCTGACTGCCTGTCAGTCTGAAGATGATAGGCGGTACTAAAAGTCAACCTAATGCCCAAGGCATTCTGTAGGCTCTGCCACAACCGAGCCGTAAAACGCAGATATCTATCCAAAACAATAGTCACTGGGACCCCATGAAGTTGAACTATGTCCCTAATGTAAATGTCGGTTAGATAAGCTACTGAGTCACTCGTACGCATAGGTACAAAGTTCATTGAGTTGGTCAATCGATCAACCACTACCCAAATGGCGTCATTACCCCATTGAGTCCTCGGAAGACACACAAAAAAATCCATCGTGATATGTTCCCATTTCCACTCGGCTATAGGCAATGGTTGCAATAAACCCGCTGGTCTTTGATGTTCAGCCTTCACTTGTTGACAAGTAAGGCACTTCGATACAAACACGTCTAGGTCCTTCTTCACCCCCTTCCACCAAAATTGATGACTAAGGTCGTGATACATCTTTGTGCCTCCCGGATGCACCACAAGGCGTGAATGGTGAAACTTTCAGAGTACTTCCTCTCGGCAAGACTCTGGCGCGAAAAGACGGTCAATGTATCTAGCACTCGAGTCGAAATACACATTCAAGCCCTTCTCTACCTTCCCACTAGAGATCTTCTCCCGAAGGGTTTCTACTTCGAGGTCACCCCTCTGTGCTTCTATAACTCCGCTCATAAGTGTAGGTTGTGCAACTACCGAAAACAAAGTTGCGGACTCAACGGACTCGCCAAGATGCAAGTCAGACTTGCCAATAGCACCCAACATCTCCCATTCTTGGATGGCAATACAAGCTACACTACTAATGGATTTCCTACTCAAGGCGTTGGCCACTATATTGGTCTTTCCCGGATGATAGTGCAACTCAAAATCATAGTCTTCCATAAACTCCATCCACCTCCTCTACCTCAAATTTAGATCTTTTTATGAAAATAGGTACTTCAGACTCTTGTGATTAGAAAACACCTCAAACTTCTCACCATAAAGGTAATGCCTCCAAATCTTCAAGGCAAAGATCATAGCTTCTAGTTCTAAATCATGGGTAGGATAGTTCCTCTCATGTGTTTTCAACTTACATGAGTCATATGCTACTACCTTCCCTTCTTACATCAAGACACAACCCAAACCTTCCCGTGAAGCATCGCAATACAGCAAATAGCCTAAACCCCTTTCTGGAATAATTAACACTAGAGCAGTGGTAAGTCTAACCTTAAGTTCTTGAAATGACTTCTCACAAGTCTCACTCCACACAAATTTGATTCCCGTCCTCGTCAGTCTAGTCAATGGTGAGGCTAATCTAGAGAAATCCTTCACAAACCGATGGTAGTACCCGACCAGCCCCAAGAAACTACGGATCTCGAAGGCATTCTTAGGTTGTTCCCAATCTTGTACTGCTTCTATCTTAAATGAATCTACAGTCACTCCTCCCCCAGATACCACATGGCCTAAGAACTTTACTTCTCTTAACCAGAATTCACACTTCCCGAACTTAGCATACAGTTTGTGGGCTCTAAGCAACTCAAGTACAACTCGCAGGTGTTCCTCGTGCTCCTCTTCATAGGGTTAGTAAATCAAGATGTCATTAACAAAAATGACTACAAAGTAGTCTAAAAATTCATGAAAGATTTGATTCATAAAATCTATAAACACGGCTGGTGCATTGGTTAGCCCAAAAGGCATCACTAGAAATTCATAATGGCCATACCACGTACGGAATGTCGTCTTCTAGATATCTTCCTCCCTGACCCTCAGCTGGTGATAACTCGATCTCAGGTCTATCTTAGAAAAGCAACAAGACTCTTTCAACTGATCAAATAAATCATCTATATAAGGCATTGGGTACTTGTTCTTAACAGTTACCCAGTTCAACTTCCGGTAATCTATACAAAGTCACAATGCACCATCTTTCTTCTTAGCAAAGAGAATCGGTGCTCCCCAAGGCGAAGTACTAGGGCAGATAAAACCCTTATCTAACAATTCCTAGAGTTGAATCTTCAACTTACTCAATTCGATAGGTGCAAATCTATATGGCGCCATGGAGATCGATGTCGTACCAACACTAAATCAATAGAGAACTCAAACTCATGATGAGGTGGCAAACTAGTGAGATCCTCAAGAAAAACGTTCGAGTATTCACAAACTACCCTAGGAAATTCAGTTCAGACTTCATCACACTCACTTCTTAAGAAGTTTGCCAAAAGACAACTAAGTTCACTCCGACCTCGCAGATTACATACTGGCAATGAAGCTCTATTGGTTCTGTCTCCTATGAAATAAAAACAATCACCACTCAAGGTACATATAGTAATCCTCTGACAATAAAAATCTATGATAGCCCAATATGATGATAACCAGTTCATACCTAATATAGCATCAAAACTTGACATGTTAATCAACACAAATGCAAAAAGAAGTCAGCGACCGACAACCTCTATCTCACAACCCCAACACCCCTGTTCCAAAATAATCTCACCGCCAACAAGTGACTTTACACTAAGTGGAGATGCTAACGGGGCCAATTCTAATCCCAATGCCGATGCAAATGTAGACGAGATGAATGAATGGGATGCACTCATATCAATTAACACATTAGCAATAAAATTACACAACAAGAAGTTACCTCGTACTACCGAAGGCGCTAGCACTAAGTCTGGCATGGTAACAACATACACATGCCCTGTAGGTCTCTGCTCCACTGCTCACCCCTCGGAGCACAAGTCTGATACACTGATTAGGCCGAAGAGGCCCCTTAATTGGCCCTCAAGGCCTGTGCTGATTGTGCATACTGGTGGCTCTATGTCTGCCTCAAACTAGACACACCAGATGCACCACTTGATTGAGGACAAAACCTCTTCATATGCCCTGACTGCCCACACTGATAACAAGTAGGCGGCTACCCTCTCTTCTGACTATAGCTCTGAGAATGAGCCGCAGGCGGTGCAGACTATTGCCCTTCTCCTCTCTATGGGCAAGCTGGAGACTTATGACCTAACTGGCCACACTTGTAACAAGAGAAACCTCCTGGATTACCTCTCCCTAAACCTAATCTTGGCATCAAAAAGGTGGACCTAGACTGTGTTGCCTGGGACTGCTGTGGGGTAGAACCCCTCTACCTCTCATTGTTATGGTTCTCCCCTTGAACCTCCTGACTCTTCCTGGAGCCCCTCATCCGTTCCTCCTCCGCCTGAAGTACGGTCTCAAGATGAGTTGTCGCCTCCATAAGGCGTCTGTAATCCCTAATCATTGACCCAGCTACTTTGAAAAGAAGCACGGTCCTCAATCTCTTCTCGAACTCAATACAACAGCGTTCTTCAGTCGCCACGAGTTCTGTTGTAAATCTAGATAGGCTTGTGAAAGCTACCTCAAACTTGGCTACTAGTAGGCTAAGCTACTTGAGTTTCAAAAACTGATCCTTCAACTTGTCCCTAGCAGTGGGAGGAAAGAACTTGTCCTGAAAGGTGTTGACAAAGGCCTCTCAAGTCACCCCAATACGCCCATGCGCGTACTTCCACCATTGACCTGCATCCCCCTTTAGTTGGAAGCATGTCAAGGTCACTCTCAGCCCGTCGTCGTCGATGCCAAGCATCTCGGACATCTTCACCATCTATTCTAGCCACTCATCTACTTTTAGTGGCTCTTTAGGTTCACCCAAAAACTCATCCGGATTCAACCCAAAAAACTCCCTCTTCAAGAAGAACGGCCCTGCTTCAGTAACTTGGGCCTGGACTTGATTCTCAACCCTGAGAATGTCCATAGATTCTCACAAAGCTCCGCTCATCTCATGGGCCAAAGCGTCCAAGGCTTGCTGACCAACTGGTTCGGCCACATTGGCCTGACCAACCCCTTCCTCTTGCGCTGGAATCTCATCCAGTAAAGGAACCTCATGCCTTCTAGGCCTACCACGCCTACCACCACCACGTCTACGTCCTGACATCCTAATGAAGGTAACAAAAGATATTAACACATTTACAAATGTATCGAAGCTAATTCACTCATGTCCTAAGGCAATGGAGAACAGTAATTCACTCCACATAAGCACGAAGTCACATAAACACATATGAATTTCCTTCCTAGATAATGATTGTCCCACGGCATTGCTAGAGTTCCAATTAGAAATAGCAGTGATCAAGTGCTCTTCTAATAAAACTTCTAGAAACTCGTAGACCCAGTTAACATCTTAGGAATTAAATCTCATACCCATATAATCACATAGCATTACAAGCATACAAACATCTCTATCAAGCGAGATAAACCCATTGTGGTAAGAGCCACTTCCCACGTACCCAAAGTATTCAAACCCGGTGCGCTCTGATACCAAATTGTAATGCTCCAAAATAATTACTATAACCCATACTCAACATCAAAAAGTGATCACAATGACAAAGTAGTTATCTTTCATTGATTTAAAAATTATGCTTTACAAAAGAGTGATATAACAGAAAGACAAGATGAAAGTTAGAAAAATAAGAAATGCCCTAAAAGGTTACATCTTTCCAAGACAATGATTGGTTACAACAAAAGTGAACTTAAGTCCAATATAGTTAAAGCCCTTGGCTTGTACAAAAGTAAATACAGTAAATACACAAAAGAAGCTCTCGCTCCAAGTCCTCCCAGGCTATTGCTTAGGTGGAGGCATATCATTAGCACCTGAAATGTTTTTCCCATATAGGGTGAGCTAAAGCCTAGTAGAAATAATCCATCATAGTGTATGAATCTTAACAAATATATAAGGTGAATGCATATGCAATGCTCGTGCCAAAACATTTTACATCTCTTTTCAAAACCATGCAATGCCAAGTTAATATCATGGTTCATAAATCATTTCCCTTACAATAGAAAATAGGGCAGTGAATCACACTTTGGGAATTCCAAAACAATACAACCTTTCCCAAAAATTTCATCCAGAGAAAACCGTAAACCGGGACCTATGTAAATGTAGGCTATACAAGCACTACTATTGCCATTTCAAGAAAATTTCATCCGTGAGATCAGCACCCCTGTATACGCGTGGTTTTTGGGACTTTCACCCTAGACACACAGGCCAACTTATTTGACGTAACAACTTCTTCACAAATTCACTCATTTTCTCAAAACGGTAACATTTCCAATGTATAAGCGTGAGATAATGCTCAATGCAAAATGAATGAGAAAATAGTTTTAATTCTCCTACTTCACATGCAATTTCTACAACACTCATAGCTATCCTCCACCGATAGCCCAAAATAGATATTTCTAAACAAATAAACAATTATCAATAAAAATAAACTCTTCAAATTTTCAAGAGGTGAGTGATAATACATATCTAACTCCACCATCCTCATCAACATCAATCCAATTTCACAATTTCAATATCAATAACATAATTTATATAAAATCAACATTTGAGGCATTTAGGGAAAAATCCCTTTCCTTTCCAAAATCAATCCCAAATATCAAAATCAACTATTTGTCCCCAACTCAACATTTTCTTCCATATCAAAATCATTTTCAAGGATCCATCTGAAAAACCCCTCTTTTGATGTTTACCCAAAACCTAGATTATTCCAATTCTTCCAAAAATCTCAATATTGTTTAAAAATAACAATAACTAAGTTAAAACTCATAAAAAGTGTGGAAAGTATCCCTACCTCAAGCTTATAAGATGATTGAAGGAGGGATTGAAACTCAAAGATGTGGAAAATCAACTTTGCTCCGATTAGAATGAAGCCCTTGTCAAGCTCTACCTTTTTAAGAAAGAGACACGGGTGAAAAGATCGACGGATCTATGTGTATTCAAGGAAATAGATGAGTTTTGGAGAGAGAGAGTGAGAGATATTGGGGTTTTGAAATGTTTAGAGAGAGGGAGAGGTGAAAAAGTGAATCAAAAGTGGTTGTTTATGAACTGATATACGCACAGATCGTTCGATTGCAAGAAGTGTCGCTCGAGCGACCAAACACAATAAGTTATTCGACTCGAGCGCAAGAATCTTCGCTCGAGTGTAGAATACAATCGCCTAGAAGTTTTACAGATAGAAGACCGTTGCTCAAGCGCAAGAAGCTTCGCTCGAACAAACAATACAAACTCTTAGTATTTTTGTAGACCTACAAAAGTCCTGGAGGTTCAAAAAGACCGCTCGAGCGCAAGAAGTGTCGCTCAAGCGAAGGAACAAAATTCTGGACATCAACAATTTGAAAAAAAAAGCTACCATCATGTTCCAAACATAACCAACACATCCCAAAAGCCAAACTCAAAGAGAGATAATGGAAAACAAGACATGGATAACTATATAAGACAATGAAACTCGGATCCAAGACATCAAATGGGTTGGGTCTAAACCAGAATCGCTATATGTTTGTAACATGATCATTGATAGTGGAAGTTGTGAGAACGTGGTTTCTCAAGAGGTGGTGACTAAACTCAACCTTATGGTGGAGAACCATCCACATCCTTATTCCTTATCTTAGTTCAAGAAAGGCAATGAGATCAAGGTGACCAAACGGTGTTTAATTACTTTTTCTATCCGGAAGAAGTACTTTGATAAGGTATGGTGTGATGTAGTGCCTATGGATGCTTGTCACATTCTACTTGGGCGTCCTTGGCAATATGACCGACAATCATTGCATAATGGCAAACGGAACACTTACACTGTTCTCAAGAATGAAAGCTATTTTACATTGCTTCTAATGAGGGAGAAGGTTGCTTCTAAGCCATCTTCTAGTTCTACCACCTTGCTTGCTTCTATGGAATTTTTGGAAGAAACTTGAGACTTTAGGGTTATACTAGCTTTGGTTCCGATTGTGCACACGAAAGCTACCAAGGAAAAGGTTGATGTGGCTACTCTTTTGGAAGAGTATGCCAATGTCTTTCCCCAACAGCTTCCTCCTAATTTGCCTCCCATGTGTGACATCCAACATCATATTGATTTGGTACCCGAGTCGGTGCTTCCAAGTAAACTAGCCTATCACATGTCTCTAAAGGAGAAAGAGGAGTTGCAACAACAAGTAGACGAGCTTTTGGCTAAAAGGTATATCTAGCCTAGCCTTAGTCCTTATGGTAAAGGATGGATCATGGTGCATGTGTGTGGATAGCTGAGCAATCAGCAAAATTTCTGTCAAGTATCGCTTTCCAATCTACAAAATTACTGTCAAGTATTGCTTTCCAATTCCAAGATTGGATGATATGTTGGATTTCCCTGTCAGGTCAATGGTGTTCTCTAAGATTGATCTTAGAAACAGTTATCATCAAATCCACATTAGGACAGGTGATGAGTGGAAGACAACTTTCAAAACACCTCATAGCCTATTTGAGTGGCTTGTGATGCAATTTGGGCTTACCAACGCTCCAAGCACTTTTATGAGGGTAATGACACAAATGTTGCAACCACTTTTGGGTGTTTGTGTTGTGGTTTACTTCAATGACATCTTGATTTATAGTTGAAGCTTGGGAGAGCATTTGTGCCATCTTCGTCAAGTCATTGAGCTTTTAAGGTGAGAAAAGTTCTGTGGCAGCACTAAGAAGTGTACCTTTGCCATTGATCAAGTCATCTTCTTAGGTTATGTTGTGTCTTCTCGTGGGGTGCTTATGGACATAGAGAAGGTCAAGGCAATTATGGATTGTCCTAATCCTTCTAGTATCCATGAAATGCAAAGTTTTCATGTGTTGGCTACCTTCTATAGGTGGTTTATCAAGAACTTTAGTAGCCTCGCTGCTCTTTTAACTAACATTCTTAATCTTAAGACTTTTGAATGGAACAAGGAAGCCGCCTAAAGCATCCAGCTTTTGAAGAAAGTACTTACGAAAGTTCTAATTCTGGCATAACCGGACTTTGACAAAGCCTTTGAACTTGATTGTGATGCCTCGGGATTGGGCATTGGTGGCGTCCTTAGCCAAGAAGGGTGGCCAATTACCTTCTTTAATGAAAAGTTGAATAGTACTAAGATCAAATATTTTTCTTATGACTTGGAATTTTATGCCATCACCCAAGCCATCAAGCATTAGAGCTACTACCTTGCTTATAAGGAGTTCATGCTCAACACCGACCATGAGGTCCTCAAGTACATCAATAGTCAATCCCATCTCAACAAGAGATGGGATTGCCAAATGGGTGGCTTATTTGTAACAATTTACATTCTTGTTGCGACATAAATCGGGAGTTCTTAATAAAGTGGCTGATGGTTTGAGGAGGCAAACGACTCTTTTGATTGAGATAAAGAATAAAGTTGTAAGTTTTGATGAGTTTTGCACATTCTATGCATGTGATCCTTACTTTTCCAAGATTTTTGATGCATTACAAAGGGGGAATAGGGCTACTTATCCAAGCTACATAATTAGGGATGGCTTCTTCTTCCATGGCATTAAGTTGGGTGTGCCTAGTTATTCCTTGAAGATGCATTTGTTGATTTAGCATCACAAATTGGGACATTTTGATAAGGACAACACCCTTGGGTTACTTCAAAATGCTTACTATTGGCCAGACATGACCAAGGATGTGGGCAACCATGTGAAGTGGTGTCAAATTTGTCAAAAAAGCAAAGGGACTACAACTAATGAGGGATTATATATGCCTTTACTGGTGCCGGATGGTCCTTGGCAATGCATTAGTATGGACTTTGTGTTGGGTGGTTTACCGACTACACAAAGGAGGAGTGGTTTTATTATGGTGGCAGTGGATTGTTTCTCTAAGATGGTGTATTTTATACCTTACAAGAAGACCATAGATGCTACAAATATTGCTACTTCAAAGAAGTCTATAAGTTGCATGGGGTGCCTACCTCTATTGTGTCCAATAGGGATACTAAGTTCCTTGCTCACTTTTGGAGAACTTTGTGGAAGAAAATTGGCATTGGCTTGAACTTTAGAACTACATTTCATCCTCAAACTGATGGCCAAACAGAGGTAGTGAATCAAATCTTGGCAACTTGTTGAGGTGTCTTGTGGGAGATCATCCCAAGAGTTGGGATGATATTATTCCTTTACCCAAGTTCACTTACAATTCATTGATCAACCGCACCATAAATACTTCTCCTTTTGAAGTAGTTCTAGAATGAAACCTTCAAGTGTTATGGACTTGGTTCCATTGCCTATCTCAAGGAAGGAAAATGTTAGAGCGGAGGACATGGCTACATTCATGAAGAATGTTCAAACTCAATTTTAGGCCCAAATTGAAAAGTCTAATGCCAAATACAAATCGGTCATTGATGTGCATAAATGGAAAGTGTTGTTTGAAGTGGGTGGGTGGGGGGGGATCTTGTGTGAGTTATGTTGAGCAAAGAAAGGCATCATCATGGTGCTTACACCAAGTTAAGTGATAGGAACGTGGGTCCTTGTGAAGTGTTGCATAAACTCAACAACCATGCGTATCAAGTCAAATTGCCGCCTCATTTGGGCATCTCCAACACCTTTAATGTGCAACACCTTGTACCTTATTTGCCAGATTATTCTTGTGCCAATGCTGCTTCGCTCATTGTAGATTAGTTCTTCTTTGTGGAATTTGTTTGTATGGTACTTTTTAGTTTTGGTTTCACTTTTACTGCATTGGTAGTATGTTGTTTGTCTTCACTTGAGGACAAGTTCTTTTGAGTGGGAGAGTATGATGTAGGATATCATGTGCATAGCATGTGATAGTTAGTGGAGGGAATTGTACCCTATATCTAGAAAAGGCATAACCACTTTGTAACCAACTTTTAGATACTGAACATTGATTGATTGAGATATTTCTCTCTCTAAATTCTCTCTCATGTTCTTGATTGGGCTCATCATCGCATGGAGTCCCATTCTCATTTGCAGTTGTACTTGAAGACGATGTAGCATGTGAGGTCATATAAGCTTAATTGCGTACAAAAAATTGGAATACAAATGCATCAAGTACCAAGAAACATATACACCTAAAGTTTCACTATCTTAAGTCCATTTGCAAACACGACTGAAAGAGTTTGCTCTTTACTGATGTATCCTTGCTAAACATGCTCTGGACCACATGCTTTGGACCATATGCTCTATTGGAAGATGTGTTGTGTTGGTTAAGCTACTTGTTGGAATGCCCACTTTGAAGATTGTGTCTGAGGGAGGGAGGAAGAGAAGAAGTTTAGTAAGATTTCCAACTCTGATTCAGATCTTCTCAAGTTGAAAACAGAAACCAAAAAAGAAAAGAAAAAAAGAAGCACATGCATACCATCCAATTAGATAGAAAAATATCTTATGATAAGAAAAGAAAGCATATATTTTTATATGAAAATTTTAATCTTACTTTTTTGATATATACATAACTAGCCTTGCTAATGAGAAAAAATGCAAGTATAACGATTTTTATCATATTTTATACTCAATTTAGACTTCGAATTGGAAAATTTCCATTAAAAAAAAATTATAAAAAATTATAAAAATTATTCGAACCTTTATATTTCTAGTTTCTAGAATCATATAAAGGAATTCCTTTGAGAAACAAAACTAAAATCTGCAAAAAGCCTTTTTTTTTTTTTTTTGGATCAACAAAAGAAAAATCTTTATTGATGAAACACAAAGTCATACTACAACGGAAATATCAATAAAGAGAGGTGAGATTCAAAACATAGAGAGGAATCCAGTTGTCATTAGTACATAACTTTAAAATCAAAGTAAAAAATTATAACTAAAGTACTTTCACTATGGGTCTTGCAGTTTCATTAGACAAGAAATCAAAAACCATAAACCAAGGAAACATACATAAACTAAGGATATAGAATTTTGTAAATAAAGGAAACTGAATCTGATACTAAATCCATTTGACCCTTGTACACGCATCACCCCATCCACTAAGAATTCTATAGTAACTAACAGAGAAATACTATTGTCATAGCATGGTGCTGCATACATCAATTACTATACTAATTAGTATACTAACACATCTTATAACATTATAATTTCAAAATTATGGATCCCACTCATCAGACAAATTACAAAGACTCAAAATCAATAAAACTATGTCACATCATCCATTAGTAAACTAATTGGCGTGTACAGCTTTATTTATTGTCATAAAGACTTATTTTTCTATTGGACTAATATCCAATTGTGACTAACAAACCATATCAGCCCATCCAACAGGAAAATTATGCATGGTCATAGTTTGCAAGGTAAAGCAAGTGACTTCTATTTCCAAAGGATAAACAGATTTGGGAATTCAAATGAATAAAACAATATCTAATGACTTTTAGGAGCCATCCAAATGGAAACAAAATCCATCTACTTATAACGACATTAGAGATTAATGCCTCGTTTGGGAACAGGCTTTTTTAATAACTTTTTGACTTTTTGGCTAAAATGTGAGCTAAAAAAAACTAATGTTTGGGATGACTTTTTGACTTTTAACGAAAAGATGTGCAAAAAGTAGAGAGAAAAGGGAATCTTTGGTTGCGTTTTGTAGAGTTTTGTAATTATGATTTGAGAGTATGAGTTGTATTTTGAGTTTGTAGGGCTTGGAATTATGATTTGAGTATAGAAAATTTGTTTGGTAAAGAGTTTTGAAAAGAGTTTTGATTTGAGTGGAGAATTGTTGATGTGACATTTGATATTTGATACAAAAATTTACAACTCATAACTAAACATACAACTTAAAATTATTTTAAAGCACATAAAAAATTTTAAAAATTTCAGAAAATATTTTTTTCGATTATATAAAAATTAACTTATCAATTGCAAAAACAAAAAAAAAAAAAATCACTATTCCGATAAACCGGCCGGACGACTGGTCATGCAAAATTTTCAAAAAAAAAATTTTAAAAAGCGCGGCTGAGACAGAGCTCTCTACAGAGTTTTGGAAACGTGATTCCAAAACTCCTACCAAACATCATACTTGAATCAAGGTGCTGAATCATGATTTGAGAACACAACCAAACACAGTCTTTGACTTTTTGGTATGGGTTGTTGGCTTTTTGACTTTTTCAGTAACTTTTTGACTTTTTGACTAAATGGGAGGGTTCCCAAACGGGGCCTAAATAGAGTACATAATAACAATATCATAAAAATATTTCTATATAAATATAGGTTGAACAAATTTCATCTAGTTGTAACAGCATTAGAGATTAAACAAAATATACATTTTGTCATATGTTAGTACTATCTATAAAGCATACAAATATAGGTTGAACAAATATTTTCAAGTGAAAGCACAGAAGAGGAATCCAAAGGATAAAAAATCCTCTCATCAGATTCGCATCCATATAAAAACTTTGTTGAGTAATGAAGGATTGGAATGGATTGGACTGGATTCGGAATGCATTAGATTGGATTGAAGTTAAAAGCACAATTAAATTGTAAGGATTTTCTTTTTGAGGTAAAGATAAATTAATTACTCTAACACGCCACATTTCTTTCTATTAGATATTGTAAACTCATTTTGGGGTGTTTGGTTACATGTGTACTAGCCTATCACCCGTGCTATGTACGGGATAATTATAGATATTTTATATTTGTTTTAGATTTTTTTTTAATATATAAATTATGTTTTTTAAGATTTTTTATATAAATAATTTAACAATCTTAATACTAACCATAATGTATGGGAGAAATTGAAAAGGGTACTGCAGTAACTATACACGGATTGTATCTATAATTATATGTATGAGGGGATTTTAAATGCTTATTAGAAAATTTTGACCAAATCAATAAATGCAGGTATGTGGAAAGACATGTAGATTGGAAAAAGTTAATAAATGCTGATTAGATGATTTTGACCAAATCAATAAATGTTGATTTTTTTTTTTTTTTTAATAAGAAATTTAGAAAATTCAGATTGGGATATTGAAACTCCCACAAGTCTTGGGGTTAAAAACCCCCTTTTGCTTAATATATAACCCGTGCTATGCACGGGATAATTATAAATATTTATATTTGTTTTAGATTTTTTTTAAAATATGAATTATGTTTTTTAAGATTTTTTATAAAAATAATTTAACAATCTTATCACTAACCATAGTGTATGGGAGAAGTTGAAAATGGTACTGCAGTATTTATGCACGGATTGTATATATAATTATTTGTTTGAGGGGATTTTAAATGTTGATCTGGGGATTTTGACCAAATTAATAAATGAAAGCATGTGGAAAGACATATGGATTGAAAAAAGTTAATAAATGTTGATGAAGGGAGTTTGACTAAATCAATAAATGTTAAGATTTTTTTATTTTTTTAAATAAAAAATTTAGAAAATTCAGATTGGAATATTGGAGTTCCCACGGGCCTTGGGGGTTAAAAACCCCCTTTTGCTTAATATATAGTATAGATAGATATATATATATATATATATATAGATATATAGATAGTGGTAACCCATGCTATGCACGGAACTTTATAAATTTAAAAAAAAATTATTATAATTATTAGATAAATTTAAAGATTTTTTTTTAGTTTTTTTATTTTTTATTTTTTAATTTTTTATGTTATAATATAATATATATAAGATATAGATAGATATCTACAACTTTAATAAAAAATATTATCTGATTTTTTGGGGAAGAGAAAACGAATGCAAGTTTTAATTTTTTTTTTTTTTCAAATTGGTGAGAGAGATTAGGAGGGAGAGATTATGAAATATTTTTGTTATTAAATAAATAAATCAGTTAATATTTTTTTTTAATCTATTTTGTAAATTAAAAAATTAATAATTTTAAAAAATTGATTAATTTGCCCTATTAAGTGATTTAAAATTTTAATAGATATATATAAAAAAAAATACATAATTATATTACTAAATCATAATTCAAATTTATATGTTATATTTTTTTGAGATCTATAGCTAAATTCTTATCTTCTTTATTTTTGTGTGTAACCATAGTGTATGAGAGAAATTGAAAATGGTGCTGCAGTAATTATGATAGAAGTCAAAAGGGATTGTGGGTTGAGAGAAGTTAATAAATGTTGAGATTGGGTTGAGAGAAACAATAAATGCTGAGGTTTTTTTTTTTTTTTTTTGTTAAATCAAAACATTAGAAAATTAGGATTAGGATATTGGAGCTCTCACAAGGCCTGTGAGTTAAAAATCCCCTTTTGCTTGATAGTACAGATTGGGTCTTTTTTGTAAAATTATTATATTTGTGTACATGTAAGTATAATGTAGTTCTAGAACATTTCATAGGTGATAATATGTGGCTGAAAAGTGAACACATAAGTTAGTTTTTTTAAATAGAAAAAATAGAGACAAAAACTCTCTGCAAGAAAGGAGAAAAAAACATAAGAAAAACGGGGTTGTGTGTGTGTGTGTGTGTGTTGTGCTATGTACGAGGTGGAAGAGAAAGCTTTGTAAAGATGATTTTAAGTGAAAAAAGTGCAGATTTTTTATGCCTAGATAAGTGTTTACTGATGTTTTTATTTTCTGATTATTTGTGCTAAAAGTTGTTTGCATGAAGCTGAAAATCTATGCAGAAAAATTCAGATTGTTAATAGTTGTGTTTATGCTCTATTTTGGTCCATCTGTGGCTGGTTTTTTTAATGATATTGTGCATATAATTAATTTCCAAATTTCCCCAACAAATCTAGTATCAGAGCCTTGGGTGTGTTGCTTGAATGCTGTGGTGAAATTAGGGCTTGTGTTGATGCTTGTTGTTGTGATGGATTTTACTACCAATTTCTTTTAACCCCAATTTCCTAGAATGGGTAGAGACAATTATGAGAAATGGAGTATCCAAATGAGAGTATTGTTGGCCTCTCAAGATTAGTGAGATTTAATTGAAAAATGATGCGAAGAACCCAACTCACAAGAAGATGAAGACAAGTTGTCAAAAAATCAGAAGAATGCACTAAAAGGTTGTAGAAAAAGCGACAAGAATGCATTGTTTCTACATTACCAATGCATTGATGAGTAAACTTTTGAGAAGGTCTCCTCCGCCACTACTTCTAAAGAAGCTTGGGAAATTCTTAGGAATTCACATAGAGACATTGATAAAATGGTACGAGTGCGGCTTCAAGTTTTAAGGGCTGAATTTGAGTCGTTGAATCTAAATGAAAATGAGTCCGTCTCAGATTACTTTACAAGAACTTTGGGTATTGAAAATCAAATTAGAAGGTATGGTGAAAATCTTGATGATGTGCGTGTGATAGAAAAGGTTCTATAGTCACTAAGCTCCAAATTTGAGCATGTGGTTGTTGCCATTGAAGAATCGAAGGATCTTAGTACCATGACAGTTGATCAATTGATGGCCACGCTTGAAATATGAGCAAAGGATAAACAAGAAAGCCTCTAGTTTCCTTAAGCAAGCTCTCCAATCCAAGCTTTCTTTCAAGGAAGAAAAGGAGCAAGGCGAGACATCCCAAAGAGGAAAAGGAAGAGGCTATAAAGGTCGTTGTAGAGGCTATGGAAATCATGGAAGAGGCTATGAAAGCATTAGAAGAGGCTATGAGAGCCATGGTCAAGGTCGTAGAAGTAGAGGTAGAGATGAAAGAAACACTGGTGGAGGTGGAAGAGGCCAAAATTCATATGATCCAAGAGGAAGATCAAGAGAAAGAGAAAGAGGAGGAAGAAATTACAACCATTCATTTAATAGGCATGGCTATGACAAGAGAAATGTGGAATGCTACAATTGTCACAACTTTGGGCACTATAGCTATGAATGTAGAGCAAAATCAAGCATTGAAATTGGTAAGCAAGTGAACTATGTTGAAAAAGAGAGCAATGAAGTGGGGCCTACTTTGTTGCTAGCTTATAATGGGTTTGAAAATGATCAAAGCAATGTGTGGTTTCTTGATACTGGGGCTAGCAATCACATGTGTGGCAAGAAGCATATGTTTGTTGAACTTGATGAAACGGTGCAAGGCCATGTTACATTTGGTGACTCCTTCAAAATTCCGGTGAAAGGCAAAGGTAAAATTCTGATCAAACTCAAGAATGGAAATCATGATTTTATTTCCGATGTTTATTATGTTCCGAATATGAAGAATAATATTTTGAGCTTGGGCGAATTTTTAGAGAAGGGTTATGGTATTAGCTTGAAAAATCTCTACCTTACTATTAAAGATGCTTGTGGTAATTTGATTGCTAATGTGAAAATGTCCAAGGACAGAATGTTTTCTTTGAATATTCAACATGATGCTATAAAAATGCTTGAATGCTATTTGTCAAAGACAAGGCTTGGTTATGGCACTTGAGGTTTGGACATCTCACTTTGGTGGCTTGAAGCTTTTATCAAGTAAGAACATGGTAAGAGGTTTTCCAAATATTGATCATCCGAATGCAGTTTGTGAAGGATGTATTCTTGGTAAGCATCATAGATCAAGCTTTGCAAAACAAGTAAGGTGGAGAACATCAAAGCCCATAGAGCTTGTGCACACTGATGTATGTGGACCTTTGAAACCTATGTCAAATGAGAAGAATAGGTACCTCCTCACTTTTACTGATGACTATAGCCGAAAGACGTGGGTATACTTTCTAAAGAGGAAGTCTGAGGTGTTTGATGTTTTCAAGGAGTTCAAGACACTAATTGAGAAACAATGTGGCTACTACATCAAAGTGTTAAGACCCAATCAAGGCAGTGAGTATACATTCGATGATTTTGAGAATTATTGCGAAGAGCATGGAATTATGCATCAAGTAACACCATCATCTGCGCCACAATTGAATGGAGTCGTTGAAAGGAAGAATAGAATAATATTGGATATGGCTAGAAACATGTTGAAAGGAAAATGTGTGCCTAAAGAGTTTTAGGTTGAAGCCATTGCATGTGTTGTTTACTTGTTGAATAGATGTCCAACAAAAAGTGTTAACTTGAAGACACCAGAAGAGGCTTGGAGTTCATTCAAGCTAAGTGTTGCTCATCTACGAGCATTTGGGTGCATTGCATATGCTAAAATTCTGAAAGATTGAAGAACAAAACTTGATGACAAAGGTGAAAAATGCATTTTTCTTGTTTATGGTGATAGAACAATGGGGTACAAGTTGTACAACCCCATCACTAAGAAAGTGATCATGAGTAGAGATGTCATCTTTAAAGAAAAGGAAATATGGAATTGGAAGCAAAAAGAAGCCCTCAAGGATATTGAACTTATGCTTGAAGAAGAAGAGGTTGAAACTTCAAATGAAGTTGAAAGCGAGCCACAAACTCCTCCATATGGGTCCCCCTCATCTTATAGAGATGATTTCTCATCACTATCATCATCATGATCGGAGGCTAGTTTAAGTGAAAGGCCAAGGAAGACAAGAAGTGTGATAACCTTGTTCCGCATTATGCTAATTGATCTTAATTATGATTGTGATTATGTGTTTAGTATGATTTTGAGTGTCATTTATATGATTATATGTGGTTTTGAATTTCTATCTGTTTACCGTAGGAAAATCTGTTCAACTTACTATTATGAACTGAAAATTGAAGACCTTATCGGCCACAAAAACTGAAATTGATTACGCTGTTGTGATTGGCGTAATTTTTCGAGCCTATGGTGAAAATTAATTGAAAATTTATTCGAATCAAAATAATTAGATTCAGAATGATTAAATTAAGCACCATTACTTAACCTTAATCAATTTGATTAAGGCAAGCATATATAAAGGCCCCATTACACTTATATTCATTTGGCTTGAACTCAAAATCTGAAAATCACTCTAGAGAGAGAGAGAGAGAGAGAGGGCCGATTTTAGAGAGAGGAAGAAGGAAGATTGTGTATTTTGGCTCAAAGTTTGTGAATTTGGAAGACTATCTCAAGAATCAACTATAATTTGCAAGATTGGAGCCCCTAGGTGAGTAAATTCATGAATTTTAGTTTGTGATTTTGTGAATTCAAAGTTAAGAGGTGATCAAGAACATAAATTGAGTTGGTTTTGATGAATTAGAGGTCTATATACACATTCATGTAAGAATTGCCATGAATTTGTATGTTTGAGCATGAAATACATGATCCATGTTGAATTTTTATTGAAGTTCATTTTTTTGATCATTGTAGACACCCCATTTTTGACCGACCTTAAGACTCAGACATCATCGATTGAGCACCCGGTGATTGTGCATGTTGTGCTCGTTCTGAGGTTACAGAGTCTCGGCTAAGAGCGTTGCCTCCGGACCTCAGGACTCTTTTGTGCTTTGCCTCGGTTTGCGAACCAGGTTCTGTTTTCTCTTCCCGAAGGGAGGGAGAGGTCTCGTAGACCATCTCTCAGTGGCCGTAGGCTACTTTTCATAGTCGTAGACCACTGTTCCCGTTTGGAGACCAGTTTCCGGTTTTCAAAGCCGTCGATCGTGCGCCTCGGTTCGGGACTGCTTAACTTTCTCCGTTTGCTCCGGTTTTTGGCATACACCTTGTTTCCTCTCTCTAGAGGGACATTGTGGCCCGAGAGACCACCTTCGTGGTCGTACACCACTTTCAATGCTTAACAGTCAGTTTTCGAGGCACCCGGCTGCGCGTTCTGGCCCCCAAACCCTCGTTTTGCATCCGTCTTGGTTCATTTTTGGTATGGACCCTATTTTCATTGTTTGGAAGGTGGTACAAGGGTGGAAGACCACCTTTTCTCTTGGAGACCACCTTTTCTCTCGCCGGCCGATTTTCTTGTCAGGAAGCTGGTCTCCTTGGTTTTTGAGCCACTTTTGACTGGTCTCCACCATACCACTTGCTTGCCTTGAGTGTGGAGACCACCCTAGGAGCCAACCGACCACCTGAACCTTTTGACCCTGGTCGGCCGACCAGGGGGAGTGGTCAGCCGACCACCTGAACTGGTCGGCCAGCTTTCTCTTTTTCTGTCTCACTGAGTTGGTGCCAGCTGTGCCAGTTGGAAGCCACAGATTGCATCCTCCATGTGTATGGAGGATGTTTAACCTTGGTTTTAAGCTTCTTGGAGAAGCTTTAAGCCCTCTTGTCTATAAAGGAAAGGCTCCTCTTCCCTTGCAAAGGTGGAGAAAATTGTTTTAAGGCTTATGCATACACTTCTCCCTACATCTCTCTATTAGGTGTTCTAAAGCCCCTTGTTCTTGCACCATTGCATATCACCTCTTAGCCTAACACCTCCAAAATCAACCTAAGCACCTTGGAGCTGGTTTTTAGAGGTTGAAGGTGTGCTATTTTGGTCCAGAAGCTGCTGGTCCCTTTGGCTATAAGGGTAACACTCTCTTTCCCTTTTCTTAGCATTGTTTTGTTTCATCTTTTAGCCATACTTTCAAGCATATTTGGGCTTTGTCATAAACTGAAAAAAAGTCTTCTTTTTAGCTTCTTAACATGTTTGTTTAAGACCATTTTTCTGTTGGGGGCCATCTACCCCCTTGCATGCTTCATTTCCCTTTGTTTTGAGCCATGCATTAGGGCCTTTGTGTTGAGATTTGTTGGCCCTTTTGACCACTGAAATCCAGCAGATTTTCAGTGGTTATTATGTGTTTTTGAGTACCAAAATCAGAGAGGGGTGACCCCTCTCACCCCTTGTCTTGTTTACTAGCATTTTTGGCCTAACAAAAGAGCCCTTGTGTGCATGCTTCCAAGCCTCATTTCAGGCCCTTTTCAGTGAGTTTTAGGGCCTGCATAACCTCTGTCCAGAGGTGGTTTTGCCATATTAGGTGTCCCTGTTGCATGTGTAGAACAACCCTCTTCATGGCCTATCAAAGGAGCATCTCATTCTTGCATGCATAGACCATATTTCAGTGGGTTTTTGGGGTTTATTTGGCATGTCATACCTCTAAATTTTTCTGGTTTAGTGACCTCTTGAATGCTCCATATACTTGTAGTGTAAACCCTCTTCACTAGCTTGTATTGCATGCTATTTTGGTTCTTGATTCTAGCACTTTTTGTCCATGCTATAAACTGATTTTGTGCATATTTTGGACTGCCTTAGATTTTTTTTTTAGGCCTCATGGTCGAATGATGCTTGCTATGCATGGTTGTAGTTCAATATCCATGCCTAGCTTTGAGTTTTGTAGCCTCTTGCATGCTTGAATAGAGGTGTTTGCATGTCTTGGCATCATTGTGCATGTTATTTCAGACCTCATACTTGTGCCATGTTCCCATGTTTTCCACTCCTTAAGTGCATTTGAGAGTTGTGCTTGTTTGCCTCATTTTCGGACCATTGCATGAGCTTCATTTCCATGCCTTTTAAGCCACCATTTTAGTCCATATTTGCTACTGCTTTGGTCTGCATAAGGACTGTTTGGGGGTGGTTTGGTCATTTGAGCATCACTTTGCATACCTCTAGTGCAATCCACTTCACTAGTTTCGGTATTTGGTCCACCTAGCATGCATTGTGTGAGGTGTTTGCATGATTCGGGACCCTTTCGTATGTCATTTCAGAGCTGGAAAATGTGTTGTTGTATGCTATATTACATGCTTGCCATATCTTGGTAGAGTTGCACTTGGTGCCTTAGTTTTGGTCCCTTGCATTTGGGCATGTTTGCATGAGTGTTGTTGCTTCATTTCATCATGTTTGGCCACTGATTTGAGTGTGGTTGAGGTCCACTCATGTTGGTTTAAGTCCATCTTGCATTGTGTATGCCATATTATGTCATGTGCATTGAGTATGCCATTGATAGTTCATAGCATTGTGCATGCTAATTGCACCTTTGCATATCACTCCTTGCATGTTTGCGTGTCTTAGTTGCATTTCGTTTAGGATTGCATGCTAGTTGTTGCATTGTGTTTGCATGTCATGCCATTCTAGTTGTTGCATAGTGTTTGGAGTAGGGTTTAGTCCAAACACGGGAAACGAGGGACGTTTCGTACTCAAAGTGACGAAACGTGCTTCAATTCCCGGTCGCCGACACTCTTGACTATCCATGATAGAGTTGTTGGTTTCAGGTGTCCATTTGTGCATTCATTTCACATTGAGTCGTGCAATTCGACTCCTCGGCCATCATGCATCGAGATGCGTGATTGGTGGCACCAGGATCGAGGACTACACTCCCTAGAGCTCATGCAATGACAGGGAGAGTGGTTGTGCATACATATGTCGAAAATACTTTGCCATGCCCCTTTCTTGCTCTCTGTTGCAGCAAATCGGAAGCCAGCAGCAAAAACTGGTCAGCAGTATCCCTACAAGTTCCCATGGAGTTGTGTACAGTGTTCCGGGGTCAATTGTAAACAGAGGCAAATCGGGGCATCGCGATGGATTTCCCGACAAGGCGACTCGAGCATGGGACGCGCTTCTTCTCCGCGTTCAGCCACGGCTCGGGGAAGCCGCAAAATGGAAAGTCCTCCCCCTCCCGGACGAAGCGTCCGTTCAGGGTACCCTGAATGGGCCTGTGTATTAAGTCAAAAGGCTTCCCCGCCTTCTTCGCTTTGGCTCTTCCGGCCATTTCTTTTCCCTTCCTCACCCAGTCCTCTTTGGTGGGCAGATAACCCAAGCCAAAGGTATGAGGGTTATGTGGCACTTCGGCCAATGCTGCGACGCCTTTTCTGCCGCTCCTTCCCAATCCCATCCCGGGGATGTGTTGTAGCTTGTTCATGAGGTAGACGGATTGAGCACTGACGTACACCCCCTCATTCACAGCCATAATATTCTGTACTACCCGGGCCTCAGCCAATGTGAACCCTGATAAGAACACGTCTTCTGTGCCATGCTCGATTTCTAGGACCGGCGTAGATACCTCCGGAGGCGGATGGATTGATGAGTTCCCAAACACAATGGCTACTCCCTTTCCATAGGGGTATTTCACCATCTGATGTAGAGTGGAAGAGACTGCCTTCACTTGGTGCAGCCACGGCCGCCCCAAGAGTAGGTTGAAGGTTGCGGGAACGTCCAAGACATGAAATTCGATGTCGTGTTGTCCTGGACCAACCTTGGTTTGAATCTTGACAGTCCCCATCACTTCCCTGCTAGTATTATCGTATGCTCTGATCACCTGAGTAGTTGGTGTGAAGTCCGCGGGCTTCAACCCAACTGCATATGTTGTTCTGGCTGGGCAGACATTGATGGCGGACCCGGTATCAACAAGTACCACCGGTATCCACTTATCTCTATATTCCACGGAAACGTAGAGGGGTTTGTTATGGTTTGTGCCCTCAGGCGGTAATTCCTTGTCTGAAAAGGTTAATGCCGGGGAACCTCCTCTCAGAAAAACCAGCCCAACCAGCTGCTTTGGTGTAGTGTCTATAGAGAGTTTGGCCTTGTCCATGGCAGATAGGACGGCCTGTCTGTGCACCCTCGATGCCATAAGCAGTCCCCAGATGGAGATGTCTGCTTGTATCTTCTTCAATTGCTTGAGCACAGTTTCTTCTTCAATCTGTTTCTTTCTCTGTTTCTCAGCTTCTTTGTCTTTCCCAGATGCCTCAGGTTGGTCTAAGTGCGGAGGCTTAAAATACCGCCCACTTCTTGTCATATGAGCGACCTCGTCAATATACCAGGTATCATCTGGTTAGTTACCTCCCCAGTCTTCATCTGTGTGAGCAAGACATAAGTCATCGTCTTCCCACCACATTCCGTCGGCAGCCGACAGACATATGTCCGGCTCCGGTATGATCGTACTCGCAGCACCTTCAGTCTTCATGCCCGCAGCATTTCCTGTTCCTGTGCACACAGCACTCTCGACCCCCACATGGGCCTTAGCTTTTCTGATTCTCTCGGAATCCTCAAATCTTTGTTGTTCCAACTGCGTCAGTACAGCTGGTGGTTCAATATTCCCTGTATTTACAATCCCCGAATTCTGAGCGAAATTCTTAGCGCCGGCGCTCTCCGGCGGTGTATTCTGACTCTCGGCCCTTCCGGCCACCATTGATACTCTCGCCCCTGCCGGGCCACGTTCTGGTTGATATTCCACGACGTCTGGTTGATCATCTAACCATCTGGTAACTTCTGCCGACTCCTCATATTCGAACCAGTTGATTGTTGCGTCCCCCGATTCTTGGTCACTGAAGAACTGGAGGTTGGCAAAGTCCTCTCCCACAGCTGTTAGATCATTTGTTCCCCATTCAAATCTGTCCCCCTGAATCACACATAACTCTGCTCTTTCTGGCAGCCCTGCACTCGGCTCAGATTGGCCTACTGACTGGATGTATTCACTTGGATCATAGGCTCCTTCAGCAAGATTCTCAGACTGTTCAATCTCAGACTCAGCAACCCCACTTTCTTCTGAAGTCTGCCCTGTCCCTTCTTCGGTGGTCACCACCATCGGCTCAGATCGGGTCGTGGAGATGTCCATCATGCACAAGTCAGTGCAGACAGGAAGGATCACCTCCGGCTTAGGTAGGTGAGATGGGGTGATATAGATACTAGGATCGTAAGACACGACCCCAGTTTGGATGAAGTTGATTCTGTTGGGAGGAGGGGCTTGGTTATGTGGTAGGAGGGGATTTGTTGTGACGTTGGGTTTGTCGGGAGGCGCGATCACCTGCTTGTCAATAAGATCCTGGATCTCATGACGCAATCTATAGCAACGGTCGGTGTCATGACCATGTTGTTGGTGATACGCGCAGTATTTTGCCTGGTCATGAGAGGGAGGGAGTGGATTTGGCAATGGCCTCGGCTCCAAGGGTGTCAAATGCTTCTTTCTGATTAACACCCCCAGAGCTTTGGACAGGGGCATATATAGGGGGGTGAAGGTTCTTTGGCCTCTGGGTTGATATTTGGTGTTTTGGGTACTGCTTCTAGATGCGCCAGAGAAAGGCGTAGCTGTCATGGGTCTTGGGGGAGGGGGAGTGGTGGTGACCGTGCTCACTTCTGAAGCTCGTGCAGTTGCAGCGCCACTTGGGCCTGCGTTGTTGTTACGGTTGAAAGTCCTTCTGGGTTGCTCCTTATCCTGGTCGATCAGACCTTGTTTCATTGCATCCTCGATCTGTACCCCCATCTCGTGTAAATCTGAGAAGGTGGGAAAAGGGAGTACGATCATCTTCTGCATCAATTTCAGTTGGAGATTGCGCACAATCATCCTGATTTGATCTTTGTCTGTAGGCCTCAAAGTCATCATCGATGCCTTCGCCCTCCATCGAGTTACGAAGTCTGAGAAAGTCTCCTTGGGTTCCTGCCTCGTTGTTTCGAGATCACGGGTTGTGATCTCGATCTGTGTATTATACGAGTACTGTGCAACAAAGGCCTCAGCCATTTCATCCCAGCTTCTTTTTACCTCATCTTCTAACTTCGCGTACCAGATGGCTGCCACGCCCGACAAAGTTCGGCCAAACAGGGATAGCTTTTGTGGTCGGGTTAGGCCCATTGGCCGCAGGATGTCTGAGAATAGCCGAAGATGGACCATAGGGTCCCCGGACCCGTCGAAACGGTCAATTTGTGGCATCTTGAATCTGTCTGGCAATGTCACGGCCACATCGGTATAGCCATCTTCGATGTCCGGAATTGCCTTCACCCCTTGTGATTTCTTGAAAAGCTTCTCAAGCTTGCTCAGTTTCAGAGCTGTATGGTCTATCTCGAACTCGAAGGGAGAGTCCGTATGGTTGGCAGGTGTATGAGTCTTGGACAGTTGAGGCGGAAGTGGGGGCGGAGCCGGCCCCGTTGGAAGGTTTGTGTCCTCTTGGATATTCTGGGCATTGGGCCCGGTGTTTTGGGTGTTTGGCAGAGCGTTCTGAACAGTAGGAGCCTGCTTGGGTAATGGGGGCCCTGGTGGAGGAGGAACTTGATGTGAAGCTGATGCTGCATTCTGCTGTTGCAGCCTAGTAATGAGCTCGGCCTGCTGGGCCATGACTGTGGCTTGTTGCTTAGAAAATTCCGCTTGGCGGATGGCATCCTCCTGCATCTGTCTCATGCTCTCTTGCATTTGACGCATCATTTCCTCTATCCCGGCCATATTCCGTTGGTCCAGCTGACTGACCGGTAAGTGTATCTCTATGGCGGAAACAGAAATCCTAACCTGACTGTTTGCTGTTAAAGTAGCCCGCTGTCCCGGTAATCCCTGCTCTGACACACTGCGCCTCCTTGGCCTTCTTCTAACAACTGGGGGTAGGGAGTGGAACACTGGATGTCCGTCAACCAGATCCTCAGATCGATTGAGTCGGCGACCTCGTGTCCAAAGTGCTCGGGGAATATCTTCTGGGTTGGAAGCAATTGTGCTAAAAACTGCCCTTAGCAAAAAGATAAATAAAGCGAAAAGGAAATAAATAACCAGATAAACGGACAACATAACAGCTTAAATTAAATACACAACACACGGCTGGGCATACAACACACAGTTGATAAACTGAATACACACTGTCTCCAAGTACTGATCACCGTCCCTGAATCACTGTTCCCCAAAGACTGAATCTGATATCCGCAGATAACCGATTCTCAAATACTGACTGATGCCCGCAGGCCTGATGCCCAAACTCATACACTGATACATGCATTCCTGTAGAGACGCACTCTAAAAGCACATAACAGATAAGTGAGAGCCAAAACACCCCTATGTTGGGGTAGGGTTTCCCTGTCCTATTTTGTCAAGAGCTAGGGTTTCACTACGCATGCAGCGGTTTCAAACAACCTATAAACGGGTAAGTAACCTGTCCTAGTTTGGAATGGTCACTATGGATCCGAATATGCACTAGGTCGAATGGTCAAAAAGGGTGCCCCGGTAAAACCGGGGTTTGTGTTCCCATACTGGCAGAGCCCACAACCGGTCAGCCTTATGGTCATGTCTTGACAAGACAAGCCTCCGGCAAACCGTTCAGGAATAGCAGATGGCAAACACGGTGTCCTAGGCGCACCAATGCAAATGCAATGCAAAGAAACACACAAGTGTAATCAAAACCAGATATCATGAGTTCGAGTCAAGTCTCTAAATCCCCAGCAGAGTCGCCAGAAACTGTAGACGTCCCCGAACGCCCTGGGAGGGTTAAGTCTCGTTCCGTTCATATTGGGGTCACTACAGTTCAAGGACTCAAATGTCACGGTTCTTAATCTTGAACCAAAGAGTCCAAATCCGGCAAATCGATTTTGAAAACAGATTTTTTGAAAAGAAGTGCCAAACATGGACTGCTTTGCCAGATACAGAGTCGCCACCTAAATGTTTTTTAATGAGAAATTTAGGAAACCCTGACTCGGTGCCAAAGGCCACGTGTCCGTCATCACCAAAGTTGTCTCGGCTCGGGAACTTGGGTACGATTGGGGAAGGTCACTTCGTGAGCACCCCCGCTCGCCCGGTCAAAGACCGGCCTCTACTAACCATGATATCTTATTTTGAAAACATTGTGCGTTCTTATTCCGGTTATTAGCCTAGGTTACTATGTGATGCGCACAGCATACAAGTATAGACCGGGTCGCCTGAATTGGAACAAAACATTTCATGTTTGTTTTTGAAAGGTGGTTTGCTACCCACAGGTAGGCTTAAAATGTGGATTTGCCACCCTCGGGTGGGCTTAAAACACTTGATGAATTGTTCCAATCCAAATAACCCAACCTTCACCCACAGGCAATCAGGCAGTTATATCACATAAGCATATAGCCTCATGGTAAGCATGCTATTCATGGCAGTCACTCACACGCATGCAAGGATGCTAAAGCATAAAACTCACCGAGTACTCCAAGCCAAAACAGAAACTGATTAGAAATCATGCATGATCCTAGATACACAGAATTGCCTAATGCAACACATGCAAAAATGCAAACTATAGCGGGCTCGGCTATTCTAAACATGGCATGTGGAATGCTACAACTAACACGTATTCAATTTGGAATTGAAATACAAATGCAGTTTGTATGATGCGCCGAGCCCGGTGCGTGCAAAACAGATGAATGATGCAAACATGCTGTCATACTGTATGCTAATTGAAATATGCCCTAATCTAACCATCATAAGCAGGTAAATAAAAGGGAAGAAAGACGTGGGGTTGGAAGACATACATCACACTCACCCACACTTATTACAATTATGCCCTCGCACAGAGGGTCCAAATAAATATACAGTCCCGAATAAAAGAATAGTACAGTCCAAATAATGTACAAATTCCTAATTAATTAACAAATTAACTAAGAAAGCTGTAAAACTGGCATGCAAGCCAGGGACTGCCTTGATTCCGCTCCGGGTGATGAATGATGCATGTTTAGGTTGCCTTGCACGGAAATCCACTGGGATGCCCCAATTAGCCTTTGTTTGCACCTGTTCTTGAAACGCGTGCCAAGCCTCGGAAGACTGCTGATTCTTGATTTTGCTACAACAGAGAGCAGGAAAGAGACATAGCAATGTATTTCACGAATGTATGCATGTCTCGATCCTCGTGCCACCAATCACGCATATCGATGCATGATGGCCGAGGGGTCGAATTGCACAACTCGATATGAAATGAATGCACATGAAAATACAACAAAACCTAACTCCATCACGGATAATCCGGAGTGTCGGTGACTGGGGAATTGAGACACGTTCCGTCACTCGGAGTACGGAACGTACCTCGTTTCCCGTGCCCGGGCTAACTCCTATCCCGAACACGATGCAATATGCATGATATGCATGAAATGCAACTAAGATACAACCTAACATGCACAATGCTAGGAAATGGCATACACAATGCTCGATGTGACATGGCATACACAATGCTCTAACATACACCTAGCATACACAATGCTATGAAATGAAATGGCATACACAATGCATAATAGACTTACACTGACATGAGTGGACCTCAGCCGCACTCACACAAGAGGCCATCAGATGAAAACAAGACAACTCGAAATGCGTACACGCGTGCACGCAAACCGAGAACCGACCCTCAGGCACCGAAATGCCACTCCAATAAGACATGGGAAAGACATGGAATATGATATGCAAACATGCAAAAATCAGTAGCAAAATGAGGGGCAAAACAGCCCCGAAACAAGGCGAAATGACACCCGATGCATGGAATCTCTCCCGAAATGCAAAACTAGGTACATGAAATGGCTTACAGCTATACAAAGCATGCATAATTGGTACTTGGAATGAAAAGACAGAAGCAAGGCAGCCCCAAAATAAGAATTTTTACAGTTCAAAGCATGGCCAAGCAGTAAGCACAAGTGGGACTAAATTAGCATACAAAAATGGCTCCGCAAGGGAGGGAATGAAGCAAGTGGTAGATGCAAAGCCCAAACAGAAAAAGACCCTTCTACAACACTGAAGAGGGACCAAAAATATGACTACTTACAGTTTATGGAAGCCCCCAAAAATAGATACAAGTATGGCAAACAATTCATGCAAGAAATGGGCCAACAAAGGGGCAAAGAAGTAACTGATATATGGGGGTCTCAAACAAGTGATGGACCTTCAACAATGTTGAAGAGGGTCCCAAAATATGGCATTTTACAGTAGATGATCAAGCCCAAATCAGTATACAAACATGCTCAAAATGCAATGCAAGATTAAGGCCATAAGAGAGCTATAACATGAAGTACAAAAAAGATGTCTCAAACAGCCATGGACCCTTGATGAAACATGTAGAGGAGGTCAAAATAGGGTCATTTTCAGTTCTGACCAAGGTCCAAAAACAAAAGCTTAATAAGCTAATAAATCATGCAAAAATGGGGACCAAAGGGGGGGTACAATGACAAGTGATACATGGAGGTCCCCAAAAGTATTGAGCCATTCTTCAATGTTGAAGAGGGGCTCAAAATAGGCCTACTTACAGTTCACATCAGGCTCCAAAACAGATCACACATAAGCCAAAAATACTATGCAAAATAATGGCATTCAAAGGGATATTGAAGCAAGTGCAACATGGGGGTCCCAAACAGTGTTGAGCCCTTAATGAAACAAGAAAATGAGCTCAAAAAAATGACCTTTTCAGTTTTGGTCGGAGCTCAAAACAGCAAGCAAAGAGGACTAAGAAATGGGGCAAAAATGAGCTCAAAAGAGGGAGAGATGAACTTACCCTTGTAGACTAATCCTTGGCTCCCTTTTGGCTTGAGAAATGCTGCCTCCTAGCCTCTGAAAAACTCCCCAAGTTGCTAGAAATTGAGTAGTGGTGGTGGTGCTAGGTGGTGATGAAGAAAGGGTGTAGAACTTGGAAGATTTTGAGGGTTTGGAAGAGAGGAAGAAGGAGATGTGTATGCAAAGCTCTTAGGGATTTTTTGTAACCCTAAAACCAGAGTTGGGCAGCTGGTTATATGGACCAAGGAGAGGGAGAAAGAGGGGGAAAAAGGGAGGGAAAATCCCTCCAAGTTTCCCTCCAAAATGTTCCCCCCCGGATACAGGTTTTGGGGGGAAAAAGATATACATCTGTAATGTATTCACTGAGAGGAGTAAGGCCGGCCAGCTATTGGGGTTGCAGGTGGCCGGCCGGCCACCCCCCATGGCCGGCCGGCCAAGGGACAAAAGTGGCAAGGTGATTTAGTGGCCGGCCACCACATATTGGTGGCCTCCCAGGTGTCCTCAACACAACCCTGTGGTTCAAAATTGGTAACTGTAAAACAGGAGAGAGAACAAGCCACTTTTCAAAGAGATTCAAAAGGTTCAACAACAATTTCTGGCCGGCCACATAATATTTGTGTCCTCCCAAGTGTGTACAACACAAATATGGGGTTTAGGGTGCAAGAAAATGGCCCAAGGGTGGTCAACATTGGCTTTGAAGTGAGAAAAACGGGCGTCGGAGGGCGATGAAGGAATATAACTGGTTGCTGGAACAATTACTGGCCTCCCACCCTTCTATGACCTTCCTGGTGATGAAACAGAGGTCCCTGCCAAAAATGAATGAAAACTGATGCAAAATGAAGGTTCGGTCGCCGAAACGCGCAGTCCGAGGCCCCGAAAACCGACTGTTAAGCACCGGGAGTGGTATTTGACCACAAAGTTGGTCTCCCAGACCACAATGTCCCTCAAAAGGGATTAAATAAGATGCATGCCAAAAACCGGGGCAAACGGAGGTAGTTAGGCGGTCCCGAACCGAGGCACACGGCCTGACAGCTCTGAAAACCGGGAACCGGGCTCCGAAATGGGCAAAATGGCCTATGGCCACGAAATGTAGCCTACGGCCACTGAGAGATAGTCTATGAGACCTCTCCCTCCCTTCAGGAAGAGAAATAGAGAAAAACGAGTCTGGTTCGCAAACTGAGGCAAGGCACAGAAAAGGGTTCGGAAGTCCGGAGGCAAGGCTCACGGCCGAGACTCTGAGACTTCTGAACGAGCACAAAATGCAACATCACCGAGCGCTCAATCGGTGACGTCTGAGTCTTAAGGTCGGTCAAAAATGGAGTGTCTACACTATGTTTTCCACTCCTTAAGTGCATTTGAGAGTTGTGCTTGTTTGCCTCATTTTCGGACCATTGCATGAGCTTCATTTCCATGCCTTTTGAGCCACCATTTTAGTCCAAATTTGCTACTGTTTTGGTCTGCATAGGGACTGTTTGGGGGTGGTTTGGTCATTTGAGCATCGCTTTGCATACCTCTAGTGCAATCCACTTCACTAGTTTCGGTATTTGGGCCACCTAGCATGCATTGTGTGAGGTGTTTGCATGATTCGGGACCCTTTCGTGTGTCATTTCAGAGCTGGAAAATGTGTTGTTGTATGCTATATTACATGCTTGCCATGCCTTGGTAGAGTTGCACTTGGTGCCTTAGTTTTGGTCCCTTACATTTGGGCATGTTTGCATGAGTGTTGTTGCTTCATTTCATCATGTTTGGCCACTGATTTGAGTGTGGCTGAGGTCCACTCATGTTGGTTTAAGTCCATCTTGCATTGTGTATGCCATATTATGTCATGTGCATTGAGTATGCCATTGATAGTTCATAGCATTGCGCATGCTAATTGCACCTTTGCATATCACTCCTTGCATGTTTGCGTGTCTTAGTTGCATTTCGTTTAGGATTGCATGCTAGTTGTTGCATTGTGTTTGCATGCCATGCCATTCTAGTTGTTGCATAGTGTTTGGAGTAGGGTTTAGTCCAAACAAGGGAAACGAGGGACGTTTCGTACTCAAAGTGACGAAACGTGCTTCAATTCCCGGTCGCCGACACTCTTGACTATCCATGATAGAGTTGTTGGTTTCAAGTGTCCATTTGTGCATTCATTTCACATTGAGTCGTGCAATTCGACTCCTCGACCATCATGCATCAAGATGCGTGATTGGTGGCACCAGGATTGAGGACTACACTCCCTAGAGCTCATGCAATGACGGGGAGAGTGGTTGTGCATACATATGTCAAAAATACTTTGCCATGCCCCTTTCTTGCTCTCTGTTGTAGCAAACCAGAAGCCAGCAGCAAAAACTGGTCAGCAATATCCCTACAGTGTTCCGGGGTCAATTGTAAACAGAGGCAAATCGGGGGATTGCGATGGATTTCTCGACAAGGCGACTCGAGCATGCATGCATCTTTCATCATTCCGAACAGAGCTGAGGCAGTCTACTTCATGTAGCATTGCATGCTAATTTACTCGCTTTCTTAGTTAATTTGTTAATTAGCTAGTGTTGTGTAATAATTAGTTATTCATTTTGGTTGTGTAATATTTATTCGGACCCTCTACAAGAGGGCAATGTTGTAATAAGTGTACGTGTGTGTGATGCATGTCTTCCAACCCCACGTCTTTCTCCTTTTTATTTACCAGCTTATGATGGTTAGTTTTTTAGGGCACGTTTCAATTAGCATTCTTATGCTCGCATGTTTGCATCCATTCATCTGTCCTGCATGCACCGGGCTCGGCGCATCATACTAACTGCATTGTATTTCAATTCCGAGTTGAATACGTGTATCAGTTGTTGCATTTCATATGCCATCTTAGAATAGTCGAGCCTATCTTAGTTGCATTTTTGCATGTGTTACATTAGGCATTTCAGCATAGTTAGGATTCATGCATGATTTCTAATTGGCTTCTTTCTTTGGCTTGGAGTACTCGGTGAGTGTTTATGCTTTAGCATTCTTGCATGCGTGTGAGTGACTGCCATGATAACATGCTTGCCATGAGGCTATGTGCTTATGTGATATAACTGCCTGAATGCCTATGGGTGAAGGTTGGGTTGCTTGAGTTGGAATAATTCATCGAAACCCGTGTTTTAGCCTACTAGCGAGTAGCAAACTTCAATCCATTTTCAAAACAAACGAATATGCGATGCTTTGTTCCAACTTAGGTAATCCAGTCTATACTTGTATGCTATGCACATCACATAGTAATTCTAGGTTAATAACCGGAATAAGAGCTCATATTGTTTTCAAAACTCGATATCATAGTTAGTAGAGGCCGATCTTTGATCGGGTGAGCGGGCGTGCTCACGAAGTGACTTTCCCCAATCGTACCCAAGTTCCTGAGCCGATGCAACTTTGGTGATGACGAACACGTGGCCTTAGGCAACGAGTCAGGGTTTCCTAAATTCCCCCAAAATAAATATTTAGGTGGCGACTCTGTATCTGGCAAAGCAGTCCATGTTTGGCACTTCTTTCAAAAAAATATGTTTTCAAAAATGATTTGCCGGATTTGGACTCTTTGATGATTCATCGGTCTTGCATTGCACTCTGCGAGATTAGATACAGGACCGTGACATTGAGTCCTGAACTGTAGTGAGCCCAATGAACAAAACGGGATTCCCTCCCGGGACGTTCGAGGACGTCTACAATCATCTCTTCATCATTTAAATTGAGAATGGAAGTTATGTCTCACATGCATGTACAATTCATAAGAGTATGAGTTTTGAATACATGAATTTGTTATGTTGGAAATAAGTTTGGTGTAATTTGGGGCATGCATGTAATTAATTCATGAGATTTGAGCTTCATAATGTGATAAATTTGGTGTTATATCATGTTAGTAAATGTATATGTGAGCTATGGGTCATAATATGCAAGTTACATTAGTTTGAATGCAAATTTGAAGCTCAAAATGGTTGTTGGAAAACCCAGAATTCGGCATGTCCGCTTGAGCGAGGTAATGGCCGTTCGAGCGTGAAATGCTAGCTCCCAGCAGTTTTGCAGACATTGTCGTCCGCTCGAGCGGGGATAATCACGCTCGAGCGTCCAAGGCACATGTTTGACCTTCAGCTCAAGCGTCCAAAGTCGCGCTCGAGCGTTAATGTAAGGCAACCAGTACTTTTGCAGACCAAAGGGGTCCGCTCGAGCGGCAGAAGCCACGCTCGAGCGGGGAGCCCTATTTCAGAAATTATGTTAAGATGTTTTGTGTTTCATTTTCCGTTCTCTTTCATTTCTAAGTACTCTTAGGCACATATTAAGCTTTGTATATGACCTAAAGGGATAAGAAAGAAGCTTAAGAGAAATAATAAGTTAAGAACGGATTGAATCGCTTATGACCCATTGTAATATGAAATGTGTAGGGTCAAGCGCAAGGGCAAATCCATCGGCGAAACACTGTGAGTAATATCTTAATAAAGATGTTTTCAAGTATGTTACTTTCCAAATGCTACTTCTGTATAAGCTTCATGGATTTGTTGATTTGAAACATGAATGAGTATTATATATGCCTAATTTTGTATAAGGCCATTTGATATATCCAAATTGGGCCTAAGGCCGTTTGTCGTTTGATACGTTTGATATGTCCGATTTGGGCCTAAGGCCGTTTGCCATTTGATACATTTGAATATAATGATAATGGGCCAAAGGCCGTTTGAATACCGTGATGGGCCAAAGGCCGTTTGAACATGAGCATAATGGGCCAAAGGCCGTTTGAACATGACCGAAATTGGCCAAAGGCCGTTCGACATGAATGATTGGGTCAATGGTCGTTTGACATGAATGATTGGGCCAAAGGCCGTCGGATACAGACGATTGGGCCAAAGGTCGTTGGACATGAATGATTGTGCCAAAGGCCGTTGGATATAAACGACTGGGCCAAAGGCCGTTGAACATGAGCGTAATGGGCCGAAGACCATTCGAATAAAAAGGGATCATGATCATGAATATGAAATACGCATAGATATGAATATAAAGAGATGGGCCTAAGGCCGTTTGATACGTCTGATACGTTCGAATTAGGCCCAAGGCCGTTTGATATGTTTGAATTGGACCAAAGGTCGTTTGAATAAAAAGTTGGTTGGACCAAAGGTCGTTTTGTATAGATGGACCCAAGGTCGTTTTGTTTCATATAAGAATTAGACCTGAGGTCCTTTTGCATATGGATATGATGTGTTGGACCCGAGGTCGTTTTGCTTTGTTGAGATTTGTAAATCTAATGTGAATGAGAGTAGTGGTTCAAATGTGTATTTTATAAGTATGACTCATTTATGAACAAATCTCATTCATTAACCTCTTTATTTTGATATTATTCACTGGGCATTAGCTCACTCTTATTTATATGTATGTAGGTGAGCAAAGGGACGTTCAACCCCAGCCTTAGTGGAATCTAAGAAAGGAACCCAAATTTTGTGAAGTCAGCCCAGGTGCCTCACGCAAGAGGCTTTGTTTATGATCTTTTGTATTTCTTTTGCTATTTCTATTGGTCATGGTAGACCGTTATGTGTATAAGCTTTTGGTTTAGCTGACTATATGTTTGAATGATCCTGGGTATACAAGATGTTAATTACTGATATGTAGTGTGAGTTATTATTAAGTATAGGTGAAATGTTTTGATATGCCATGTAAGAATAGCTCATTGGACAAAAATTTTAAGTTTGCTTCCGCATCTGGCCCTATATTATTAATTATTAATTGATATCAGGTTTGAGGCCGTAGGTAATCTCATGATTACTGGCTGGTTATGACCTTAATCTATAGGGGCGGGTTCGGGTCATGACAAGAAGCTTGCGAGAGATTTATGAAGTTGCTGAAATTGATTAAGACAATTTGAATTTGTTTTGTTTTTTCATGGATTGTGATCCACTTAGCTATGAAGAAGCCATCCAAGAAGAGAAATAGAAAAAGGCTATGAATAAAGAAATCAATGCAATTGAGAAAAACGACACAAGGGTGCTCACTAGCTTACCAGAAGGTCACAAAGTAATTGGTGTGAAATGGGTCTATAAAGCAAAGAGGAATGCAAGTGGTGCCCTTCCTTAGATCTAACCCAGTGTCTATGAAGTACGGATATTTTTCGAAAAATATACTGTACCCGTATCGGGTACTTACCAGCGTATGGTATCTTGTATGGTACTTCTGCATACATACCAAGTACGCAAAACGCATACCTAAATTTTTCTTCTTAATTTTTGGCATACCTAGTAATATACCCAAGCCGTACTATACCTCAATTGAAACAATATTACAGAGATAAAGCTCCTTTCACTAGACTTTTTTTATTTTCTTTTTTTTTATGTTTAGCATGATTTTAAAATTAAACTATGGTTTGTAAATTATTTAATATATTGACATTTAATTTTGATTGATGCCTTTACTTTTGACATTAAATGTTAATTATAGGTTGAACCTTAACAAATTAAACCATTTAATTAATTTTTGCATTATCTAAATTAAAAATAAATTTTTTTTTTTTTACAAGCGTACCCAGATGTACCCGGACCTTTTTTTTTTTTGAATTTTACCGTATCGACGTACCTGTATCATAGCAATACTAGTATCTGTACCCGTGCTTCAGAAACTAGTGTTAAAGGATTGGTCAAAGAAATTGAACATGAAAACAGAGAGAGTAAACTAGATGGCAAAGTTCACAATGGATTCAAAAATTACAGTGAACAAGAAGCACCAGAAGGAGTTCTTCAGGGAGTGCGTTACAATTGAATGTTTCGCATGTGGTCCACTCTATTTCCCTTCAAATTCATGGGGTCAATCTTCAAAGATCATCCTGGAAAAAGGATATTCCAAAATGTATCTAATAAATAAAGCAAAAATTAATACGTGAACCATCTCAAGTGCAAAAAATAAGCAATAACAAAATTAAAAATGAGATATGATAAGACAATGAAGAAGAAGAAGAAGATTTACTCAAATTGAACATTTATGAACCCCAGATCTTCTACTTTTGATACATCATTAGCATATATGCATATGAAAAATGCATGGTAGCTCGAAATTGGAGAAGCTCGAATGCCCTGAATCCTAGTACGTTTTGGCACTTTTTTTTTTTTTTTTTTTTCTCGAGAAATTGGTTTGAGAGAAAGAGAGAGAAACAGAAAGGCGAGAGAAAGAGAGAAGTAGGAAGAGAGGAGGAGAAAAAAAAAAAAGAGAGGCAACAGAAGCTTGATCTTTCGCTAAACCATGATCTTCGGCTGAACCACAACCCAACCCACCACCATGATTTTCGACATCTTCGGCTGTGGCTGCTATGATTTTGATTTTGATTTTGATTTTATGAGTTTGGTTTTGATTTTAGATTTTGATTTTGATTTTTACGAGTTTAGAGCTGTTAGAAAGAAAGAAGAGGAAGGAAAAAGAGAGAGGAAAACAAAAATTATCAAAACGATATCGTTTTGACACTTCGAGCCATTCGGGCAGGAAAAAATTCAAGCTACCCAACAACTCTGTATGCATATACAGACACATACACATAAATATATATATATAGAGAGAGAGAGAGGGTTACCTGTATTCGAATTTGGTTTCAGAACTTCTTCGCAGAGTCTATTGGCCATTTGGATCAAGACAATTGTTCCTCATCCACTTTGCTGTGCAATCGAGTCAAGGAGATTGAATCTTGGTCGCCGTTGATGAACAATTTTGAATTGGCATTACGCTACAACCAAGGCCCTGATCCCTTTCTATGTCTCTCACGAAATTTTTTTTAGTTGCCTAAAGCTTACCCCTCTTTTTGGCAGACAAGTTCATAGTACTTTTTTAACTTTTAACCTAATCAATTCTCTACTTCAAAAAATATATATATATATATAAATGAAAGTAAAAAAAAATCAATTTTTAACTTACTTTTCAAAACAACTTTTAGTAGTCGTTTTTAGTCCCAACTAACTATTTTAGAGTTTTTTTTTTTAATACTTCAAAAAATGAAACTATTTATGAAAATAGCTTACTTGTGAAAGCACTCAAGCTAATAATAAAAATTTTAGAAGTCTTTTCTAAATTAATTGACGACTAAAATAGTTGACTAACAATTGAAATTTATTAAACTAATCACTTTTATGTAAGTAGTTTCAAAAGTGGATTATTTTCATAAATAATTTCATTTTTTGTAACATTCAAAAAAAAAATAAAAAAAAAATAACACTCAACTATTTTAATCGTCAATTAATTTAGAAATGACTTCTAAAATTTCAATTTTTTCCTCCTAAAAAACTTAAAACAAATGGCGATAGCCAAAACTTTTGTGATTGTGATTGAATGTCAAACTTTTGTGACTTTTTGGTCATTGAAGAGTTTCAATCATTTTTGGCTGGTGAAGTCTATCATTTTGGAAACTAATAGTTGTGTTAGTTGTAAAAGACAACTAACTGGGCCTAATTTAATTGGCCATCTTAAGAGTTTAATTTCAAGGGATAGATTATGGATTCAACTCTCTCTAAGGAGAGTGAAATTAGGAGACAAGTACTTGATACTTTGTAAGGATGGGAAGACTAATTCTCATAACTGCTAATCTAACAACTAACAATTAACTTCTGTTAATAAAATAAAAGAATAATAAAAAAAAAAAGTTGCCAAAGACATAATTTTTGGTGACTAAATTTGGTTTACTTGACAGAAACTTTATTTTCTATGACTAAACATGTTTTAGTCATTAAAAACTTAAACATTAAATGACAAATAATTTGTCACCATTTTTCAGTCGCCAAATATGTTTTTTCTTGTAGTGGTAAAAAACATCTCTCCTCTAACTTTTAGATAATTAATTTTTGGAAAAGACGATTGTGTGCACCATATACACCTTAATTATAACTAAAGAAAAAATAGAATAACTCCATATTTTTTTTGACTCATAATTTAAATAAAAAATTTACATAACAAGTACTATAATCAAAGTTCAATGTGTAGAGCTCATCGAGTACTTTTTTTTTATCAGCAAAAAAAGAGAACATTTTATTGATAATAATCAAAGGTATTACAAACGACATCCATTAATAAAAGAATGGGGAGCAAAAAGTATCACAGCTTAACTCAACGATTCCATAAGATCAGTGAATCACATTACCTACCAAGCAACTTCTGATCTGCTTCAAGTTGAGAAGGAAATCATGGATTGTAAAGTAATAATACTTGAAGCTAGATTTCATCTACAATGCAATTATGATTTTGATCAATTAACACAACTCAACCAAATTTGCATTGGATGCCTTAAACACACATTCATTGTTGTGCTTCCACACTGACCACAGTTCAACTAGGGGAATAACACTCCAAATCTTTCTCTCATTTGTCGAGTACATCATTACTGTAAAAAATTACATTGATTTGATATCAACAGTCAATTGATCGGATCACATTTGTGTCAATGACAAGTATAATGTTAAAAAAAAATTATTGATATCACAAAATACCCGTATTACGAGTAAGTCCTAAACATCACGTGTGATTTTGAAAATAGCTAAGGCTAGAGAGAATGAAAATAATATCACAAAATATAAAACCAATTTTTTCTTTTATTAATTTAAAAAAAAAATAGGCATTTATTCATAAATCACTCATCACCTATTTATATTCCACTGAGTCTAAATTATTTTTTTATGCTCCAATAAGCCCTATGGATAAGGCTGCAAACGATCCAAGCCGAGCTTTGCTAAGCTCGAACTCAGCTTGTCTCCTTATCCAGCTCTAGCTCAAGCTCGACTGGGCTCAATAAATTTTTTATATTATTTAAATAATATATTTATGCTATAATTTATATATATTCTATATATTATTTATTTAATAAATAACATATTTATTATATAATTTAAATAAAGATAAACTAGCCAAATTTGACGAGCCAAGCCGAGCCGAGCTCTTAATGAGCTGAGCTGAGCCAACTCGGTTCATTTACAGCCCTACCTGTAGCTCGGCTTTTTCATGGCCCTTCTCGGGAGTCGAAATAAGCCCTACAGTATCGAACTCCCACGGTTCTGAATCTGATTCCACAAGTGTAATGTGAAATAGGTAATCACCAAAGAGTCCTAATTCGGCAAATCTTTTGGAAAATCGATTTTGAATCAAATTGCCAAAATTGGACTGCTTTGCCAGATACAAAGTCGCCACCTAAGTATTTTTGTTTGGGAAAAAATTTAGAAAACCTATGACTCGTGCCAAAGGCCACGTGTCCGTCAACACCAAAATTGTCTCGGCTCGAGAACTTAGGTACGAGAGGGGAAAGTCATGAATTGAGCACCCCCATTTACTCAAATTATTCCAATTTAAGCAATTAGACTTCATCCACAGGCATTCAGATAATTTATCACTTAAGCACTTAGCCTCATGGTAAGCATGCTAAATATGACAACATTCACATACATGCGATATGCTAAAGCGAGTAAAGGCTCACCTAGTACTCCAAGCCAAAAAGAAGATAAAGTTAGAAAGATGCATGATCCTGACTTATGCAATTATGACTAATGCAACACATGCAATATGCGATTTAATAGGCTCGGTTACTAATATGGAAAATGCAACAATTTTGATAGCATGCGGTCTAAGCACGTATTCAAAGAAGTACTAAACTAACAATGCAAGTTAGAATGATGAACCGAGCCTCGGTGCATGCAAGACAAGTAGATGCAATCACGAAGTATGCTAAACAAAACGTGATGTCCCTAAACTAACCATCATAAGCTAGTAAATGAAAGGGAGAAAGATGTGGGGTTGGAAGACATACATGTTATTACATTGCGCTCTCACGAAGGAGAGCCCGAATAAACTAACTAGCAAACTAGCTAAGCTAAGCTAAGCTAATTATTACAAAAAAAAATTAAATTAGCTAAACTACTTAACTAATTATTATGACAAATGAATTAACTATTCTAGTTAACTAAAATAATTACCAGACGAAATCGAACAACTAGTTAACTAACTAATTAATTAAAACACCTTACAAAATTAACTAGCTACAACCAATTAATTACAACAATTATCTAATCTAAATATTTAAACTTAAACATGCTCGGTATGCGAGGAATGCTCATGCATGTGCTCGGTTTCCACCCGAAAAAGCCATTGTTTTACTTCTAGAAGGTCTCTGTTGCACAGTAGAACACTTACACCTTTGTCCACTTCCAGAATAGCTTTGTTCTGCTCAAAAAACACACTGCTGGATTTTGCATTGGTGGCTGGCCAGCCAGTAGTGAGGGCCTATCGGCCACTACTGCAAGGTTCATCTTGTTGCAACAGAGAACAAACAGAGCATGCACAGTGTATTCTCAAGGGTTGTCTGCACAACTCATCCCTCCTTATCATTAACAAATCAAATAAGTAGTAAGCTTGGTTCACAAACCACCAACTTAAGCAATTTCATTACATGATGGCTTATGAACCAAAGTGTGCAAGTTCAATGAATGCAATAAAAGTGAGACTCTCAAAACCACCTCCCCATCATAAAGGATCAAGGGAAGGAGTTGATAATGAATATTGAACCATTTTCATCACTAATGAGTATGAAACAACTCAAGACTCAATGGTTCAATTAACGTCCAATTAAATCCAAACCAAGTTATTATCTTGCATCATTTTTAATTACTCCATTTTAATTTACCAACCATTCCTTAATCGATTAAGTCCGAAGGTGAAGATTAAGTCCTCTAATGGAAAGGAGCATCAAACCGAAAGTTGTTTTAGACATGAGAGAAGCTTCATGCCATTGGTAACGAACCCCAAAGGGATTAAACCATTAAGCACCAAACCTCAATCTTATGCTTTAAAGAAGCAAGTAGCTTGAAGCAACTTTCAAAGAAAATCAAAAGCCAAGAAAGGAGGGAGGTTGCAGAGGTGATTACGAGTGATCACAAGTATGGAAAGCCATAAATAAATGCAATCAACTCAAATAAGATGGTGTCTAAGGCCTAAAACACCAAACTCATGAAGACAATTACACTACAAGCATGCAATACAAAGATCAAATGCAACAAATAGCTAAGAACATTCCTAAAACAGGTCTAAAACAGTCCTAAAACATACTAAAATTGAGCTAACAACAACTAGAAAAATAAGCTAAAACATGGAGCATGTTAAGCTATTAAACAAAGCATAAGGAGGAGAGGCTACCCCCTCCATTTTTGGATTTCAAAACATAATTTTAGCTATTGAAATAACTCTGAAAATCAGTGTTTAAAAGCTCAAAAACAAATAGTAAAAGGATGGAAAACAGAAGGGAAAAGGCCTTCAAAATAAGGTGCAAAGAAGGGTGAACCACCCTTAACCTTTAATGACCTTAAAACCCAAGTTTCAGCCCAAAAATACAGAGTTTTTACAGCCTAAAAATAGTTGGAAAATAGCAAGAAAAAAAGTAGTTAAAGCAAGTAAAGAGGCAAAGCCTTATACCTCTTGAAGAGAAAATCAATTCCAAGCAATAAAACCAAGAAAACACACCCTCAAAAGCTCAAACAAGGCTCAAAGATACCTTAGCTCAAATATGGAGAGGTTTGGTTAAGGATGCATAGGTAAAGGTGAAAGATATGTAAGCAAAAGTATAGAAATTTGCAAGAGAGAGAGAGAGAGAGAGAGAGGGGGGGGAGAGGAAAATTTTGCTACAAAATTTTTCTAACCTTAAAACAATAGAGGGAAGTGTCCTATATATAAAAAACATGAATTCCCCTCAAGAACATCCAACTCTACACGTGGGAGCAGATGCAAGCATCCATGCAAACAGCTGGCACAGTTGGCATAAAATATCTGCAAAAGACATTGGTAGCCGGCTAGCCGTCACGGGTGGCCGACAACCAAGAGTGGTGGTCGGCAGCCTAAAAAAGGTGGCCGGCAGGCCACCAGAGGTTACAGGCTTGAAGATCACTGGGTATGGTCCAAAACAAGGCAACAGGGGTGCAAGGTTTGAAAAGCTCAAAACTGTGGCATTCTGTGCAAGACATGATGTCCAAGTCGTAATGGCTGTAAAAAATGGGGTGTCTACACTACCTATGGATGACATAGTTACCAAAATATCCCTAACAATAATAGGTGAACCACGCATTAATGTTCACATTAACAATGTGAATGTTTGTCAAATTTATTATTTTATGTTTATTTTATAAAATTATATATTCAAGTGAAATTTTATTTAATAGATCTCACTAAGTAGGTTTCAAAAATATAAATTTCATTAAAAAAAAATGTACAACAAAATTTAAGAACTTTTAGGCCATGTTTGTTTGGCGGATTAGGTTGGATGTGATTGTTAATGAGAGGATGGTTAGTGAAAAAATTGTTAATGTGAGGATTGTTAGTGAGAGAATTAAGTAAAAGTGTGTTTATTTTGATGATAGTGTGGGAAATAATTAGTGATGTGATTGTTAAATTATTTTTATATAAAATAAATTAAAAAATTATTTCTATATTAAAAAAATGAAAACAAATATTAAAACAAATAGGTGCACTTGGTAAAAAAAAAATTATATAAAATATAGACTCAATCCACTCACTATTTTTCTAATCCCACTCAAAATCCAACCAAGTTAATCCCCCTATTGAGGGGAACTACTAAACTCCTCGCACTATCAATTCCTCTCCTAAATCATCACCAAACACGCTATGGGTGGGACCCACAGCCATAGTAATCCAATCCGGCCACCCACGTCGGTAAACAAACATGACCTTAAAATTTAATATATAAAAAGTACAAAAAGTCCAAAATAGTGCTCACCAAGTTGCTATGGGTTCAAAAAATATTTGTAAGGGTAAAATTGTGCATAAAATAACTTAAATATGATAATTAGAATTTGATTGATGAAATGTCCAAATAAGAACATTTATTAAAATACAAGAATATAAAACTTTTGCCTTTATTGAAGAGATTTAAAATAAATAAATAAATAAAATACTTACTAAGCAAATGTAGGCTTGGGCTCGAAAGCAACAAGCAACGGCTTGAGTTGCGCGAAAGCCGTTGCGCATTAGCGCATTTTCTTTCTCGCTTGTTAAAGCTATGAAGCATTTTAGAGTATTCAATTCCGGTTTTCAACTAGAAAGAAAAGTTTCAACTTTCCGTGGGATCTTATTTTTACAGAATGCTCTTTTTTGCTATGATGGAGTGCTTTGCTTTTTAAGTGCGCCACTCTTTCTTTTGCCCTATATATGTAGCTACCCTTGTTGATAAAGCTAAGATGATTTGATGTCAGATGCCGCCAATCCTTGTTTTTCCTATATAACCCCAGTCTTAAATTCGATCTTGAGAAAGAAGCCCTTGGTTCGAAGTTGAGGATTCAGAGTAGATCAACTCCAGGTTCCGCAGCTTCCATAAAGTAAGATCTTCACCATCCGATCGACTCATTCATACGAGATAAGAACACACAAGCACAGATGAGAGGGAAGATTACCTTATGACAAGGGATTGGCTAAGATTTGAGATTTTCTTTTGTCTCTCGTATTTCTTAAGCCTTTAGTCCTACCTCTGCTATATAACTACCTAGCTTATATTCGAAAAGGTAACCCTTAGTCCAGTATGGAGGGCAGACCTCCTCCTTCTACAGTGCTCTATCCTGAGAGAGCATACCATTTTAGCAATCACTAATCTAATCTCAATAACTAAATTCTACATCCTGACATTCCAACATGTGACTCGATGCCTGAACTTTCTTGTTTTCATGCTAGCAGGGGTGGTTTGGGTAGGTAAGAAACATAGTCCAAGAAGACTAATTGAGAATAGGCCCTTCCATGCCAATGCATTCTTTTGGATGTAGTAGAGATCGAATCCACTCTGAAATTCGTCACTTTGATTGCTCAATCTCAATTCATAGGTTATCCCTCCCTAGAAGGGGGGAAATGCTCGGCCTGTTCAAGCTTGCTTCTTGGTTGGCCAAGCTGGGTGGAGAGAAGAGCAGAACGCTCTGAATATGCACTCTTAAGCTTTGGGCTTTTTCTCTACAAGCCATTATTCAACACTAACAATATAAATAAGACATATTAGAAGAAACAAAATCTATCTTCTTGGGCAAGAGAATCACTAAGACGTACCAGAATTGAATCAATATTGGTACAGTAAGAGACATGGTCAAGTATTGAATCTCTGGCGGAGCCTTATTCAAGACATGATTGGGAACCTATAAAAGACCGCTAGGGAAGACCTATGAGGAGAACAGGAAATTTCCCCACTCAATTCCTCAAAGATGATTTCCTAATAAATTTCCCATTAAAAAGTTGTGCTTTGGTGATAATTCGTTATATGTATCATAGCTATTTGAAAATTGTTCATCTATTTTTTAAAAATAATTGTCATAAAATTGTGGACACTTGGTCCTTAAACCCAAATTTGAATTTTGTTGACCAAAGGTCCTGGCACTGAAATATTTTTCCATAAGGATAAGCTTACTAAAAATGACCAAAATGCCTATGTATATATATATTATATACCCAAACTAAATACTAACACAAACTCTCTCTCTCACATCCTCTAACACAAACCTTCATCTCTTCTCTATTATCTTCTATCTCTAGATCTAGGGTTTTGAAATCTTTTCTTCTATCATCAGATCTAGGGTTTCAAAATCTCCAGAGGCCATCTTGGTCTAGAGATTGCCTTTCAAATCCTAACCAAAACCCTAACCCCAACCCAAATTCATCCTTCAATTTGAATAGATCTGTTATAGAAAAATCTATTCAAAATGGCTTACATTTGTTAAAATGGATGACTCTATTTAAACTTTTTTTTTTTTATCTCAGATTTGAATTTTCTGTTGTTTTTTTATCTTGATTGTTGTTGTTATTATATCTACTTAAATCTATTTTTGTTTTTGTTTTTGTTTTTGTTTTTGTTTTTGTTTTAGTTTGTGTTGTGAAGAAGATGATGTTGAACAAATCACTAAATAGATCTATTTGAAGTGAATATATAGTTTTTCAATTTGGTCTTGTGTTTTTCAATCAGTGAAGAGATTAAAAAAATAAATAAAAAATATGATAGTTTTTCTCATTTTTTATAGATTCAATTTGGTCTTGTGTTCTTCAATCAGTGAAAAGATAAAATATTTTTTGTTGTTATTGTTGAACAGATTTGTAACAGATCTGTTCAAATTTTGAGCAAATAGTGGCTTAGTGTATTTCAATAACACATATTTGAATGAACAGATAAAAAATCAATAAATAGAATTTAGGGAAAAAAAATTGAATAGATAATAAAATTTGGACAGATAGATTTAAAATAAATAAGTAAAAAAATTGAACAGATAATAAAATTTGGACAGGTATTTGAACAGAGAAGGGAAAAAATTGAACCAATAGTCAAAAAAAAAATTTAGATGAAAGTACATTTGAACAGATAGTTAAAAAATTTAAACAAATAGTCAAAAAAATTCAGCAGATAAATAAGGGATAAAATTGGAAATAACATGTCCTCCAAAATGACAAAGAACTTCTCACCAAACTATTTTACAAATGGTGAACTTCTCACTAACAAAAAATATCTACTAGACTTAATACCTTATACCTTTCTTAGATTAAATTTTTCAACAATTTTCTCTAAAAGTTTTATGATTATAATTATTGCATCAATAAAATTAATCTGTGCTACCAAAAAAAAAAAAAAAAGTTTAAAAGTTGTAAATCAAAAAATGAATAGGTCAGATAATCATAATCGAATCTATAGTACTAATATATGAGAATAATCATAATTATAATTGTTGGACAGTTATAGTCCACCAATACATATCAATAAGCCCAATAACTACCACAAATAAATTATCTAGCCCAACTCCTCGCAACATAAGTTGAATTCCAAACCTCACACCACAAAGTAGTGTAACATAACCACTAATTAGATAGCTAAATTATTAATAGGTTCTAATAGTTTGATTTAATTTCTATCAAGTTCTATTAAAAATAAATTCTAGTATACATCGTTAAAAATAAATTTTTGTGATGATTTTTTACATGTCGCTAAAAATTGATAATTAGTGACTTTTTTTTGTGTCACGATTTTTATAAATTGTCACTAAAATTTACAATTATTGACATTTTTCTATGACAAATTTTTTAAACCATCATTAAAAGTTGAAAACTAATGACTTTTTGTTCTTTTTTTTGTGACAATCTTTTAAAATTGTTATTAAAACTTATAATTAGTGACACTTTTTATGACAAAATTTTCAAAATGTCTCTGAAAATTAACAATTAATAATTTTTTGTAATAGTATTTGATGAAAAATGTCATTAATTATCATAGAATTTATTGAACAATAAGTCTACCTATTAAAACCTACACATAAGTCCCAAAATTACTACCAAAATTTACGAAGCAATGTTTTTAAGAAAGTTTTCCCTTTCTGGAACTATAACTATAAATCCTAGGAAAACAAGAGTTACAGAGTCCAACAAAAAGTGTGCAACTCTCAATTCATTTGGAAATTGGATTTGAAAAAGAGAGGAACGGGCAGAATTCAAAGGAAATTTTTACTTTTTGTTCACAATTAATTGGAATTTGAAGAAAAAAAAAATATGATTTAAATATATGACAACAATGCTAGGTAGTCCGAAAAAATATGGCTCGAATAGCTCGAAACACTTAAAATGACGTCGTTTTGGGTGTAAAACGACATCGTTTTGACATATTCGAGTCATTTGAATCATAAAAATTTGGATCACCAAATATTTTCTAAATGTTTAATGATCTTAATAATTTAAATTAGTATTCTATTTAACGAGTCAATTTGAAAATAGATCTTATAAATCCAAAGGCTTTCTTCAAAAGGTCAACTTAAAAGAGTCCAATCTATTTTTTAAATTTTGAATGAAGCATATTTCCTCTTTGGTGTAACAAAAATTAAAGTAGTGAATTAATAAGCTTAAAATTTGATTAGACCTACTTTTGGTAGAAGGAATACTTATTAATTATAATTTTTTATTTAAAAAAAATCATGAGCAACAGTAAGATAATAATAATTTTATGAGAGAAATTTAAAGATAAAAAATTACATATTCATTATTAATAAAAACAAATCAAAATTCTATAATAGTGTAGAATAGCTCGGTGTGTGATGATGATGTAAGTTTGCAATTTTAGTACAAAAAATTATGGATCAAAATTCTTAATTTTAAAAAATAAAAACACATCATTTATAGCTCAAATTATTATAAAATCTATTTAATTTTTATTTGACAGAAAATATTAAAAAGATGACATTGCTTATAAATGATGTGTTTTGAATGAAAATTATTAAACAGTCTTATAGTACCATATGACATTGCTTACATGATGCTCAAAACATAGAAAATCACAAATCATACTTAGTGGTATGTCAACTACTTGAAAATAATGAGTTTATTATATCCGATATATAATATTTTTCGCTACACTAATGATTTAAACTACTACATAAACAATACCATATAGTGTTTCCAAAAAATCAAATAACTACTTATTGTGAACAATACAATAAACCTTTAGTCAAATAACATGTTAAGAAAAAAAAATATACATTTTATATATGACAATAACCAAAAAAAAAAATTCAAAACTAAAGGAGGGACGTGACCCCCTGGCCTTGCTGTGTCTCCGCCGTGACCCAACCACTGTTTGATTTTTGTAGCAGTGGTGATGGAGATCTTCATGGCCATCAGTTGGGGGAAAATTGTATCCATTAGGTGGCGAAGAATCATGGTCCAACATTTGTTTGATCTTTACAAAAATGGATGTCTTTGTGACCCTAGGGTGGTAGAGGATCGTGACCACTAAGTAGCTAATATTGTGATCTTTGATGAGTAACAAGAGAGAAAGATGAGAGAGAGCTGTATTAGGGGAGGGCAATACGGTAGAAGTAGATGGTGGAGGATGTGAGTAATGATATGGACATATGAGAAAAAAAATTAAAAAAATGATGGTGACAATGGGTATGTAGAGAAGAGGGTGATGGTGGCAGCTGGTGGAGGTGAAGGGGAAACCAATGTGCTGAAGGTGTGGTGAAGGGTCGATCCAATAGGGATACAATTGACAAAATGGTAGTTAATATAATAAAGATAATTTTTAATTTGACATCATGTTAAAAAATAAATAAATAAACATCACGGGTTTAAAAAAAGTATAAAAATTTACTAGTCTTATTATTGAAATTTGACGGAAAGTGGTTGGAATCAATTTAGATGATGTACATTTAAATTTTAAAAAAGAAAATGATATATAAATTTATTTTTAGATCCATTTTTCAAAGTCAGTGATGTATTAAGAAAAATTGTAAATATCAATCAATTATCTTCTTGACACATCATTAGATTTAGAAAGTAAATCTAACTTTTAGGTCCGAATAGTAATTCTCAAGATAAATCTTAAAAATTTAATTTGTTGCACAAGTTAAGTCTTAATTTTTTTTTCATATATTTATTTGGTAATTTATGCCATAAAAAAAGGGGTGAATTACAAATACACCCCCTTAAAGTCTGATTAAAATACGAATCGCCCTTTGTAGTGTTGGAAATTATATTTCACCTCCTGAGATTTCTAATTTCATAACAAATCGCTCATTTTATTAATAAATCATCAATTTAATTAATAATGTTTAGTCATGCTAAAAATTTGTTTCAATTAATAATTTAAGTAATTTAAGTAACTATAAATTTTATTTTTTTAATTAATTTTTTTAAATAAAAAATAATTTATATTTTAAACAAATCATAATGAGTGCATTGATAATTTATCAGCAAAAAAAACACCATATATACATTCTTGAAAATTGAATTGAAAAAAAAATAATAATAAAAAAATAAAGAAATGCCAGCACAGCAGCTAAAAACACTCTCTTTCTTCTTACGCCATTAACGCCAACAGTGACTGATGATGCTCTCTCTCTCTCTCTCTCTCTCTCACTATCCTCCGTTTTTCTCTCTCTAGAAAAACAAATCTTGGTAAAGAGTCAGTTGTCAGGTTAGGGTTTTTATAGCAGTTTGGAGACAGAGTTTCAGAGACCACTAAAAGAAAGAAAACCAGATCAAATTCCTCCAGATAAGGTGTGGAAGCTTCACTTCTGTTCTTTCGTTTGATTCCTTCTTCTTATATCTGTCTTTTATTTTTTTGGCTTTATTCAATAATTATATATATGTCTCCTAGATTTGTTGAAGTTTCCTAATAGAACATCATAGAATCATTTTGTATCTTTAGACCCTTCAATTCCTGTGTTTTTTTGGGTTTCTTGCTTGACGATTTTTAGGTGAACATAATCTGTAGATTTAGATCCAATTTTGATGGGTTTTTTTTTTCTTTAGATCAAGAAATGAAACATTTTTATTTTTATATTGGTCTCTGATTCTGTAATTTTTTGGGGGGGCCTCTTTTTCTGTAGATATAACCAGTAAAATTTGATGTTTCAGTTTCAGATTGAATTTTTGATGGGTTTCCATTGGGTTTGATTCACATATATGGGAAGAGCTATATTTGATGGTAATCTTTTTTGTTGTGGGTTTGGTGAAAAATATGCTGAATTTTGAGAGTTCCAGATTGGTTTGTTGATGGGTTTTCAGTAGATTTTGATGTTAATCACAGCTTCATTTATTTAAAGTTTGTGAAAATGGAGAAGCAAACAAATTTTGGTTGTGGGTCTGTCGTGAATTCGGGTAGAGAAATGAAATTAGAAGAAGATGAAGAAGATTTCCGGAGTTGTTGCGAAGATGAAGATGAATTGATGGAGAGGGAAGAATCAGCGAAGGAAAGTTCAAAGGACATTCTTGATGAAGGTTCAGTGAATATGTTCTTCAAGGGTATATCGATAGCTAAGGCTGGAGAATGTGGCACTGGGCTTTCCGGGATTGGGGTGGTTATGGAAAGATCAGCTAATGTTCCTTTGATTCAAGTACAGAAAAAGCTTGATTTCTATGTAGATGAATCGGTTGCTAACTATTTAGCTTTGATGGATGGTCTGTTAGAGGCTGCACGAAATAAGATTGTGCGGGTGTTTGCTTGTACCGACTCCGAGATTTTATATGATCAGGTGAGCCATCTAATCCAGCTTTCAATATATACTTACGGTTTTTTACCATACATTCTTCAATTAGAGTCTGATGCAATTAATTCTGCTGCTAATGTAGTTTCTTTGTGATCTAAATGTTGGTAAAATTTTGTTTCCGACTGAATATAAACATATGAACATATATCTTTCTTTGTGTCAACCAGAGGTTTTTTTTTTTTTTTTTTTTCCTGTTTGTGTCTGTTACCCAGTTGTTGATATGGTTTTTATTTTCTTTGTTATTTTGAGATATATGGCTTTTTGTGCGGGCAATATTTTGTAGTTTTTGGTTTAAATGAAATGCAAAACCAGCATTTAATGAATGCTTAAGTTCCATTAAAAAAAAAAAAATTCGGATCACTTATCCTGTTTATTATGCCCTTATACATCTCTATGATTGAGATACAAAATTTATAAAGATTGGTTGTTTGTGTAATCCATTTGATTGGTTGGCTTGAAAACATTCTTGAAATTACCTTTTATAAGTTAAACAATAAAGAAAAAAATTTGAGCAGTAATTGGTATCTTTTTTCTTTTCTAATTTTTATGTTGGTGTTAATTATCTCCAAGTACCAACATATTTTCTGTGTATTGTTTCATACGTCTCAAAGTGATATGACTTTTTGACAGATTATTAATGGGGAGAAACTCGATAATCCACTTCTCCTAGCATTGAGGCAAAGGATCCTAGAACATGCAGAAGATCTGGAAGCCTTTGTTCTTAAGTTGGTTCCCCACATAGACCTAGAAAGGCCATTATGCTTGGCCCAAGTGGCGATCGGGGTTGTCTCTTTTCCTGCTGAGGGAGATGAATCATTTGAAAATTGTTCGATATGTTGCGAGGAGAAGCCATTGCAGATGACTATCACATTGAAATGCTCCCACAAGTTTTGTTCCCATTGTATGAAAACCTATGTCGATGGGAAAGTGCAATCTTCTCAAGTCCCCATTCGATGTCCTCAGTTACGATGCAAATATTGTATCTCCATCCCTGAATGCAGATCTTTTCTTCCGGTTGCCTCATATGAAATGTTAGAGAGAGCGCTTGCAGAATCAAACATTCTCAATTCGGACAAAATTTATTGCCCCTTTCCAAATTGTTCAGTTCTCCTCGATCCTCATGAATGCTTATCGACAAGGGCGAGTTCATCGAGTCAGTCAGATAACAGCTGTGTGGAGTGTCCGGTCTGTCAGAGATTTATCTGTGTGGAATGTGGGGTCCCTTGGCATTCTTCGATGAGCTGTGAAGAGTATCAAAACCTCCCTCTGGATAAGAGGGATGCTGCTGACATTACTCTGCATCGTCTGGCAGAAAGCAATAGGTGGAGGCGCTGCCAACAGTGCCGGCGGATGATTGAGCTAATCCATGGTTGCTACCACATGACTTGTTGGTAAGATCACTTTCTTCAGATATATAGACGCTGCTGTTTTTCTTTTTTATTTAAAAATAATAATCTTCTTAAAATCGAAACAAAAAAAAAACTACTATAAAAAGGAAACTAAACGGTATTATTTTAAATGTACTATTAAAGTTGGATAAGTAAGTTTAAATAGAAATTTTCTTCCCTCTTCTACATATGGGTCGCCCTTCTACATGCGTGCATGTTAGACAAGTTAGCAGTTTGGCTCTGAAGTAAAATCATAAATGTATCTTTACAGCAGTGATGGAAAGAAAGGCGTTACATACCTGCACGACATGAAAATAATCTCATTTAATAAATCCATTTATGGTGGGATTTTTTAATTTTCTTTCAAACCAACCCTTCAAAGTAGTATGTGATGACAATATTCTGGCAGTACTGTTCACACCTTATTTTTGTTTGAGGGTCAAAAACCTTATGAAAAGCTATGTAATATGGACTCTTCTAAATTTGTGAAGTATCTGTGTCAAACTTGATCCTCGGGTTAGGGTGTGAGATGCATCCATCATGCTATTGCACATGCACCCAACATTTTACTATGAAATTATGCACAAAATGCTCTATGCTAGTCTGCGAATAGCATTAATTTTTACCCTAAATAAATGAAAGAAATATGAAATTTACCCATGCCTTGGTGTCATTGTGCACGAGAATTAGATGAACTTGACACTTGGACACGTACTCGCATCTGACCGTACCCAAGATGCATGTAAGAAGTGTGAATTTTTTTTTAATATTTTACTTATAATTATTTTTATGCCCCTACTAGACAAAAACCCTAGATCCGTCCTTATTAGCTGTACCCAAGCCCATGTAACATAGATGACTAGTCTGGAGTATCAGCTATTAGGAAAAAAAAAAAAAGACCTAATAAAAAGGGGAAAAAACTGTAGAGATATCCACCAAAGTGGACTAGATTTTCCAGTTCCCACCAAAGTTTCCTTCCTCTCCTTTGCTTGGAGATTACTCAATGTCTCATCTCTTTACATTGATGGAAGATGGCTTTTTGGCTGGATTTTTTCTGGTGTTTATTAGCCAGTCTTGGGTGGAGAGATGCCGACCAACAAGGAGAGGTGGTCAAAGCCATGGTGCATAGAAGGGGAATTTAATGTAATTCAATTTTCGGTTAGAGAATGCTTGTGTTCTGCTATTACCTTTTCTCTCATTTGTATTTATGTTTTATGTCCATGTGCCCAGACATGCGGATGTGCTTTCTTTTTGTGTTTGCCCATGCACGGCTGTAAAACAAGAGTGGCTTGTTATGGACTATATGTTCAGATTGAAATTTATTATGATATATCATTTGAGAGAGACAATATTCCCTAAAATATTGACCTTAAACTATGTTCAACAATTCTCTCAACACATTAATCTAAGAAGTACGGATACAGACATAAAAAAGTGATGGTGATTCTTTCCACTTCCCCCACCCCCTTTTCCTCTCTTTTATTGTGTGTGTGTGTTTTTTTTTTCACTTTTTGAAGTTCTGATTATGTGATTTGTGTCTGCAGGTGTGGGCACGAGTTCTGTTACTCATGCGGTGCTGGTTATCGAGACAGCCAACAGACATGTCAGTGTGCATTCTGGGATGAAGACAACTCCGAGGACTTGGTCGCTCACCCAACCCAAGAATCCGAACAATGGGCATGGGATTCGTTCGACTCACTCCCCATGATTATGGATGCTTACACTGATCAAGAGAGATCACAGCTGGCGCTGATCCAGAGGTTCCTCGCAGGTGGATTCAGTCTGAGCGATCATCGCCCTTATCAATCGCCACCTCGCTGTACAGACTCTTATGTCGATGCAATGAAGGATCTTCATCAGCTTCCTTGGCTCGAAAGGTTTGTATCGGTAATTAGCGACAACTACTATGATGAATACATTCAATGAAGCGAATGTAGCGCTGGAACGTTCCAGAAACTGGAAATAAGCCGCTTTGCTTCGTGGAAAACGCTGCGAGGAGGTAGAGAGTCTCTCACTCTTTTACTCCATTTTTATTTTTAGTGACTACACAGAGTGGGCACTTGTACTTTGATATGTAGTTTTCATTAGTGATTTCTTTTTTTTGTCTTTTTTTTTTTTTAAATGGGATAGTGATTTCTATGTTGGATGACCTTTTTGTGACCTTGAATTTCCTTGCTTTAAGGGTGAGGAATTGTTGCATCATGATTTGCTTTCTTCTTCAAAGAGGATAGAAAAGAAAATTGAAAAATAAATGTTGAATTACAGATTAAAAATCAATGAAACAAGCATGTTCATTTATTGTGGTTCTCTCCCTTAAATTTCCAAATAATTGAGATGTGTTATCCAATGCTTTGAAATGGGTGTAAAATTGGTCCGGCTCAGGCTCAGGTCCAGGCTCAGATACAATACCTTAGGTCTAGGCTCATTCCTAAGGCCTGGGTTTGTGGGCTTGCAGATTTTTAATTTTTTAAAATTTTATAAATTTTAGTGTAAATAAACATTAAAAATTGTGACTTAGAAATTAAAAAAGAGAGTAAAATTAATGTAAATAAAATTAACTAGACAAAAATGATAGAATGCAAATGATGAATTGTATTTATGTTAATTCTCCTAAATTTGTAAATTAAGATTTTATTTATAGTGTGCATTTTCTTTTTATGTTTTTTTTTTTAATCAAACTAAACATGGGATTGGATATTCCGACTTTTGATAAAAATGACTTTCAATTCTTGAACCAAATATTGCTTAAGAGTTGTGCTATTTAGCCTTCGTTTGAAATGTGAGTTGATATTTTGGTTTTTTGATTTTTTTAATTTGGGGTTAAAAAATCTCATTTGAGATGAGTTTTTTTTGCTTTTTTAACTTTTGTGAGAAAAAATAAAATAATTATGGTTTAGATATGATATTTTGGCTTATTGATTTTTTAGTCTATTTTATGTTTTTGTAACTAAAATAGTCTTAAAATTACATGCCAAACATAGCCTTGGTCTAAAAATTTGCAACAAATCACAACTTACCACCTTGGATGTTTTCGAGCTAGGAGTGAACTTAGAGCATCATTTTTCATAAATTAGCTAAAAACAAAAGGTCATCTACTTTATGCATAAATTCATAATCATCTAAAGTTGCTAATAACATCGGTTAATTTCACTTTTCTCTTAAATTATTATTATTATTTATTTTATTTTCAAACTATTAATTTTATTTATTTAGTTTTCAAATTTTCTAATTTGAGTTAATGTGATTAGAGACAATTGTCTAATTCAGTAACCATCAAAACTTAATTTGATGAGCAAAAGAGTCATTTTAAATTTAAATATGTTCTATGAAATGAAATGAGAAACACTAAAAATTACATCAATTCAATTGATAGTTTAGAAATAAAATATTAAAAAAAAAAATTAACCATAATTTAGGAATAGTTAAGCAAGAAATCCCTTTTCTAAATCCACCAACTAGGTACCTTGATTGCTTTGGAGGCAACAAAGTTGAGTGGAGGAAAAAATGAAAAAAAATCACAAATCAATTCGATCCAAATCAAATTGTATGGTTTGATTTGATTTGATTTTTTTCAATTATTTTGTTATAATTTTTAAATAAGACAAATTTTTTCTTTATTACCTTTTTTCTTTTTAAATTCTTATCCAATTTTATAATTCAAACACAACATTAGTGATTTGTCTAACTTATTTGTGCCAGCTCAACTCACCCAATAAAGAATTTAATCCAATGAGCAAAGGTTACTCGGGACAGATTATGATGCACACTGTACCGTATGTACCTTAAAAGTAAAGAAAAAAATGACATAATTTCATACTTTTCAAGTCATAACTAAAAAAGAAAAAATCATAACCAAACAACATATAAGGTATAATTAAAGATCTCATGAGTCATAACTAAAATAAGTTTACAACTAAAAAAGAAAATTAATCATAACTAAAGAAGAAAATGACATGATTTAAATATAGTAGGAGGGGTGTATAGTAGAATTTCCCTTCTCTTTTAACTAACACACTTGAGGAAAAAAGTTAAGACACTTCCTTTTTATACACAACTACAAAAATTGAACTCATTTTGCTACATTTCTCAAAGTGACTGATCTAATGTAAGACATTCAATAAACATAAATAAATTATCTAAATGTATCAAAATGATATTTGCACCAGTAGAGTAACATTGTCAAAATTTAACATTTTGATACTGTAAATATGTCAAATTATAATTTAGGCATTGCCATATTTTAAATGAACAATGGGAGTTACTCTAAGGAATGAATGTCAGCAAAGAAAATTGGTAGTTCTTTTATTTTTCATTTTTTTTACATTAGAATATTTATGCTCCACACTTAAATCACGGAGGAAAAATAAGTAAAAAGAAAAAATCATTATTACCATCCAATTGAATCAGCTACATGATCACGAGTTTTCTTATGTTTCTCAGTACATCAATTATAAACAGACGCAGAATGAAGTGAATAAGCATTGTTTTGTTTTTAGTTCTCCAGTTTCCATGATATTCAAGGTTTCAAAAAATTTCAGTTTCTTCGGCAGCGCAAAACATTCGAAAGAAAAGTAAAAATGGGATCGAATTGCACAACCCAAAAGTGGTTTTCCAAGAAAACGGGTAATCAAAAGATCGAATCACTATACTTGTCTTGGTGGTTCTTGTCTTCCTATTTTATTGATCAGAAGCATCCCACAATGCCATATTGATTTAGAATTCGATTCTAAGAGTTTAAAGGGTCATAAAACTTTCTATCAATTCAAAATTCATTGTTTCTTCAATGACAAGTGTACTAAAGATACAACACATGTTCTTTAAAATGTTTGCAAAGAATATGACAATAAAATAAATGTTCATAGTATAAGATATAACAAACAAACAACCATACCTCAAAATGCTATTTTTGTGATCTCTATCATCAATTTTCTTTACACAAAGAATCATCCTTGAAATATGCACCAACCAATCTCTGCCGGAAGGATCAACAAAATTTTCAAAAATCAAAAGCCCTGTTATCTACACTAATTGATCAAAATGTGTCCAACCTTTAACAAGAGATTTCATTTGAACCATAGCTAATTGCGCGTAGACTTGAGGCAGACATATTTGTCATCCATCTACGAGGGCCATTCGATTCGCCTAAGATATTATAGGCATAGGAAGGCCACCTTACATCCGTAGCACACGAGCTTGTGACGCCTGTTCTAATAATCTTTTGTGTTCTCTCAAGAACTAAAAGATTGGAAAATGTCGAAAAGCTGTTTCCTACAAACACATCGGCTCTCAAGCAAACTTCATAATCAATAGCTGATTGAATGAGGTAAGGGTACCTCTTGTAAATTCCTGCTATGCCCAATTTCTTCTTCTCAAAGGGAAGCAAACCTTCCTTCCAACCGTCCAAGATAGAGTCATCTTCAAGAAGACTATCGGCCACAGCAAGGTAAACAACAATTGGGCTTTTCAGTCCCGCAATATTCCCAACTCGCTCCATAATCTCCTCCTTGCTGCTACAAATTTCGCTAATGTTCGATCTTTGCTCCATTTTCTTACAGTGAATCATCCAATCCTTCTCTATCCGCATGTGAACTGCTATATAAGGAACTGGCTCCAACACAGAATTCCCCGAACCAATTTTTCTTCCTATGTCTCTAATCTTGGAGACAACTTTATCAACTTCTTTGGATATTTCATCTACCAAACCTAAGCACTCGAAGACCATGGCGTAATCTTTAATGGGCCAGTGATCGTGCCACAGAAATGGGTTTTTCCCAACTATCCGAATTGTTTCATACCCGTCATATGGATCATTGCTAAACTGTCTCAGTTGATCTAGATCTCTCTCAACCGTCCACTTCCTTCCACTTCCCTTTTGAAGCTCAACAACATTAGACCGGTTTGAAAGATCTGTGTATTGGCCTAATTGGACAAACCCGTTGCAAAGCGAATTGAACCTTTCAAATTGGAAGACCTTGTCAAAGGAAATGGGTCGCAGGAGATCAATTTCTTTGTAAAACAACGAAGCACTTAGGCTCGGCATCAAAAGGGTTCGGTTTAACATTCTTGCAGTCAGGCAAGCTCTAGCAAAAGCAATCTTCTGATTGTTTAAACCCCATATGATTTGAGGAACCTCCAAGAACTTGAGTTTTCGAATTCCAAATTGTGAATTTAACGACAAGGAATCATTTGGGATCAACATTTTAACGCTGTTGTCATGTTCAATCCCACAAAATCCAGAGAATGTAGGGATCAAAACAGATCTAAGAACCAAAGCAATGACAAGCAAAGCAACACATTTGCAAGGAATAGAATTCAAAGGGGTACCGAAGAATCTCAAATGCTTACAATTCCACAAGTCCATAGATATTCAATCTTGAAAACCCAATAATTCAATCATTTCAACTAAACAAATTCAAATCTCACTTTGAACCAACATAGTTGTTCAATAAATTTATAAGAAACCCATCTCAGTGTCTCAAGATATTCTTGAATATATACCCAGCAACACAGTCATTTCGACAAGTGGATAATCACACAACTCTGATCTCAACATTTTGTTGAAAAATTCAAACAAACTCAATTTCACTCCAAAATCAACACAACATTAGTGTTTGGATCTTGGATTTGTGGAGTAAACTGTGGAGAGAAAAGAAACGGAAAGGAAAAGTGAATAAAATATATAAGCTGAATTTTTTTCCACAAATTCCTTCTCTTCTTTGTCTCACTAATCCATTCATAAATCAAAGATCCAAACACAGTCTACAATGACCCAACATTGAAAATACTCCAGGAACTCAAACAAAAAAAAATAATAATCATTGATTTCTCACCTTAATTAAATTGCATTACGTGATTGAGTGAAAACCCAGATGGCAATTTCAATCGCAGAAATCCGGCACTGAAACGATCAAGAGAGTGATTCAAATCCAAAAAGGAAAAAAAAAGATTTGATAAAGGAATCAGAATTCAGAGGAAACCCAGACGAGAAAAGTTTTAAAAAGGGGATGGGCGAACCGATCATGAATGGAAAGAAATCAAGACAAGGCAAATTCCCGGGAACCAAACACAACGCAATTAACCCATCACAATCATGACAACCAAGAAGGAACAAGAAAGCTCTGGATAGGGAAATTGAAATCAACCCAAACCACAAAAAGATTATGAAAGAAGAAAAATTTAAAGTAGAGAAAGCAAATTCCTGGAAACCAAACACAACCCCATCACAATCATGACAACCAAGAATGAACAAGAAAACTCTGGAAAGGGAAATTGAAATCAACCCAACCCCACCCAACCCAACCCACAAAAGGGTTATGAAAAGCAAAACCCAGAAAGAAAGAAGATTCAAGAAGGAAATAAATGAGGAGAGGAATAGAAAGAGTATATTGGTCTGGGAAATTTGGAGATCAGAGCAGAGGAGGCAACTGGGAAAAGACAAGAAAAGGGCAGGAAAAAGGATTTGTCAGAGGAGAGAGTACAGTTGCGCACAGCACAAGAAAGGGGAGGAAAAAAGAAAAAAAATAAATTGATAAACAGAGCATGTGACAAAAAGGGCCAGCTGGGTTTCACTGCTCAAGAGAGCTCTTCATGGTTTTTGTTTCTTATGTGGAACATAGCTGTCACATAATTATGAAATTTATTAAATTTCATTTTGAAGTACATAAAATTCCTTTTAGGTTGTACTTAAATTTGGCATAATTTCGGTTAAGTTTGACTAAATTAAAAAAGTACATTTATTTCATCTTTTTATTTTTTTTGGATCACATCAATCAACATCTACTCTCTACTTTTTCTACACATAATATAAGAAAAGTCAAAAAATGCACTTATTTAGTCTTTCCAAACTTGGCCAATGAATGTTGAGAAAATTATTTTTAAATTAGTAATAAATATTATAAATATTAAAAAATAAAATCATATATTTTTTCATAAATTTGTAATTAATTTTGAAAGATATGTCAGGCATATAATTTTTTTTCTTTAAATTAAAGGAGAAATTAAAAATAAAAAAAAATTAAGATTTGAGTTTTCTAATATATTATGAGTTTTTAATATTATCAATTTAAACTTTAAATTTTTGATGTATTTTAATCTAACATATTTACATATTTATGTTAAGTAAAATTGATGAAAATATCAGTATTATAAGTAAATGATTTAGATTAAAAATAAGTCAAAAGTTTAGAATTTAAATTGATAAAATTAAAAATTCATAGTTTATTTTGTTACAAGACTAAAATCTTGGCATTTTTTTTTTTTTTTTTGTAATTATTCCTAAATTTGAATTTGAATTTGAATTTGAGAGTATTATGGTAATGGATTAGGATGAATTTGAAATAAGGACGGTTAATTATGTTATGATCTCTTCAAAATCAATATGATCATTATTGAATATCATTTTACCCCTTTGTGCTTTCAAAATTGAGCATTTGTACAATTTTTATAATTGAAAAGATTAAAATATATGAGTTTTTAAATTACAGATAATGTAAAATTTACTATAATTATGCGGTCTTGATATAATTAACTCAAATAACAATGTAGAAATAGATACTTGAAATCCTTCGGTAGGAATTATAATTAATTGTGTGGAGAAAAAGACCTGGTTTGGCAATTACTTTTTTGTTTTACCAAAAGAATTTATTTATTTAAAAAAAAAAAAAAAAAAAGCATTTTTAAGTCTTAATTAAGTAGAAGACCCTAAATTTTTTTATATACAAAAAATGAAAAAATCCACCAAGATCAAGAGGAAAAAATAATTTTTTATATGTATAATATATTTTTATTTTTTAGATCCTTCAAGACTATAAGTACCTTGAAAGGGGAAAAAAATTATCATAATTTGTTTAAAAATTAACTAAAGGCAAACAAAAAAATGTAAATTTGTTTAGCCTATGCCAAACAGAATTGTAATAAAATATTTATCTTCTTCCCCTATTCTTTTATTTTTCTGATGTATAATAGTTGACTCTTTTATATTTTATAAACCTCTATTTGTTTGTAAAATTTAACTTCAAATTCTTTGAACTATACAAATGAAACCTTAGATTATATTTCAATAAAAAGAAATGGAAACCTCATTGCTGAGACTATTATTATTACTAACATTGAAATGCTAATCTTATTATTAAGAATTTTGTAAATAATTATAAATTTTTTTGTTTAAATATTATTAAGTGTTTGGCTTCATTAAAAATCTTATATAAAAAATAACAAAACATATTGCAGACCCAATTATAATACAGATTTTTACTTAATTAGTGAATGATTCTTACTAAGAATATTTTCTTGCTAAAATAAGATCCCAAAAAATGAAAATATGCTCTTTTTTTTTTTAATAGTTTAGTATTCTCATATTTTTTAATAATAATAATTCAATTACTAAAATCAAACTACCTATAGTGCCCACTTTTTTGAAATTTTACTTTTATGGGACACCTATAGTGCATTTGTACATTTGATTTGTGAGCTCTCCAAATATCAAGGTGTCGGGGGCATGTTCTTTCTACATATTTAATTGTCCTGCAACTTGCTTGCTAAGGTTTTAATCATTTAAAACACTTTTTAAAAAATTATACTTTCTTATTTTTCATATTTTTTTTATTTTTGTTGAATTTTTTTAATATTTTGAGCAATTTTTTTAATTTTTAGACATACCTAACATAAATATACCTAAAAAGTAAAAAATTTTTGAAAAAAATCTTTTAAGAATTTACTAAATACCAAAAATATATAAAAAAAAATATGAGAATTCAGTGCATTTTTTTATATTTTTATGTATTTATTAATTTTTAAAAATATTTTTTCACAAATTTTTTACTTTTTAGATACATCTAAGTAAGGTGCATCTAAAAAAGTAAAAAAAATGTTTAAAATTTTAAAAATATTCACTAAAAACAAAAAAATACGAAAATCAAAAAACTCAATTTTTAAAAAACTTAATCCAAAAAATTCAAACCAAACACACTGATTGTTATTTATTGGCAAGTTGTGATTTGATTAATGCTATCTAGTCTCTCCTAGTTAAATACAATACAATAATAGGATTACTACAATCAAGGTTCAAAACCTTGGACTTGTTGCCTCTACTCCAACACAGGAACACTTTTGCACAAAAATTGACTGCTGGCCGATCGGCCACAAAAGGTGGCTATCGGCCACCCCAACTGGCCGGTCGGCTAGTATAAGTGGCCAGTCGACTACCTCAAGTGGCTAGTCGGCCACCTGCTTTTCCAAACTTCTGTTTTTGTTGCAACAGAGAGCAACAGAGGCAAAGCAATGCATTGTTCAAGGAATGTGAGTACTGCCACCCTTCTTATCATTTCTCAAGCTCAAAGGAGTATGACACTTGGCTCTCAAGCCACCAATCAAGCATTTTTAATGCATGCTTGGCCAAAGAGCCAAGCTTGTACAAGCTTAATGAATGCACAAATAAGACTCAAAGTACCACTACCCTATCATGCATGATCAAGGGTGACGACAACCAAGAAACGTGATACATTTCATCACTTTGAGTATGAAAACTTCTCTGAATTCTCAGCGACCAATAAAGTAAATAAAACTGGTTTTCTGGATCTAAGTCTGGGGGTTTTTTCCGGGGCCTTCTCTGCTATTTAAACTTCTCAAGGATGACCATCGAACTGCACTTCTAACCGTCGTACCGCTCCTCCATGATCGCTGATCATGTTCCCTTATAGTTAGCTCCACTCAAACAATACCTGCAGTTAGGCTTCCCTCTTGAGTTTGAATTCAAATGTGAGTAACCGTTGAAGCCACATCACTTTGTATCTCTTTGCTGATCCAGTACTACGCAGATCTTTATGAAAACCAATACTAACTGCCACGTGTACTATCACGATCAAAGGTTTGAATTGTCTTCTTGTATTACCCTCAACTTGCCACGCGTCGAACTGTGATTGGCCTGTACAAAATATATAGCCAACATTACCCCCCGCACTAATATAACCAATACTTGGTGATATTAGTAGATCAAGGCATTTTACCACGTCTTAAAACGTGCATGGGCTTTTGCATTTCTCAGAAATGCAACTGTCATTCATCATTTGCATTAAATTCTCTTCTAACCCTTGAACACTCCCACTATCTCAGTATTCGAAAAGACTAATACATCTTTTATGACTAAGCCAATCTTTTCTTACGTTGATCAAGCATACGAAGAGTTTTTTGATGATACTATTCATCCTCGAAAGAACCTTCATGCATTGATTAGCCACCTTTATCCACCTCCATTTATATAAGTTATGGAAACTTTCGCAAGTCATCATCCTTCGAACCAAGAACCTACTACTTACGATTCTCTAGAACACAAATTTGCAATCATGGATGTCGGAAGCTCTTCTTCTGGAACGAAACTATCCGCGTGGGACGAAGATACTGCTGCTTCTTCTTCTTACATGGCTTCTGGTTGGGGAACTTGGTCCACTACTGCTCAACCTCAGACAAGGGAACGCATTCATCATCATTTCCCTAAATTCGATGACTTCCTTGACATTCCTCCTTCCAAACGCAGTTCAGTAGTATATCCATATGTTTCTATTAATCGTAGCCGCAGTCTTGAAGATAATCTGCTTACATCATGGTACACTTCTACCTTGCCATCTCGGGTGGTTCGAAGTGTCCCGTATCCCGTTGAAACTCTAGGGATCAGCCCTGCGCTTTTAGCCAAAAAGGCAAAACTTTACCCCTCTGATTGGCTAGAATATGTGACCAGGCCTGAATTTCTGGACTCACCCAGGGAACCTCCGACTGCTCCTCCTCTCCCTTCTAACCCAGATTGGATTAATGAGTTGAAGCTCACTCTCTCTGAGGGCCAATCCTTTCCCCCTTACAGGGCCCCAGTACCTCCAACTCCCTATCAGCAATTCAGGGCTCAGATATTGCTTGCTGCATTCTCTCATTTACCCTTCGAGGTCCTTCGAAATGATATTCCCCACCAAAACTTTCTATGGGCTTGTGACATTATTGTAACAACCCCAGTTCGTAATTAGCTACTAATTCGTAATTAAAAATGCTAACTAAGTGTTTAGAATGGAATTATGTGTTATTGTTAATTGTGATATGTGCTTTGTAGTAATTTGTGCATATCTATCTGATTTGAAAATTATTTGTCATGATTCCTACTTTGAATCTGAAGTTGTTAGCCTAAATGCTTTTAGAAACCGAATTGAGCACATGGGTTGACTAATTAGAATTTTTAGAACCATCTGAAAAGTTTTGTTAAAAACTGATTCTGTTTAGTAAAATCGCATGTGATTAAATTAAGCCTTAATTGGAACTATTTTTGAATAATTGAATTTTGTGCTAACCTTGACTAATTAAGGTTACTTGTGTTTGATTTAAATGATGCATGATTGGTACCTAATCTAATCCTATTAATGATCCAAGATGGGATTAAGTGTTGATGTGCTAAGGCATTTGGTGATATTGAATGTAGAGGATTAAAACTCTTGTGAGTGTGTTGGATTAATGCATGTGTGTGCACGTGTTGTGTATTCAAATGTGAGGTGTGTGATGTGTATATTCTGATGAGAGTTGAGGAAGTATTGTACCATTCCTTTACTCATGTGGTCTTTGTGTAAAGAGAGAGAGAGAGAGAGAGCTCAAGTTAGAAGAAGAATAAGGGAACTAGGAAGACCATCTCTTGTTGTTTGAAATCAAGAATCTAGGTAAGAGTCTTGAGCCTATTTTCTGTAGTTAACCTTCTCTACATCATGATTTCAGCATGTCTTTGAACTAATTTCATGATATTTGTAAGGAAATGGGTCTTAGAACATGTAGATGGCTTACATATACATTCATGGTAGACCATCTTTGATTTTATCATGTTGAGTTTGAGTTTTAAAGTCCTTGCATGCATGTGAGCTTTGATCATGTCCATGGTTTCAGAATTCATGAAGATATTGATCACCATTTGCATGTTATGAAAAAAAAAAACATGAGAGTTGAAAATGTGTTGCATGAAGAAGTTTTGACTCAAATCTTTCAAGAATTGATGAGTTTTTGAATAAAAGATGTTTCAAGGGTCTTGTATTGAAGTTTTCTAAAGCTATTTTTGTGTGTTTGATCAAATCATGCAAGACCCCAAGGTTTGAAGGTGGTTTGGAAGCCATTTTTGTTAAGCTTACTGCCTAGAAATTTACAGTTGGCTCGAGCGAAGAAGTGGTGGCTCGAGCCAAATTTCGAGCTCTCAGAATTTTGAACTCTGCAGAAGCTGGCTGGAGCGAAGAAGTCCTGGCTCGAGCAAGCTCTGTTTTTGCCTTCTGCTGGCTCTAGCCAAGAAAAGCTGGCTCTAGCCACCAACTTATTTTCAGCATGTTTTCAAAAGATGTTTTAAGTACATATCTTCACTCGCATCTCTTTATGGGCATTCTTATGCATGATTTATGAGCCGTTAAAGATTAATAAGCTAAGAAATAGCATAAGTAAGTGAATTAGAAAATATGTGTTGAATCTGAGTATATGGGCAATATGAACAAGTTATGTAGCATGGAATGAATGGGCAATTAAAGTGAGAAAGCTAGCCGTGTTGGCCACTTGAATGTGTAATGATAAGATATGCTTGTGTTATGTATTTTGTGGTTGTAGGTCAAGACTCGAGGGTTGATTGACCATTGCAGGAAACCACTGTGAGTAACGTTATTGTAAAGATACGTTCATATGAATTACGTTCCAAATGAAATATGATAAGTTCTGATTTCTGAAATGATATCTGTTTTCATGAACGAATATTCCATGTTTGAAATCTATTATGGCATCCATAGATAGTCCCAAGTCATGGGGGACGGCATGAAAATGCGGGTCCATGACATACATGTGATTACGAGATCTCGTTAGCCACTTCATTGTGGCGATATGTGTTTAATCGGTATCCGGAACCGATTACTCTAGTCGGAAGACGTTCTGTGATGTGTTCTATGGGATGTACCATTATTATGTTCTGATATGAGAATGATTATGCTCTGGTCTGTTTCCTGCTTATGATATATTCGAATTTCGTTCACTAACCCCTTTACCTTAGTGTTATTCACTGGGCTTTAGCTCACTGTGTGTATATATATATGTAGGTGGGCATTCTGGAGTTCGAGCCTGAAGGCTTTTGTTCGAATCTGTGTTCTGTTGTCAGCCAACCATTGTGCCTCACGTGGAGGTTCCCAAAGAGTCATGTGTTTAAGTTCCGTTGTTTCTGTACATATAAGACTTGGTAGTTTTGTTGGCAGTACTTAAGATACTTTAATGTGTGTGGGTATAATGTATGAATGACTATTGCATACTTATATAAAGTTTTAAATATTCTGTTCATATAAGTCAGCATAGCTCATTGGACAACTATATTTATGTATTTGCTTCCGCTAGCCCCTTATATTTATGTATTTGATTCCGCTAGCCCCTTAAATATTTTGTTCATATAAGTCAGCACAGCTTATATAAGTCAGCACAGTTCATATAAGTCAGAAAAAAAAAATGACTGTCTCTCCTTCTGATTTGGTCGAAGACCCCACTCATGAGGCAGCTGCCAAAGCAGTAGAGGAGGAACATTCCAAAGAAATAATTGTTTTTCAAAGAGCTGAGAAGAGGCGACAGCAACAATTACTAAGGGATGAAACAGCTGCCACTATGCAACCCAAAGGGAAACAATGAGAATGCAACACACTGCCGAGCATTATTCCCTCCGTAATTCTCTCGTCATTGCCACCACCTCTGAAACCAGTAATTTTCTTTCATGTCTCCACTTTCTTTTCCCAAATTATTGATATTGAGACTTAACATTGTTTTGTACCTCTTCCTTTGCAGTGACAACTACTGAGCCTATTCTTCCAATAAGGACTCCCTCAGTTTCGGTTGAAGTTGATCAATCGCAAAATGTGAAGTCTATTTAGATAATACTCCCACTTTCTAGGCTTATATTCTCCGTACCCTCCTTGCGGCCAAGTATCCCTGCTCCTCTTTCTTTTGATTTAACTCCATACCTCCCTCATTTGTCATTCAATTTTACTCAATTTGATTCTCTTTTGAGCTTTACTTCTCCTCCCTCTTCTAAGGAAATTCTAGCTGCTACTTCATCTTTGATGGTAGCTGATTCCTACAGAGAAGGTACCGGTAGCTCTCCAATCCATCATCCATTATCTTTGCCTAGCTCCAGTCCTTCTTCTCTTGACTAACTGGTAGCCAAAACTATAGAGACTGCTAAGAATACTTCATCTTCTTCTCCTATTCCTATGCAGTCATTTCTTCCTTCTACCAGGGCTCTTTCTGCACCTTCCAGGTCAATGGATGAGGTGGATATCTTTGAGGCTAGACTTGCTAGTCTTTTTGACATACCTTCCACATCTCCAATGACTAGCAATGAGACTGAGCCATTAGTTCTAGCTGATTCTCTGCTAGAGATTTTTGAGAGCTCTTCCTCCAGTGGTAAGACTTCCTTGCCTTCGATAGACTTGGACAGCTGTCTGGAACTGCTGGCATCTTTTTCGAGGATTCCTTTCGAAGCCTTACAGAGGCCTATAATAAAAAATGGCTTCCTCCAATGTTGCAAGATTGCTGAGCAATCCGGTATAGCTGTCTCCAGTTATTTGTCTCAGGCCGCAGCCACCATAGATTTTTACATCAACGTCTATCATGCTGCTAAGGCTGCAGAGGAGAAGTTATTGAGAGATCAGAGTTTTGTTTCTAAAGTTCATGCTGAAGTGTCAGAATTGAAAGAACAACATTCCTCTATCTCCCAATTTCAAGCTCAACTGTTGGAAAAGAAGGCTCAACTTGAGGAAGAATTATCAGCAGTTAACCAAGCTTTGAATCGGACTACTACCAAGCTGTAAATCACTAATCAAGAGCTAGCTGATCGAAACCAAGAAATGACTACAGCCATTCAATTGTTTCCATCCCCCAAGAATAGAGCATCTATTGTAAAACAACAATTTAAACACTGTACTGACTTTTGGGCCAATCTATGGCTACATGTATTTGACTCTTTATGAAATAAATTCTTATTTATCATTAAAGTGTTCTCATGTTCTTTTATTCAGCACTTATCATAAATAAATTCTTATTTATCATTAAATTCTTATTTATCAATAAATTCTTGTTCTTTTATTCAGCACTTGTTCTCATGTTCTCATTTTTTCCAACCATACCAGATTTGGTATCTTAAAGAAACTGAAGATTTTGAATTTGAAGATGATTATTTAGATGAAGATCGCTGGAGAGAGAGATTGGAAAATATCCAAAAACTTTCTTTGACAGAATATTGGATAGACAGTCTAATATCTGTTTCACAGGCAGCGTCCAACATCCATGGCTCAGCAAAATTGACATTCATGGTCACAGATGGAATAATACTATTTGTAACTCATTTTCCCATAACATATCAAAGGTCTCCTACACATTAATAAGGCTCTTGACATGTTATTAAATCTCAAAAAGAGAAATAATTTGGATCTTTCGTTGGAACTAGCCATGATCACGGATGATGTAGAACATTTTCAGAATGAGCAATACAACTAGGATCCGGATTCCCCTCCATCAGAGACTGATGAAGAATATCACAATCTCATCAACAGGATGGAAGCATAGTGGACCCCACTATCAAATGTAGCTGTCTCCTGATCGACTCCAACCTTATCCAGGACACGTGGAGCAACCTGCATTCTTAGGCGAAAAAGTGGTCAGCCAAATCATTTCAGCCGATGCTACACGACAAATCAGCTCAACCAAAGCTTGTCTATAACAGTCTATCTCTTTGAAAACCGGGGAGGGTAGACAGCGTATATAATTGTAAAAAGTATAGCACATAGCAAATAATTGTAGTCTTTCCTTCAATCATTTTTGTCTCTTTGTATTTATTTTATGAAGACCTTTTATAAAGCCTATAACTAGGCTTGACTAGGGTGTTAGAATTTTGCACAAATCTTGGCCATAAAGTCTTGCCAAGTTAGGTATGCATTAAGTTATGGTTTTGTTTGTATCCACCATCTTGTATTCTATATATTGGCTTTTACGCCAACATAATGAAACATGTAAATTCTCTCTATCTTTGTGCTTCCAATTTCTCTAACTTCTCCATCATAATTCCATACTCCATAACTCCATCATAATTACATAATAAAAATAGTAAAAAACTCATTTCCTTAACAATTAATCAATATATATATTTTTTCATTCATTAAACTATTTAAAATTTTATAATTATAAACAAAGTAGATTGTGGATTGTTTTGGGAAATAAACTTTTTAAATATTTAATATAAAGTGATTGGTTTAACGTTTTCTATAATAATTTTTTTGACTAAAATTTCAACCTATCATAATAAACCAACAAAATGTACCAATCCCATTATGGCCCTTTTTTTTTTTTTTTGGTTGGGGAGGGGGGGATGTGGTCACATTTTTTTTTTTTTAAATTTTTTTTAGTGATTTTTTAAAAAAATTTATGTCAAATTTTTTTTACTTTTTTAGTCCGTCTTGTCGAGACGAATTTTAAAAAAAAATTGAAAAATTCCAAAAAAAATTACTAAAGATGAAAATAAACAAAATAAGAAGTTATTTATTTTGAATTATTTTTGTCTTTATGATTTTTTTTTTGAATTCTTTTAAAAAAATTATAAATTTTCAAATATAGAAACCTAAAACATTTTGAAAAATTTGAAAAAAAAAATCATTAACTCAGTGTTTGGTTGAAGGATCTGAATAGAGAAATAAAAAGAATGTGTAAAATTAGATAAAATATAAGTATATTTTATTCATTTATATTTTTTTTTAAATTCATTCTCAAATCTTGCATTCAAATACAGTGTAAAGACAAAAATAAGCCCAAAAAAAAAAAAAACACTTCCCATAACGGGTCTAACAGACCAAACTGTGCTGTTTAGGTGGGAGACAAGACTAGGGGCGTAACTCAAGCGGGTTCGGTGGGTTGGGAGGTTGGTTGTCCAAGCCTAATTTAAGTTGTGCTGAGATTTGCTTAAGCCCGCCCCGGCCCGAATTGCAACCCGAGGTTGCATGCCCAAGCCCGGCCCAAGTTAAACTCAAATTGCTCGAGTTGTCCGAATTGTAAATGAATTTCAAATTTTTTTATTAACTACATTATTAAATTATTAAAATTTGACTCTATTTACATTTTTTTTTTATAAAAAATCATTAATACCATAAAAACAAATATTTTATATAACGTAAGAAAGATGCTGCTATAATAGTCTTTACAATTTACGAGTGAAAATAAAAAATAAAAAAAAAATCAGATTTTATATTGTTTGTATATATAAATATATATATTCAATATAATTTGATAATCTAAATTACTTTAATATCATATAATGACTAATAATTTATAGGTATATATTTAATATTTTTATATATCTATCCATATAATAAGGGAGAAGAGTTTTTGAAAATATGTAAAATGTATCAGAGATACATTTAGTTTCAAAGGCTCAGATCAATTTTGATAAACATCAATGGTTCGGATGATGATTTATTCCCGCCCAAACCCTATGTGCTCTCTCCCTCTCCCACCTGACCACGTCTCCTCCCCCATTCTAGGGGTGCAACTTGGGCTGGTTCGGTCGGGTTAGGAGGTTGTCCAAGCCCAACCCAAGTTGTGCTGAGACCTGCCCAAGCCCGCTCAAGCCCGAATTGTAACCCGAGGTTGTTTGCCCAAGCCCGACCTGAGTTAAACCCGAATTGCCCGAATTGTAAATGATTTTTTTTTTTTTTTTGCAGCTACACTGAAATTATTAAAATTGGACTCTATTTACAATTTTTTTTTTTTTTATAGAAAATCATTAATACCATCAAAACAAATAATTTTTATAATGTAAGAGAGATGCCACTATAGTAGTCCTTACAATTTATAAATGAAAATAAAAAGAAAAAAAGTAAGATTTTATGTTATTTGTATATATAATATATATTCAATATGATTTAATAATATAAATTACTTTAATATCATGTAATGACTAATAATTTATATGTATATTTAATATTTTTATATATCTATATATGTATAATTCAGGTTTCGGGTTGCTTGACATCTTTGCCCAAACTCGCTCAAATTTAATTCGGGCTTCTGAATTTTTACCCAAACCCATACCGAATTTGAAAATATTTTGTCCAAACTCTAAAAAAATTCAGACTGGGCTCGGATTGCTCGGGTTGAGCCCGCCCAAGTTACGCCCCTACTCCATTCCCTCTTTATCTCTCTCTCTCTCTCTCTCTCTCTCTCCTCCTCTCTATTCTTATTTCCTACCCTCCCTCTCCAACTCGGCCTCAATTTCCGCCGGCCAATTTCCCTGATTGTGGCATTTTGAACATTTTAGTCCCACTTTAGGGTGTGTTTTTAACTTTATTCCCATTATAGGGTAAAACGGTTTTTCTAATGCCGTTTTCTAGAAAATGACTTTTCAAAAACCGTGTTTTGAGATTAAAATAATAATAAATTTTGGACACAGAAAACGGCTTTAGAAAAGCCGGTTTTAATTAATTTTTAATTACTTCTGAATTAATTAAAAGCGGTTTTGGTAAAATCGTTTTTACATTTTTTTTTAATTTAATTTTTAACATAAATATTTTTTGACCAAAAATATTTTTAAAAAAAAACGATTTTAGAAAAGTCGTTTTTTGACAAAAAAATTTTTTAATTAAAAATGGTTTTACAAAAGTCGTTTTTTGACCAAACATATTTTTAGTAAAAAACGGTTTTAAAAAAGCCGTTTCATTATAAACAAAACGGCTCCCCTTCTCCCTTTGCACTTACGAAAGCCGTATTTGATATTCAACCCATCTTCTTTTCCCTCACTCAGCAGAACTCCGAAGGAAGACCGACGACGAAGAGGAAGCAACGAACAACGGCCAACAGTACACCACCGGCAAAACGAGAAACACCTTCATCAAACACCCACATTCAGGTTTGTATCGCATAAATGAGGGTTTTCATTTTAGATTTGGGATTTTAAATTTCGAAATTAGGGATTCAGATTTCGGATTTTAAATTTTGAATTGAGGGTTGTAAACTTTGCATTCAACAATGCAGGAATTTTTTGTATAAATCCTGTGTTGGTTGCAAACCCCTTTCTCTCGTCAGTTCCCTTAAAAACCCTAGCCCAACAAAACCTCTCTCTCTCTCTCTCTCTCTCTCTCTCTATCTAGTTGTGATAAAAACAGAAACACAGAGATGGAGGAGTTTTTGTATACTGATATCGAATCTTTATGTGCAAAACTCAGGTATCAAGAAAAGCAGCTCAAACTCAAAAGAAGGTCATTGCTTTTTTTAATTTTTTTTCCTCCAATTTTTATTTCTTCAAATTATATGATTACATGCTCTCAAAACCCAACTATATGTATGTATGTATGTTTGTGCTTGTATCTATTTCTTTTAGTCAATTTAACTACTTCTTGCCATCAATTTATAGAATTATGTAGGAAATTCTGCTTTAATTTCTTCGTATTCATTTTGTTCCAAACTAGTAATCTTCACCTGGCCAATTTTTTCCTCTTTTTCAATACACTCTTAGCCAGAAGATGTAGTGGAATTTTGAAATATTGAAATCTTGAGACATAATCTTGTGTTTGGAAATGTATTGGGAATATAGGGCAAAATTTTAGAACAAAAGTAGGAATAGCAATGAAGTAGAGTGGGATTGGATTTGTGGTGTTCTATTCCTACACCATTCCTAGTTGGGGCAATACTACTGGCCTTGGCTCATTATTAGGATCCTTGGGGCATCTCCAATGGAGATGCTGAGCACACTACACACAGATTTATACAAGTATACACACCACACGTTTGGCCATAAGCTAATACACCTAAAAAATCAAAATTTTATATATACTAGGGTAATACACCTAAAAAATCAAAATTTTATAAAAATCAAAATTTTATATATACACCTAAAAAATCAAAATTCTAAAAATCAAATTTTTGTAAATGCATAGCCGTATGTCTTGTGAGCATAAAATTGAAAATTAGATAAGGTAGTTCATGTCTCATAAAATGAACCCATATATATATATATATATATACTAGGCAGGGAGGCCATGGCCTTCCATGGTTTGTGTGCATGTGGTACTCACCCTGATGGACTTTCAGGATGGTATAGAGTTTGAGTTGGAAGTAGAGAGAGTTTGAATTGAAAATAGCAAGTTCACAAGAAGTAAAGTTCGAATTGGAAGTACGGAGAGTTTACCATTGCTTTGTTAGTTTGGCCAAATGATGCCTTCGGCCTTCAAATCTTCAATTAATAGTCTAGATATATATACAAATATCAACAATCCAATGGTGTGGAAACTATCTAATTCTTCCATTTTATAACCAAATGATTGCCTATTATATATTTTAATTAATAGTCTACATATGTATAATTTCAATGATCTAGTAGTATGAAAGCTATCTACATCCTTCCACCACCTTATGATGAATAAATTCTACAATTATCTACCTAATTATAGGGATTTTTACAAAATTTTACATAAATCTAAAATCGAATTCGTAACTCAAATATTTGATAAAATTCCCAAGTTGTGACATTATTCCCCGTCTAATACGACCACATCCTTAACGCAAATTCCTCGTGAAAGCTTTCGATCTTCTCCTCGAATTGATGCAAGAGTTTTGCTAACTCGCCAACTCTCAACTTGTCAATTTCAAGTAGTGCATCTATTTTACTTGGTGTTTTTAACACATCATTGGAGTTCCTAGTGATTCCAAACCTTTAAAATATCCAAATTCAACCTTTTAAATCTCCACATTCAAGACGTATTAGTAGTATATTTTCTCTCAATAAATGCAAATTATACAGATAGCATTTTTAAGCAAGAGACTATCTTATTTACGATTGAGCCATATAAACACTAGCTTTATAGTCAGTCAGTAAAGAGATGAGACATAAGCAAAAGAGTGGACTCTATGATTTCTTCTTCTTCTTCTTCTTCTTCTTCTTCTTCCCTTAATCCCATTGTCCCACTATCCACTACGTTGGGATTGATCTCTCATATTAGTTAGTCAATACGGCCGGATACCAATCCAAATATATATATATATATATATATATGTATTTTTGAGATCATATTACTCAGTCATTACGGCCGGATACCAATCAAAAAATATATATATTTCTGTAAGTGGGTTGAGGAAAGATTAAAAACAAAGGACAACAATGAGTTGCTTGGAGTTTTTGGTGATTCAACATCACATTGTTGTCCTCGAACCCCCTACGGCCATTGATGGACACTTGGACTTCATAATTTTCTGAGACTTTACCTCTTGAATGATCAACATGGAATTAATATGCCAAATGACCGAGGAATGGAGGGGCATATTTTAGAAGATTTAATTTTAATTTCTACATTTGGATTTTAAATTTGTCAATAGAAATGGCAAGAAAAAAAAGAAAAAAACAAGATAAAAAAGTTCATAATTCTAAAAATTTGGGAATAACAAATGCCTTCAAATAATAATATAATAGGTTTGAGAAAACTTCACAACAAACTTAACATATTTTTCCTTGTATTTTACTTACATTTTTTTTAGTACATAAAAAGAAAATTATAAATATGTGCAAGAAAGATTCTCAAAACAAATATAAAAAGAAAAAGCCCACATCTAATAAGGGAATCAAACCATTTTTGAAAAAAGGAAAATCCTATAATTCAAAGCCTCTAGATATAGAAGTCTGGCCTGTTTGGACCAAGCCCTACAATAAGCCCACAATTTTCTTGTATGAGCCCACAGCCTAGCCCAACCCATTACATCGTATGCAATAACAACAGATCTATATCGAGTTATTCAAGCCTAGATATATGGAAAATGCTACCATATGCACCTGCCACAAAATGTGTAATCCTATTACAAATTGACGTAACAAAAAATGCCGCAACAAAACCATAAACTTTTACATCATGCATAACCTAACTACAAATTGGCATAATAAAAAATATCGTAACTAAGCCAAACACTTTTACATCATTAACCACAAAATTTTGGACATTTTATTATGCTAATTTGTAACGAGATTATACATTTTGTTACTGATGTTACACAATTTTATGGTAAAACCATATTTTTGTGATAGAGTGCAACCCTTTAGGGCCAGATATATAGATACTAGGGTAAAATGCCCATGCCTTGCACGGGGTTACAGGTACTATTGTGATAAATTTAAATTTAAGAAATACACAAATTGTAATAGAGTTTAGAAATTTAAAAATAAAAAAATAAAAAAAATGAGCTTTATTTTTGTCTTCATCTATTTTTGATTTTTTTTAGATTTTAATTAAAAATCTATTTATTTTGATGCACCTAATATAAATATACTTAAAATTTTAATATTTATGAGAAGTCTGAAAAAAATTTCACTAAAAAATAAAAAATATGAAAAACTGCTTATTTTTTCTTCTTTTTATTTTTATTTTTAGTAAGCTTTTTTTTTTATTTTTTTCTTTGTTTGTTGTTAATTTTGGCTAGTACTTTGTTCGGTGGTACTGTATGGGTGTGCATATGTGATGTCAAACTTGGGTTATAAATTGATGTTAAAGAAATCAAATGTTGTTATTAAAATGTGCTAATTTTCCCGTCTTCTCTAATAGGATCAAAATTTCGTTTCCGTATGTTCTTTCGGTTAGGTTGGAAATGAAAATAGAATTGGAAGCTTTTCAAACTTTTCGAAAACATGAGAAATAACAAAAGGATTTGAAAGTGTATGAAAATATTTAGGAAAAAAAAAAACTTTTATTGATGTTAATAAATTCTCAATAGTTAATTACTTGAACATAAATTCTCAAAAGACCCATGCCTAAAGGCACTCCTGTGTAATATATGTGGTGTTTGCTCTCAAATGTGCTTACTTTATTATTTTGAAATAATTGAGTTACTTTGAATGCAAAGTGTAGGTATGGAAGTTGTGAGCATTATGTTCTATTGGGGTGGAAAGATTTTGCACAATCGCGATGAAGGTGTGTCGTACGACACCGAACCTCAGGGGTTGTATAATGTGCACAGGGGGATAACATTGGGCGAGTTGGAGGCTATGATGGTGCCGAAGGTTGGTATGCATGGGGAAATAATGCGATTAGAGTTTAAATGTAGACTCTCATGTCGGGGGAAGTATAGGTTGCTGCCAATCAAAGATAATGAGACCTTAAGTAATGTCTTAGAGCTCCCACATAAATTAGGCCCTGATTATTTTTTGGAAATCTATGTGGAGAAGGAGAGCAATTTTGGTGGCACAGAGATGCCAATTCCGGTGGGTGGGAAATTCACTCAAATGTTGACACAATCGCAATCCCCTGACAATACACTTATACAGTCTGCACACATGTTCCCTGAAGATTACCCTCCATTCAATCATTCTCAGAGTTACAATCAATTAAATGCATCACAGAACGTAGATGGTTATTACAGTGTCGGAGCAGGTCCAAGTGCTCCGACAACGTATAATCCGATGGTTCTTACAACCCCATATCCCCACTGGAATGAAGAATGTCCACCGGTTTGTAATGTTCAACGTACAACGGAGACGACTGTCCAAAATTATGCATCCTCCGATGATACAGTGCCATTGTTTGACGAGGTTAGAGTAAGTGATGAAGATTCCGTGGAAGATGTGGATGGCGCATGGGAAGGTGCAGACAATGACTCCGGTGATGACGAAGTTGGAGGGCATCATGATATGCAGGAGGTACACACAAATGTCCATATCCCTTTCTACCATAATTTGCATTTTGACAATGATGGTTCCATCACTAGCCGTGATGTTGTCGAACGTTGGCCATTGTGGGACTTCGAAACTGCTCATTTGGAGAAAGGAATGATATTTACTGATAAGAAAAGACTAGTGCACACTGTTCAGTTGTATAACCTGAAGCGCAATCAAGAATGCAAGGTCATAGAATCCAAAGGAAACAGTTGGGTAGCCAAGTGCAAGCACGGCTGCAACTGGAGGGTTCGGGCAACGAAGTTGAAAGACAAAGATTTCTTTCAAATTAGAAGGTTTGAAGCGCCACATCAGTGTGTGTACCCTAGAATGAATAGGGACAATTGCAACCTCAAGTCCGAGGTCATTGCTCATTTCATCAAGGCACAAATTGCGGTAAGTGCCATGGTAAATAGATTATTGTTTTTAGGAATTCATTATGACTGTAATGTATTCAAATATAATTTATATTTGCAGATATCACCAGAATTGCCTCTTGCTACCATAATTGAGGTCGTGAAGGAGAAGTTTCAGTTCACTATATCATATAAGAAAGCGTGGCTTGCAAGGACGAAGGCAGTTGCAATGGTGTTTGGTGACTGGGACGAGTCATACCAAAGGTTGCCTAGATATATGGCTGCATTGCAGGCATTCAATCCAGGCACAGTTGTCATGTGGGACATGATCCCGAATTTGCACTCTACCTCAATCGGAACTGAAATGTACATGAACTATGTATTCTGGGCATTTAAACCTGCAATAGAAGGCTTCAAGTATTGTCGTCCAGTGATATGCATTGACGGCACACACTTGTACGGGAAATACGAAGGGAAGATTGTTGCGGCCACTGCAGTGACTGCTGAGGACAAGATTGTACCTCTTGCCTTTGCCGTTGTTGACAAGGAGATGATCGAGAGTTGGGGTTGGTTCATTACTTTGCTTAGGCGACATGTGTGCTGTGACCGAAAGGGGGTCACATTGATATCCGATCGACACACAGCTTTGCTTAGTGTCCTGTCAAGAATTTGGGACAATCCAGCAGTTCAACCAAGAGGGTACCATAGGTATTGCTTGCGACACGTATGTAGCAATTTCAATGAAAGATTCAGCAATACAGTAGCGAAGGATCTTGTGTGGAGAGCTGGTTCTGCACGGCAAGTGCGGAAGTTTAACAAGATTATGGACGATATCTACAAGCTCGAGAAGAATGTTGAACGGTGGTTTAGACGGATGAACCCTATTCATTGGACATTGTGCCATGATGGTGGTTGTCGTTGGGGTATATTGGCGACAAACCATATAGAGGGCTTCAATGGTGTACTGAAAGGCGCACGCAGTGTTCCCATTACAGTCGTGAAATATTTTGACGAGGGCAAGACCATTGCTGAAAATGCGAGTAATCGGGGTCACTTGTACACGACTAATGTTCAACGATGGATTGACGAGCACCAAGCTAAAGCGAATGTGCATATGTTGGTACCAATTAATAGGTAATTTTTTTTGGATGCACCGAATTCACTACACTTTAACATTTCGCACTCGTCAATCATTGATGTTAGTCTATATTTAAACATATATGCATATTAATCCACGTACATATGTTTTTCCTGCAGGGAAATAGGGGAATATGAGGTGAGGACAGCACCGCATGGGATGGGGGGTGGTGCTAGTCAAATAGTTAGTCTCCGACCACCGAGTTGTTCATGTGAGAAGTACACATTATTTCACTTGCCATGTTCCCACATGCTTGCTGTGACAGCAGACTTGGGCGAGGACCCTTTTCCTTTCCTTGCACCAGAGTATAGGTTGGAAGTCCACAAGTGTATCTTCGCGCAGAAGTTTAGGCCCATGCCGCACGAGCAATATTGGCCTGACAATGATTACCCAACTTTGCTTGCCATTCCAGCTCGACAACGTGAAGTTAAAACGGGTCGTCCTCAACATAGCCGCATACACAACGAAATGGATACTCCCAGACAAAGTGGATTGCACCATTGTAGTTTGTGTTTGCAAAGAGGGCATGATAAGAGAAAATGTCTAGCGAGAATCCGATCGATTTGACAGTAGTTTTTTGTCTTCTTTACATATTAGTTCCACGCTACTTTCTTTGAATTGGAGTCAATGTAATATTCAATGAATCAGTATTCAGTAAATTGATAATGTATTTACGACTTCAATTACTAATGACATAGATTTGGTCAAATGTGGCAAATCTCTTTAATTGCTTTAGTTGTTGCAAGTGTCCTTTGTGCACTGGATTGTGCAGACTTTGGTGCGTTGATGGTCGATTGTGTCCTGACCTTGATGGACACCAGTTTATCTAATGTTAGAAAAATGCAAATATTCACAGAATGAATTGATAATCACCAATATAAATGCAGTTTATATTCAATGTTTTGCCACATTTTGTTATGTGGGAAACTAATTTTGTTTTTAATTTTTTTTCTAAAATCCATTACGTGGGTGAAGGCCCATTTTATGAATTCAATCATTTCTCGGACATTTACTACGTATTCGTGTATGCTTAGTTCTTGTAAAAAGTTTGACTAATGTATTTCAAATCTACATAAAACCCTCTTCAAACCTTCGTACTTCTTTCCTGTCCAAATGACAACTCCTTTAAAGTGAAAGCACGTTTTTTCATGTCATACAGGTTGACGTGACAACACACTGACAATAACTTTAATCACATAGGTACCATGTGAACCTTATCTCCTATGACAATAATGTCAAATGAATTACTAATCACCAATATAAATGCATGTCATATTTAATGCGTTGCCACATTTTGTTACGTCGTGAATTGTTTTTTTAGTTTCCAAAAATTCATTACGTGAGGGAAGACCATTTTATCAATTCAATCATGTGTCTTAAATTTAGTACATATTGGTAAATGCTTAGTTGTTCTAAAAAGTTTGAGTAGTGGATTTGAAATCTACTTAAAGCATGGGTTTTCATGTCATAAAGCTTGACGTGACAACGTACTGACAATATCTTTAAACTCACAGGTACCATGTGTACCTTATCTCCTATCACAATAATGTGAAATGAATTACTAATCAACAATATAAATGCATGTAATATTCAATGCGTAGCCACATTTTGTTAGGTGGTGAACTGTTTTTTAGTTATGAAGAAATTTTTCCAGGCAACCCTTTCTTTTTGTTTTCCCTAACTTGTTACAGTTTGTATACCTGTGATATACTGTCAGGTCGTATTCTAATTTTGTCAGCATATGTATGTACTATTGTCAAACTTCTTGTTATCGGATATCGATTTCATATATGAAAACTTGTGCAGGTCTATGACTCATTTACCAGAGGAGATCCCATTATTGATTCATTAGCATCGAGCCGATACGATATGGTGTCAGTCGGTATGAATTATTTACTTATAATCGATATTTGAATACTACACAAACACTGTAGTTGTTACATAATATAATGTGAAACTATAAATGTTAGTCCATGGATCATCCTATTTGGACATTTCAATGGCTTAGACAAATTTCCCCAAGTGTAAACGTTAGTTCATAGAGAGAAAACGAAGAAGATTATATTAAATGGACCGCTAGCTTAACCAAAAAAAAAAAAATGGTTAAAAAGTTGATAATCATCAAGTTTAACAATTACCCCAAGTTCATGCTTACGATGAAATAAAGGACTTTTAAATACAATTCCTAAAATAAAAGAAGAAATAAATATCACAAACAAAATTCTTTTTTATAGAGGTTGAATTCATAATCTTATAGCACACAATAATATTATATAATCATCAAATCAGAAGTCCTAGTTCATCACCCATTACCTACTCAAAAAATTATTAAATAATCCAATTTCAGCGACTCATAGTACCATCGCAGTGTGGAAAACTAGATCTGTCTACTTCCTTACTTGAACAACATTATTTCAATTGATAAATTTCAATAAAAAATTTTAAAAATAGGTGGAGTTTGCCCTTTCAAAAATAGTTAAGTGTTGTAACAGCGGGAACCACCCGCTGGTTTTTGGAATTCATAGTACGAACTGTTTTCACACTATTAACCCACATTGACTTTTTCAATTTTTATGAGACGATTTTCAGTATAATTTACATGAATTGTTTGTAGTTTTTTTTTTTTTAAACTACAATTTCAGAGTTGCGTATTGGCCTGTTGGTGCAACTTTTATTTTTAAATAAGTTGAAAAAGTTAATTACTATAATGTTAGAGAAATAATGCTTTCGGCGTCTTTTTTATTACTAACCTTTAACTTACAATAAACTGTACCAAATAAACACATGAAGGGGTTCGTTTGGGATGTGGGTTGACTTTTTGGCTTTTTAACTTTTTGGCTATTTTAGCCTGGGGCTAAAAAGCCTCACTTGGGATAGGCTTTTTGGCTTTTGTAAAAGATAAAATGAAATGAATATTGTTTAGATGTAACATTTTGTGTTATTGGCTTTTTAGCCTATTTTGTCTTTTTGCCATGGCGAACGAAGGACCAGTTGTTCATTCCTTCTCTTCTACCTAGTTAATAAAGTGAGTCAACATTATTTCTTGTAAAAATTGTCATCACGTAAGTAGTTGGGAACATTAAATAAATAACACCACATGATACTCTAGGATGACTCAATAATTATCCTTGCTAGTGGCTAATTATGTAGTACTCTAGGAGAAAAATATGTTGATTCACTTTTGTTAAATAATTAAGAAATAATAAATAATTCACTTAATATGTTATGATTTCTCATTTGTTGATTCATCTGTGAAGCGTTTTGCCAATTCCAAATAACATAATCTTCTACTTGCCAGCGATTTCTTATTTTATATTTTCACTGTCCTAAAAATTATATAAAATAAGAACACAAACAATTTCAATTATTGACAAAGTGACTATTTTAGCTTGTTCGTTTACTTAAATAACTTTTAACTTATTTCATACTACAACAACTTGCATTAATATAGTTCGAGCGACATTTTTCATTTCAAAATAAAAGACTTTAAACTCTTCAAAATATATTCATTATATGTTATATTAGTCTGTAATATTTCATTGTATTCATTTGATCCCCAACTTATTTAATTCTTATCTCAATGATGAAATGACGACTTAGTTATATTTTACGCCCTTCTAATTTAACTGAAAACCACATAAACCCCCATTGCAGTCTACAGTGAAGGGTACAACCCAACTTCGTTAACAGGTGTACCAAACATTCTAAAACTTATATTAGTTTTGATGGAGCTTTTTATTTCTATGTCATGACACTACAAATCTGTGTCTATATGTATTTATCTTTGTACATTTACACCACTTACGCACTATGCACCACTAAAATGTTGGTTATCTCACCCACTGTTTCAGTTAATAGAAGATGGGTTCATTATGAAAATTCAATTGTCATTTGTACAAGCATTATGTCTCTTACACACAACGTTGTCTTGTGCAGGTGAAAGATCAGCCGAAATTGAAATGCCGACGATCTGATTCGGGCATATGGGACATCGCCTCGGACCATAGAGTCCTACGTTGCCTACTCCGTACGGGGTTCTACGGGGTGTATCAGATCGGACCTATTCGATTGGACCACCATCTCGTTACAACTCTCGTTGAGATGTGGCGCATAGAGACGCACACATTTCATTTTCCTGTTGTAGAGTCCACAGTTACATTACAAGATGTGGCTATTCTATTTGGCCTATCAGTTGACGGACACGCAGTCACTGGAAAAGACCCAGGAAATAAGTTGGATGATTTGATAGCGCTATGTGTGGAGTTGCTAGGAGCAGCACCTACACAAGAAGACTTCATAGGCTCATCGCTTAAGTTGAAATGGATATCAGAGCATTTCCGTCACCTTCCACATTATGCATCCGATGAGACGGTTCATCATTATGCTCGAGCTTATATTTTGTGGCTTATTGGGGGGGTACTCGTCCCCGATAAGTCACAAAATATAGTCAAGATGATGTTTTTGCCACTACTTAGAGACTTTGACCGTATCCAGGAGTACAATTGGGGTGGTGCCACATTGGCATGTTTGTACAGGATGTTGTGTCGGGCAACTAAGGCTGATACAAAGGAGATAGCTGGCCCACTAGTGTTGTTACAAGTGAGTTGCAATGACTTGTAGTTTTATCTCATATTCTCAATTGCCATGTTTTCTAAAGTGCCTATTGTAATAAATTAATAATGGCATCATTCATTGTAGGTTTGGGCGTGGGAGAGATTGAGCAGGATCGCCCCTATTCGGAAGTCGAACATTGCTGCTGAAGAGCGTGCCGTAGGGGAGGGCGACCAGCTGTTACCACCTGGCCCGCGAGCTTGCAGGTGGAGGGTTCCCTTCAGCCATGAGGTGATATCGACTAATGTCGGTGTCATCTTCCGGGACCAGTTCGACCGCATGGTGGAGGGGGAGGTTTGTAATTTGTTCATGTAAATTTACCCATTTTTTTGTTTGTCAACCTCCATTGTACGAATAGATCTCTAAATTATTGCATTGCTATTGCAGTTCATATGGGAGTCTTACGGGACGGAGGATGACATCATGACCAGCTTCCCATCGTATTGTACCGTTGGTCAAGACATATGGATGGCACAAGTGCCACTTATATGCTTCGATATCATTGACTGGCATCTCCCCGATTGGGTGCTTAGACAATTTGGACGAGTTCAGAGTGTGCCTGATCGCTTTGACGCCCACTTGGCTATGCATTTTAGAGATAGGCGTGGCAAAATGGCCATTGATTGGGCAAAGGAATACCAGACATTTATTGCTGAGTGGAACAATCGATGCTACACCATTGTCCATGCTGAGAGGAGCAATGAAATGCTTACATCTTCGGACCCATACATGTTATGGTTTCGCCGTCATACACGTCTAGTACTTAGTAATTCGAGTGACATTGCTGCCTTCAGGTACCAAGGCGTCGGGGGTAGTTTAGAGGGATTGGTAAGTTCTTTATATTCTCCAAAACAACATTTGCTTAAGTTTGTGTATGTTTGTTATTTGGCATTGATGGTTATGTAACACAGCTACCATTACATTACAGGTTCGTAGAGTTACGAGGGCATATCACATGGCAGACGCTGCCCATATTACACGCGATGGTAGAGAGGGATTGGATGCCATTGCCGAGATACGAGAGTTATTGTACGATGGTTTGCAACAGGCACACTGACGTGACTGACTAGATTTCGGCCACTTTGGCGAGGATCCTTATATGGGGGTAGATGTTACAGTGACATCAATGCCGCACCCAAATATGCCATCCACTGAGCCATCGACATCAATGCCTCCACCGCATCCTACCGCACGTCATGCACATCAATCGGACTATTTCGATATGGAACACTTTGGTGAGGGGCCTTCTATGGGCATGTCCCCTCATGGTCCATCTACAGCAATGCATACACCACAGACTTCCCCACCTGAATGTACCAATTACACATCCCAGTTTGCTCCTGAGGTAGATCCTCTAATGTCTGAACATACTTCCACACACCATGGCCATATATTGGACCCCTCCTGGTCACCACCCCCATATAGGACAGCAGTTGGTACCCCGGTGACTCCCTTAGCACCACTGTCTACTACATGTCTGTCTACTATGATTCCTTCTACGTCGACATTGACCGCACCCGATCCTTTCACAGTACCATCATCTCCTACCCCACCATCATCTCCTACACCACATATAACCTTCACCTACCATGTTGATCCACTCATTACCCATGACTTCCACATTGACGGGGAGGGGGAAGGCCAGGTCCATGCACCTACCAGAGGGACAGGTAGGGGTAGAGGTTGTGGCGGCCGTCGTGGTGTAAGTAGAGGCCGAGGGCGAGGGCAAGGGCGATGCCAAACAATAGACCATGACAATAATGCAGCGGATGATGGCGTTTCACAGCTTACTGCCGTATGTGAAGGTGTGCCGGAGGTGGTATCAAATGATTGTACTGCAGCCATTGGTGATGTGCAGCCAGCTTCTACAGAAGCGGGCGAGGGAGTCGTACGTGCAGTAGCGCAAGATATACAGAGAGTATATAGTAAGAGACCCAGGAGACAAACCCATGGAAGGGGTTGTGGAACAGGGGGAAAATTAGGACATTAGGAACAACCAACATTGGTAAGTATATTCAAACATTATCTTCAGGTGGTGTTTTCACTTGGATTAGTCTACATTGTTTAAGTTGTGGCTTATTATATAGTTCTGGCTTTTGGCTTATCTTATCTTGTAATTGTGGCTTATTTTATAAGATTCTAGATGCTGATGCTGCTGCTATTTTTGTTACTGTTTTGAAGGAACGGGTAGCTGCTTGCTGTGTTGCTGGTTGCTGGTTGCTTGCTATTTCTTCATTCTGGTTGCTGCCGGCTGTGTGTTGCTACTGCTGGCTTGGATCAGTGAGCTGATAATTGGGTATGAATTTTATGGTCTTTTGCAGTGTGCATGATGCACATACTTATGCATTGAACATTTTTACTCAGAGCTAATGTTGCTGAACCCTTGTTTTTTGAAGCTTGGAACTGGGTTGCGCATCATGATGGCAAAAAGAAATCTCTCCCTAGTCACAACATTTGCCTTCCTTTCATGTGGATACCTTTGTAGCTCCTACCAAGAGGTTGTCTCACCTGTGCTGATGGGGTTCTGTTGTTTGATCATCTCACTTAATCATCAAGTCCCATATGCACATAAAATGAAGGCCCTTTTCTGATATCCTGTGGCTTAATTGTGTTGTGTATTTATTTTGCAGGGAGAGTTCCAACACTGGAGGAGGGAAATAGGATGGAAAAAATATTCAGTTTTCCCTAGTCAAAAGAGAGGCCTGTTGTTCTCGGTATGCAGCATGTATATTACAGCACCTAATGCACATTTTTTGGCGACTAAAATTCAAATTTGTCGGCGTTGGTTCAAGATACCGGTACTAAATTTTTTTTGTCAATAAATATTACTTATTGGCGACTAAATTTAAATTTAGTCGCCAAATAGTACTTTTGGCGACTAATATTTTCGTCGATGTTCAGTAATTTAACTATTGCTGGTCTTTTACTATTAATACCATTTTCTCAATTCCAACAGATCAACTTGCAACTCTTTTGGCTAAAGAGAGAAGCCATTCACTGACTTACATTGGATGCATAAAGAAAGGACCTGTGATAACTGACTCTAAACTGAAGTGGTAGATAGGAAAACTTTTACCCCTCCCTCTCCTTTAAATATATATTTTTGTGTTTTTTTGTTTATGCAATAATGTATATATTTGATGAAGTGTGTATAACTATTCGCAACCTAATTTTTGAGTTTGGTGTTGTATTGCGAATATTTGCAGGTATGAGAAATCAGGACATTTGATTGGTAGTAAATACGTCTTGCATGCTTATGGTACTACTTGACACGAAGCTAACTATCCTAATTTTTGGTGCTGCATTTTACGCAACTGGTAGTTAAGTTTTCTTTTCAACTATGATTCTCTTTGTTTTACTGTATTCTGATCCATTTTTTCTTTGATAACATTTCTTAACAGTCATACAGCAGCTATTGCTGCTGGTAATAATGGGATTCCTATTAGAGTGCATGGATATGAATTTGGGAAAGCGAGTGGAATGGCTCCCCATGCCAGGTGAGGATAAAGATCTGATACTAACTTTTCATTACCCTTTTCCCCAATGCTAGTTTCAATAGCAAATCCTTTTGTTCATGTGTTCAGAATTGCTGTGTACAAGGCACTATACAGGCTTTTTGGAGGGTATGTTGCTGATGTGGTTGCTGCTATTAAGCAGGTAAACGGATATGTGGATACTGAGTTCAGAAATAGGAGATGCTAATACTAGACTTTTATTTTTCAAATGTTCACTCTAAATGATTTTCTTCACATGGGTAACTATTGATTTTTGACGACAAACCTATATAATCTAGACATGTTCCATCCTTACACATATCCACACTGTTGTCTAAGTGTTAGGAGTCGGGCGTCTGACATTGCTATTTGAGTTGTTTTGGGAACTCCATGTTACATAGATTAAGAGTTACAATAATTTAGTATAGACTTACATACTCTCTTTTTCAGAAGTGCCTAGTAGAAGTGCCACTCTCCTTAGTCAGTTTAGGATCCTTGAGCTATAGTAATTTAGCTTAGGATCCTTGAGCTATAGTAACTTAGTTTGATGCCTTAGCTATGGAAACATGGCATGGGATAGATGTGACATGGTACGACTAAATTTTTTTTAAAAGAGGATAGGAATACACCAATGGCATGGTTTTACACACGTATTTATATATTTCTGGGCATATAAAGTCAGAATGTATTTTTTTATATTATTATTTTGAAGAACAATCTATTTTTATGAATCTTAAATATTCTAAATTTTTACACATCATTAAAAAATTATGCTTGGAGAAACCAATAAAGAAACGACTCCAATTGGCAAAAAGAAGAATGATTCAAACCCTCAATAGTTATTAAATTATAGTGGTTGATTTGGGTAGTGACATCAGTGTGGATGTGCTATTATTAGTGGTTGATTCCAATTAAACCTTTCTGTAAATTATTTTGCTGATTGGTTTTTTCCGTAGCCTAGCTCATAGGCTAACCTCCCCTTCACACTGTCCGTACAAGCGGACTTACAGGAGTTATGCATCTTTTCAAACTAGGAACAGGGAATGCCACTAGAGCTATTAGCTGGCAGTAACCTTGGAATTTATAGTTGGTAAATAGCTAATGGGAACTTTTAATTTATAGTTGGTAAATAACTAATGGGAACTTTAATTTATTTTTTGGTGGTCAAACCTTGCTTTGGGGATTGTATCTTAAATTAATGAGCAATGGGACATTTCTACTGTAAAATTCAAGGCTTGTTTGGTTGTGTTTTCGTTTTGTTCATTTTTGTTCTTCATGTTTTTGGAAACAAAAACAATGAAAAGTTTGAAAGCATCCATTCTTTTTTAATATCATTTTCATTTTGTGCAGAAACATTATTCAAGAATTTGAAAACAATTTTTTTGGAGTTTAAAAAACAGTTTGCCAAACAAATTTTATGTATTTCCAAAAACTAGAAATAGAAAATAGAAAATGATAACCAACAAGCCCTAACAACTCTTTGTTTTAATGATGAAAAGAAAGTTCATGGTAAATAATATTTGCCTATATAAAGTGGTTATCTAATGGGAGGAATGTGCCCTACATACTCTCTCTCTCTCTCTCTCTCTCTCTCTCACATTATGTGTGTTTGTTTGTTTGTTGGTTTGTGTACTTGTTTATACAATGTGACATGTGATTGATCAGAACATCCCTATATGCTCTCTTTTCTGTTAATCTGCTGTGTTATTCCTTGTCTGCTCTAGCTTACCTTGGGGAAGCATGTGAAATAAGGGCAGAGACAGTGCTTTAGAAATGAAGATATAAGATTGTTGCTATAGTGCCATTGAATCTCTGGCTAGAGTGCTGCTGCTTTTCTTTTTTTTTGATATAATTGTACTTAATGTAGAAAAAGCTAGCATTTTTTCAAGATTGTTTTATTTGTTAATTTATTAGTAAATCATTATACTAATTACCACAAGATTGTACAGAATCACGTGGAGGGATTTCTTTTGACATATATATGGTTCCTTGGAGTTGCTAATGTTAAATGTTTTGTTGTTTTAGGTTTATGAGGAGCTTGTTCAGGCTATCAAAGATGCAGAGCAATGGGTCCTTCAGTTGAAACGTACAAGGTTGCTGCGAGAGGTGGATTCGGTTCTAGATAGTTCCAAGTATGTCGCTGATGATGTCAAAGTGGAGCCCCTTGATCCAACACAAGTTGAAGCAGAACCACTGGCGGATCTAAGTTATTCTGTTGGATCTAAGTGTAGAATCCGCCACACTGATGGACGTTGGTATGATGGTCTGATTTTTGGGTTGGAAGGTTATAATTCAGCGAAGATTTCTTTCCTCACACCAACATCTGAAAACATGTTGGTGAGTCTAATCTTCTGTCTTGTTTATTTTTCCTTTATTGTAGTTACAACATCTACTTTTAAATTGACCCTTCTAGTTTAACTTGTTTATTTATTGAATTATATATATTCTGGATGCCGACCTTTGGTTGAGTAGATTCTATTAGAGAAAAATCTGCTATTAAGATCTTATTGCATTCCCAGTGTATCATAATTTCTGGTAGACGATAGCGAACATTGGTTTACTCTTTCATGCATTAAGATGATATCCTATGAGTTTAAGTAGAACAAAAGTTATTGACCTTAATGAAATGCTAATTTTCAGATGAAGTTTTAAATATTCGAGTTAACAGATCTCTCTCTCTCTCTCTATATATATATATATATATATATGTGTGTAGCGTATACAGTAATACTTTTAATTAGGTTTTTTTGCACTACACTCCAAAACATTTCTTTGTTCTGTTCTTGGACTTTGTGAGATGACTTTCAGATAAGGCGAATGTATTTAGGAACGTGTTATACAGTTTCCAACTTTAATACTAAGTTGCATAAACATTGTACACTGTCATACATGAACAAATATGAGTGCAATGGTGACCCTGTCCTACGTAGTGTCACCAGCCAAAAGAAAATCACAAATGGGTTAACATAGACATCTCTATTATTAAATAAAGTGAATCTTATTTTTTTTCTTCATTCGGCTTTTGTTCTTTCATTGCTTTATATTCAATGTGTACTTTGGACTTTGTCAGGTGGCATAGAGGTTGGCCGAGGAGAAATTGTTTTGGGATTTGTTTCGGGTTATGTTGGGGAGTTTGGAGATTAAATATCATTGGGTTGGTTGGGGGATTGTTTGTGCTCCAGTTTGGAGAATAGGTTTGGGTGGCTATTTTTAATAGAACACTCTTGGGTAAATGTTTGTGGATATTTTCATTTGAAAAAAGATAAGTATTGGACTTGGATAAATGTGGTCATGGCTAAATAAGGGAGTTACTGGGGGAGATTGGAACTTACAGGAAATGACAATGTCTCATGGGGTAGGACTTTGGAAGGGCATTCATCAGGTTTGGGATGACTTCTCGAGATTTGTAAGTTTTAGGGTGGGAAACAGATAGAGTAAATTTTTAGAAGGATAGCTGACCTAGTGTTTGAGACCTTGGACGAAGATTTCCTTTCTATATTTCTTCTTGAGATAAATTATAGAGCTTAACATAAATTACATAAACTTTACACAAATTATAGTGCTTGCTTAGTTATTTCGGGTCACAGATGATTGAATAGGAATAGAGCTTAACAGTTGGTATGATTTTAGTCCCCCGTCTGCTCTGATTCTGTTCATATGCATTAACTTTGCCGAAAACGCCTTCAACTTAACCAAAAAAGGGCGTTAAGGGGGCGAAAATACGAAACAGCCCCCGAACTACCGTATGGATATAGCGATCCCGGTTTTCCCTTTCGTTGTGTAACTGTAATTCGGACTCGGTTCCATAGATATGTTGTTGTCTTATTCCATTTCTATCCCTTACTCCTTGTGTTTGAGTTTTGGGTTGTGTTGGGCAAGTTGGGAATAGGTTGGTTGTGTTTTAAAACATAGAGATTTTTGCCCAGTTTTTGGTCTCTCCGCTCGAGCGGCGCTTTTGACGCTCGAGCGGGCTTTTGTTGTTGCCTCTCCGCTCGAGCGGCATTTTGGACGCTCGAGCGTGAATTTCCTTCTCTCAACATTTTGGTCGTCTGCAGAAAATTCTGGGAGGGTGCATCCGGCGCTCGAGCGGATATTTGGACGCTCGAGCGTGAACCTGTGTCTGACGCTCGAGCGGGGTTTTGTACGCTCGAGCGGACCTGTTTTATATCAGTCCGTGAAATCACTTTTTGAATCACTTTTCACTTTTCTTTTCTCTCTCTTACTTTCCCAAAACCCATTTTTGAGAGCTCCTCACTCTAAAACCTAACTTCTCTCTAGGGTTTGATCTAGTAGGAGTGTTTTCCTCACCTTGGACCTTTGTAAAAAGTGCGTTGATCGTCGAGGGCTTCGTTTTGATCCAAGAAATTTAGGATTTGGAGCACTTCCGAGTTTTGCTCTTCTTCTCCTTGGGTTCTACATTTGAGGTAGGGATTCTCCTTGTTCCTTTTCAATACTCCGTCTATAGATAGACATGTGGCAGTTTTTGTATTGCATAAAAACACTATATCATGTTGGATTTGTGAAAATCATGAGATTGAACCTTGGGTTGGTTGTTGAATTTGGGTTTATTATCATTCGTTGTGGTTTGGGCTAATTGGAGTGTTAATTAGCATGTGGTTGTTGAAAGGAGAGGAAACCCTAATTTTTATTTGATTTAATAAATTAATAGAGGGGTTTTGATCTTTGGGAAAATACTTAGGTATTTTGGGTCTTAAATGTGGTTATTGTTGTTTGTTGTTGTTAATTGAGCCTTTTTGGTCAATATTGAGAAAGAGGGAGGAAAACCCTAAGTTAATGATTATGACTTAATTTGCATAATTAAATTGGAATGGCTTGAAAAGAATATAGTAGATTAAAATGAGTTATGGCCTTATTGTCCATGGAATTGAATTTGTGAAAACAAAAGGTATGAGAATCGGATTGTTGTAATTTGAGTGTTGAATACACACATATGTGGAAGTTGTATCTTTACTACCATGTTAATGTTGTTGTTGGGTTTGTAATCTCATGATAACTGAGTCTTTTAATAGATGTACTAAATACCTGCATCTAGAGGTTTTGTCCTTGGTCATCGGTGGAGGATGACACGGTTGCGTTGAATTGTCGTGTATAAATTACACCATTGTTGATTGAACATCGTACGTAATGAAATGTTGAGATACATTATATATGTATACTTGTTAGGGAGAAGAGAGGGGTTGTACTCCAGTGTGTGTGAGAAGATAGGGGATGGACTCCACACACCTATGTGTTCATATATCTTAACACATTGTTTGTTTCCTGATGGTTTATGTGTTTGTTTTACACATGTTGGTTATGCCTTGTGGTATTGTGGTTATTGGTGTGATATCCTGCGCTGATAATCAGAGGTACCGGTACCTTCCAGCTAGCGCCTGGAGAACTGTATGCGCTGATAATCTAAGGTACCACACCCTTCCAGCTAGCGCCTGGTAAAATGGTATGTTGTTGTGAGAAGTGTATCTTTGGCTTACTACGCACCTAGCTAGTAGAGCAAAGTTTTGTTGTTATTGTTTCAGTGTATCTGGGAAGATTGTGGATTGTGTTGGTTACAGTTTTGGAGGGCCGAGTTGCCTCATTGGTTTATCTTATGCATGTAGTTGAGTTGTTATCTCCTTTTTATAAAGGTATGCATGTATAGTTATGATAGAATTGGGATTGAACCGAAATGCCCTTTTGTCTTTTAGAAGTGTGAAGAAAACCGAACATTTTAGAAATATGTTTTGAAAAGGCACATCTGTTGTATGTGTGGAAAATGGAAGAGAGTAATGGGCTTAGTGAATTTATTTCCTAAGTAATTGTTAATGTTATGAAAGATTGGGAACGAGGGTTAATGAAAGGAAAAGAAAAATGAATCGCTTATAGCGTTGAATGAAATGGTTGTTTTCGAGAAAAGTTCATATATATATATATATATATATATTTGTATAAACTGTCACATTACTATTCTAGTATGAGAATGAGCATTCATGATCATAGCTATCTGTAAGTTGTTATTGTTGAGGATCATGTTGAGATCCCTACTGGACTATATGTTCATCCCACGTTGTTGAATCTTTTTCAGGTGTTTAGCAGGATGTGCTACAAGATTTGCATCTTCTTATTTGTTGGGCACGGGGCCTCTTTGTTGTAGGCGGAACGCCATATATGTAAAAGGGTTGTACCCTTCATTTGATTGTTTAATGTTGTAAGCCTGAGGGCAATTTATTTAGAATGCTCACGTTGTATTTAATTTCCATTCGAATGAGAGAACTGTTGTTCATTTCTTTTAGTTGAACATTTGAGTTTACTTCCGCATGTATCTCTGAAATTGAGTTAAGTTAAGGAACTTGGTAATGACTTCGAGTAATAAAAAGTGGGGCGTGACAATGGATGTCATAGTCACCTTCCCCATCATAAATAGGAGCTGTGACAACAGACGGAATTTAATTAGCCCGTGTAAGTTGGGAGTTAGAGCCGAAAACGCCTTAAACTTAACCGAAAAAGGGCGTTAAGAGGGCGAAACTGCGAAACAGCGAAACAGCCCCCGAACCACCGTTTGGATGTCACGGCCACCTTCTCCATCATAAATACGAGCTGTGACAATAGACGAAATTTAATTAGCCCGTGTAGGTTGGGAGTTAGAGCCGAAAATGCCTTAACCTTAACCGAAAAAGGGCCATAAGGGGGCGAAAATATGAAACAGCCCCCGAACTACTGTATGGATGTCACAGACACCTTCCCCATCATAAATAGGACCTGTGACAACAGACGGATTGTAATTAGCACGTGTAGGTTGGGAGTTAGAGCCGAAAACGCCTTAAACTTAACCGAAAAAGGGCGTTAAGAGGGCGAAACTGTGAAACAGCCCCTGAACCACCGTTCGGATGTCACGGCCACCTTTCCCATCATAAATACGAGCTATGACAACAAACAGAATTTAATTAGCCCGTGTAGGTTGGGAGTTAGAGCCGAAAACGCCTTAACCTTAACCGAAAAAGGGCCTTAAGGGGGCGAAAATACGAAACAGCCCCCGAACTACCGTATGGATGTCACGGCCACCTTCCCCATCATAAATAGGACCTATGACAATAGACGGATTGTAATTAGCACGTGTAGGTTGGGAGTTAGAGCCGAAAACGCCTTAAACTTAACCGAAAAAGGGCGTTAAGAGGGCGAAACTGTGAAACAACCCCCAAACCACCATTCGGATGTCACGGCCACCTTCCCCATCATAAATAGGAGCTGTGACAACAGACGGAATTTAATTAGCCCGTGTACGTTGGGAGTTAGAGCCCAAAACGCCTTAAACTTAATCGAAAAAGGGCCTTAAGAGGGCGAAAATACGAAACAGCCCCCGAACTACCGTATGGATGTCACGGCCACCTTCCCCATCATAAATAGGACCTGTGACAACAGACGGATTGTAACTAGCACGTGTAGGTTGGGAGTTAGAGCCGAAAACGCCTTAAACTTAACCGAAAAACGACGTTAAGAAAGCGAAAATACGAAACAGCCCCCGAACTACCGTATGGATGTCACAGCCAACTTCCCCATCATATATACGAGCTGTGACAATAGACAGAATTGAAGTAGCACGTGTAGGTTGGGAATTAGAGCCGAAAACGCCTTAAACTGAACCGAAAAATGGCGTTAAGGGGGCGAAACTGCGAAACAGCCCCCGAACCACGTTATGGATGTCACAGCTACATTGCCTGTGACAAATAGGACCTATGACAACAGACGAAATGTAATTAGCACAAGTAGGTTGGGAGTTAGAGCTGAAAATGCATTAAACTTAATCGAGAAATGGCGTTAACGGTGCGGAAAAGCAAAAAGGGCGTTAAGGGTGCGAAAAAGCTAATTGACAAACTCACTTTGTTGCTGTATAATTGATATTGTGTGTCATATCCTCATAAATCGTAATTTGTCTATTTTAGATGAAATAACAATATGTTAAGCTAAAAGGAATGATTGACTGATTTTTATTTATATAGTCTTGCTATATCACTTGGTATATTCGTTGTGTTATTCATCTAAATTCAACTGAGTTAGTTATCTAATTTTTTCCTTCTCCATAAGCTAAATTACTTGTTAAATAAATTGAACCACATTCTGTTTAAACAAAAATCAAGCTCTGCATTTTTTATTACTTACCTCACTGGTTTTTGTTGCAGATTGATTATGTTGCCATGGATACAGTGATGCTTTTGGGCCAGATTGATGATGTTTGCATGGGCACAATTTACATTATATTTTTTCTTTATGGAAAACATGTACAGTTGATATGTTTTGTTATTACGATTCTTTTTTTTTTGTAGTTTGAATTATAATTGTTGGTTCGGATAGTATATGTATTTGTTAGATTATACTATGTTTATGGAGTCTTATTTTCTTTGATATGTACGGTTAATAGTTAAGTTGTGTATATGGTTGAAAATTGAATGGTACAGGTTGTGGAGAAATATTTTTATTGAATGGTTGAGAATTGAATGAATGAATGGATGGATGAATAATTTTGTATATGCACAGGTTACAGGTGACACAAAAAGTATTATTTCTTGTACTGTTATTTGGTGTTAGAACAGGTGTGTTGTTTTTTCTTAATGGGTTGAGCTTCGAAAATAAACTCCGCGTTAATGTTGAAAATTTACAGTAGGAGTGTCATGAAAATTTACCCCCACCAATTATCCCAGAAAATGAAATTAAAGTAGAAATATAATATCATCAATCCAAGTAAACACAAAATCACAACAATGCTGCATTGCATAACAACAGTATATTGTACAAGTTCACATTAGAAAGATACAAAACTTAATGCACCATATATTCCAATAGAACATGGAAAATGTTAGGGTGAGGAAAACAAATGCATTTCGACAGATAAAACAAAATTTGTTAGTTGGAGAAACAATCTCAAAGCCAAGTGGTTGGTCTAGTTGGGGGACTAATAAAGTTAAGACAGACGAACTACCGCCTTCAACAGCACAGAAAACAGAACAGGTAGCTCAGTCAAAAACTTCCCTTAACTACGGCTCCTCAAATAGTGATCCTCTTCTTAAAGAATTTCAATCTCCATCAGGAAAGACGAAAGAGTCGCCTTTCAATTTCTGGAAGTCCAGTCAAAATGATGACTGTGGTAAGGAATGGGGGGTTGACAAAAAACTAAACTTGGGGGCTGGACAAACATTACCGAAAAACAAGTGGTTGGTCCAGTTGGGGGACTAATAAAGTTCAGACAGACGAACTACCGCCTTCAACAACACAGAAAACAGAACAGATAGCTCAGTCAAAAGCTTCCCTTAACTGGGGCTCCTCAAATAGTGACCTCTACGTAAAGAATTTCAATCTCCATCAGGAAAGAAGAAAGAGTCACCTTCCAATTCCTGGAAGTCCAGTGAAAATGATGACTCTAGTAAGGAATGGGGGGGTTGACAGAAAACTAAACTTGGGGGCTGGACAAACAAGCTCAAAGCCAAGTGGTTGGTCCAGTTAGGGGACTACTAAAGTTCATACAAACGAACTACCGCCTTCAACAACACAGAAAACAGAACAGGTAGCTCAGTCAAAAGCTTCCATTAACTGGGGCTCCTCAAATAGTGACCTCTACGTAAAGAATTTCAATCTCCATCAGGAAAGAAGAAAGAGTCACCTTCCAATTCTTGGAAGTCCAGTCAAAATGATGACTCTAGTAAGGAATGGGGGGGTTGACAGAAAACTAAACTTGGGGTTGACCTGAAGTTTATGAAATCACTACATTTATAAGTACACAAATCCATTCATTGAAGCATTTGTAGAATTACTTGAACTATTCAAAAACAATTGAAATATCTCCCTTCATTGATAAGTCGTGGATAAGCATTACAAATCCATTACAACATAAATGGTTTGGTCATTCATCCAAACAATTTCATTCATTATCATCATCATCTAACATCTCAATATCAGATTCATACATAACATCCATGCTCCAGGCGAAGTACTGGTGTGCATCATCCATTAACCCATCTTCGGCACGCTCATTTGCGGTCTTCATTAGTGAGGACCTTTGCAAACGTTGGGTCATGCGATTAACTTCGTCGCGGATATGATGCAATGCCCTTTGCAACAACTGTGGAGTGTCAGTTGGCATACGCATGGCTAACCGGCGAGGAAATTTAATATTAACTTCACGACATAACTCAACGAGAACGTTTGCTCGAGTTATGCGAAATTCCCACTCAGCTCTCATGGTATTGACGGTGGCACGTGAGTAACGCAAATTTAGATTAAGTGGGTATTGAAATTCATCTCCATCTGAAACCCAATAGCGACCCATTGCTGAATACAGATCAACCACCGTATATCTCATGATGATATCGCTCGAAATAGCTGTAAAACTTTTGTTGTGGTATGATGCGATATTTATACCATATATACACATAGTAGCTGTATGTATGAAATTATTGTAAACAACTATGCATCAGAGTTGTCACGTCAACATTTATGACCTAAACAACTATGCATCAACTTGATAGGAGTTGTCACTTCGACTTTTATTTACTACTCAGTGCATATCTGAAGGTTTTAAGCAAAGTTTAAATCCGCTTGGAAATTTAATTTAATTTTTCCGCTTACAAATATAATTCAATTTATTTTGCCTTGGCAACATATTTAATTTTATTTTTTACCTTACATATTTCATTTAATTTAATTGGAGAAATTTGACCAATTTAATTTGAAGTTAATTATGTGTTGATTTAAGTCGGTGTTGTTCTTGTTTGTAACACTTTCAAGTTCTGTTCATCAAAAAACCCATTCATTCTAACTCTACTACAAATTAATCTTCAATACATTCTAACTGTATAATATTTCATCTTCAACGTTTATGAATCTATTTGGGGGTGCATAGGGTGGCTTTTGAAACACAAAGGGTCTAATTGTTTTGTTATTTTGTTCTGACACCCCCTCAAATTTTTTATGAATTGCATAATTCACATGGGCACAGTAGGTGTGGTACGATAATAAATTGTAGCTCGGCATAGTGATACGTCCAACATTTCTCAGTGATACTCTCCAGTGACTTGAACAGATGTAATAATTTGGATGCTTTGTTTTTTCCTCGGCTGCTTTGTGAATTTGTGCAGCGATGCAGTGATGCGTATGACTTTGTTCAGTGATGCAGTGATGCATGTCACTTTATGCAGTGATGCAGTAATGCATGTGACTTTCTGACTTTGCCATGCATGTGACTTTTTTCCTCACATTACGTGATGCATGTGACTTTGTGCAGCACAACGTACATGCTTTGTTTTTTCCTCACATTTCAGAATTCATGTAAGTCACATTAATACGACCACATGGCAATAGTGTTGATAAACAATTATGTGATGGACTGAAGGCAGTGAAGTGTAATTTACCGAATATAAAAAGAATCAGAAAATACTACTCAGTACACAAAGTCACGGGTACTTAGGAGTGCATGAAATGAATAACATAAAATAATATCACGGGTATCACTTCTTCCATAGTGCCCCATCATGCATTATCATCACTAGATCATCTCTAGTTAACCCCCACTATGATGTCTATAAATAGCGATACCCCCAGTATGATGTTTGTTCAAGTCATAACAATAGTAATATATCTACAATTACTATTATTATTTGTTGGTTTATTTTATAAACAATGTCTTCAAGAGGTGCAGGAAGTTCACGCCGGCAAAGAAATCTGAAAGTGTAGTTGTTACCTCCATTTACTTATGACTACAAGAGCGAAAAGTACTCGAGTCCGAAGGATTATTATGCTGGTATCCGAGCAGAATGGGCGTTCAGGGTAACGGAGCAAAAAGGATTGTTTAATGATCTACGTAACTTTGGGGCACTGGTACCTCATCGTCGTTCATTGACCATGGCTAGACGAAATGTGAGTGACTATGAAAAAGCAGTTAGCAGAATTAAGAAGAAGAACAACAGAATGTTGATGTGGAGATGTCGACATTTCATGCTTCAGCTGGCCACCGAAATGGCAGAAGCAAGCAACAGAGATTTGACAGTTATTGAGCGAAATAATATCTTAAACAATGAAAAATATCTCTCTGACTACTACATGTTAGATGAGGAATGAGAAATGAAACACCTTTATCTTTCATATATGTTTGTATGTTGTGTCGTATCTTCGTTACTGGAGTGCAAGACAATGTTGTTGTTCATCTAACGTACGGATGTATTTCAGATTTATACCAGTTCTAATGACGCTGATTTTATATTTTTCTTACGTTTCTTACATTTTTTACAAGTCTAGTTTCTTACATTTCTAGTACCTGTCTTTTTCCCAAAAATGTAAAAAACTAGACTTGTAACCAGTTCTAATGACGCTGATTTTATATTTTTTGGATTTATACCGAAAGAGAACAACACTTCCAAAATTACTGTGTAACACCAGTTTCCTGGACAGATTTGAATGCACCAGTTTTCTGGACAGATTTGAATGCACCATGATATTCACAAACATTGGTGGCCAAGTACTCCTACCTAACCCACGTTTCACTCACAAGATCCACCATTATTTTAAAGTTCATTTCAAAAGTTGAGATTGTAAATGTTTCCCAAAATATTACAAATTGAATATTCAAAAGTTGATTTTAAAATAATTCCAAATGACAACAAAAATTCAAATAGTCATACTTTTCAATGAAATACAAATAGTTGGTCGTAACAACGAATGATGCATAGCTAAGTAAAACACAACATTGCCTACATAAGCTTCCTTTTTTATTACAGTGACAACTCATCTCTTATTGATATATGTGGGATTCTCATTTCAGAAACTCACATGGCAACAGTGAATTCACTGATTTACCTTACAGTGAGCATGCCCTTATTTTGTCCGTATATGCAGATGGATTGTCAAGTCATGTGACTTGGTGGACAGGCTTTGGTTTTCTCGATTTTTTGCTCGATTTTTTATTACAGTGACAACTCATCTCTTATTGATATATGTGGGATTCTCATTTCAGAAAGTCACATGGCAAAAGTGAATTCACTAATTTACCTTACAGTGAGCATGCCCTTATTTTGTTCGTATATGCAAATGGATTGTCAAGTCATGTGACTTGGTGCACAGGCTTTGGTTTTCTCATTTTTTTGCTCGATTTTTTAATTACAGTGACAACTCATCTCTTATTGATATATGTGGGATTCTCAATTCAGAAAGTCACATGGCAACAGTGAATTCACTAATTTACCTTACAATGAGCATGCCCTTATTTTCTCCGTATATGCAGATAGATTGTCAAGTCATGTGACTTGGTGCACAGGCTTTGGTTTTCTCGTTTTTTTGCTCGATTTTTTTATTACAGTGACAACTCATCTCTTATTAATATATGTGGGATTCTCATTTCAGAAAGTCACATGGCAACAGTGAATTCACTAATTTACCTTACAGTAAGCATGCCCTTATTTTGTTCGTATATGCAGATGGATTGTCAAGTCGTGTGACTTGGTGGACAGGCTTTGGTTTTCTCAATTTTTTGCTCGATTTTTTTATTACAGTGACAACTTATCTCTTATTGATATATGTGGGATTCTCATTTCAAAAAGTCACATGGCAACAGTGAATTCACTAATTTACCTTACAGTGAGCATGTCCTTATTTTGTCCGTATATGCAGATGGATTGTCACAGGCTTTGGTTTTCTCAATTTTTTGCTCGATTTTTTTATTACAGTGACAACTCATCTCGTATTGATATATGTGGGATTCTCAATTCAGAAAGTCACATGGCAACAGTGAATTCACTGATTTACCTTACAGTGAGCATGCCCTTATTTTGTCCGTATATGCAGATGGATTGTCAAGTCATGTGACTTGGTGCACAGGCTTTGGTTTTCTCAATTTTTTGCTCGATTTTTTTATTACAGTGACAACTCATCTCTTATTGATATATGTGGGATTCTCAATTCAGAAAGTCACATGGCAACAGTGAATTCATTGATTTACCTTACAGTGAGCATGCCCTTATTTTGTCCGTATATGCAGATGGATTGTCAAGTCATGTGACTTGGTGCACAGGCTTTGGTTTTCTCGTTTTTTTGCTCGATTTTTTTATTACAGTGACAACTCATCTCTTATTGATACATGTGGGATTCTCAATTCAGAAAGTCACATGGTAACAATGAATTCACTGATTTACCTTACAGTGAGCATGCCCTTATTTTGTTCGTATATGCAGATGGATTGTCAAGTCATGTGACTTGGTGCACAGGCTTTGGTTTTCTCATTTTTTTGCTCGATTTTTTAATTACAGTGACAACTCATCTCTTATTGATATATGTGGGATTCTCAATTCAGAAAGTCACATGGCAACAGTGAATTCACTAATTTACCTTACAATGAGCATGCCCTTATTTTGTCCGTATATGCAGATGGATTGTCAAGTCATGTGACTTGGTGCACAGGCTTTGGTTTTCTCGTTTTTTTGCTCGATTTTTTTATTACAGTGACAACTCATCTCTTATTGATATATGTGGGATTCTCATTTCAGAAAGTCACATGGCAACAGTGAATTCACTAATTTACCTTACAGTAAGCATGCCCTTATTTTGTCCGTATATGCAGATGGATTGTCAAGTCGTGTGACTTGGTGGACAGGCTTTGGTTTTCTCAATTTTTTGCTCGATTTTTTTATTACAGTGACAACTTATCTCTTATTGATATATGTGGGATTCTCATTTCAAAAAGTCACATGGCAACAGTGAATTCACTAATTTACCTTACAGTGAGCATGCCCTTATTTTGTCCGTATATGCAGATAGATTGTCAAGTCATGTGACTTGGTGCATAGGCTTTGGTTTTCTCAATTTTTTGCTCGATTTTTTTATTACAGTGACAACTCATCTCGTATTGATATATGTGGGATTCTCAATTCAGAAAGTCACATGGCAACAGTGAATTCACTGATTTACCTTATAGTGAGCATGCCCTTATTTTGTCCGTATATGCAGATGGATTGTCAAGTCATGTGACTTGGTGCACAGGCTTTGGTTTTCTCAATTTTTTGCTCGATTTTTTTATTACAGTGACAACTCATCTCTTATTGATATATGTGGGATTCTCAATTCAGAAAGTCACATGGCAACAGTGAATTCATTGATTTACCTTACAGTGAGCATGCCCTTATTTTGTCCGTATATGCAGATGGATTGTCAAGTCATGTGACTTGGTGCACAGGCTTTGGTTTTCTCAATTTTTTGCTCGATTTTTTTATTACAGTGATAACTCATCTCTTATTGATACATGTGGGATTCTCAATTCAGAAAGTCACATGGCAACAATGAATTCACTGATTTACCTTACAGTGAGCATGCCCTTATTTTGTTCGTATATGCAGATGGATTGTCAAGTCATGTGACTTGGTGCACAGGCTTTGGTTTTCTCAATTTTTTGCTCGATTTTTTTATTACAGTGACAACTCATCTCTTATTGATATATGTGGGATTCTCAATTCAGATAGTCACATGGCAACAGTGAATTCACTGATTTACCTTACAGTGAGCATGCCCTTATTTTGTTCGTATATGCAGATGGATTGTCAAGTCATGTGACTTGGTGCACAGGCTTTGGTTTTCTCAATTTTTTGCTCGATTTTTTTATTACAGTGACAACTCATCTCTTATTGATATATGTGGGATTCTCAATTCAGAAAGTCACATGGCAACCGTGAATTCATTGATTGACCTTACAGTGAGCATGCCCTTACTTTGTCGGTATATGCAGATGGATTGTCAAGTCACGTGACTTGGTACATAGTATTTTCTTTACTCTGTTTTTTCATTCTAGTGACAACTCATACCTTGTTCGTATATGTGGGATTGTCATGCAGAGGCATCTTTTTAAAGCTGTTCATAACCAACTATATAAACGACTAAAGGTGAAGACACAACCTTACAACTCATTTCGCCCTACGAAATTATCATTCATTTTTTTTTTTTAAATTAGCATGGCTACATGGTTCATGGGAGGGAGTGGGAATCGCAGAGGTGGTAGGAACTTGCAAAGGGGTGACAGTTCACGACGAGGGGGGGAAGGGGAAGTGGCGATGCTGAAGATGAAACACCATTTACTTTGTTAGATGCCTCTTGTGCTTATCATGATAGGTTTGGGAAGCGACATTTTGTCATGCCCAAGTACTATTGAGATCTATGTGGTTTGGTGGAGGATCCATCAGATAATCAAACAGGATATGGTTTAGCAAACGCTAGACTTCTGAAGTGGCCCGCACTATTTATAGAGCGAGTGTAAATGGAAAGATTATGTCGGGAAAATCGACTGAAGGTGCCAAAAGCACGTTCTGTTGAGATCCAAAAGGAAGATCCTGATAATGTTGATTGACTATGTGAAAGACTACAACGTGAGATTTCTCAAATGCGCCGTAGGTTAGCCCGCGATATGCAGCTACACATAGTTAAGAAGGATGCCCAGAAGAACAGAACAGAACCAAATGTTGCGGCTATCAAGGGTATCATGGAGGATCCTGAACTTGTCTCTGACGCTGAGCTTTCGGATTATTCAGACTCTGAGCCACCTGCCGATTTAAGCGCGAATTAGGTGTTAATGTCTACACTTCGGCAATATAACAACTTGCATTAATATGTAATGTCTGTGTGTAGACTAAGTGTTTCCGTAATGAGTTTGTCAGATTGTCTGCCTAATATTTGTCTGTCTAACTGTTATGTTTATGTATTGTGTGTTCAGTTCAGGGTGTCTAGGATGTATGTATTGTGTGTTCAGTTCATAGTGTCCAGAATGTATTTTTGTGGGAGACTTATGTCTGTACTACCTATGTAACTAAAAACTGTTACATTTGCAACTTCAGTTATGTTGTTTTCATGCCTGTATGAGTATTTAGTAAATTAGTGACTTCTTATATTATGTATTAAGTTTTATTACAAAAATGTTGACAAAATTTATTTTAGGAGAAATACGCATTCTCTTAACTTGTTCATCTGCTCAATCGTGAGAACCCAATAATGTAACCATTATTCATTGAATATAACAAATAACGTTCTCATTCTTACAAAAAACTACACTACCAATAGCGCTTTCTTAATTTTAAAAAAAAAATTATGTTAAAAGCGTGGTTTGCAACCACGCTTTCTTAATTAAAAGCGTGATTTCTAATAGCGCTTTCAATGTTCATCAAATTTTCGGCCCCAAACAGTGAAAGCGTGTTTTGTAATAGCGCTTTAGCCTAGTTCGGGAATTCCGTCTAAACTACGCCTAGTTTGGGAATTAAGATGATAAATTGGCTTAATATGGGAAAAGCCCCGAAATATAGTGCACATTAAAAAAATAAATAAATATTTAAAACATAAAATATTTATTCCCACTCTAGGGTGGGTTTTGTAAACACTTTGAAATTTTGGAAATTTTTGAAAAGTGATTTTGGAATTTTTTTTTTCAAAAAATTTGAACTACAAAAAATTTCTCAAAAATTTATATCTTGAGATACAAACCAAACAAGCCCTAGGTTTCAGTTTTCTGAATTAAGTTTTTTGAAAACTGAGTTTTTTGTTTTTAGTGAATATTTTTAAAATTTTAATCATTTTTTTTTTACTTTTTTAGATGCATTTTACTTAGATGTGTTTAAAAAGTAAAATATTTGTAAAAAAATATTTTCAAAAATTAATAAATACACAAAAATATGAAAAATGTAATGAATTTTCGTTTTTTTTTGTTTTGTTTGTATTTTTGGTATTTAGTGTATTTATGCTAGGTATGTTTAAAAACTTAAAATATTAAAAATTCAACAAAAACAAAAAAATACGAAAAATAAGAAAATAGAATTTTCTAAAAAATGTTTTAGAAAACTCAAAGCAAGCATTACGTTTTAATTTTTATTTTTATTTTTATTTGTGCTGTAATTTTCTAAAGAAACCCATCTTTGAATGCATTGAAATTGCTGATCTCTTACTCATCTTTTGATTCCCAAGTCCAACCTTCCCACATGAGAAAAAATAATTAAAAAAAAAAATTTCTAAAACCATTTTTTATTAAAAATATTTGTGGTCAAAAAATATTTATGTTGAAAATATAAATTAAAAAAATTAATGTAAAAACGACTTTTCTAAAACCGCTTTTTATTAAAAATATTTTTGGTAAAAATATTTACGTTGAAAATATAAATTAAAAAAATTAAAAATTAATGTAAAACAGGTTTTACCAAAATCGTTTTCTAAAACGACTTTTCTAACACCGTTTTTTATTAAAAATATTTTTGGTCAAAAAATATTTAAGTTGAAAATATAAATTAAAAAATATTAAAAATATTAAAAATTAATGTAAAACCGGTTTTACCAAAACCGTTTTCTAAAACGACTTTTCTAACACCGTTTTTTATTAAAAATATTTTTTGTCAAAAAATATTTATGTTGAAAATATAAATTAAAAAAAATTAAAAATTAATGTAAAACTGATTTTACCAAAACCGTTTTTAATTAATTTAGAATTAATTAAAAACTTAATTAAAACCGACTTTTCTAAAGCCGTTTTTTATATTCAAATTTTATTATTATTTTAATCACAAAACACGGCTTTTCAAAAGTCATTTTTTAAAAAACGACATTTCTAAAACCGTTTTATCCTATTATGTGAATAAAGATAAAAACACACCTAAAGTGGGACTAAAATTTTGAAAATGGTATAGTGAGGGAAATCAGCCATTTCCGCCTCCCCCCTCTCCCCCCTTCTCTTTCAGTTTTCGCTGCGCCCAAGGTAGGGTTTCAGATTAAGAACTGGCTCACCAAGTTGGCTCCTCTGTTCCATGACCAACTTCACCACCACCACAGATTCTCTCTCTATTCGATCTCTTTCTCCCTCTCCTCTCCCCCTCTCCCCCATTCTCTCTCAGTGTTCGCTGCTCGCAAGATAGGGTTCCGATTGAGAACTGGGTCACCGAGTTGGCTCCTCTGTTCCACGACCAACTTCACCACCACCACAAATTCTTTCTCTGTTCGACGCCGTCGTCTTCTCTTTCTCTCTCTGCTTCAAACCCTCTCCGGTACCTCTCTCAGTGAGCCAATTGTTGTTTGTCTATAATGGTTTAGATTAATGTTTTTGTTTATCATCATCAAAGCATCATCTGAACCTCCATTGAAAACAGTAGGTGATGCTTTGGTTCAGATAATTTTCTTTTGGGCATCGCAATTTCTCCCTCCCTCTCTCTCTCTCTCTCTCTCTCTCTCTCTCTCTCTCTCTCTCTCTTTGCTGTGTCTGTTCTTTGTGGTTGTATCTGTTCTTTGTGGTTGGTACTTCAATTCATTGTGTATATACATATTTTTGGTTGTGTTATTATATATATAAGTTTGTATGCTTGTGGTTTGATTTGAAAATGGGTATGTCTTGGTACATTGGTTCTGCTCTTATCTGTTCTCAGTTGTGCTACATCAAATCTAAGGCGGCAATTGAATATGGGTATACTCTTAATAAGGATTGCAGATGCTCTAAGACATACCCATTTTCAAATTTGATCAAAAAATGGCTGAATACAGATCAAACCATTTCATCAAATCTAAATCAAATCAAGGGATTTGTAAAAAAATTTCACCAAATATTCAGCAGTCATATTTTAATGAAATTTCAAAAAGAGTAATTATTGGATATGCGTTTTTTTCATTAAAAATGGTTAAAACAGATCTTTAGGATAGGTTTGGATTTTTTTAGAAAGATTTGATGAAATAAAAGAGAGTAAGGTTTGAGTGTTCCATATTAGATCAAGCGTTTAACCAAAATTTCTCTAAAATTTGATGAAAAAAAGAGACTAGGGTTGGAGATGCTCTTAGTATAGTGATCCTGCTCTTATTTGTATCTCAGTTAACCAAAATTTCTCTAAAATTTGATGAAAAAAAGAGACTAGGGTTGGAGATGCTCTTAGTATAGTGATCCTGCTCTTATTTGTATCTCAGTTATGTTGCATCAAATCTAGGCAGCAATTGCATATGGGTTTGCTCTCATTCATCAATTCATTGTGTGTATGTATACATATTTCTGGCTATGTTCTCCTGCTCTTATTTGTATCTCAGTCATGTTGCATCAAATCTAGGCAGCAATTGCATATAGGTTTGCTCTCATTCATCAATTCATTGTGTATGTATACATATTTCTGGCTATGTTATATACATAAGTATGTGGATTTAGTGCATGCATGTGGTTTGTATAATTTGACATTGGGTATGTCTTTAGTACATTGATTCTACATTATTTGTATCTCAGTTATGCTTCATTTTAATTTAATAACTAATCTATATGAGTTGTAGAATTTGAATGGATGTGCTATACTCATTGATGACTTACTGAGAGAGTTCATGAAAAGGCAAAGAATCAAACATTAGTTAAGAATTGGAGGCAAGTAATCTTAGTGACACTTTTTTTTCTTTTTCTTTTTCCTTTTTTAAATGTTGTGACTGAGGAGGATGAACTAGACACTTCCTACTATTTTTGGTCTCAAACGTACTGACTCAACACACACACAGAGTTAATGAAATGTTTGATTCTTTAATGAGAAATGGGTGTTAATTTTTGATTTATAAAATGGGTTTTTCTATATTATGAGTTTTTCTATTGTTTGCTAAATACTCATAAATATATACGGATCTATAAATACTTCTAAGTTTGCTAAATACGCTTTAAATACTGATATGGATTTTCCTATATTTATTGGGCTTTTTGTGTTTTTCTATTTTTTTGACCCTTTATTTGGGAGTGGTGATTGGTAAGTTGTGATAAAAATATATATATATATATATAGTTTCAGCATTGCATATTATTTTTTTAAGACCCTGTAAACAATTGCCCCCCTTATTGTATGCTGTTGATTTGTTGTTTTATCCATTGAATTTTATTATATCAGTTTAGTCTTATAGTTTATTTAATTTCAATCTAAATTTTATTGGTTGTTGCCCATGAGCTAACCAAATAGATCCAAAGGGGCTGGTTTGCTATTTTGCTTATGGTCATGTATTGCTTAACAAATATTCAAAATTTATTTTAAGGTTGGAAGCAAAATGAATCTAAATGGGTGTAGGTGAAGATTGAAGAAGGTAATGGAGGGTTACATACACAAAACGGATGTGACCAAACTGATATAATAAATGGCTTTGGGTTTTTGGACAAAATAAGTGGGGTTTTTTTAAGTTGTATTGATTTGTAAATGATGGGGGAATTAAGTTGGTTAGAGTTTGTTGTTGAATTACCCAGCGAAGAGTTTGCATTTAAATTTTATTTTTTTAAATTCTTTCTTAAGAACACTTCTTTCCTAAATTTTTCTTCTAACCTTATGTGATCAATTAAAGGAAGTTCCAAAAAGAAAGAGTTGAAAAAAATAAAATCCAAAGAAAAGATTGATTATTTTTGTAAATTAATGTTTTTATCAGTCATTAATTTATATATGTGTTGACAATGTATTGTGTTTGTTCGTAGTGTTTCCATTGGGTAACCAATTATTATTTTGCAACAACGTTTGTGTTTAGTTTGAATTGGGGTCTATAAAAAAACCTTTCATTAGTGTGACAATGCATGTGTTTGTTTTGAATTGGGTAGTTTCTTTTAATTAGGATATTGGCTTTATATATATTATATATATATATATTTTATAGGTGGATGAAGACTAGAAGCGAATGGTAATATTGACTCCTTTTTTTAAGCTTAAGTTTTTCTTATCTCTCTAATGATTTTGTATTTATTGTTGTGTAAACTAAACGTGTACTTCTTTGATTGATGAGTGTTGAAAGAGGGGCAATCTCGAGTGAGCAACAATCTTGAGGGCATAATTTACACTATTTTTGGTTTCATCATTGACAAACTTTGAAAATGATTGACGTTGTATAAAGTTAAAGATTATTTTGAGGTAGATTGATGTTGTGTAAACTTATATAGATTTGGTTTGGTTTGGTTTGAGAGGTAGACATTTGGAGGTGTTTGTTATTTAGATTTTGATCAAGAATACTATTTTCATATTGGCATGGTGTGCTCCAAAGGGAGAACACCATTTTTTTGTTCCGCTTTTTTTGAAGTTGTGTCTATAATAAAGGAGATTTCCTTGCTCAAATGTATGTTATCTATTCATTTTTTGTATGTCATGGGAAAACAAAATTTTAGGTATACTTGATTCTCAGTTTTCCTAGCTTAAGAGAGAATGATAAATGAAAATTATTCAAACAAAACATTATTTACACCGTGCCTTTAGGCACGGGCATACACTAGTATATGTATAATTCGGGTTTGGGTTGCTCAGATTGTTTGACGTCTTTGTCAAAGCCTGTCCAAATTTAATTTAGGTTTCTGAATTTTTGCCCAAACCTGTACCAATTTTAAGATAATTTGTTCAAATCTTAAAAAAATTCAGACTAGATTCGGGTTGTTCAGATTGAGTCCGCTCAAGTTGCACTAGACAATCCTTGTTCAGAGCTCATCCGACCCGAACCTAATCAGATGGACCCCCGACCCATGTTCCTTTCTCTCGCCCGTTTGCCAAGTATCGAATTGAACTGTTTCTGAGAACTTCTCTCACCTTCTAGACAAATACACAAAGAGAGAGAGAGAGAGAGTCATAAACCCTAGTTTCACCTCCGAACTCACCTCTGTGTATTCAACAATGGAGATGAACAAAGACTCAATAGTGGATGTGAGATCAATGGTCGAAGCTATATCTTCAGATGACAATGACGCTCCTCTTTACCAGGTCGAAAGCCTTTGTATGCGTTGCCACCAAAACGTATCTTCTCTCTCTCTCTCTCTCTCTATATATATATATATATATGCTGATTATGTAATTTTGTAGAACTGGTTTCTAAAACTATTGTGAATATGACGATGCCAAAAGATTGTTTTTTTTTGTTCTTCATAATCTTCTAAATTTCACTGTAGGGATGGATTAGATAATCAAAATAGTATTTTTCACATATTTTGATTATGGGATAACCAAGCTCCTCAAAATTGTTTCTTTTTTTTTTTTTTTTGGTTTTATGTTTAATTTTTGGGAAATACTAAACACTTGTTTTGTTTTCGTTTTTGTGTTTAGGAAACAAAATTGGGTTGCTTTCAGGATTTAATTCATAAAAATATAAAACAAAAAAAACGAAATGCAACAACCAAACAGAAGAAAAGAGAAGGAAAAAGTGGCAAAATATTATCTTTTAATGCTCTATTTGTTTGAATGGAAAATATTTTCCAAAAAATGTTAGAAAACAAAAACGAGAAAGTATTTTCCATGGTGAACAAAAAAAGAAGCCATTTGGGCAGTAAATATTTTTCACAAATGTTTTTCAAACTACTACCAATATGTTATCACACTACCACCATCACCGTTGCCATCACTGCTGCTGCCACCTCACCACTACACCGCCACCACCACCAAACATGGAAAAATGTTTTTTCCAGAAAACATTTTATGGAAAAAGTTTTTTTAGAAAATGTTTTCTGTTAATAATGTTTTTCGCCCAACGGAGCGGAAGTTTCATTCACTTTTCCTTTTCTTTTTTTGCTTTTGCTCCATAAACCCCTCCTTCAAAGCCAATATCAAAACACAATAACTGGGGTTTGTCAGCCTTTTCTGAATTTTTGCTTTTCGGTTACCTGGTTTCATCAAAAGCTTTTCATTAATTCATATCGGCAAATGTAATATTTATTATTGAGCTGAGATGCTTCCAAAAAAAAATATAGCAGTTACATGCATTGACTTTCATCTAGTAATCATGGGATATCAATCGTGAATTTTTGAACGTTGTCTAATGTGGTGGTGTTAACAGGGCACAACGAGGTTTTTATTAACTTTGATTCCGCACTTCAAAAAGGTATGCTTTTGCCATCTTTGGGGAATATTGTCTACTTGAAAGGTTTAAGTTAACATGAATGTTATTGTTGTTACTTTTACTAGGCTATTGCTTTTCTTAGTTTTATATTATTTAGAAAGTTCCATTATGTTATGAAGGGTTAAGCTTTGACAATCTACCCTAGAAAAATGGGTTGAATCTCTCTCTCTCTCTCTCTCTCTCTCTCTCTCTCTCGTGTACATGCTTGCTTGATGTTGCCCTGCCTGCTTCATTTTCTTGTCTTGAGCTTATGGACAATCATGTGAAGGTTTCTTTCTATAGTAAAATTCTTTCTACTTGCAGATCTTGTTGTCAGCCTTTGAGTGTCCACATTGTGGTGAGAGGTAGTTATTTTACGCCCTTTACAATTATGAGAATCTTTATCATATTTAGGTCAATTTGTCTTTTCTAACAGGTCCTTATGTTATCTGTCTGGTCTATCTGTAGGAACAATGAAGTGCAGTTTGCTGGTGAGCTCCAGCCCCGAGGGTGTCATTATCAATTGAACTTTCCACCAGGTGATCAAAAGGTTGTCTCCTGTGGAATGAACTTTTATAAAACGAAGCACTTTTAAGTTATATAATTTTGCATTTATCAAACTATGCTGTTGTTTTTTAATGAAAAGATGCTCATTAAGCTAAACTAAGTTGTCGGTCAAAATATAATAAAATATTTGTTTGTAATGAAATTTAATTTTGTTAAGCCCCTGTTGTGATGTGCCTCTTTGCGGATTTCTTACTTGTGAAAAAGAAGAAAATTGGAACTATTTATATTGTCTATTTGAGCTTTGAACTTAATTCCAGACCACTTTCCTAATAGTTGAAGACTGTATATTGGCTAATTTTTACTCCTACTTGAGAACTTATGATAGTAGTTTCTTGTGTATTTGAAATCATTTGCAAGTTCTACTAGTTGTTAGATAATTTAAAGAAAGATACAATCACTTTTTAAGATGTTTTGTCTACCCTTATGGCACAGTGACTTCTCTGAATTTATGCTTTTCAGCTACCTGGTTTCATCCAAAGCTGAGTAAAAATGTGGTTGTAAATATGTTCATACGAACTGCACTCGTCATTTTAGCCGTCCTCTCCCACATTTGAGTTTGTAATTTTCATTTGTTATGTGTTCCTCACTGATGCAACAATGATTTCTCCTACTTATCTTTAGTTTGGGGTTACTCTCAGTCTCAGGGGGTTTCTTTCTAGCTGGTTTGTAATTTTAAATTTTCTAACACCATGCACGCCTTTGTGAGGTTTTAGATGTAGCTAGTACATCTGCTCTCAAGCTCTTCCTTCTCTTCTTGTTGTCATCGTTATCATTGTTGTTCTTGGTATATACATACAAACTTTTGCGCTACAAAATTGTTTCTCTATTTTCAAGCAAAATGTAAGTCGCACTGCTCTTACTTGCAAATGATACACATACATACTTTTGCTAATGGCTTAACTGTTTTCCAAAGTTTTTAGGAAAGTAAAATTTTTAAAGTGTTATACTAATGGAGTTATTCTATGCAGATGCTCAATCGGCAAGTAGTGAAATCTGACACGGCCACTATTAAGGTATATTTTGGGTTCCACTTTTAACTTGACTTTCGTCAACTATACAATTTTCTTATTCTATTGGCATTATTTTAGTAAAATTATATTGAGTAAACTAGACTTGGCAGTCTGCTGGTTTGAATGTTCAAATAATGACTGGATTGTTTACATATGTCTATGATGGCTGTTCTACATACATACATATATTTTTATTGGGTGGGACTCTTGTTTCCTTTGATTTCCCTAGATTTCTCCCCCAACCCATTTAGTTTATTGTAAACAAAGTATATTAGTTTTCCTTCTAATCATTGGCCCTGTTTGGTAGAGCTTATTTCCAGCTTATTTCAGCTTTTAGCTTAATTTAAGCTATTTTGATGTGTTTGGTTCAGCTTAACAATATAACTTATAACTTTTTGTAAGTCAAAAATCAACTTATTCTTTGAGTGGGGGAGGAGAAGCTTAATTTATAAGTCAAAAATCAGCTTATGTTCACAGTTATAAGCTATAAATAATCACTTTCCCACAGCTCTACCAAACGGGGCCATTGTATCTACTAGTTTCGTCTCTTTATAAAAGGATGCTTTCTGATCATTGGCAGCCCCCTTCTAATAATAACAAAATTACACTTCTAGTGTTACGAATCTTACATGTATTATTGGTGTTGTACTTATTTGTCAATTATGATTGATGACTATTGATCTGTGTGACCTCCCAGTATGCATTGTTTATCATTAACATCTTTGAATTGTTATCATGATCTAAGAGATTTGCATTTTTCTATCATTGGTTTTTACAGATTCCTGAACTGGATTTTGAGATTCCTCCAAAGGCTCAGCGTGGATCTCTGTCAACGGTATCTCCTTTTATAACCTACTCCTAATTTCATATTATCTTATGTACTTATGATGCTTAACTTGTCCTTTTGTTTATGTATTACCTTTTGCCAAGATGTTTACACATTATGTGAGCAATTTGACTGGTTGCCACTGGCAATTGGTACTTTCTTCCCATACACGTGCAACTTTTTATGATCTTATTTTTGTCATATATAGATTTTGCAATGGTAGTTACACCAGAGTGTTAAAAAAGGTATTGTATCAAGTGGGACTTTTTTCTGTATTTTTTTTTTCTTCAAATTATTACATTTTTCGTGATAAGAAATGCATTGGTGATATCTCCCGTTGATGGATTTTTCCTTTTCTTTGGTTTTGTTTGGGTGCATCACATGTAGAAGCCACTTGGAGAGTAGGAATTAATATCATCCCAACCCATCCCATCATTTGGATAATAACTTCGATAAATAGTTCTGCTGTGTGTAACATGCTATCATGATTATATTTCTCTGCTCTTTGTCTTACCTTGGCCATTAACTCTTCGTTCCCATATGTCTATTCGTATAACTGATGTCCAGTCATGTTAAACTAGTAATATTTTGTTAAGTCAGAATTCTAAAGTGAGTAGTGCTGAGGAGTCGCTCAATTTATAAGTTAAAAGTTCAGTATATTCTCCAAGATTGCTGGTGCATTGTGCATGAATTTTGAATAAAACCCCCTTTTTTTCTTCTTTTCATGCAGTTTTGAGTCAACATGTTTGATCTTGTGTTATTCTTTTCCACATAATCTGTGTTATTTATTTGGATACTTATCATTGTACACTAGTAACCCCATCCATGCTGTCTGTTTTCCAGGTGGAAGGGATATTGTTACGAGCTGCAGATGAAATAGAGGCTCTTCAAGAAGAAAGAAAGGTACATGTTAATTTGAACTCACTAGCCATTTTTCTTCATCTTCCTCCTCCTCCTTCTTAGGTTCCCTTACAACCTATCTTCTGCTTTTCAGAAAGTGGATCCCCAATCTGCTGAAGCAATTGACTGGTTCTTGCCAAAATTGAGGGCTTGTGCAAAAGGCAAGTCATCCTTTACAATCATTCTTGATGATCCTGCTAGCAACAGTTTCATTGAGAACCCGTAAGTGCCTGCCCACACCCATTAACATTTAAATCTATAAAATGACATAATACATTACATAAGTGTCTGCTTTAGGTCTGATCATAGTAAAAATATAATGGTATTTGAACTGTAGAGAGGATGTCCTCCAAACCCCCTGCTAAGACTTGCGAGGACCCTCCAATATTACAAGAAATCTGCTTTTGAAGCTGAAATTCTTGTGCAAATTTCTAGCACAAGAGAGTTTAATTAATTTGATCTTCATCGTGGTATTTCTGTTGTATGTGCTGTTTGTTGCAGCTTCAATGGGCTGCCTATGGTTATTGTCTATGTTACACGGACTCTTTAAAATAAATCAAATACCCGTGTCGGACACCCGACACTCAGATAGGAGTATGTGATATGTGTCAGCTACTTTTCAACAGACACTTCTTATATAATTGTATGTGACACTATTATTATATGTACATATTGTTGTATAGTTGTAATAAATGTCTTTTTGACACTGTAAGTTACATATAGCACCATTTTATCTCACATACTTGATTAAAAATATAAAATATGACATTTGTTTTTGCCGAGTCCATGACCCTTAGATTTATGGTTTGAAAACTCTGACCTCTAGATACATACCCACATCTGACACCTCTATCCCGGTCCATGTAACATAGGTTATTTTTTTTAAATTTTTTTTTTTTTTTTTTTTTAAATTGTGAGATTTTGTGTGACTGTTGTTGTAACTTTTGCTAACAGCATAAGTGGTAAAAATAGCTTAATTAAGCTGGAAAAAGTTGATTATCCTTTGGCTTAGGGAGGGGTGCTTTTAGATTCTGCTTATAGATTATTAGCTTATAATAAGCTATAACAAACAGGCCCATAGTTAGTTCTTCTCTCTGTGTTTCTCCCTTTTATTAATGGGGGGCCTTTAAATAAGTATATTAACAAATGATTTCTTGTGTACCTCACTTTAAATGCTTTCTTGCTTTCTTTCTCTTCCTGTCTCTCTTTTTTTTTTTTTTTGGGTAATCTGAAGGGCATCCACTGATCCCTGATAGGTTTGCTCCATCTCCGGATCCTTCATCGACAATTAAGTTCTATGAATGAACTCCTAAGCAACAAGCATCACTGGGGTACGTTGTCGACCCATCACTTGGGGGAGAACATTGTGATGAAGCGTTATCAAAGGAACTAAATAGCACTGGTGATCAAACTAGAAGAGAACCACATGGATTAATTGGAGCTGCAGCTGGTCAACGGGCTATTGCTCAGGGTAATAGTGCAGAATTTGCTGAATCTTTGTTTCGGTACTCTGCACCAGAAGAGGTACAAATATCCCGTCTTTTGTGGTGCAAATGTAGAACGTAAATTTGTTGCAAAATGAGCATGGATAATTCGCTAGTCTATTTTCTTGAATTTCACATCTGTTTCTTTTATGAAATGGGAAGCTGCAATTCAATTATTTATTTATTTCTTCTTGCTGGATAGGTGATGACCTTCCCATCAACATGTGGAACTTGTGCAGCCAAGTGTGAGACTCGAATGTTTGTCACCAGTATCCTTCTTATCTCTTTTGTCATTGAGATGTGACATGGCACTAGTGGTTCTATTTTTATACTACTTGCCATATACAAATAATATGGAATACATTTAGTGTCTGAAAGGATTGTGGAGAACGATATTTGAGGAATCTAAGATTGTTTCTACTACAATGAGTTTTGTGGTTGGAAATGAAAACTATTTTTCCCTCAGATCATTTTACCGATAAATATGCACGGGCTTTGTTAAGCTTAACAATTTAACAGATATTCCATACTTCCGAGAAGTGATCGTCATGGCATCCTCTTGTGATGCTTGTGGGTACCGCAATTCTGAGGTTTGTACATACGTATATATTTTCTTTACTATTCTCATTTTTAATATCCTGATGATGTGTATGCTTTCCCTTTGCAGTTGAAGCCTGGTGGCCGTATTCCTGAAAAAGGAAAGAAAATTACAGTTCTTGTGAAGAACATTAATGATCTAAGCCGTGATGTGATAAAGGTATGCCATCGTCACTCATATTTTTTGTGCAAATGAACATTTTGAATATGCCTTCATGAAAACTGACAACAGCTAACTAAGGATGTTTGAATCTAATTAATGCTGAAGAAAAAAAACACAAGGGGTTCCCTAAACTTACGCTTGCTTATAGGCTTCAAATGTGCTCACTAACAATCATTTGATATATCTCAGTCAGATACTGCTAGTGTAGAAGTTCCAGAGCTTGACTTGGTGCTGACAAGTGGAACATTGGGTGGAGTTGTGACTACTGTTGAAGGTTTGATCACTAAAATTAGTGAAAGTGAGTACCTTTTCCATCCTTTGGTTTTCATTTTCATGCTGCAATTTCTATCCTTAAGCTGAAGATTTTCTTGGCGGTTTTTCATCTATTTATTTTCTAATTATAGGACAGGAATGTATATGTTTCCAAATATTGATGGTTTTTGCATTCTCATTTTTAAAGATGGTATAGATTGACCAACTTTCACATGTTAGTAGTTGTTTGACTTGTAGGGATTTGGATTCCTAAATTTATGTCTTTGTGCAGTTCTCTCTCTCTCTCTCTCTCTGATTAAGATACTACAGTTTGCATTGGGAGCTAGTGGATGTTATCAATATATAACTGATGTTAATGTTATAAATATGGAGATGGACATCTTCACATTATTTGTCTGTGATTTTAATTTTGATTTCTTTTGCTTTGTAGTTAGTCATCCTATCAATTTTTATTTTATTGTCTATTTTTCCTCCTTTTTTGGTTATATGCACCAACATTTACACATCTCTTGCGAAATTGAATTATATATTATATGATTAATGGTGCAGATCTTGAGAGAGTACATGGATTTACTTTTGGGGACAGTCTTGATGATAGTAAGAAAAGCAAGTGGCTAGACTTCAGAGCAAGGCTTAACAAGGTAGTGAACTCTCAAATATGATGTTTTCAATTTTTTGCGAACTAAATAGCCATCATGATCCCAAAAAAGGAGTGGAGAATAAATGACAAAGGAAAGCTACCATCTGTCATATGCCTGTAGCATTTCCTGAACCTTAAATTTTGTTCCTTCAATTATCAGATCAGTTCCGCAAATCCTTTACTATGGCATTTCTCAAACCCTTGTCTACCCAAAAGAGATTATTGTAGTTGGTGTAGAAAATGATATTGTTTCTCAATTCAGAATTGCAAAAAACACGCACACACAAGATACATAGATATTGCTTAGTGTAGACAATTTTCAAGTGACTCATTTATTGTCAGTTCATTTTTTCTCAATGTTGAAGACTGCACATGAAATGCATGTCCATGTTGACTCTCTCTTACCATTTGAATGTGTCCAACGGATAGTGAAATGGACTGCTGTACATTCCCATTTATTTAGCGTCTTCTCCACCTGGGCATTAAATGTATGTTATTGGTGATTTGTCTGACTGTTTAAATTATCTGTGAGCATTCAACTGTCTGACTGTTACTGTACAGTTTCTGAGTGTGGAAGATCCGTGGACATTGATCATTGATGATGCCCTGGCTAATTCTTTTGTCGCACCGGCAACTGACGATGTTAAAGATGACCATCAGTTATCATGTAAGTCCTCCACACATCTCTATGGCTGGTGTTCTGGTGCAATCTTATTTATATGAGACAACTGTTGGAAGCTTTTTATGGGTTGTAGCCTTGTATGTCCCTTCTGTGGATGAAACTGTCAATACAAAAAAGTCGAACTCTTCTCTCTACTTTTTTGCACGTCTTTTTGTAAAAAGTCAAAAAATACTAAAAAAAATCAATTCTTAAAACAACCCTGAGTCAACGGCCAAGTTGAAAATCCTCATAACCATGTTTTGGAGAATGGCCAGGGTTTTAATTTTTTTGGTTTTTTTTTTCTTTTTCTTCAAATAATATCTTTCTTCGAGAACATGTATAGAGCTGTGGTTTATCTGATGTGGTCTTCATATTAGGCAGACAAGCCCTAGAACTTGGACTTGGATGGACCTTATTTTGTGCATATTGTACAATGCTGTTTTCAGTGCAGTTTTAACCACTGGTTCAATGGTTAAAACTCCGCCTATTAAACTTGAGGTGTTACTGGTTTGAGCTTTAGGCCATCTCCAACGGTGTATCAAATTGTGCATCAGATTTGAAATTTGATGAAAAAGTCACTTTTTCTCCCTCCAATGGTTTCACCAAACTGATATCAAATTGAGAATTAAGCAAAAATTTCACTAAATTGAGAATGCGCTGGGTCTTTCACCAAAACACTATTCATTACCGTTGTATTTTCACTACTGGATGACCCACCGGATGACCAATTTTGCGTAAAATTTTTTACAGATTTTACACTGGGAGGTCGACTTCGGGGTCGACCCCCTAGATGACCCTCAAGCTTGAAAATTCAATTACAGAATTGTACAGATTTTGCTCTTTCCGGTCGACTGGCCGGTCGTCCCCCCGGACGTCCGGTACGTTTTGATGAAAGCTACAGTACACCGTTGGAGTGATTGATGCCAGATTGAGCCAAATGCCTTTTTTTTACTCAAATTTGGTGAAAATTTTGTTCAACCGTTGGAGATGCTCTTAGGGCAGCCACTTTGTACAAATCATGTCAAAAGTTAAGTCTATACCCAATCTACCTCTTCCAGACCCCAATGGGTACCAACCCATGCCTACTCTTTTTTCTCTATTTTTACTGTGTTTGCAAAGGATTTTTCTCTTCACAACTATTTATGGCACTTAATTCTACTTTGCTAGCATTTTTTTTCTTTTTAGTGTTGTTGTTGTATGATGTCATATTGACAATGTGCAGTCGAGGAATATGAGAGGTCGTGGGAGCAGAATGAGGAGTTGGGTCTGAATGATATTGACACCTCTTCAGCTGGCGCTGCATACAAGTCGACTGATGCTACACGAAAGGAGGGAACAACTGTATGAAATTTTCTTGCTGTTTCCATGTTTTCCAATACAAGTGAAAGCACATGCGCCTAGTCCTCATTATCTATCATTTTCAAGTTGTACGAGTTTCCTATTTTCAAGTTGAAACAGTTTTGTTTTGTATTTGTTTTTTGTGTTTTTAAAGGAATCAAGTTGTAAAAACACGTGGGACGATCCCTCATGGTAGTTTGTATCTTGTTAGATAATTGATGTTACTTTATGAGAGCAGTCTATAGTTTCTGTTTGGCTTCACCCCTCATTCCCAATTTTTATCACTGAGTTTATCTGCATGTTTGAATGTGGCATTAGGTTGCTAGCAGAAAATGAAGTGAAAGAAAAGAAATAAAAGGGAAATTATATTTTACACCAAAAAAACAGTAAGGGAAATTATATTTTATTGTAAGCATTTGATTAGCATCAAAATTTTGCAAGAAAGAAATCATGAGTAACCCTTTGGACAAATTTAAAAAAAAAATTTTGAGGGGATTATATTTTGGAAGAAATTAGAAAAAAGAAAAAAAAAAAAAAACCTAATTATCATGTTAGTGTGAGTTGCATAGCAAAATTAACTTTATTGTAATTTCTTCCACATTAATGCTAAACAAAAGTTGCATTTGTTTTTCCCTTTTCCCTCACTTTTCACCATTTTCATCTTAGTAGTTTCTTAGTTGTGTTTTAGTGGGAATGGCTCAAGGATTGGGAAATATTTTTGATTCTATGTATGAATGTCTTTACCCTTCTCAACTAAGGTTTATACACCCCAAAATGTTCGAACATAGAGAGAGAGAGAGAGAGAGAGAGAGAGAGAGAGAGAGAAAGAGAGAGAGAGAGAGAGGTTTGAAACCAAGGAATTAGTTTTTTAGGGTCTTCATCAACAAAGATCAACTTTCTCAACAAAATAAATAAATAAATAAACAAAGATCAGAGAGAGAGAGAGAGAAGTTTGAAACCAAGGAATCAGTTTCATAAACAAAGACAAAAGCAAGTGTACCCTTTCCATGCATTAACACTAGAACATTCATAACAACCAAAATCACAAGGCCCTAAAATCAATAATGCCAAATGCTTCTAGCACTAAAAAAGTACAAAGTATTTCCAACTCCGAGCACAGAAACAGGGGAACAAAGGGGGAGGCGGGGGAGAAACGAAAAACAAGAATGAACATGAACAGTACCCTCCAGTTTTCAGGTCCCACTACAATTAGAGCTACAACAAATCGGTTTTTTCACCTTCCAGTAGCAGCTCTTGCACTCATAGATGTATGGTAATTGGAGCTTCTCTGTTTCCTATAAGAAGAATAAACATCATCATATTGACTCGCCTCATTTGGATTAGGGGCAGCGCCTAGTCCCAACCATCCCGAGCTACTCGACCCAAGTTTCCTTTCTACACTTCCATCAGCATAAGTCCCTGTCTCCGAATCCACCTATAGATTTGGGGGTGGAGGAATGCAAGCTCCACCTTTGCGAACCGGCGAATCTCGTTCGTACTCGTCGTTGTCGTCATCTTTTGAATCAGACCCATTCATGGGTCCCTCAGAAGGGTTAACCTCTCCAATCTCTTTGAAAAACTTCAACACGCTATTAAGAATTTCAAGAAGGAGATACATTGGAAGGCGGGATTACAGTTGGGATATCGAGAGGGCTCATGGGAGAGTAAGGTACCCCACTGCCGATTTGCATCTTTCTGACCATTCCAGGAATAAGACCAGGTGGAAATAAAGGGTACGGGGGTAATTTTTCACCCGTGTTGCCGGTTGATGGTGGCAATAGATGGGGTGCAGTTTGTTGATTTGCGGGTATAAGAGAAGACTGTATGGGTATGGACCCGGTAAAAGGACCGGTAGGGACTGAATTGGGAAGAAAGGGCTGGGTTGCTAGGGATGATGGCATGGCTGGTATAGAAGGAACTAATTTATCAGGATAGTCTTTATCAGTCAATATTGGCACTGAACCTTGCTTATCAAGCTGCCACTGTAGGCATTATGATTTGTTGCCAGTTGTGGCAATCCTAAACACAAAGAAAAACAAGTTCAACATATATAAATTCAAAAATTCAAACAGAAAACACGAGTATATGCATACTAAGGACAAAAAAGCCACAGTAAAGATCATACTTTTCTTCAAACTTGCAATTTTCCAAGCGAGCTGAGGATCAGCATGAGAGAGAGAGAGAGAGAGAGAGAACCTGCAGTTGAGAGATCAGTTGAAGCAGCAGATAATTCCTTTGGAAAGAAATTCGTTGGTGGTCCACCAATCATCTCATTCTCAAGCGCATGAATAGTGACATGATCATAGACTTCCTTGGAAGCCCAGAACTGTAAGATTTTCTGTAATCGTGATTGATTTTCCTCCTTGTTTTGAGGGTTGTGGTAAATCCTGGCAAGCATGGAACCTAAAACAGGCTTAAATGCAAGCGCCTCGTTATCAAGCTCATGAGGGTTGATCCTACGCTGCAAGCTGCATATTTCAAGAATGACCCAAAGAAAAACATATGTAGCATCAATGCACACATTGATAGCAAAAAGATTAAACAATTAAGAAGCATTCAAGAAAGAAATAATTTCCTGGGTTCGCATCACAATAGCTCGATTTTAATTCCCCTTACTATATCATCAAAATCGAAGAACATTGCTATCTTGCTAAAATATAATTACCAGGATAGATCAATACCACATATTCATTAAAACACCAATGTAATATCATTGTATCCAGTTGAAATTTCTATCTGGGAGGAAAATCAAATTTTATTATTATTTTTTATATGACAAATTTGGAAGGACACATAGGCCCTGTTTGGTAGAGCTGTGGGAAAGTGCTTATAGCTTATGCCTAAACAACTTATAGCTTATGCCTAAACAGCTTATAGCTTATAACTATGAATATAAGCTGATTTCTGACTTATAAATTAAGCATCTCCTGCCCCACTCAAAGAATAAGCTGATTTCTGACTTCCAAAAAGCTATAAACTATAAGCTATAAGCTAAACCAAACACATCAAAATAGCTTAAATTAAGCTGAAAGCTGAAATAAGCAGCTTTTAAGCTGCACCAAACAGGCACATAATAATGTACTCGAGTAGCCAGTGGACACCACGAGATATGAAGCAGTGGAAGCATTTAAGAGGCAGAAAATATCAGTGAATTAGAATCCTGCAATAGATGTAATAAAGAAGAAGAAAATAAAGCAATAGGTATTCACACACAGAAAAGCAGCCAAAATCATATTCATATCAACAGCACTCAAATTTATGTTGAACTAAGATTTGGCATAGCACTGGAAGTGTACCTGTCAAATAGAATGTCATTGGCAAGGTAAATTATATGCAATTGTCTCTCAGAATCATCCACACCAAACACCCTGTCCCTAAGTGCCTCGGCCAGAGCTGGTGCAAATGGAGACCTCTGCATAAACCAAATCTTGGCACCTTTGATTGACTCTTTGGTTCCACTGAGATTGTTCAGCACATTGTTCATCTCCATCGCAACATCTGAAGGCAGAGGTCCAGAGAGACCTTTGAATGACCTGGAAGAGTGATCATAATCTGGTCGTCCATGACCAACAAAAGGCTGAGAATGTTGATGGTGCTGTTGTTGCTCATAAAACGGTGGTGTAAAAGGAGGTTGGTGCATTTGAGGACCACCCAATGGAGGAGCATTTAACGATGACTGGTTCATCATAGGATTTGGAGGATGCATCATAGGCATAGAAGAGGATGGGAAAGGTGGGTTGAAGGGGCCACCCGGGCCATGTGTAGATAACCAAAGCTTGTACCGGTAGTAATTATGGCCCTCACCACCAAATAGAAAGCTATAATCAGGATTGTCTTGCTGTTTTTCACGAATCATGGCTTCAAATTCAGGGCCATTTTTGGCAGCGTACTCAACAAGTTTATCGATTCGCTTTTAGAGTTCAAGATCAGATGGCGGAGCTGCAGGGTGTGGTAGAGAATCATATGGACCAATGAAAGGTGAAGGAACAAGATGAGGGGGCATATGTGGAGGAAATACAGGTGGAGGCTGTTGTTGCTGCTGAAGATGAAGAAGGTGAGGATGTGGTGGAGGATGAGGATGCAGTTAATGTGGTGAGGAAAAGGATACTGTTGGAGAGAGGGATGTGGTGGAAGAAAAGAAGGACCGTGTACTGATGGAGGGAACTGTTGATGAAAACCAAATTGTTGCTGCTGTTGAATACTAGTTGTTTGCTGCGGCTGCTGAACAAATGCCATAGCTGCGGCATAATCATGAGCTTGTCGATCCATATTACAGATTTAGGGAAACCTTTGAAACACCTAATCCAATAAATAAAGCAAAATATGAAGAAGTCCCTCTACTACAATAGCAGAACAGATATCGGAATAAAATGCATTTAAATATGAGTATCCAATATGTCGTTCAGCAGTATATGATTAATGAAACTGTCAGATTTTATGCAGTGTTTGGTTCACTATAATGAACGTTGGAATGGAATGATTATTCTGTCAAAACACCCATTACCCATTCCCATGTTTGGTACGGTAAAAAGTAAAAACATATATTCCAAATAGAATCACCAGAATGACCATTCCATTGGGAAGTCAAAGAACAACCATCCCATTCCTACCCAAAATCATTCCAACAAACCAAACACTCTCTTAAGTGTTAAAAGGCTCCTCTTTACAAAACCACCTTGCACTTGCTGAACAAAAAATCAACTTCACAAAGTTTTATTGAACGATTAACCTAGTTACCTAGGTTTCACTAAGGCCTTCTAGAAGAGTCAGGATTTCAGCTTTGACAGAACACTAATCCCTCCTGGTCATGAAAGGATAGTCATACATACCCTCTCAATCCCTTTTGAACAAATCGATTCCTAAATCAATAAATCACAAGGAAGCAATAATGGCTAATTCTTATACAAGGGAAGAAAAAAATTCTCAGAAACCCAAAATCGTTATATGAAATAAAAAAATTAAACTGATTTTCCTCATATTCTAAATCAGAAGCATAGAAAAATTGTGAATGTGAAACCCTATAACAAACAAAAAAACAACTAATTGTAGATGATCTGATAAAATATCAACAACCAAATTTGATTTAAATGGTTCCAAATACTAAAATCAGAACACATAGACAACAAACTATAATTCATATATAAAAATACTAGTTTTTTCAATTACATACAAGAAAATAATGAATGGGGAAAGTGGGTTACTCATATTCACAAATTATCCAGACAAAGCTCTCACCTTTTTCACCCAATAATGAAAATTTCTTCAGATTTTGGAAACAAAGACAAAGAACCCAGATTGAGGAGAAGGCAGAGGAGGAGAGGGGTGGTACCTGAAGAGTGGAGGACTGCTTCAATGGCTGTGGCGATGGGACTATGAGTTCTCTCTTTCAATATCTCTACGTAATCTGCCCTAAAATGGAGGTGGTGCATGGAAAACAAATATATATATATATATAACAAACAAACAAAATGCAAAATAATAAGTCAAATATCATATTTAAATTATAACCATTTTATTTTTTCTCTTATAAAATTTTTAAAAAATTATCAAATTAACCTTTTCCCAAATTAAAAAAGAAAAGTCAACTAAATTTTTATTTCCCAAACCGGACCTATGAATTTTTTTGAGAAATTGATTAAAAGTTAGTTTTTTGATTTTTTTTAATTTTTTTGTCTTTCTATGTATAAAAAATGTGAGACGTGATATGATTTAAAATAAAAAAAAATTATTTCTACACACTTAATTACCTCAGTGCACATCTTCTCTCAGTATATACACTTATTAATTTGATTATTAATTAACTTTCTCAATCTACACACTAAAAATTACAATTATACTATTCACTCATAATCATTGCACACATACTACTCAACCCTCCTTTCCACATTTTTTTTGTTTTTTGTTTTTTTGTTTTTTTATGTTTTTTAATTTAGAGATTTCGACACTGATTTTTTGAAATTACACATTTAATTCGAAACTTAACTTCTGAATAAAAGTGATTAGTTTGACAAATTTGTTCAAAAAAAAAAAACTTTCGGTGGTTGATGTCCGAATATAATTAAATAATTCGGCAATTAATGTCCAAATATAATAAAATAATTCGGTATTGTTTGTCTGACTGACAATCAGGAACTAGTGAATGTCCATTATGGTCATTTTAATTTAAGACATGATTGTTATTAAAATAATATTTCATTAAATATGTGTACTGAGATAATTAGGTATGTGGAAATAATATTTCCTCAAAATGAGTTAAAAGTTAAAAATTAGTTTTTTACTTAGCTTCCCAAATTGCCCCTATATTTGTTCCCATCCTGTTTTAATAATAAAAGAAAATTAGGAAATCATTGATAATGTACGATAATTTATAGAGTAAATTACCAATAAGTTTTAATAGTTAGATTTAATTCTCATCAAATCTTATTAAAAATAAGTTTTACTAAAATCGTCGCTAAAAAAATTTATTGTAACGCTTTTTATGTATGTAATTAAAAATTGACAATTAATGACTTTTTTTATTATGATTTTTATACATTGTCGCTAAAACTTATAATTACTGACATTTTTCTGTGACGAATTTTTTAAACTTTGGCTTTTTGGCTTTCGAAGGTTATTATTGTAATTGTGAGCGTGCCAACAAGGATCAATCAGTCCTTACAGAATATTAATTGCTAACCAATTATCAGACGATTGTGTTTTAGTTCTTTCAGCTTCAATAAAGAGGACTTTTACTGGTGGCTTGATTTAGGAGAATTAAGTAAGCAACAATCAAATGAAGAACAATTGAAGCATTTCATTAAAATGAAAAACTTAAGCATCGTAGAAGTTTATAGCGACAAAACTACTTGAATCTACTCCTATGAACGAAATCCAGTGCAGAAATTCGAAGTACAGAAATGTAAAGAACAAGAAATGTAAGAACTGGAAAGAAAATAAAGTAAATAAAACTGGTTTTCTGGACTGAGTCTGGGGGGTTTTTCCGGGGCCTTCTCTGTTATTTATACTTCTCAAGGATAACCATCGAACTGCACTTCTAATTATTGAACTGCTCCTCCATGATCGCTGATCATGTTGCCTTATAGTTAGCTCCACTATGCCAATACCTGCAGTTAGGCTTCCCTCTTGAGTTTGAATTCAAATGTGAGTAACCGTTGAAGCCACATCACTTTGTATCTCTTTGTTGATCTAGTACTACGCAGATCTTTATGAAAACCAATACTAACTGCCACGTGTACGATCACGATCGAAGGTTTGAATTGTCTTCCCGTATTACCCTCAACTTGCCACGCGTCGAACTGTGATTGGCCTGTACAAAATATATAGCCAACATTACCCCCTGCACTAATATAACCAATACTTGGTGATATTAGTGGATCAAGGCATTTTATCACGTCTTAAAACATGCATGGGTTTTTGCATTTTTCTCAGAAATGCAACTGTCATTCATCATTTGCATTAAATTCTCTTCTAACCCTTAAACACTCCCACTATCTCAATATTCGAAAAGACTGATACATCTTTTATGACTAAGCCAATATTTTCTTACGTTGATCAAGCATACGAAGAGTTTTTTGATGATACTGTTCGTCCTCAAAAGAACCTTCATGCATTGATTAGCCACCTTTATCCACTTCCATTTATATAAGTTATGGAAACTTTCGCAAGTCATCGTCCTTCGAACCAAGAACCTACTACTTACGATTCTCTAGAACACAAATTTGCAATCATGGATGTCGGAAGCTCTTCTTCTGGAACGAAACTATCCGCGTGGGACGAAGCTGTTGCTGCTTCTTCTTCTTCTACGGCTTCTGGCTGGGGAACTTGGTCCACTACTGCTCAACCTCAGACAAGGGAACGCATTCATCATCGTTTCCCTAAATTCGATGACTCCCTTGACATTCCTCTTTCCAAACGCAGTTCAATAGTATATCCATATGTTTCTATTAATCGTAGCCGCAGTCTTGAAGACAATCTGCTTACATCATGGTACATTTCTACCTTGCCATCTCGGGTGGTTCGAAGTGTCTCGCATCCTGTTGAAACTTTAGGGATCAGCCCTGCGCTTTTAGTCAAAAAGGCAAAACTTTACCCTTCTGATTGGCTAGAATGTGTGACCAGGCCTGAATTTCTGGACTTATCCAGGGAACCTCCGACTGCTCCTCATTTCCCTTCTAACCCAGATTGGATTAATGAGTTGAAGCTCACTCTCTTTGAGGGCCAATCCTTTACCCCTTACAGGGCCCCAGTACCTCCAACTCCCTATCAGCAATTCAGGGCTTAGATATTGCTTGCTGCATTCTCTCATTTACCCTTCGAGGTCCTTCGAAATGATATTCCCTACCAAAACTTTCTATAGGCTTGTGACATTATGTCTCGATGCCATCTCCTTAACCTTGTGGCCCAAATGGAGCTCTGTACATTTTTAGACCAACTTCTTCTTCTGCTCAACTGGCACTTCCATGCTTCTATTGCCAGTGAAGTTCTGGATGAAGCCATTTCTGCTCGAACCCAGGTTCAGTATGAGGCAGAAAGCCTCCTTGATAACTATGAGGCCTTCAAGAACCCGGATTCCTAGTATGGGGAGGATGTTGCGATGAGCGAAGTGCGAAGTGCATGGAGAGGAAGAAATGGACGCCATAGACAAAGGCCTCAAACAGACAGAATTTGAAGTGAAAGCCCAACAACTCACTTCTCAATTAAGGGCTTACCAATTAGATAAGCCAAACCTAGACAAAATAGAGGATAAAATAGGAAAAGAGTTTTCTTTTATTGAATTTTGCTGGACTAAATTTCATGACCTTATAACTCTGTCTATTCCGTATTTCTACGAAATCGAGAATGTAATCAAATGAACTTTAGTATCAGCAACATTTATCAATAAAACTGAGCTTTCCGAATTTCATTTTTAGCACTCAAATTATGAACTACGTGGTTGATATGCTTTAACTCCACTTTGACTCAAACTCTTCTAAAGTGTGAAGTTTTTTCTTTTGAAAAAGTAATTTTTGCCTTTTGTACCGACCATAGGGCTGACATAATTCTTCACCCAACGGCTTCGAATTAACCAACCTTACCCTTCGAAACTTTATTCGATCACATTCAACTTCCCAACATATGATTAATACAATCAAATGATTTCGAATCAATTAATTTTCTTTCGAACAAACAGTCTATATTTTCCAAAATATGGAAACCTCTGCTAAGTACTGCACTGTTTTATTTGGAAAGAGTAATTTCTTCTGTGTACTATCAAACCAGCTATTGGTTTCAAAACTTGGAACAAACAATTTCCAGCTATTAGGGTATTTCAAACTTTTGCTTCGAAGGATACTACTCTCATTAAGAAACCTAAAACAGGTCTTTAATCCCTTTGAAGTAAACAAATATTTGAGCATTCTTACATCCTCAGGTGTGGAATGTGCTTCGAAGCCGGCTTCCCAGTTTCGAAGCCGTTGTTATTTGACTTTGGCGCCAAAATCTGGTTTCGAAGCCAAATTTTTTTATTTCAAAGCTGACATCAGCATCCGAGATGTGTTTCCCTCCAAAAGTATCAATATTGAAGGAAACTCTTCGTATCTGTACTTTTAGTACTTCTTTACGAATTACACAATATATTTTCCAGACACAAAGGTTTTAGAACCCTTTTTATTTCGTGCTTTGAATTCACTCGTTTGCTCAACACACAAACCCTTCCCCTCTATTAACCCTCTTTTCCTTACTGCTTGCCACCAATGGATTCTTCTTCTCTGAAAGTACCAACTGGCGATCGTATAAGCCCAACAATGGCTTTGAAGAGATGTATTGAGGAAGAGATCGCCAAATTTACAATTGATGGGTCAAGTGTCATAGACAGACGCCTTTTTGTTCCTCGTCATAGCGATAAACAAGAATATGTCCTAGGTCTCATCTTTCGAGAAGCTCCCGTTCAACTTCCAGCTTTATACCCTCACTTAGAGGACCACTTTCTTCTCTATGAAGGGGGGCTCGACTGGGGAAATTGGAGAATAAACCGACCTCACCGTTGCTGGCCGACATTGAGGGCTGAGTGGGAGGACCTGCAAGAGAATGTGACCTGCAAGAGCTCTGTATTCTTGACGCCCTTCGTCTTTCCAGGTTTATCATTCCTGAAGACCCTTTTTTTATTCTTGTTGCTCTTTGCTTTTGGAACATGACTTTTAATTTTTTTCAGTTTCGGTGTGGCATGATGGCCCCCACCATTCTTGATATCTGCCATCTCTTAGGGCTTTCACCACTTGGTACTCCTTTTACACCCAGTTACCCAGACCTTTCTGTTAAGGTTTCCCTTCCACTCTTAAATTCCTCCTTCAGTGATTTTGTAAAGGCTGAAAATAAAAGGGAAGGCCCCGTGAGAGATCGAGAAACTCTTTTCCTTTATTTTATACTGGTTGTGTAAATTTCTCTTCTGTACATCATCTCAGCGTATCATTCCTGAATTCGCCCCACTTGCGAAAGCCGTTGTTTTGAATAAACGAATAGCCTTAGCCCCTTACCTTTTAGGCCATGTTTATAGAGCCTGCTTCCAATTTTGTGAAAGACCTCTCGATATCAATCAGGGAGGCCCTCTCTGGGTGCTTCAACTCTGACTCTTTGCATACTTTACTGACCTGCATCCTAAGTGCTTGAAGTTTTTAGTTCAAGACCCTAGTACTTACAGAGAAAAGTATGCTAGAGTTGCTCTTTATCTTGCTTCCTTTGCTTACTACCTCACATTTTTTCATCAACTTCCTATTTCCCCAACTGCCACCTTCTTTTGCCCCTTTGATGCCAACAAAGGACTAACTTGGCTGCAAACATTCTTGGCTGATAAATAGTGTTCCATCCCATTACACAAAGATATGTGGGCTTTCATTTTGTTGCCGAGGGAACTGTTCATTGGTACTTTAAACCCTCGAGCCTACAAGTGCATATCTGAGGTATATTGCCATTCTCAGTTTGCCAGACAATTTGGGCTTACTCAAGGAATTTTCATTCCACTCTGCAGTCTCTCGAATGTCCATCTCACAGCCAGAGATCTAAGAGTACCCAAATCCAAACTAGAAGAGGCAACATTTAAGCTGTTGAAAGACTTGAGTGAGCTCAAATTTATACCCTTCATCCCTTCTTGTCGGTAAAAATTAATAATTAGTGATTTTTTTAATAATATTTGATAAAAACGCATTAATTATTATAGAATTTATTGAACAATAAATTTACTTATTAAGACTTATATGTAAGTCTTCCAAACAAAAACATATGTAAAATAAAATAAAATATAAATATATTTTATTTACATTTATAATTTTGTCAACCAACCGCTTCTAATAAACTGCTCCCGTTCAAATGGTTTAACTGCAGGTCAAAAGTAAAAACATGAATCTAAAATGTAAAATAAATAAATAAAATATTTAATATTTTTATTAAAAATAAAAATGTATGAATTAAAAAATTAAAAAATTATTTTTAAAAATTTTAAACTAAAATGATTTTTTTTTTTTTTTTGACATTTTTGTGCAAATTTATTAGTGCTAAGCACTTTATAGATAAAAGAGTACAAAATATATTGGAATATGTAAATACATATAAAAATATTTTGAAATAGGTAAAATTTGTATTGGAATTTTAATATTTTTTGTATTTTATAAATTTGTGAATTTTTTTTACAACAGTTTGTGATTAATATGACCCTAAATATAAATAGGTAAGTTCGGCAGTAGGTTATTTTAATAAATAAATAAATAAATTACTACTAAAAATTCAATTATTCTCTATATTTTTTTAAATACCTTTTTCGTAAAAAATAAAAAATAAAAAAACTAAAATAGCTAGTTTCAAAACAATCATTTGCTATTGCAATTTAATTGAGTGAATTGGTCGGCCAATCAATTAGTTGAATCAAACCTATTTCATTCGGTTTTTTTTTTTTTTTTTTTTTTTTTTTTTTTTTTTTTGACAAAAAAAAAATTGGTTCTATGTGATAATCATATTTTACTTAATTTATTACATTTATCTTAAAAAAATAAACCTCAAGTGTATTAATTTTTTTGTGATAAATGTAATAAATTAAACAAATTACAATTATTAGATCAATTCTATAGACCCGAACAATACACTCTTGTCTAGCTATTGGAAGTAATCGAGACCCTTGGGCCTTGCTTGAAAATAATGGCCGTATTTGGTTCAATTCTGGAATCATGATTCCACCTTCATATTCCAACCTTCGGTTTGATTATAGTTTTCAAAATATAATTCCAAATCATATTTCGGAACATATTTGAAAATATGTTTGGTAACCAGAGAGTTTTTAAATTTTTTGGTATATCCAGTCGTCTGCTTGGATATCCTTCCAGACAGTTTTTGAATTTTTGGGTCTACCTGGTTGTCTGCCTGGACATCCTCTCGGATGTTCGTCCGGTTGACCGAAACAGTGCTCTTTTTTTCTTTTTTTTTTTGGCAATTTCCAGTTGTCATTTGAAATATATATATATATATATAGTATTTTTGATATTTTTTAAATATATAAATTATTATTTTTAGACCAAAATGACAAATTATTTGGCCATTTATTTAAAATTAACAAAAAAAAAAAAAATTGTCACAGTAATTTTAAAAATAAAAAAAAAAATTTAAACAAAACAATTTTAAAAAAAATCAAATATACAATCAAAAGTAATTTTAAAGTACTAGTTGAATTTTTTTTAACAAAAAATAATATATATTTTTTAGGGGATTTTTTTAAGGTCTCTGGAATTCAAATTTTATAACATAAAGGACATATAATATTTTCGTAATATTTAAGGTCCCTCAGTATCGATCCAGGGGAATTCAGATAAATTCTTTGGATTCTAGTTTAGAGATTTTCTCTGAATTTCCAAAGAATTTCTCTAATTTTCGCAAGAATTTATCTGGATTCAAACCAGAAAATTTCTCTAACTTCCCGATCACAATGTGCAATACACAAATCGATCACCCAAATAAGTAACAATAACAATCAATATACATATATCCAAAGAATTCTCTAGACTTCCCAGAGAATTTCTCTCCAAATAAATTCTGGAAAGACTAGAAAAATTCTTTAGATTCTAATCTAGAGATTTTTTTTGAATTTTCTCTGAATTTTCTTTAGATTTCAAGTGAACCATAAAAACATAAAGTTTGTTTGGCTGCCAAGAAAAATAGGCGAAAAATAACTTGTTAAATATAAAAACACATAAAAAACACAACATAAAACTTCAGAGAAATTTGTAATAATCATAATTTTTTATAGATTACAATAACAAACTTTGAATTTTCTCTGAACTCATATAAAAGACTAGAGAAATTTACTTTTAAGATTACAAAAACAAAAGCACATTTACATCAAAAGATAAAAATGTTCTTTCTCTTCACTTCACCAAGAAAAAAGAGAGAGAAAATCCATGGGCATAGAGTTCTGTGAATTTTGTGAGCCCATCATTTTTACTAATCACAATGTACATGAAGTGTCACGTGACGTAATCACTAAACCAACCAATAACTTCTCCAAATCATCTATACATATTTTTATTTTTCACATTTTTTATAAAAAATAAAAAATTTTAAATTTTAAATTGAAATTAAGGTGTAAATATTTATAAATAAAAAAAATCAAAATATGTAGATGAAGCAAGATGAAAGTGGGGTCAAATCAAATGTGAAAATGATGGGCTCTAAAAACCATGGCATGGGGGAGAAGTGATCACGATAGTCCGCCGAAACGCTACAACAACAACCCTTCTTCTTCTTCTTCTTCTTCTTCTTCTTGGACTCTGAGCTTTTGAGTTTTTGCTTGTAGTTTCAGAGAGAGAGAGAGAGAGAGAGGGAGGGAAAATTGGGTTAATCAAAACTAGGCTAAGAAATGGAGAGTAGCGAAGAAGACGATGACTTCCCATCAATCGAATCTGTAACTCCACAGTCTAAGATCGACACCATCTATCAGTCCAAGACCGAAAAGGTATACTAATGTTTCATTTTTCTTTTTCTTTTTTCCTTCCCATTTTGTTTGGTTGCTGAGAAAATGTACTAAGAAGAAAATAAATTTCAATGTGCCTAAAATCTATTCATCTGCTTAGCCTAATACTGTAATTCAACTATTCCCACAAAATTACGACTCCATCGGGGCCACATCCAGCCTTTACTCAAATTTCTACTCAAATCAAATCTAAAATTTGTGCAAAAGTTTTATCTGATATGAAGCAATTGAATGGAAGCAAAAATTTGAGTAAAAGCTTAAATAAAAGTGATAAATTTGAAAGCCAAAATAGCTTTGAAAAAATTTGAGTATCCCTCAATTTGAGTAAAAAAGCTCTTTTTGATTTGAGTTGGAGTAAAGTAAAGGGTTTTTGGGGGTTTTTTAACTCAAATTTAAATTTGATATGGGTAAAAGATAAGGCTTTTTTTTTTTTTTTTGATAACTAGGTAAAAGGTAAGGATTTTGTTTGAAATCATCTTTGTTAAACCTTGATCATTTATTAAGATAGTTTTTATTTTTGATCAACCCTTTGTTTTGATTTTTTTAATTTTTTTTTTCTTCTAAAGTTTGAATTTTACCTATTTGAAGTTTAATTCCGTGGAAGGGGCTGCATTTTACTTACCATCTCGGTTTGAAGTTAGTCCATGGTTGTGTTGTGCTTTGTTATTGGGGTCTGAAGTATTTTGTGTTCAATCTACGGGGAGTGTAGGCTTTTGTGGTTTTCATCTTAATTGGTTTCTGATAATGTGGGTTTTTTTTAGTTTTAGGTTAGTGTTGTGCAAAAAGTTTATATATGTCTTTTTAGTGCTTTGTTTGGTTATGAATTGTTGAGGGAAAATGGAAAGAAAATGCATGGGAATCATTATTCCTTGTTTGGTTGCCATGGAATTCAATTATAAAAAGAAAATAAGATGCGTATATGGTAAAGTTCTTGATTCTAGATACCATTTCATCTATTTTTCATTATTTTCATGTCGTTTCATATAAAATTTATAATATAATGATTTTTAACTGGGAAGGGAAGTCACGGAGTAAAATCGTTTTTGTTTTCACTTTCCTTTCCTTTCCTTTCCTTTTCCTTTTCCCTTAACAAATTCAAGTTCAAAACAAGCCTATGGCCTTTATTTATTGTAATTGGATTTACTCTTCCAATTAAATAGCAAGAAATGTTAGTCTTAGCGGGTAACACTGGAAGGATTGAACCTGATGTCAATTCAATACTATGGATTTGTCACAAGGAAAGTTTTACAGACATTAATATCGTAAACTATCCACAACAGAATGTGATAAAATCAATTTCATAGGAGGAACACAAATTTTAGATATTCAATTTATTCAATAATTATATTTTGAACATGCTTATTTGTGTAGGGAATTAGAAAGCTCTGTTTTGAGCTTTTGGATTTAAAGGATGCAGTGGAGAACTTCTGTGGCAATACACGCACAAAGTACTTGGCTTTCTTGAGGTAATACTATGTCTCTGTTTTTTGGTTGCTGTATGATCCCTCCCTTTGCGTTTATGCATCTATCTAAATCCATCCCTTTTAGTCCCATCCCTCTTTAAAGACTGGGATGTATTAATATGACAATAATGATAATTATCCCCTTTATTCCCATCCCTCTTTAAAGCCCCCCACTGTTTTGCTCCTCAACAAACTCCCTCGCATCCGGCGACGCACACGCCTGCTCAACACCACCCTTCTCCAAACCAACACCTCCCATCACCTGATCTAAGATACCATTCCCCAAAACCTTCTTTGCCCCAGACACCACTGACCGTAGCTCAGGACCATCCTGCCCCAAAGCATCATTCAGACATCTGAAAACCTGATCAACCGGAGGGTTCACCTGAGACCAAACACGAGGAGCTGTAGCTCAGAAAATTAACCTACACATAAAACCCTAAAAACAAGTATAACAATAAACATTTATTCCTCACAATATATATAAAGTCTCAAAATTTGATCCTTGCTAAAACTCATAAAAATATCAATAGCAATATAATGTGTGTTTGTATGTTTATCTAATTAATAAGACTGATGATTCAATGATCTAGACAGCAATAAAAAATATCAAGTTCTAATAGGTCCAACAACTATTATGGTACATCACTAATGATCCTATAAAATATCTCACTCAAACGTATACCTCTAAGTTGTTTTTTCCCAGAACCAAGTTCGCCTCATTCTATATGAGTGCGTTGAACAGCATTCTCTTTTGGTACTATTTTTAATGCAATTTTCCTTGTTAAAAGAGTGCACCCCTTTGTTTTGAAGATATTTACTTCATAAAAATCAGCTTGTGGTTAATTGCTTCCTAACTTACTTTAATTGCTTTTGTTTGGTACATTAGTGGTTGACTACATATGTAGAACGTTGATTATGATGATTGTTGTAGGTTATCTGAAGAAGTCGTGGAAGTGGAGCACGAGCTAAATGAGCTCCGTAAGCATATTTCAGCTCAAGGGATTCTAGTTCAGGATTTGATGAGTGGTGTATGCCGTGAATTGGATGAGTTTAACGGGTCTAGCGGTGACATACAGGAAGCTGAGCAAAATCTTGAAAATTGTGAACTCGAAGTTCCCTTGCTAAATGAAGCAGAGGGTCACGAGAGGATGTTTCTGGAGAATGTTGATGTTCTCTTGGCTGAGCATAAAGTGGAAGAAGCACTGGAGGTATTGGATACTGAAGAGAGAAGCCATCCCGAGCTGAAAGGCTCAGGAGATACTTCTTCTACTGAACCGTCCTCATACAAGTCCGCTTTCTTGAAAAGGAAGGAAATGCTTGAGGATCAGCTAGTTGAGATCACTGAACAACCCTCAGTTGGTATTCTTGAACTGAAGAAGGCTTTATCCGGATTGCTAAAGCTTGGAAAAGGTCCTTTGGCACATCAGCTACTGTTGAAATCATATGGGTCCCACCTCCAGAATAGCATCAAGGCTTTTCTTCCATTCTGCCATACTTACGCAGAAACATATTCAGCCACGTTGTCTAACCTTGTATTCTCTTCAATCTCATTGACAACAAAAGAATCTGGTTTGATATTTGGTGACAATCCTGCTTATACCAACAGAGTCATTCAATGGGCAGAATGTGAAATTGAATCTTTTGTACGGTTGGTTAAGGAGAATGCACCTCCTTCTGACACAATATTTGCTTTACATGCTGCTAGTATTTGTGTTCAGGCTAGTCTTAGCCACTGTTCTGCATTGGAATCACAAGGTTTAAAACTCTCAAAATTGCTTTTGGTACTTTTGCGGCCATACATAGAAGAAGTCTTGGAGTTGAATTTTAGGCGGGCTAGAAGAGTAGTCCTTGACATTGCTGGAACTGATGAGAGCTTGCAGTTGTCACCTCGTTTTGCATCGCCACTATCTATTTTTGCAACATCATGTGATAGTTTGCTCATTCATAGTGGAATGAGGTTCATTTTCGTTGCCAAAGTAAGTTTTTCTCATCTGTTTGGGGAATTATCTCTTATCCCAATAGTGAAACTTTCATTGTACATGGTTTGCACGTAAATAATTATAAAGCAATATATTTATTTGCTGTGACTTACATTGGAGATTTTGAAAGTACTTAGGATTTGAAATACTTTTTGGACCATGATATTTTGCGTAATTTGAGAATCTAGACAAACAAGTTTCCTATGAGAAGAAGTGACACAGAAAATCTTGCAATTATAAAATCATTCTCTCATCATATGCATTAGGGTTAACCATACCCCATGAAATGTAGGTCTTGCTCTGCCGTTCCCACGCAATGTCCCTAGGCATCAAGTAATGAAGCTTAGGGAGACCTGCTTCTGGTGTGTGGCTCAGATGCTAAAATATTTCTTAAATTAGTCAATCTAGTTACATGCATTATAGAAAACAAGGATATGCCTCCTAATAAGCCATGTCTGACATGTGTTGGACAATGACACTCATCGACATGTGCTGCCCATGTAGGACATCTGTCCAAATGTGTTTTATTTGTTTATGTTTCCTACACATGTTGGATGCATGTCTATGGCTTGTGTCTACAGACATGTATTCTTGTAGATTTGCTTAAGGATATCATTACATGCATGTGTGCATGCCCAAAGTTTTTATGTATTTTTAGCTATAATAATATTCTTGACACATGGCAAATGTCTTGTAAGTCAACTTCAAACCATGCGCATGGATGTGTTGTATGGTTTGGTTGCATGCTGACTTAAGAATGATTATCTTGGAGGCTTTTCCAGGAATCAAACAGCATAGTTAGAGCCAATAGAGAGATGGGTGATACATACTCAATTCAATTTTTTTTTTTTTGGGTACGTGGTTGGTGATGTCTCAATTATCAATTCATCTCGTAACCTTAATAGTGAAATATTCTTTACAGGATATAGTGGAGCAGTTAACCCCCCTGGTTATTTTGCACTTTGGAGGAAACGTATTGACTAGAATTTCACAGCTTTTTGATAAGTACGTGGATGCTTTGATTAGAGCGTTACCTGGCCCATCTGAAGATGACAATCTTACAGAGTTGAAAGAAGCTGTACCTTTTAGAGTCGAAACAGATTCTGAACAGCTTGCTCTATTGGGAACTGCATTTACTGTTGCGGATGAACTATTGCCAATGCTTGTGTCTAGAATTTGGAGCGCATTGAATGAAAGCAAGGAAGCAGCGAACGGAGTTGTTGAAAACATCCTGCCTATGGCAAACAATGCTATAGAACTCAAGGATTGGAGGCGCCATCTTCAGCATTCATTGGACAAGCTCAGAGATCACTTCTGTCGACACTATGTTTTAAATTTTATTTATTCAAGAGATGGAGAAGCACGTTTAGATGCACAGATTTATTTACATGGTAAAGGTGATGATCTGATTTGGGATTCTAACCTGCCTTCACTACCCTTCCAGGTTATCTTTTTCTCCTCAAATTGCTGAAATTATCATTGCCCTCAGATGTTATACACTATTCTTCGATGCATGGTATAATTTAATATGCTCTCTCTGTTATCCAGATTTCCATGTTTAAATGGGAAGCCAATTCATTTTTTCATTTGTTTTAAGTGTCAATGAAATAAGTAGACACATGTAAGTTTTGGTAATATAAAAATTATGTAAACTTTAATCACTTCGTGTAATCTTGTGAGCTTTTAATACTTCTACTTCCATCTAATACTTTTTTATTTGATAATACTTCCCGTCCACATTGTGGTGTTGTTTGTATTTTTTGACTTGTTTAATTGTTTTGAGCTACTGTATCTGATGGTTTTATGTTGGATAACATACTAAAATGTTTGTGTGAGTTTATGTGCTTCTTGCATGTGTGGGCATGTTGTGTAAGGTGACGTGTAATAACTGCTGTTTGGTGTTGTGTTTTCCATCTGTACATGTTTTTTGCAAAACCTTACACTTAGAATTCCTGGAAATTCCACCCCAATCTATTTTATTTTCACTTCTGAAAAATTCGAGTTACATCTTGCCAGAAAGTGCATTTTCCCAGATATATTGGACCCTACAAATAAAAACAACGCTCAATTAGTACACATTAATGTGTGTTTAGGAGGGGAAAGATTAGATACACACCTAACCTTCAGCACAGTGTACAAAATAGTTGCCTTGCCCCATGACTTGAACTCATAACCTCAAGGTTATTAGGCCAAGGTTTTACTATTGAACCAATAGTCACCCCTATATTGGACCCTACAAATATGCTTTGAAAAATACCTTCTTTTATTTAGCCAAATAACAAGTACATTTCTTCTTTTCAACCAATTTTCTTCATGTTCTGCTAATGAAACCTCATGCTATGATTTCAGGCATTGTTTGGGAAGCTGCAACAGTTAGCAACTGTGGCCGGAGATGTGTTACTTGGAAAAGAGAGAATACAGAAAATTTTGCTTGCCAGGCTAACAGAGACCGTGGTAATGTGGTTGTCTGATGAACAGGAGTTCTGGGGTGTGTTAGAGGATGATTCTGCTCATCTTCAGCCATTAGGGTTGCAGCAGGTGACTTTTACTATCTAGATTGCTCTGTCCAATTTATTTAAGATGAAGTGAAAGATATGGTAAGATGAGAAAAGCACTAATAAATGGGAAGGCAAGCCAAACTAATCATCATAAGTAAGAGAAGAGAATGTGCTGTCTATTAAATTATTTTTCAGTGATGGGTAACTGATCTACATCTCCTGTTTGTGTTGCTTTTCGTAATTGTATCCCATTCCAAACCTTTCCTCCTTAATCTTAGAATTCAAAATCAAATATTTCTCATCTTGCATAAGAAGGAAGTTTGTTTTTGAATTATAATTCTAGATTAGATCAATGTGGAATCTTCAGAATTGAATCTCGGAAGATAGTGGGAAAGAGATTTGAGTGAAGATCTAAGAAACAAAGAAAGAAAAGAGGGTTCATTTTAGAGAGAGAGAGATTGGCATCAAAGTAAAGAATGAGCTTTAGGTGAGAAGTCTTTCAGTTGGGGATACATCTATAAAAAAGATGTTGTACACAGTCAAGTGGATAACCTCTAACAAAAAAGATGCACAAGATTGGACTACATGTGGAGGGTGTTCAGCATCAGGGGTGGCACTAGATGGGCTTTAGGGTAGTCGCTGTCCATAAGTTGTATGTTCCATGTGCTTGGAATTCCATGTGGGTGTTTTAACAGCCTATGAAATACCTCTTACCAATTTTCTTGTAATTAATTTAACGACATTCAAAAAGGAAATTTGTTGTCCATGTATATTTGTTGAGATCTCGATTTAGTATGTACTTTGCTCCTATTGAGCTTTATTATTTAGGTCTTTTTCACCGGATGGTGTTAATCTCTCTCTCTCTCTCTCTGTGTCGAGCTTTTATTCAACTTTGCCTTGGCAGTTAATTCTAGATATGCACTTCACCGTTGAAATTGCACGTTTTGCGGGTTACCCATCCCGACACATCCACCAGATAGCATCTTCCATAATAACCCGTGCAATCAGGACCTTCTCTGCTAGGGGCATAAACCCACAAAGGTAAGCCAGCCATCAATCCATTTTGCTTAGAATATTTTCTCCTTCCATTCTGTTCTTCTACCTTCAATTGAATTGATTTTTTTCTTTTTCTTTTGTCAGTGCACTTCCCGCAGACGAATGGTTTGCTGAAACTGCAAAAACGGCAATACACAAGCTTCTACAGGGAGCCTCTGGGTCAGATACATCAGATATTGATGAAGACCACATCGCAATGGACGATGAACACATCATGATGAATGATGAGCAATTCTCAGACACCGATGAGTCTCCTTCTTCACTCTCCACAGTCGATTCATTCGAGTCTTTTGCTTCTGCTCAGATGGGTGAACTTGAAAGTCCCGTCTACTTGTCAGATCCAGAAGACTGACATGTCCAATCGAATTAGCTTGATCAGATGGCGATGATATTCGGGGATTAAGATGGCATTGGATGAATTTATGAGCTATATTCAAAGATATTGAGGCTAACATGCTAGTTAAGAGCTAGTTTGTTAAACTGTTGTTGTTGTGGTTTAGAACTTAAAAGATTTTGTAGCAATTGACTCTGCTTTGCTCCTGATTCTGCTACCTATGTTCAAAGAAAGTGCATTTAAGCAGTCAATATAGGTCCTAAGTTTAAATTAAAGTATTTAGATGGCCTAATCCTCAATAAACTATTTTATTTTTTATCTTTTCATGTCCATGTACAAATGTGCACCTCACCCATTATCTACATTATGAAATCCTGGTTTCATTGCATAGTTGGAATTTGATGCTGGTTGGTTTTGTTGGTTTTCTTTTTACAAAGGGAATAGGGGAAAGGGAAATTGAATCACGTAGTAGATAATAAGACTCAAATCACACATCACACCTTACACGACGGTACTTTTTTTAGTGGACGGTCTTTGGTTTTGTTGGTTTTGGGGTTCTGTGGTGGGAGGGAATGTTTGTATTGTAATGTTTATTTGTGTGTACCATGTAAGCACGCCCACATATTTGCCACCAATCATTTTGCACACATTGATTACCTTGTTATTTGTGCAAAGGTTGTGCTTCAAATATGTTTGCAGTACATGTTAGGGCAAAAAATTAGGATTATCTTTTGGGAAAGAGATGGGAGGTGGTCGTGGGATCATTGTAATGGTGGCAACAACGCTAAAATGTGAAGGGGAGGAAGGCCATGTTGGTGGTGGAAGGTGGTTTTTTTTTCTTTTTTTGACTGTAAGGCGGTGGGGATAACATGTAGTTTGATAGTTGACATCGAACTAAAAGAGTGAATAAAATAGTGTCACATTGCGTGATTGTAAAGTACATATAAAGAAACAAAGGCAATAATAAAGCAGAATAGAGTGAAACGTCAATTTTGTTAGAATATGTTTGTTTGATTGACTCATTGAAGGGATTGGATTGCTAGTGAGGCCACCTCACCTATGGCTTGTTTGGTAAGCCTTATACTCTATTGGACTATTAGTCCAATGGGATTGTCAGTGATGTACGTTAATGGGCTTAGTTTTTCTTGTAAAAGCATGTGATTGGAAAAATAGCGAGGAGATTGAAAAAATAAGTGTAATTTTTTTTTTTTTTTTTACCCAAGTGCAGCCTATTATTTGTAATTTTTTTTTATATTTGTTTTAGAATTTTTTTTAATATCGAAATATATGTATTTTTATTTTATATAAAAATAATTTAACAATTCCATCACTAACCATCTCTCCCACTATTATCAAAACAAACACATTTTTACTTAATCCCTTTAATAACAATCTCCATATTAACAATCTCTTCACAAACCATTCCCTCACTAACAATCTTATTCAACCTAATCTGTCGACAAACGTGACCTTAAAAAGTACTTTTCCTTTCTCTAATAATCTCATTCAACTTAATCCGTCAGCAAACATGGCCTTAAAAAATACTTTCCCTTTCTCTAATAATTGGCAAGCTTGGGTTCAAAATCCGTCAGCAAACATGGCCTTAAAAAATACTTTCCCTTTCTCTAATAATTGGCAAGGTTCTGTTTCAAAATCCTTTTAAGACATAGAGCCATTATCACTTAGAGGCAATTTGGAAACTTAGTAAAAAGTCAATTTTTTGATTTTTTTAGTTTTTTTTACACAAAAAGTCAAATTTTTTTACACAAAAAAGCCACCAAAAAGTCAAAAAAACAAAAAAAATAATTTTTTACTAACTTCCCAAAACACCACTTAACTAATTTCATCATAACTTAGAAAAAAAATATTTGACCAAATAATTATTCCTCAATTGATATACACTTACTTTTTTCGCATATCAATTTAATCATGTATCTTAAAACATACATTAATAAAACTCATTGAAAAATACATTGTTTAAATTCATGAAATTAAAATTTTAAAGTTTAATTTATGAATGGAGTTAAACCCTAACTTAGGCCTCGTTTGTGTAGACACCCCATTTTTGACTACCTGTAAGACTTAGGTGCTATTGATTGCTTATTCGATGGTGCAGGTTATGCTATGCAAAGGTTCGATTTCTTTGGCAAGGAGAGCGTCAAATCCCAAACCTCACACCCCTTTTTGGACCAAAGCCTTTTGACCAAAATGATTTTAGATCTTAAAACCCTCTCTTTCAAAACATTTTTGAAAGAAGTTTCTACGATATTCCGAAGCTCGCATTTCGTTAAATGTTGCGCTTTTCAGTAAACTGAGCAAGGACAAAGTGGAAATGCATGAAGGAGAGGTGAAATCTTTGAAAAAGACTCTTTAAAACACCTTGGTTAGAGGTTTGGAGTTGAAGAAAATTGGAGGAGAGGGAAGAAACCAAGTTGGGCATGAACCGTTAAGAGAGAGAGTCAAGCAGCCCTCACTAAATCGGGTCTATCCATTTGTACACTTGGATTTCAGCTATGAGACCACCACCGTTGGAAAGTGGACTTCCGGGGCTTCATTTTGCACTCAAGAATCTCTTAAAGCCGTGTCCGGATGAGGGAGATATGGCTGGTTGAAGTTAGGCATCAACCCGGTTTGACCGAAACTGAGCAGTCTTCACTAAAAGAGGAATATCTCTTAGCACACTTGTAATTTTGATGTGAGGATGCTATCATTGGAAAGAAGACTTCCAGGGCTTAAGTTTAGGCACAAGAATGACTTGAAAAGAAGGCCAAATGAAGGAGTTATGCTTGTTTGACATCGAGGATAGGGACCAGTTTTTGCTGTCGGCCACTGGGGGAGTGTGCCGGCCACAAATGGAGCTTTCCGGCCATAGGTCGGCCATAGGTGACCCTAGTCGGCCACCATTAGTGGCTGGTCGGCCACCAATGGTAGTCGGTCGGCCAAAAGTGTCCAGAAAGTTCAGAATTTGCAGATATTTTGCTCCAGCTGTCTTCCAAATGCTCCAACTGTCTCTAAATCAGATATTTCAACCCAAGGCTTGTATTTTTCTATGTATAGAGGCCATATCTCTCATATTTCAAGGTTAGAAAGTTTGGGAGCCTCTCTCTCTAGATTTCTCTCTCTCTAGAGCTTTTGTGCTTAGAAGCTTGCATACTTCAAACTTTAACCTATCAACCCTTAACCAAAGTGGTTCATCCTTGGGTTGAAGTTGCTTGAAGCTCTCTTGGAGCCTTCTTTGAGTTCTAAAATGGTGGTTTAAGCTCAGATTTGTGCCTATTGTGTGTTGTGCTTCAAAGCTATAGAACTTACCCCATTTATGCTTATTTTGCACACTTGTTTTGCCACCTTTGTAAACTGTTTTTGGCCTGGTTTTTAACTACAAAAATCTCTGTTTTTAAGGTTTAAAAATGGTGGTTTAAGCCCTTTTTGGAGTTAGGGGTGGTCCACCCTTCTTGTAGCTTGCTTGCTAAGTTGTTATGCCATTTTTCAAAGTTATTTTAAATCAAACTTTTTGGCCTTTCTAACCATTGAAAATCAGAGAGTTTTCAGTGGTAAAAAGTATGTTTTGAGGTCCAAAATAGGAGGAGGTGGCCTCCCCTCCTTGTGTCTTGTTTGCATGTGTAGATGGCCTAACATGTAAGCATGTTTTTCTACCTTTTTGTGACTCAATCTCAGCATGTTTTGGCCACTGATTTGCCATGATTTAGCTCTGTTTTGAGCTGTCTTGATCATATGAGCCATGTATTGTATAGCTATAGTGCAAATGCCTTCACTAGCTTTGTGTTTTAAGGCCTCTAACATGTTTTACTTGAGAGGATTGCATGTTGTAACATCATTTAGCATGTGATTTCAGTGTGTATAGCTCTGTCACACTCTCACTTATTCCACTCTTTCATTGCTTTTGAGAGTTGTGCTTTGAGCCTTGTTTGTGAGCCAACATGTGAGCATGTTTTTCTTGCCTTTTGTGCTACCATCTCAACATGTTTTAGCCACTGTTTTGACATGTTTAAGCTCTGTCCAAAGCTGGTTTGGTCATTTGAGCTTGATATTGCATGCCTCTAGTGTAGTGTTTTTCACTAGCTTTAATGATTTTGGCTCTTAACATGTTGTGCATGTGTTGCTTGCATGTTTTAGCATTATTTTTCATGCCATTTCAGCACTGAAAATTCTATAACCTCTCTCATTTCTTCATTTTTCCATTTGTTTTGAGGGTTGGTCAACCTTATGATTGTGTTTAAGCTTGAGATAGAGCTTGTGCTCAATGGCTTTAACCCTCTTATGGGGGGGTTCCTCCTAGTCAAAGGCATGATCTCTCTCATATCTTAAACCATCCTTTGGTTGACCCCTCTCTCATTAGAGGACAATCACATTGGACTTAATTGGTTAAAGGATTAATCGGTAATGTAAGATGTGTAAACAAAATGAACAAAGTAAAACATGAACAAGATAAGCATTTGTGTTGGATTGCATTTGTTTGAATCGAACATTAATCCAAACACAAGAAATGTGGGACGTTTCATACTCAAAGTGATGAAATGTAAGAACCTGAATTTTTAGACAACTAATTAGTTGGATAATAACAATATTAAGTCATTAAATTATTAAATTATAATAACATCATAACTAATACCAATATTGAACTTCTTTAAATAAATGTATTTATCTTTATGTGATTAAATTTCTGTATCTAAATACAGTTGTGGAAATTAAATAATTTAAACAAATAATACCTAAATTAGTTAGAGGATAGTAGGAAGCAAAACATCTAGTGAGTATGTTATATATACACATTGATTCTTATAATGTAAAAAAATAATAATAATAAATAAAATAAAATATTAAAAAAATAAAAAAATCAGATTTTGGGCAGAGGGATCCGACCGCCCTTCTTTCCCAAGGAATGTTGAACAAGAATTCAAATGCATGCTACAACATGCTTACTGCCACACTCCTAAGGCTTTTCCTTGGGCTTGTCGTGTATGTTGTGTACAGGATGGGCATGCTCCTCTCCAACAATACACAACCTCATTAGGGGAAACAAGCATGCCTTAGGATAGAAATTCAAGCCAATAAGAAATCCTGGTAAAGAGAAAATAAAGTAAAATAATAGAATAAACAAATATAATTTAAAAATCAAATTCCCTTTCACAATGCCTACATAAGAACTCCATTTCAGCCACCTTTCGGAGATACACGGCTGAGTAAGGAAAGAAGGGAAAGAGTAAAAAAAAAAAAAGAAAAAAAAAAGAGAGGAAGAGGAGGGTACTTGGTGATCACCATTTCAAAACTAGTTTTGATAATTGTTTGTAAAAGCTCTTGAGGTAAAAATACTCAACCCCTATCCTCCCTTAGATGTTTTTCCTAACTAAATCTATACATTAAAAATATGCAAGAGTGTGTATTGATAATACACAAATGCTCAATGCATGTCACATTTGGATAGAATGATAATCTTATGATTATGTGATTTCTGTCCTTCTTACAAATATGGATTAAATGGTTTAGCTACTGATTTTTCTCTTCATGTGTTCAAGTATTCTCCATTGTTGAATCAATCTTGCATGCTTTTGAAATTGTGTTTACTCTTCATAAATATTATTTTCGTCTATTCCTTGTTACCACTAATGAAAGTAAATATGAAGGATTAGAGTTTCACATGGGAATAATAGTAAGAAACATTTTTTTTAGTCTTGCATATGATTCATGGTGAATGCAAAGCGTGTTTTTTGCAAACTAACAAACTTCCAGCAAAAACAGTTTTTTTTGTCCGTTTTGAATAAACCCTAAACAAACTCATGAGAACACTTTCATAAAATCTGAAGTTATTGGAGTTAGTTTAACATGTTTTTCATGGTGCTAGAATATTGAAGAAATTTTTTTGACAACGTTTCATGGCCTGAATACATTTTTAACTTCATTGCTGTTTGGAGGCAACAACAATGCTGACTTTACCAGGTCACCGTTTATTCCACATAATGAATTTTCAGGTAATTCAAATTGGAAAAGTTATATTTTTAAGTTACCTTTCAAATTCCGCTGGTTTTATAATTTTTTATTAAGAATTGAGAGAGAAATGCCAATTTTTCCAAAATGTGACAGAATCTGTCCAGTTTTCTTATAAAAATTATTTGACCATCTTCGACTAGTTTTCAGTCTTCACACTCTCTGGAAATATGTTCTAAACTCAAAAATTTATCAAACCGTTCTAACCATGCCTCTTTTGGACACCGTTTGAGGCCCCTTTTTATTTTTCGAACATAGAACACCTGTGCTGGAGGTTAATGTAACTCACTGTCCCAGAAAACCAGTTTTCTTCCAAAAATTATTTCTCCATTTTAAAATCATTTTTAGCCCTGGTATTCTTCTCAAAATATTTTCCTAACTCGATGAACTAGCACCGGTTAAAATATTATAAAGGTTGAACTTCGTTTGGTATGGGTTTCATATTTTTTTTTGTCTGACCATACAGTGCTGAAAGAAAAAGTATGTTAATTCTTAAGAAATTTTATGATGATTCCTAAGACATTCTATCACATTTATTTGGTTGCCATATATGACTATGTTGTGCTATATAAACATTATATCACTGTGGTTATCAAGCCAAAACTCGCACATGCATAAAAAAAAAAAAAAAAATGTGAATTCGACGAAGTAAAGAAATACAAAATTGAACCGAAGATACATTAAAAATTTAAAAGTGATGGGGTGAGCCCAGTTTAGAAGTTTGCGCCAGTGAGTTGCGAACCCTAACATGGCACGGGAAGGTATTTCGGCTCTTATCGGTGTAGGTGATATAAGGTTGGTGGTGCAGGTGTCACAACATAGACCGTTCCCTTGGGGTAGACTGTGATGGCACGACTTGGGTACGTAACCCTGGTGCGTGGGCATCATTAGTAGTTACAGCAAGTAACATTTGAATATTTGACCAAGGGGGAGTCAGAATTGCCCGTGACCATTGTTTAGCGATTAAGTGGAAATAGTGCTCCGCGGGGAGTTACTTAAGCTTATCTGATAAACTAAATCTATGAGAATTTAAAAAGAAAAGTGGGCATTTTCCTTATGATGAAATACTGTTTCCGTTTACCATTTTTTTTATTATTTATTGTTATTATTTTAACTGTTGGCATTCCTGTTATGCTTATTAAATGCTACCTGTTATTCGGTTACTACGCATTATTCATTAATTGTGAGTATTATTATCGGGGTGGATATTTTAGGGTTGTAGTATATTATTGAGCTCGTTGCTCATTGGCATTCTCGTTGCCCTGGCGTTTTATGCCAGGTACCGAAAAAAATGAAAGGAACACCGAGGCCTTGCAAGACGACATTCAGCCTTAATTAGCTTGAAGAGTCCCCAAGTTCCATGAACCATTTTCTAAATTTCCTAGTTTTTTTTTTAGTTTCCTTTTATATTTGTGTAATTTTTTTTTTATGTACCGAGACTAAGTTTTAAGTTTTATTAGAATCGTAATTTGAAAAATTTTAATTTATGGATCGTTAATTAATGGATGTTAGTGACGTTTGGTGGCAACGTTGATTTTAATTTCTAAATCTTATTATGATGTCCTTAAAAATTTGGGGCGTCACATAAAACGTGTCACATTTCTTGGTCGCCGACACCCTTGATCATGCATGATAGGGTGGTGGTACTTAGAGTCTTATTTGTGCATTCATTGATCTTGTACAATCTTGACTCTTTGGGCATCATGCATTGGTTGATGGCTTGAGAGACAAGAATTACACTCCTTTGAGCTTGAGAAATTATAAAGAGGGTAATGGTACATATATTGTTTGAGAATACACTGTTTTGCCTCTGTTTGCTCTCCATTACAGCAAAAAGGAGAATTTTAGGGAAAGGGTGGCTGACAGCCACAAACAGTGGCCGACCGGCTAGTAGTAGTGGCTGACCGGCCACCTATGGTAGCCAACCGACCATCAGTGGAAAAGTTGTTCAAAGTGGTCCTGAGGTGGAACAAAAGCAGTCTGTTAATTGGTGCAATGTTCAGAGATCAAAGCAAAGTGCAAACAGAGGCATCCAAAGGCAAAGCGGTGGATTTTCGGAATGAAGCCAACCGAGCATGCATGCGTTCCTCGCTCGCGAGGCCATTTTATTGCTTCATTAGCTAGTTGTAACTAATTAATACATGTGTTGTAATTAATTAGTTTAATCCATGTTGTAATATTCAAATTAGCTTAGCATAGCTAGTTTCAATTTGGTTTGTAATTAATTAGCTAGAATAGTTAATTAGTCGGTTTGTAATAATTAGCTTAGCTTAGTGTAGCTTAGCTTATTTATTCGGACCCTCCTTCGCGAGGGCGCAATGTTGTAATAAGCGTGCGTATGTGTGTGCATGTCTTCCAACCCCACGTCTTTCTCCCTTTTACTTACCGCATTCGATGATTAGTTTAGGGCACGTTTTGATTAGCATACCTTATGCTTGCATGTTTGCATCATTCATTTGTCTTGCATGCACTGAAGCTCGGCGCATCATTCAAACTGCATCGTATTTCAATACTTCATTGAATACGTGTATCAAATTGTTGCATTCATATGCCATCTTAGATAGCCGAGCCTATTTAGTTGCATTATTGCATGTGTTGCATTAGCCATTTTAACATAGTTAGAATCATGCATATTTCTAACTAGTTTTTGTTTTGGCTTGGAGTACTCGGTAAGTTTTATGCTTTAGCATGCTTACATAAGTGCGATTGACGTGCTGCCATAATAGCATGCTTGTCATGAGGCTATTTGCTTAAATGATAAACTGCATGAATGCCTGTGGATGAAGGCTTGATTGCATGAATTGAAACAATTCGATGATTGTGAGTTTTAAGCCTATTTTGCGAAGTGGCAAATCATGTTTTAAACCCATTTGAGGTGGCAAATCTGCGTTTTAGCCCACTTGAGGGTGACACCTTCAAACCATTTTCGAAAACAAACATGAGTTGATTTGTTCCAAGTCTTGCGACTTAGTCTATACTTGTATGTGTGTGTCACATAAAGTTAGCTAATAATCAGAAAAGAACGCATGAGGTTTATAAAACAACATATCATGTTAGTAGAGGCCGATCTTTGATCGGGAGAGCGGGGGTGCTCATTTCAGGACCTTCCCCTCTCGTACCCAAGTTCCCGAGCAGAGGCAACTTTGGTGATGATGAACACGTGGCCTTAGGCGCGAGTCAGGGTTTCCTAAATTTCCCCAAAATAAAATATTTAGGTGGCGACTCTGTAATCTGGCAAAGCAGTCCAGTTTTGCCATTATTTGATTTAAAATATGATTTTCTAAAATGATTTGCCGGATTGGACTCTTTGGTGTTTATCAGTCTCACATTGCACTTTGTGAGATTAGATTCAGAACCGTGACAGGAGTTCGAACTGTAGAAGACCAATTCGCAACTCTCCGAAAAATGGGGCATGAAGAAAGTCGAGTCTACAGTTTGGGAACAAACTTTTTTAGTAACTTTATTAGACTTATTTATTTTGATGATTTATTTAATTATGTTTTTAATTTATTTGGAAGAGAAAAATAGAATCAAAATTTATTTTAATGATTTATTTGAAAGAGAAAAATAGAATCCAAAATTTATTTTGATGATTTATTTAATTATATTTTAATCAAAATTTATTTTGATGATTTATTTGAAAGAGAAAAATAGAATCAAAATTTATTTTGTTCCATTATTTTTCACTTAAACTTTTATCCTAAATGTTGTTAGAATGTATTTAATATTTGATTAAATCAGGAGTTCAAACAGCCCAAAACAAAGGTTCAAACAGCCTAGCACAGCAGCAGGCCAAAAGGTTCAAAAGGTTCAAGTGGAAGATATTCAAATTAGTAATGATGGAAGTACAATGGCTATAAATGGCTATAAAGGTTCAAAAGACCAAAAGGTTCAAGTGGAAGATATTCAAATTTTTAATGATGGAGTGGAAGATATTCAAATGGTAATAATGGAAGTACAACGACTATAAATTCAAATGACTACAACGGCTATAAATTCAAATAAATACAACAACTATAAACGGCTATAATTTTCATTATATATACCAAAGCCTCTAATATAAACAAGTTACAAAAATCTGAAAATATTCTTTGATCTATAATCACTCACATCTATTCTCAGAAATTATATACTGAGCCTTATAGCTTTAAGTCTATCTTTCTTGTGTGAAGTTTATAGAAAAACCAGAGCTTCATTTTATATATCTATCTTTGAGAGATGTTTATTGTAAACTTTCTTTGAAAGTAAAAATACCATTTCATCTTGTAAAAGTGTTGCAAACACTGTGTTCTTGAAATCTTGAGAGTGATTGTGAATCACCTAAGATTTGCAAGGGTTTGGGCTTGTGAAGTCTATGTAAAATCCGTGGAGGATTGCTCCATTTGTAAAGAGGTTGCTAGCACCCCCGTGAAGCTAGAGCATAGTGGAAAATCTCAAGTGAAGCTTGAGGAGTGGACGTAGGCCGAGTTGAAGCCGAACCACTATAAATTTGTTTGCCTCTCTCTCCCTTATCTCTTTATTTTATTTAAATTGATGTAGCTATATTTCACATTTTCACTGTACTAAAATAATTAACTGACATAGTTGTTAGAACACTTGTTTTAATTATTTTTATTTCATTAACTATATTTATCTATTATGCTAGTCATAATTTTTATTAGGGTATTATTAATTTTTAATTGTAAAAACCTAATTCACCCCCCCTCTTAGGTTGTCTTTTGGGTAACAATTGGTATCAAAGCCTAGACTCTTGTTTTAGATTTAACCATCTAGGAGTTTCGATCCATGGCAACCTTAGCTGAAGGACAAACCACAAATAGGCCACTATTGTTTGACGGAAATAACTATAATTATTGGAAGGATAAGATGACCCTATACCTATAAGCCACTAATTATGCCATGTGGATTATTGTCACCAAAGGTCCAAAAATTCCTACCAAATTAGTAGACAATATTAGTGTACCTAAAAGTGAAGATGAATGTGATGAGAAAGATCATAAATTATTGCAAGCCAATGCTAAAGCCAAACTCACCCTTATTTGTGGATTAGACTCTAAGGAGTATAATAGAATTTCAAGTTGTGATTCGGCAAAAGAAATTTGGGACAAACTTGAGGTAACGTATGAAGGTACAAACCAAGTAAAGGAATCTCATATTAATATGCTTGTTCATAGTTATGAATTGTTTAAAATGAACTCTGATGAATCTATTTCAAGTATGTTTATTAGATTTACTGAAATTGTAAACTCTCTGAAATCTCTTGGCAAAACTTATACTAACAGTGAGTTGGTAAGAAAAAATTTTAGGTGTTTACCAAAGAATTGGGAAGCAAAGGTCACAGCCATTATAGAAGCCAAAAATCTCTCTACACTTTGATTGGATGAGCTTATGGGTTCCCTTATGACTTATGAGATAACCATGAAAGGACATGAGGATGTTGAAAACAAAAAGAAAAGTGGAATTGCATTCAAAACCTCATCAAATGAAGAAGAATGTGAAAACTCCAGTGAGGATGAAAGCTATGCCATGTTTAGTAGAAATCTCAAAAAGTACTTCAAGAAAAACAATTATGAAGGAAGAAGATCTTTCAAGAAAGAGTACAACAAAGATAACAAGAAAGAGCTTATAATTTGTTATGAGTGCAAAAATCCTGGACATATGAAGATGGATTGTCCAAAATTGAAGAATCATGGAAAAGACTACAAAAGAAACAAAAAGGCCATTGTAGCAGCTTGGGGAGAAAGTGAAGATGAAAGCTCAAGTGATGAAATTGGAAATGAAGTGGCCAATTTATGTCTCATGGCTCTTGAAGATGAAGACTCTACTCAAGATGAGGTAATTACTCTTTATGAAGAACTTGAAAGTGCATTCCATGAACTATTAAATGAATTTAGAAAAGTTTGTGCCAAAAATAATGTGTTGAAGAAATCTGTTACATCTGTATCTATTAATGTAGAAGAATTAAATAAAGAAAAAATTGTTTTGAAAAATGATTTTGACACCATCTCTAATGAGAAAACTGCTTTACAAAACAATGTTGATGATTTAACAAAAACACTTGAAAATTTTTGTAAAAGGTAGAGATAATCTTAACATGCTTCTTGGAAATCAAATATGTGTTTTCAATAAGGCGGGCATTGGATATGACCCTATTAAAAAACAAAATAATCTCAATACAATTTTTGAAAATGCATCTCTCATGACTCACCCTCATATTACTTGTCATTATTGTAGAAAGAAAGGCCATTATATATCTTCTTGTCCATTCAAAAATAATATAAACATGAAAATTAAAAAGATTTGGATTGTTAAGGGATCTAACAAAACTAATCAAGAAGGACCCAAGAAACTATGGGTACCAAAAACCAATACTTGATTGTCATCTTGTAGGTTTGTTTTAAATTCAAAGCTAAAGAAGGGAAGTGGTACCTTGATAGTGGATGTTCCAGACACATGACCGGAGATAAATCATTCTTTACTAAACTATCATCGAAAGATGGATGATTTGTTACTTTTGGAGACAACAAGAAAGGAAAAATCATCGGTATTGGTAGCATCGGTATTTCTCCTAACCCTTCTATTGAAAATGTTTTACTTGTTGATGGACTTAAGCATAACCTACTTAGTATTATTCAATTATGTGATAAAGGTAATCGAGTTATTTTTGATAAATCACATTGCACAATTGAAAGCACAAATGATCATAAAACTTTATTCGTTAGTAATCGCCATGATAATGTTTATGTTTTTCATCTTAATGATCTCTATGCTAGTGATGTTAAATGTTTATATGTTAATAATGAAAATAGTTGGTTATGGCATAGAAGACTTAGTCATGCTCATATGGATTTAATTGCTAAACTTTTAAGAAAGGATTTGGTCATTGGACTTCAAAAAATTAAATTTGAAAAAGATCATCTTTGTAGTGCTTGTCAACAAGGAAAATAAACTAAAACATCATTTAAATTAAAATCTCATATTTCCACAACTAGACCTTTACAACTATTGCATATGGATTTATTTGGTCCCTCAAGGACATCTAGTCTAGGTGGTAAACATTATTGTCTTGGGGGTGTTTTGGGAAGTCGGTAAAAAGCTGGCTTTTGGCTTTTTACCAAGCTTTTTAGCTTTTTGGAAAGTGATTTGGGAAGTTGGTAAAAAGTTAGCTTTTGACTTTTTAGTTTAATATTTGTTTATGGTGTCAAATCAAATTAAAATAACCAAAATACCCTTACCCAACATAATAGGCCCCAATTTGTAATTTTACACTTGCGTTTTTAGCACTTCCCAAACCAATTTTCTTGCGTTTTTGAACCAAAGATAAAAAACGTGGCTTTTTATTTTGGTTCCCAAAACGGCACTTGGTATTGTTGATGATTATTCAAGATTTACATGAGTTATGTTTTTAGCACACAAAGATGAAACCTTTTCTTCTTTCATAAAATTCTGTCGTAGAATTCAAAATGAAAAATGCTTTCTTATTTCTAATATTCGAACCGACCATGGTAGAGAACTTGAAAATGAGAAATTTGAATTGTTTTGTGATGAGCATGGTATTGGACATAATTTTTCAGCACCTAGAACCCCTCAACAAAATAGTGTAGCAGAAATGAAGAATAGAACTTTAGAAGAGATGAGTAGAACAATACTTTAGGAAAATAATTTTCCTAAATATTTTTTGGCCGAAGCCGTTCACACCGCATGCTATATTTTAAATCGTGCATTAATTAGACCTATTCTCAAAAAGACTCCTAACACACCTTTAAGCTTAAAGTTCTATATTTTTTAAGGTGTGATTTGTGTACAATAGGTTGTGTCTAATCATTGCTTCCATGTAACCTAATTGTACTAAGTTTGCTAAGTCATGTTCTGCTAGTTTTTTTCAAACATTCATTGAACTCAAAAATGAGAATTATATTATTTTGATGAATGCCTATTAGAATATGAATGATTCATGTATTCATTAACATTTTATATCATGTCATTCATTGCTATGAAAAAGAGATAAGAAGTGATAAATTTTTTTGTGAGCATACTTTTTATATCTTATATATGACTTCATACTAATATATTAATTCCTTTTTTAGTCATATCTTTGTAGAATCAATTTTGATGTCATAGTTTGTTTTTGAGATGTATACTATCTATATTTTGAATTCTACATTTGTGATCTCAAGAATATGCTCAATATGAAAATTTCATACTTATATGCTTTACATTGGAATATTTGAATGAGTTATGAAATTCATTGATTATGATCCATCAACAATGTTTAAATGAAAAGAAGTATCATACGTTTGTAGAGACATTGTATCTATCCTATTGAATATCTTTTGAATATGGATTATATTGGCATACATCTCATGAAATGTTTTTGATTGATAAATTGTTGAATTAATTGTTAATAGCATTCATGTTGTGTTCTACATTGAGTAAAATGATTTATCACACTTGAGTATGTGGATTGAATTGATGAAAATGCCTCTTGATAATGTTATGTGATTAAGTGAGATTGTTGCATCATTTTTTTAATAAAACAAAGAGCATAACACTATTTTCTTATGCATATTATGCTATGTGCTACAACTTGAAAATTCTGAAAAATAGCATTCCAAACTCTTGTTTGATCATTGAATTATTTTTCACTTTTTGAGTTTGTGATAAGAAGTGATTTGTGCTGTATTTTTATTGAGTAATAGTGATTGTTCTATGAATGCTATATTTACACAAATCACATTAGAAAAGGGTAGCACCAACTTATAATATACTTGTTAAACCCTTTTGAGATGAACTCCTCATGAAAGAAAATTGAAGATTAAAAAGCTTCCATCTCTTGAACCTAACGTATGTCTCATATACTCTCTTAAGCTTTTGAGGTAAAAATTCTATCTTATATCCTTTGAACTAATACTGTTATTACTTTGATATGAAAAAGATTAATTATGCTTCATATGATTTGCAATGTATACTCTTTGATGATGCTCTTGCCTAAGAATCATGCCTTGCTTATATGTGTGCTATATATTGAAATTCATGATTTTTTTTAGCATATGGATTGCTATATCTTGAACATGCTTCATTTTTTGGAATTACATTAGCGCCATGAGATTATATTGAGTTTAACCTATTATGAGCAATATTTGGTATTCTACATAATGCTTGAGCTATGATTGTTAAATCTTCTAGATTGCATATTGGTATCCTTGGTAGATTGCATGTTGGTATCATTTTGGCATCTTTATTGGTAATATTTGGTATCCTATTTGATATTACTGAGGAGAACATTTCAGTTATGAGCGTTCATTTATCATATCTCCTATCGATTTTGCCAAATGAAATAAGGGGAAGAATTTAAACTAGATTATTTTTTTTTAAAAAAAAAATCCCCTCAGATTCTATTCTATTTTTGATATCACACTTATAAGCTTGCACCTCACATATTTTTTTTCATTATTATTTTTGTTTGGGTTTAATTTTCTTATTTTTTTCTGCTTTTTTATTTCATTTTTCAGTACTTAAACATAAAAATAAAAACAAATCAACATACAAATATTTACATTAAAAAAAAAAAAAAAAAACAAAACACCCTTTATTTTTTTTACGCCCATATGCTGATTAAACTAAACATATTTCAAAAAAAAAAAAAAAAACAAAACAACCCTTCATTTTTTTCCCGGCTATACGCCGACCTCACTTACTCGTCTCTTCCATCGTTTTCTTCTTCTTTTTATCACCTTGGGTGATCCTTGACCCCCCTGCCTCCGTGTTTTCGTCGAGAGCGACGACTCCTAGCTGACTATCAAAGGCCAAGAACGACGTTGCTCCAAATCGGGCCATGGAAGTGGTCTTCCGTTTAAGCTTTTTATTTTCAGCCTTCAGTGCACCTATTTCTGCTCGCGCATCCTTGTACATGCGCTGGAACAGAGAGTGTTGAACGTTGACCTAGTGGAGCTCACTCGTCCTGTTCTGCAATCGGTGAGCTAATTTTGTGACTGCAGTCACCGTCTCCATACAGGACGTCAGTGTGAAATCATTGGCTTCTATGTCAGATTGAGCTGTCATGATTTGTTCAATCGACGTCATAGGAAGATTAGGCAGAGGAATGACAGGGAGAATAGGAGTAGGGGCACTCGGTCCCGCAGAGCTTATGAGATCGTTCAGGTCCGGAAATAGAGTGAGGGGACGGGATGAGGAAGCCATGGTTTAGAGGTGAGAGCTGTAAACGAAATGAGTTGCAGAGAAATAGAAGAGAACAGATTGAGGTTTGACCTTTTCCGTTCAGTTTTTTTTGTCTCTCAATGAGGAAGAAGAAACAGACGAGAGTGGTGAAGAAGAGATAGAAAAGAATAGTGAAGAAGAAAATGGAAGAGTGTGTGATTTAGAAGAAGGCTGAAGAGAAGAAGACAAAGAGGGCGAGATAGCCGAGGCGAGCGGCAATTGAGGATAGCTGCTTTTGTCAGCCAATGAAGCAAAAGTCAGGCCGCGTGACAACCGCGTTTTGCGAAAAATGAGAACGACGCGGGAGAGTTGTATATGTAATATATATATTTGTTGATTGATCGTTGATTGATATATATATATATATATATATTTTTTTTTTGATGCCATTTATCACTATCATTTTCCTCATCCTCCTCCAGATTCTGACCCATGATTTCCTTTTGATAATGTCACAGGGGGAGAAATTATATGATGTTATGTATTATGGTATTATTTTCAAATTATGGTATTATTTGAAAACTAATCTAATGATTATGTATTTATAATTTGATATCTTAGTCTCATATCATGTCTCCAATTAAAACTTATATATTACACATGTGCTAACCTATGTATTTAGAAATGAATTCAGGGAGCATGACTTGAGGGGGAGCCTTTCTTACTCCCAAATCAAATCAAAATATCATTGTGTACCATCATCAAAAAGGGGGAGATTGTTAGACTTATTTATTTTGATAATTTATTTAATTATGTTTTTAATTTATTTGGAAGAGAAAAATAGAATCAAAATTTATTTTAATGATTTATTTGAAAGAGAAAAATAGAATCCAAAATTTATTTTGATAATTTATTTAATTATATTTTAATCAAAATTTATTTTGATGATTTATTTGAAAAAAAAAATAGAATCAAAATTTATTTTATCCCATTATTTCTCACCTAAACATTTATCCTAAATGTTGTTAGAATGTATTTAATATTTGATTAAATCAGGAGTTCAAACAGCCAAAAATAAAGGTTCAAACAACCTAGCATAACAGCAGGTCAAAAGGTTCAAAAGGTTCAAGTGGAAGATATTCAAATTAGTAATGATGGAAGTACAACGGCTATAAAGGTTCAAAAGGCCAAAAGGTTCAAGTGGGAGATATTCAAATTTTTAATGATGGAGTGCAAAATATTCAAATGGTAATGATGGAAGTACAACGGCTATAAATTCAAATAATTACAACGGTTATAAATTCAAATAAATACAACGGCTATAATTTTCATTATATATACTAAAGCCTCTAATGTAAACAAGTTTTAAAAATCTAAAAATATTCTTTGATCTATAATCACTCACATCTATTCTCAGAAATTATACACTGAGCCTTATAGCTTTAAGCCTATCTTTCCTGTGTGAGGTTTACAGAAAAACTAGAGTTTCATTTTATATATCTATCTTTGAGAGATATTTATTGTAAACTTTATTTGAAAGCAAAAATACCATTTCATCTTGTAAAAGTGTTGCAAACACTGTATTTTTGAAATCTTGAGAGTGATTGTGAATCACCTAAGATTTGCAAGGGTTTGGGCTTGTGAAGTCTATGTAAAATCCATGGAGGATTGCTCCATTTATAAAGAGGTTGCTAGCACCCCCGTGAAGCTAGAGCATAGTAGAAAATCTCAAGTGAAGCTTGAGGAGTGGACGTAGGCCGAGTTGAAGCCGAACCACTATAAATTTGTTTGTCTCTCTCTCCCTTATCTCTTTATTTTATTTAAACTGATGTAATTATATTTCACATTTTCACTGTGCTAAAATCATTAACTGACATAGTTGTTAAAACACTTATTTTAATTATTTTTATTTCATTAACTATATTTATCTATTATGCTAGTCATAATTTTTATTAGGGTATTATTAATTTTTAATTGTAAAAACTTAATTCACCCCCTCTTAGGTTATCTTTTAGATAACAAATTTTTTGTTTTTTTGGCTAAAATATGATAAAAAACTAATATATTTGGGATGACTTTTAAATTTTTTACGAAAAAATATGCAAAAAATAAAAATAAAAAATCTTTAACTTTTTGATATAAATTTTTGACTTTTTAATTCTTTTAATAAATTTTTAACTTTTTAATTCTTTTAATAATTTTTTAATCTAAAATCACCGTTCGCCAAACGAGAGCTTATTATTATTATTTTTTGGTGGTAATTTGATGAAATGAAATTTGAGATTGGCGGGCTTTATTGGTCTGTGATTCAAACACCAGGGTGGGAAATGTATGCGAGGCTGTTAGACTTCTGTGCCCAAAAATTAGGGCTTTTTTGGCGAAGTGAAAAGAGTTTTGTAAAGTGCGAATAGATACATGGATGGAGATGGAGGTTCGGCGATCGCCACCGTCGGAAGCATCGACCTCAGCCGTGGAGGGAATCCGACGGCGGTGGTGGATCTGACGGGTCAGGTCCATCAGCTCCCCTGCTGCGTCAAGTACGATGGACCTTGCTCTGTTGCTCACTACTTCAAACCCAAACCCACTGGTACCTCTCTCTCTCTCTCTATATATATATATATATGTGTGTGTGTGTGTGTGTATTCATGTTTATATATGGGTTGTATTGTTGTAGGTATGGAGGTGGAGGGTCTGAAAATGGAGGAAGCTTACTTCAGGGGAAGGAAGTTGCAAGGCACCACTCTTCCTCTTCCCCAAGGCTATTCTGGTGAGTCATTGTTGTTCCTTTTCTTTGTTTTCCTCTCATTGTCAAAAAAACTCAGTTGTGTTCTACATTTGATCAGAATGTTTATTCTCCCGTTTAATTCAATGAAAAATACATTGCAAATAGAATCATAATTCAGTAAGTAGTGGTCATTCTGTAGGTTACAAGTTTCTGTGCAGTGTTTGAAGAATAAGATTTTGTTGGTTTTATTGAGTTGGGTGTCGGGGAGAGTGGAGCCGGATTTATTTTCTTTTCTACATTTTGTTGATTCTTTATTTGTCTAGATGAAGTTCTAGATTTTCTAAATTTTTGTGCCGGATTTATCATCTTGATGCTCTTTTTCTAATAAAGTTACCTCTTATTTATAATAATAATAATAAAAAAAAAAAGCTTAGTAGGGGTGGAGGATTCACGCAATTTGTGTGCAAAACATGGGGTTTTAAAGATGATGTAGTGTGGGAGAATAGGGGGTTCAAAGAAAGTGCATTTAAGTAGTCAATACAGGGCTCTTTGCTTTTAATTAGAGTACTAGATTGCCTAGTCCTCATAAACCTTTTTTTTAAAAAAAATTTCTTTTGACATTTCCATGTACAAATGTGCAGAACCTCACCATTTATGTAGATTATGAAATACATATTTCAATTGCTTAGTTGGATTTTGATGGGGTTTGGTTTTGTTGTTTTCATTGCTTTACACGTGACATGTAAACATGCACAAACATTCACCCCCAATCTTTTTTGCACATATGTAGGTTACATGGACTCGGGTGTGTAGTTTGTGCAAGTATGTGTTTAACTGTTGGATTCATTTAATTCTCATGTCAAGGACATGACCAGATGGCTAAATTTTAGAACTTTTTAAATAAAGCATTTTATGTATAGTAGACAATGGGACTCTTATGCATAATTATATAGTAAACTAGATTACTTATAGTTATAGATACTTATTGGGTGTCTGTTCAACTAGGCATATTGGTCTCATATCCCATACCCTTATTAAGTGTCAAGTGTTTGACACGAGTATTTCACAAATTTTGAGGAGTCCATGCTACATAAGTTCTGTGAGAATGTGAAATTTGTGTGCAAGGGTTGTGGCTCAAATATGACCTAGAAAGCCCTTAATATCTTAATTTTTGGGTTTGTCTTTAAACTTTCCCTTTCTTTTTTACTAATAATCATTGCTATGCAGGCTTTGTGTTAGGAAAGAAGAGTGCTGACAAAAGAAAGACCTCTGATAAGTGTGAAGAAAACTCAAATTGTTGGGAGATGAATGCAAATTTTCAAAGCATAACATTTTGGAATCACGACAATCTTCCCTCACAAGATGATGCTTTCTTGCGATCCTTACATTGGTTGACTGTCGCAAATGCTGTAAGTCTTTGCTTGATGTTGATGCTCAAAAAGGGAAACAATAGAACTTATGCATTCTTAGATGACGATGTCTTGATATACTTGTTCAAGGATGGATGAAGTAAATACTTGTTTGGGAAGAGAGGGGGGGGGGGGGGGGGGGGGTTATTGTTATTGTTATTGCTATTATTGCTAAGATTAAATTTGCTGCTGCCAGCCTAAAATACTTGTGATTTTCAAAAAAAGTGAAGGTTTATATGCAGGTCAATGTTAGTCCTTTTCTGGGTGTTAATTATGCTTTTCTAATCACTTATGGAGGTTTGCTTATGAAGATTGCCTACCAGGTTACATGTATCATATCTTGGTAATTTGTCCAGGCAGGGACCAAAACAAAGTTGTTTCAGTTACTTTTTGCGAGTGCTTATGTTTTGGCAGATTTAAGTTGATCTTCACAAATGTCTTCTTAAAATGCATTTTTTCTTCATTCCTTTTTCTGTATCTGTTTACCAAACATGATTTTGGAATTTGGATTAAATTTGTGTTTGGCAATTTCTGGGTTGCCCAACAAACCCATCCGACATATATATGGGCATGTCTAAAGTTGATTGTGGGTACGAAGGATGGATCTATGAAAAACCCTACTTCATATCCCTATGAGATAATGCCTTGTTTCTTCGGTGATGATTAATTTGTGGATCATATCAAGAGATTTCACCTAACATCTATGCCATGCAAGACATTCTTAGGTTCTTATCTGCTGCTTACTTTGACTACTCTTTTTATGAATGCAGCTGCATCAGCCAGTGACAGCTGAAGATTTGGAATCCGCTTCTACTACACAAGAAAATTAATAGGCTGACTTGAAATTGAGGGGAGCTTCTTGTTGTCTGCCAGAATTGCAATTCGTCTCTCTTGCTTTGGCACATAATAAATTGAAGTCCAGAAAATCCGTCTGTGCCCCTCTGCACGTGCCGACACAACCACATGCATTGAGAAGAAATTTGCTGATGTTTTCGAAATCCATGCACTGGCTGTGAGGTTAGATGGTCCAAACTCTGCATCATATTTTCCAGTGTCTTGATCTGTCTGGTTTTTTTTTTTTTAAAAACCCTGATTGTGAACTCCTAACAAAGATTTAGTGGGTACCTTTGTTAAATGTAAGCTTGTATTAATTCCCCTGCCTCTCCCTTTATTTATCAAAAAAAAATAAAAAATGTAAGCTTGTATTAAGATTTTATTTGGAAATGTAACCATCCCTGCCTCATTTTTGTCAACCACTAAAAACCCGTACTTTTCGTTGTGTTGATATGTGAGGCATGACCATTCTTGCTTTTTTTTTTTTAAAAAAAAAATTGTTAACAAAGGTTTACTACTGTAGTACCTTTGCTAAATGTAGGCCTGTATTAAGATCTTGTTTAGAAATGTTGCCAGGCCTGCCTCATTTTTGTCAACCACTAGAAACACAAATTAATAATGGGAAGCAAATAAATCATTCTTCTATTAATATCTGAAAGCACAACTTTGAGTGGGAGAAAGTTGTGGTTGAAACCACTCTAGATAAACAATTTTGTTTTTTTTTTTTGGGGGATAAATACACTCTAGATAAACAATTGAAAAGGGAAAGTCTATTCATACAACAAAATTATACCCAAAAATAAATAAATAAATCACGAGAATGGTGTATTAATGTCAGCTTTATAAATAAAAAGTCTCTTAATGGATATATTTTGTTTTTGAGGAAAAAATCTACAATGAATCACATAATTATATAGAAAAATTTCTTATGAATTTTTGTTTGTATATTATTATTCAATTGAAAATCCTCAAATCATGGTATTGTATTTCATCCATAATGCAAGATAGAGAGTGAACACTTCATTGTCCTTGTGTCCCTTTACCATTTGAGAAACATGCCTTGCTTATTATCATAGCAGCATATTTTGACAAAAAAATTAGCAAAAAGTTATATATTTTAAAAAAGAAAAACAATTTTTTTGCAAAATTTTTGCTAAAGATTTAGCTAGTTTGATGGGGATCCTCATAAAATCAAAATCATCCAAATTTGTGTAGAAGATTTGTATCACAAATAGAGAGAAAACCAATATAAAGACAAATAAACATTTGCAACAGTAACCAACTACCATAATGTGGTCCGAAAGAAACCACATCTGTTTGGCAAGTTGGGTTATGGCTTTTTTTGGCTATTTTAGCCACAAAAGATAAAATAGGCTATTTTAGTCACAAAAAACAAAATATCACATCCAACCCATAATCATTACATTCTTCTCTCACAAAAAAAGTCAAAAAAGCCAAAAAGTCTTTCCCAAACCAAGCTTTTTACCCCAGGCTAAAATAGCCAAAAAAGTCAAAAAGTCAAAAAGCCAACTCACTTCCCAAACCAACCCTGAGTCTTAACTCAAATTTTGACATGGAAAAACAAGAGTCACATGTTTGGTTGCACATCATAGAATTTGTCCACAAAATAATATCTGGCTATATGTAATGGATAGCTTGACAAAATAATGATGGTTTATCAACACAAAAAATCAAAGAAGCCACATTTTCCTCAGTTTTTTCTTCTTTTGCTCAAAAAACAAGAAAAGTTGGGTACAACAAAATAAATGCAGAGATATAAAAAGAAGGCACTGTCAACAATCTGTGTGATAGTTTTCTGGCTTAAACCACAATGAAAAATCAATACCTTTGTTCTTCAGTTTATCTGTTGGAGGGCCAATTCTCTCCAGAAGCTGCAAAATACACAAACAATACAAAGTGGTTTGGAAAGAGGATGATAGGAAAGTAGTATATTCTCATACTCTATTTTCTTAGCATTTCTAACTGCATTCAGGTAACACATTCAATCCGATCAAATATGTTCAAATCCTCGCAGCCTAATATAAGCGTTTGACAATTTATAAGTAGTCAAGTGGTTAAGGAGTTACAATCATCCATTAGACATGGTCTACTGGACAGGATCGCTGGTCCTACGATATCTCAAATATAGATTTCAAGAGCAGTTATCATCAAATACACATAAGGCTCCAAAATGAGTGGATACTAGGATGTGTAATAATGTAAATCTCCCAATATTACAAGCCTTGGACCTAACCTTGTCATGCAACATCAAGTTCTCTAAGAAAGAAAGGGAAAAGACTAACCTTGTCATGCAGCACACCATTGGATACCAAGACTGATCTATCAAATACACTATATTTTCCACCATCCATGCAAGAAACTACCCCACCAGCTTCTTCAACTATCTGCTTGAAATGTAAATAAAATAGATGCAATAAATGATTGGAAGTAAAAAACTTGAATTCTAATCATTTTCATGAGAGCCAAGTGCCAAAACACACCAATTCTTTGAAATGTAAGGTTTCTTAAGCACTTGCCTCATCCAGATACAGGTTTTAAGAAAATGCAAATGGCAATTGGTCAGCCAACTTAGGCTAGTAGATTTTCAATCTATTCTTGAAAAACATTGTCATCTAAAACAGTTACCATAGTATTCCTAATTCAAGCGTAAAAATTGCGACTCAGTGCACCCATAATGTAATAACCCAACCCTCGCATGTGTTCCCGATATATTTTCAGTCCCTCATTATGCGTATTTATATGCTTATTATGAAATGTCACGTGGAATTAAGTTTAAGTAAGTGAACCTTATGACTATGGATTCATATCTGTTGAATAAGGAGACACGTGGGTTCGTTTTTGACATTTTTATTGGTATGTTTGGAACCTCCTCATTTTATTTTGGGGTGTTGCTTGAGGTGGTAATATGATGGTAAAGTAAGATTGGACCAAAAACTTTAATTCGAATAATTCGTCTACGATCAGCCGGCACTCTTTTGCCTTTTTCTTTTTCCACACTTTGAATTTGGATGTGAGGTTAGAACTATTGGAAAACTTATCTCCGGGGCTTCAATTTGACCACAAGAATGACCTAAAACGGAGTCCGGATGAGAGAGTTATACCCGTTTGAAGTTTTCACATCTGTGCTGGAAGCAGGTCCGCACGTGCGGGGATAGCAGCACACGTGCGGGACTGTGCGGGACAGCAGCTTAAAAACGTGATTTTTGGACCATTTCTTACATTTTCTTTTCCTCTCTTCTTCTCCCCTCCTTCATGTCCGAAACCCTAGCCCCCAAAACCTTGATTTCCTCCACTTTTATCAACAATTCACCATGGTTCTTGCATCAAGGATGGAGAACAAGAGAAGATCAACATTTTCTACCGATTGGATTTCGAAATTTTGGAGGAATCTCATCAAGCTTGCTTGATTCTTGAGGTATGGAATCTTGGGAGTTAAATTGATGGGTTTAAATGGTGAATATGAATCCTAGGTGTTTAATCAATGGGAAAATTGGAATAAAAAAGTAATGGGTTAATAAGTTTGAATTTGTCTTGAAATTTCAATATTTTCTTGAAACCCTAGGTTGATTAATGATGATAACCAATGATTTGGCCCAAATTGAAAGTAGAATAATGAAATTGAGATATTGAATTAGATATGTACAAGTTTAATTGGAATTTGAAAATGTTTGAAAATTATGTTTAAAATTTGCGAATGAACTTTGTTATGAACGTTGTAATTCATGCTTTAATGTAAAGGAAAAATTGGGGAAATAACTTATTAAGGATATGGATGATATGAACTCGGTTGTGGAATGTTGAAATGGGATTCAAGGATTTAGTTTGAATTATGTTGAATTGCAAATTGATGTGTAATTGGTATAAAGAGAATTAAACAAGTTAAGAACGGAATACTTATATGTGACCCGATTTCTATGTGTATTATGAATTGTGTAGGGTCAGCTACATGGGCGGACCAAGCATCTAAACACTGTGAGTAGTAGTACGGTAGTCGTACATTCAATGATCGTTAATGATTCTTATTGTTAACATTCTATTTCTTGCAAGTATGTTGATTGGAAAATCTAAAGGCATTATTGCGCAATACATTTTATTATTGTTGACAAAGAATACTAACATTATGTGCAAGATATCTATAGTGATTCATGACGAACCAAGGGAACGTATAAGCACTATGGAATCATGGTATTCACGTATCTCTGAAATCATTCAATTTGTAAATGTGCTTATCTCTTATTAGTAATTATCAGGAACGTCCTGTTAAACTTAAGTTAACTATGTTAACTCATGTGAATGATGTGACGGCTACCAGTAGTACTCTGCTAAGTACAAGTCAAATATGGTAACATATATGAACGAGCAAACAAAGGTGTATGCTTCTATAAGCTATTAATAGATCAAGTGAACTACGCTATTTCTTAACGAATAATTAGCTAAGACCACGGATTGTTTTATACGTTAATACCTGCTAAGTATTATGATAAACAACGGATTGACTTACGGACGGCTCAACCCAAAGACAGAATTAAATATCGACGACCTTGTCATGTAACCCACATTATGATGTAACCTGATCTGTCTTTGCTAAGTGTACTGTAATGACATGATATGACAAGAAATGTTCTATGTTCTAATATGTTACGTTTTGAAGTAAAGAACAGTTGGCCATATATGTAAAGTATTCATGACATCCGTAGCACACGACCCTTACCCGGGGGTACTAATACCGTGTTTTCAAGTATGTTACAAGTTCAAGTATGTTACAAGTATACGCATGTTACAAGTTTAAGTATATACAGGTTTACGTATGTTATAAGTTTACATCTGTTACAAGTTTACGTATGTTATAAGTTTAAGTCTGTTACAAGTTCACATATGTTATAAGTTCAAGGATATTACGAGTTCTTAATTAAGTTTGAATTCTGATTTTTGTTTATGAATTAAGCATAATGCATATGTATGAATTTGTTTCCGTTTATGATATGACATGATATGTATGGTTGGTCTGTAAAACTTGTTAATTACTGGTATGGAACAAAGTGCTACTTGGAACTAAGTGCTACATTGTGAGCCACCTCTAGAGTCCATGTGAGCCACCTCTTGAGTCCATACATATATGAATGAGGCTTATAGCCAATCTGGGCCTATGGCCATTCTATATGATCTATGAGGCCAGAGGCCATTTTGTATTTTCGGTATGGAACAAAGTGCAGTACGGAACTAAGTGCTGCAATGCGAGTCATCTCTAGAATCCGTACGAGTCACCTCTTGAGTCCATACATATGTGCAAGTTATGAGGCCTATGGCCATTCTGGATAAATTATTATAATATGAAACAAAGTGCTACACGGAACTAAGTGCTACGATGTGAGTCACCTCTAGAGTCCGTGTGAGACACCTCTTGAATTCATACACATATGTTCAAGGGCTTCATGCCATATGTACAAGGGCTATATGCCAACATGTTTAAAAGTTTAATGCTAATATGTTCAAGGGCTATCGCCACTTTGTTCAAGGGCTTAAAGCCATTACGTTCCAAGATATTATGTTTCAAGTCAATATGTTTCAAGACTGGGCCTTAGGCCGTTCAAGAATTAATACAGAATCAATTAACCTTATGCCTCATTATTTATGTATGTATTGATATGTATTATAATTCAAGTTGAGCATTGAATCGTTTATGTACTATTATTCACTGAGCTTCGCTCATTTTATATTATGTCTGTTCTGTAGGTAATCACTTTGGGAGTCCGTCTTAACCCTTGAAGCTCACCCTTCAGTTGTCAACCTCAGTATGCCTAGGCTCCCAGACCAAGTCTATGCATTTATGTCAAGTTTTGTTAAGATTTTGGCTTGCACTTTAATTATTTACCTACGGTTAAAATGTATGTATATGACCCCTCTCTATACCAATGTTTGTTTATGCGGTCATGTATGTGTATGGGTATGTCTAAAAATAAATGACTCTCACGAATGTGATCCTAGCATGTTAGGTTTAGCTCAATGGATGCTTTTCTGTGTTATTTTATTATATTAAATGCTTCCGTTCAGGCCCCATATGATATGTATATCAGGTTAAGTGTCCGTTTCTGTATGGGTCATGCCCGAACTTTTAGGGGCGAGTTTGGGGTGTGACACATAAGGAATCCGAGTAAAATTAGAAAGGTAGTAAAACATAGAAAATGAAAAATGGCACGGGCGGATTTGAAGTCTTGGGGTAATAACCTTAAGGTTATGGATTCAAGTCTTGGGCCGCCACTTTGTGCATTATGCCAAAGGTTAGGTGTGTACTCACACTTTCCCCTCCCAAACACACATTAATGTGTATTAATTGGGCATTGTTTTATATATAGTTCTTTCATTGATATCTAGAAGATAAAATAAGAAATATTTCTTAAAATGATTGATGTTACCAAAACACCAGCAGCCATATCCCATGGTTTTAGATGATATTCCCAATATGCTTCTACAATTCCCAAAGCTACATGGCACATATCCACTGCAGCAGCACCAAGCCTTCTCACGCCCTACACATAAATGTCAAAATGGAGAGAGAGATTACAAAAACTTGAAACGCAAAATCTTCCACCCCTATCTATGATGTAAGAAGTAAAGCAAGTTATCAGTAAAGCAAGTGAAAGAAAATGGTTATTACCCGGCTGACATCAGTAAATTCTTTGAATAACTCTATGTTGGTACTCCATGCATCGTCATGTTCATACCCAAATCCAGTAACTAGAAGTGACTGCTCCACCTAAGAAAACAAGTGAAAATAGGTGAGCTGAAAAAAAAAAATCCAGCTTTCAGCTCTGAACCACCACACTTTTACACAACTTTTTTCAATGTGATCCGTTTCCAGAAGTAGAACGAACATGATTAATTTTATAGATAGATAAGAAGTGAAATATACACAAGCATTTGAACTGTCCTGTAATAAAATCTGTTGTTGTCAATACCTTCTTCTCAGTTCCTTTTCCTTGCATAAACTGAGCTTGGGAAAGGAACTGATAAGAGGGACGTACGAAGAATGTGCTCAGAAATCCATAATGGAGTCTGATCACAAGGTCCGAAAGTATGTAAAGTTCACGGAAAAATTCCTTGAGTCTAGACGCCATAAAACAGAGAGTGTTGTTGGCCACATCCTCAACCAGTCTCTCTTCCACATCCACCACCAACAAAAAAAGTCTTATTGAAGGTCACCTATTGAATAAAACATTATAGTCTAGATATAACATGATCACTCACCTTATCGGTATGACTCACTTGAATCTTTTGCCCATTACAAAAAGCACCCCCACCTAGAATAAAGAGTAACAAATATTAAGTCAGAACTTTATATTTCAATTTTGGTATGTAAAAGAGCTTGTTATATAATTGCTTAAGATAAATCCTTCTTACCAGCAGCTGCAGAAAATGTGCGTGTATTCCAACACATGGGGCCTCCAACAAATTCTACCTTAGACACAAACCAATTGTCATCCCTTCAAGTCAGAAACAGAGAAACTCATTCACTCTTGATCTTTGAAGAAATAATTGGACAAGAACTACTTCAAGTATTAGTTGAGTTGAGTTCAATGCCAAAAAAATAGAAAATGAAAAGGTTTATGCAACTATGTTTTATATTCTGATTTAACACATCAACCAGGGAAACCATCATTTAGTATAACAACTTCAATGACCATACTAATTTACGTATCAAATTTCAATCCGATGGACCGTTACAGAATTATGCAAATTCTTTTTGGAGACTATAAAGGTAAGTGATTATATACCACAGCACCAGCAGCCGGCTTTCCTTTATACAGAACTCCCACAGAGACTGCAAAGCTAGGGTAGCAATGTGCAAAATTTGTTGTCCCATCTATATAGATATCAAAGGCAAATGGCTTTACGTCAGAAAACTAGCTGCAAATATAAGAAGTAAATGCAGGCAGAAGATAACATGTTTCAATACGAAGGAATTATCAACAATCATAATGAGGTAACAGTGAAGTGTCACCATCCACTTTGAATTGAGAAAAGTTCTCATTATCAAAAAAGAAATGGGAAATAGAAACTAGAAATGTGGTCCATAATGTCATAGGAAATTAGAAATGCTAGGTGATAGATATAAGATCGAACAGAATATGTAAAAGACAAATTATTAGGAACTTTTAAAATAGGGTGTGGAAGAAATGATTGGATTGGGATTGGGAGGAGGAAAGGGTGTGGAAGAAGAAAAAAAAGATTTTCTTACATATAGATCAGTCAGAAACCTTATATATTGCTCTTCAGAAGCAGCTCATTTCCCATTTTTTTTAGTCATTAAAATTTCCTCTCCAGAATTTTTATTCATATACAAAGATTACAGAATTCAATCTAAAAACTGCAACTGAAGTGCATTCCTACACTCCAAAAAGGAGAACAAGAAACAAAAAGTTACTGCCAATAAGTTAGTCTAGTGGCTTAGAATTTTGAGAAGCCTAGTAAGTTTCAAAAGGAACAGAAAAATAGGCTATGCAAGTCATCTAATTTGACCACACAAATTCTGATATATAATTGAAAATGAATCAATAAGTTCTAGCAAACAATATTAAAATCATGTCAAGTTGTAAAAGTTTTACGATAGTAACATTGCTAAACAAATCACAACTAGTTTAGACAAGTATAAGTCCAGAATCAAGAGTTGAGTTCCATCCGAGGAACTTGGTGAATATGTACACATAATCTTAATTACCAAAGGGTTAAGAGAGTCTAACCTAAGGGATCTATGCACCAAAGATAATCAGAAGATGAATCGCCAATAAGCCCTCCCTCTTCCCCAAGAATAAGGTGATCTTTGAAGTTCTTCGTTACAACTTCTAGAATAGCAACCTCACTCATTTTATCTGTGCTGCAAGTAAATCCAAGTTAATAGCATCAAATAAGATGAAAACACATAAGAAAACCAAAAAAATAATGGGAGCAAGAAATAAACGAATGAAAAAAAAAATTGATAGATGATTTAAAAATTAATGCCAATCCTAAAAATAAATTTTCTTGCGTATGCCATAAAATCTTCAAGATCAAAAGAGGATTCACAAAAATTGCCTTTGCACCAAAAAATGAAAAGTATACAATAGACATTTTCAATTTGTGCACCACCATGTTTATCTGTAGACAAATACGCCAAAAGAAAAGGAATCAATTAGTTATTTGTCAAAGCTTCATTTATTCAACGACCAGTTTCCTTTGCCTCTAGAAATCCCATATCAAACACAAAGGTACCACCACCCATAATTTTTCTTCCTTTTTGATCAACATCCACCCTCGCAATGCCCATACAACTAAAAGGCCAACATAACTCAAATACCTCATGAACTCCAAAAATGGTCAAAATCAAATACCTTAACTCCAGCTACCTCACAATGTAGTAACAAATAATTTACTTCTCTGCCTTTAGCACGTGCAACACCAGTTAGGAAACCCAAAACCTCTTTTAACCAGATTTTCAATGGTAAGAATAGAATTTAAAGCAGCTGTCCAGATTAATAAATTTTTTTTGAAAAAAGCCACCTTAGTTGGCCTCCCTGCCTTCCATACACTTCCAAGGAAAGGAATTCCCTTCCTTTTTTTGATTGCAAAAAGTGATTCCCTTCCTCACCATAGAGAAGGGAATCATAAGACTGCAGTCTGGTCACCTAGTGGACCAAACTACCTAGGATTGTTGACCAAGCTAAAAAATTGTTTTTCCAGTCTTCTTGGTCCCCGCCTTGTCAAAAGTCATCTCATGTTGGTGAAACTTCTCCTTGTACTTCTCCCATAAATCTTCAACCTCTACAAAGCTTCTAGAGCTGCCAATGTGTTTCATCTTGGCAGTGGCTTAGGTTCCTACCTAAGGAGGTTATACATACAAGTCATGAAATTGTCAACCTATGCTATCCCTAGCATTTACACCATGAACATGAAAACTTAGAAAAACAGGTCTTACTCTGTCACCAAATCAGTGAGTCCTTTATAGACAATATTTTGAGGCTTATTCACAGCGTCCATCACAACCTGAAAAGAAAAGCAGTAAATGCAAAGAAATCAAAGAAATACAACTCAAAATTGAAAGAATAAAGGTCACTTTGATGGGAAACGGGAGATTAAAAACACATTTATATGTTTCCTTTTCGTATTTCCCGTGTACTCAAGCTCACTGTACTGATTTAAACTAGCTATTGCTTATATTCAGTAATTTTAATCTTAAAGTATCTCTTTGTAAATCTAACCCAATATTCACCCCAATTCTGCGTTCTTGACTCACAAATCACAATGCCAATTCTTGGTGTGAGATTATTTCCTCCCTTTCAAAGTTTGTTTCCCCATCCGGGCAAAACAGTATGCCAGAATCAATAGTTAAGTTCAATAAATGCAAGTTAAAAAAATAGGTAATAAACAGCATATTCCTCCACCAATTTTGAATCAGAGAGTGTGTGTCAATCTGCACGTTGGAGGTAGTTATGAATAGATACAAAAATTAGGTTCTTCTGATTAGATATGAACACAACAAAAATGGGTTCTTCCTATTTGAACACAGGAATACAAGCATACAGTAGGTAACACACACAAACACATTGACCATGCATAGAACTAAGCAAAACAAACTAAGCTACTTGAGCTCATTTGAAATCAGCTCCTTTTATAAACAAGTTTAATACTTATATTTAATTTTCAAGCTAAACTTGAATAAATTACTACTCATCTCCTAAGCATTTAAGCACCCCCTCGCCCCCCTAACCCCCCCCCCCCCCCCCCCCAAAACAAAAAAAAAAACCCATTCAACTAAACACAAAACACAACATAAAATGTAAACAAAGTAAGTTGGGCATACCTCAGCTTAGCAGCAGTTTCAACCACACCGAGGAGCTGATTGGATGATATGGGGCCAGTTGATTCAGCAGCAACTTTTGAGTACTTTTTCTGATTGGGAATTTCAGATAACACAGCTTTGGTGCACAATGTTCTTGTGGGCATAGAATTGAACGACAGAGTCTTGCAAAACCCATCTCGGAAACCTCTTCGCAGATGAGGAATTGCAAAAGAACTCGATGGGAGAGTGAGTTTTGGGCGATTAAATAGTGAAATTGATCTGGGTATTTGAGAAAATCGCAGGGGAGTGAGTGTGGACGAGACTAAACACCTTCCCATTTCGATTGTAGAGAGAGATTATTGATCAATCTATGGGGTCTGTTTGTTTGGGAGTTATTTTTTTTTAAGGGAGGAATATATTTTGTTGTTTGAAGACAAGATTCGAATCCTCAAAATATCGCAAGGCTACCAATTCAACTAGTATTTAAGTTGGTGTGGACAATGGTCTATTGGGAAATTTCACTCTTTTGTTTTTGTGTAAATAATTTCTCAATGCATATTTTTATGAAATTGATTTTATATTTTTGCTCTCAATTCACATCTTACATGTTCTAATTATATCCTAAATTAATATCTTTATACACACACTACTTAAATCATTTGTTCCACACAGAATCAATGATATAGACTTATTTTTTATTTCACCCACCTTGAAAACACATCATCTTTTACAAGAAATTTCTCAGCAAATCACTCAATGAATCTAAAGATTATACAAGAAATTACCTCATTTGATTTTCAGCTACATCATCAAATTGATTCCTTCAATCAACAAATCTAGTCAACATAAAAAAAAAATCATTAATTGGTATCGACTTGTATCAATATAGATCTTGAAACAACATCGTTTTGTATCAGACTCCATTGAAGACGTACAATTTCATCTATCTCTTATTTTTTTTTTTATGAACTCTCGTTTTTTTTTTTTTTTTGGTTGAAGCAATTAGATTTTGCTTATTCGGTACTGGTTATCCGAATGAAAAAGGTTTATTCAATTTTTAACTTCCGAAACATGTAAAAAAATTCAGAATTTGGTTTCCAAAATAAATTCTTAAATTCGGAAGTTAAGTTCCGAATCCAAATTTGGAACTTGATTTTTGAATAGAATTAATAATTTTGGCAGTTGATATCCGAAAAAAGTAACATGTTTCGGCACTGATTTACTGAATTAAAATCGTGAAAAAAATTTATGCACAAAAAACTTACATTTTCATAACTGCTTTTGTTATAACTAGGCGTATTGTTATTTGAATTTGAATTTGAATTTCTATTGATTTGCAACTCTTCCATCACAAAAATCAAGAATAATGGTGGATTCTAATGACAAAACGATATAATCAATACAGTATAAACTTAGAGAGTAAAACCAAAAATGGAAAAACTATGGTTTATTTTTTTTAACTCAAAAAATGTATATTGAGATTTTTTTGTTCGTAAAAGATATGTACAAAGAATTTTTCTACATAGTATTATGAGTGTTGTTGGATGTCTATTATGATCATTTTTATTTAGGATATAATTGTCATTAAATTAATATTTCATTAAGTGTATGCACTGAACTAATTAGGTGTGTGGAAATAGAATTTCCCTCTATTATTCTCTCTGTCTTAAAATATTAGTTTTTTATTTTATTTTTTATTATTTCAAAATATTAGTTTTTTTTCAAAAATTAAGGACAAAAATACTATGAATTTCTTGTTTTACCCTTATTTTAAATTCATTAACAACATAAAAAGTACAATTATGATAATTGATATTTCCTAAAAAATGTACTATCAAAGGGAAACTTTGAAAAATTAATTTTTTTAAAAATGTAATAATTATACAATTAAAAAAAGTTAAATTCTCTAAAAGAAACTATTATTTTTGGACCGAGGGAGTGGTTATATTTTATGATATGGTGAGTGGCAAGTTAGGAGGTGAAAGCAGCGGCAAATTTTTAGTTTAATTTAACTATATCAATATATGAACGCTATTATTCTAAAAAAAAAAGAAGACAAATATTAGACAATAAAAAATATTTGGTTGAATTATAAATATATTTTATGAAATTTGTTTAAAATATAGATTGTCTTTGTGATTTTAAAAAACTATAACTAATTTTTTTAAATTTATAATTTCATAACAAATGACCAATTTTAATAATAAATCATCATATTCTGTCCATTAAAGTTTATAATTTCATAACAAATTACCCATTTTAATAATAAATTATCAAATCAATTAATAGTTTTTAATAATGTTAAAAATATATTGAAATTATCCATTTTAATAATAAATCATCAAATCAATTAATAATTTTTAATAATGTTAGAAATATATTTAAATTAATAATTCAAGTAATATAAAAGAGTATAGTTAGTGTGGAGAAGTGGTTTGGAAATACTCTTCAAATCCTGGGAGACGCTAATGATCCTCAGCTAGTCACCTGAAAAGATACAAACGCTCCGGTTGGGGATGCCGGAATTAGCACTCCAACGGATAAGTCAGTTCAGACATTCAAGATAGCTTGTTTACTAAGTTAAGTGAAGTGATTCTTACATACCTTTCTAAATCTTTGGTTCTCGTATTTATACTCGCTTTTTGGGCCTCGGGGCTTGAGCCTACTTTTATCCCATTCCCCCTTTTATGAATTCGGAACTACTGACCTTCGGCTATTCGTCATTCCTAACGTATTCGGCATCATAGTTACACAATATGGAGCCGAATAATATCTGACTTCTGGGGTACGCATCTTCCGACTCTCCTACTTATTCGGCTCCCACAATTGCCCCCCAAGCACTTTACCAACGACAGTTGGCTGGAGTGCTTGGTTCTGAATTTCGAAAAGTCAGAGCCAAAATTCGGCGGTTGGCCTCATCTTCATGCGGATATCTAAGCGCACCCCTTTCGGTTGTCGTGTCGACTTCCCGCCTCCTCGTACGTGTCTATTTATTGCGATTTAAAATTTTGACGTCCTTTCAAGTATGTATTTTATGACGTTTGTCGCTAGATTGCCTTTTGAATCGTCCCTGCAACTCTCTTCTCCGATATCCTCTTCGTCCTTTGTAAGTTCTCTCCTTTCTTGCTTCGAAGATTCTTTCTAGTTTATTCCTTCCTTGGCATATTCTTATAAACTGTAGGGTATGGCGAAAGATTTAAAAGACCTTTTCTGGTCAGATCGAATTGCTGGCTTTAAACGCCATTTCTCCATTCCTGATGATGTCCGTCTGTCGCTTGTGGCAGACGGCACTCTTGATATGGAGAGGGAGGACAAAACCACGATTGTCTTTCCTCTTTTGTCAATCGCAAAGGGTGGAGTCCGTTTTCCCCTTCACCCGTTTCTTAGGGCTGTGCTTCGCCATTGGGGTTTAATCCCTTCCCAACCCAATGTGAACTTCTTTAGAATTATAATGGGGGTTATAGCGCTAAATCGTCGCCTTAGAATTAACCTTGGCATTCCAGCCATCCGGCATTGCTATGCCTTGGCTAAGTCTTCTGGTCGGCACGGGCGTTTCTTCCTTAGGGCCAAGGATATCGACCATCAGCTGATTACTATGCTTTCCAGTTCTGGGAAACGAGTTGATGATGTTATGGTCGTTGTCCAAGGTAACTGGGAATTTGGCGAAGGGGAGGATCACGTCGACCCTATTCCTAGACGGAGGGGCGAGCCAGGTGGCCGATTGCCTTCTCGCTTTTATTATTTGTTCATTTTTGTTGTAAAGCCTCTTCTTTGAAATGTTACGGCTTGGCTTGTGCAGGGAACGATTTAAAAAAAGTCCTGTCTTCAACTGACGACGCTGTTCTTTCGGATATCAAAGTCACGCTCAAGTATTTCGGCCGTCGAAGTCTTCAGAAACAAGGGAGGGCGGCCCACGTTCTGCTTTGTTACGAGCCGACATATACGACCTTCTCGGCGGTAGAAAATATCTCGGTTCCGGAGGGTGAAGATTCTCTTATCGCTCTTATTTTGTCCAACTTCAAAAACTTGAGGCAGGTTGGTTTTGAAGGGTCTGATTCGGAGCGGGACGTAGCTAATGTTACCGAATCAGATCAGTCCGAAACCGAGTTTGACGAGGTATTGAATTCGGCCGATCCTCCATCCACTTCGGGCAGAGGGGATCTTTCATTTGATGGCGTTTTTCACGGCTTAGAGGATCTTCCCGCCGCAGGCCTCGAAGACATGGCCGAGTTAAGCCTGACAAAACTTGCCAGGAAGGCGAATGCGGAAAGGTTGGCCGCGCGGCGAAGAGCGGAGGTCCTTTCGTCTGAAGTACCACCCGCCACCGAATCTCAACTCTCCCTGCCTGTTAGCGAATCAGAGTCCTTGCGCGTTATTGAGGTGGAGATGGCAAAAAATCAGAATGCCGAAACTACTTCGATCGTGCAGGCCGGCCAAGAAGTTGAGGAAGAGGCACAGAAACGCCCTGCCGAGTTTGAGGCCAGCTTAGAAGAACAAGGCGGCAAACGTCCTCGATTAGAGGGATCGAATGTGATCGTCCCTTTTGTCATTCAGTCGATGATAAAAAACATGCCGGTTTCTTCTGATGCTTCGGCAGAAGTCGCATTCAGCTTGGCTACGTCTGTGTCGTTGCCCTATGACAGGGAGGCTTTCCGGGTGGAAACAGATCTGAATGCGACAGCACTAGCCGCCCAATCGGCACTTTTGGTACGTATTCGGACTTTGCTTTACTTAATCTAAATACAGTTGAAGTTATAGTTTTAAATTCTTGTTTTGCAGACCGTCGGAAGGATAACCGACATGGGCCGTCGCCATCGTGATGCCGTGAAGCAGATTGGTCGTTTACGAAAGGAAGTTGAGGGCCAGAGGAGAAGGGCCGAGGCCGAAGCTTTGAGGGCGAACAAGGAAGCCTCAAGGGCTGACGCCGAGATGGAGAGGGCTCGTAGCGCAGATCAATTGAGATCGGATGCTGAGAAGAAGGCGGACGCGAGCAAAGATGCGCTCAAATTGGCCTAGAAGGCGGTCTCCAAACTGGAGGCTGAATTAGCTGAAATGAAGACGGCGAAGGAGATAGCCGACTCGGAGTCTTCCAAAGTATTCGAGGCCGGGAAAAATGCTGGACTCGTCGATGTAGACACCTCATTTTTGACCGGCCCTAAGACTTGGGCATTTTATTTTGACCACCCTCACCAGAATTTGTAGTGTTTTATCATTTTATATGTGTGTATTAAATTAGGTGTGTGTATATATTTTAAGTGTGTTTTATAATTGATTAAAACAAAAAAAAAATAATAATACAAAAAAAAATAAAAAAATAGAAAATCAAATAAAATAACAAAAGTTTTGGTGAGTGTGTTTTTAGGTAAAGAAAAGCAAAAAAAGAAAAAAAAGATGGTGGAGGAATAATTGAGAGTGGGTGGAGAGAGGGAAGAAAAAGAAAAGAAAAAAGGATTCACAAACATATCCGGGTGGAGGAGTTGGTGAGGTGAAAAAAAATGAAAAAGAAAAGAAAGTGGGGAAGAAAAGGAGAGATACAGCATAATTGAAAAAGCCACTGCCGAGGAATCTGATGAGTGTGCTGCACTTGAGTCCAAGAAAATGGGCCATAACAGGCTAATGGCTCTCATCAAGTTTTTGGAAAAGAGATACACCTTCTTCTCTCTTTAAAACCCAAGACACACACTTCTCCCTCGCCCTCGGCAAAAAAATCATGCATGAGCATACACCCAACACAACTCATCAAGCATCACTCATGCATGCACATCACCATGCATCACCCACTCCGCACCATGCATCACCCACTCTGCACCATGCATGACCCACGACCACACACCAACCCAGCTACCACCACCACCGTGGCCACTCATCACCACACCATTCACAGCAGCCACACCATTCACGGCAGTCACACCCACCTTTCTCTCTCTATCACACTCTACACCAAGCCACCACCATGATCACCATCACCTACACACAACACACCCATCATCACCCACCACACCACACGGACCACCAACACACACCAGCACGGCACACCAACACTCACCACACACCGTGGCCATCTCACCACCCCTCGGCAGAACAGACCCATGCATAAACCATGCAACTCATACACCCACCAGCACGGCACCTCTCTCTCCCTTTCTCTCTCACGGATGAAACACACACCTCACCCTCACTTTCACACACCAACACAAACCCAGCCATGCACTCTCTCACTCTAACACACACCATGCACTCTCTCTCTCTAAGACACCCACGGCAGAGACCCACCTCCAACTCCTTCTCCTCTCTCACTAACACTCACCAATACACACAACAACACTTCACCAACCCAGCCGACCTCCGTCACTGATACAAACCCACACCATGCACACTACCGTGGCCAACCCACTCAAAACACACCACACCACCTTGGCCTCTCTCCCTCTCACCCATGACCAACCACTCTTTCTCTCTTCTCTCTCTCTCTTTGGGCACTACAAGACACCACCACGGCAGCACCACCATCACTCCACACACGGCACAAACCACCGTGGCCACCCATGCATCACACATGCACACACAGCACACCAGCCAAGCTCACCAACGCCCTCACCATGCACGGCTTCACAACCCACGCTGGGCTGCAGAGATGTGGGGAGAGTTGTAGATTGAGGAAATTTGCACATCATCCAATAGTGATTTCCCTATAAGTCATGCGAGTCAGATTTCAAATCCGTTCCTTGGTCTACCGTTTGAATCTGAAAAATGTGAATCATGTGGTGTCGCGGAGCCCGGGACACGCGAAAAGGAGTGGAATGCGCCAGTGATGGAGTTCTTTATTTTCTTTTATTTTGAGTGTTTGTGAGGTTTTATTTTATTTTATTTTTTTCCTCTCTCCCTCATTCGGATCTGTAATAATTCAAGTATTGTAATAATCCCCCCACCCCGCTTCTTTCTATCCCATTCTTTAATCGCTTTCCCTAACTGTGTGTATGTATATATCTTGACATGTCATGCATATCCCTGCTTTACATCCATGATCCATGCATAAGATTTGGCTAAATTTGCATCTTTATACTTCAATTGATTATCCCATGATTCTGTGTGCTATCGTATGTTTTGAGATGATTCACATGCCATATTCTAGAAGCCAAATCTTTAGTGCATCTCATGAGTGAATTGCATTAGGATTCTGTATATAAGATCATGCATATTTTACTAACTTTTGTTTTGTAGTTGTTCGAGGGACGTCGGTAAATCTGTGAGTTTTTATGCTTTAGCATCCCATTTGTGTGTGATTTTCTTATTATGTTTAGCATCCTACCATGCGGCTATTTGCTTAAGTGATAAACTGTTTGAATGCCTGTGGATGAAGGCTTGTTGCCTGAATTGGAATGATTCAATGAATGTACGTTTTAAGCCCACTTTGTAGTGGCAAATTCATAAACTTTAAGCCCACTTTGTCAAGTGGCAAATTCAAACCCCTTTTGCAAAACAAACATGAAATTGAATTGTTCCAATTTGAGCAAACTAGTCTATACTTGTATGCTTCACATAGTAAATTTTAGGATTTATTCAATAATCAGAACATGAACATATAAAGAAAATAAAAGTCATATCATGGTTTAGTAGAGGCCGATCTTTTGATCGGGTGAGCGGGGGTGCTCATTATTGACCTTCCCCTCTCATACCTAAGGTTCCGAACCAAGCATCCTTGGTTACGACAAACAGTGGCCTTGGCACTGAGTCATGGGTTTCCTAATTTCCCAAAATATTAGGTGGCGACTCTGAGATCTGATGACGCAGTCTATTTTTGACAAAATTGCAATAAAATGGATTTTTAATAAAAGTTGCCAAATCTGGACTCTCATCTACGTTTCACATTGCACTCGTGAAACTTGAGATCAAAGAGATCTCGGGAGTCCGAACTGTTTAACGCGCGCGGGTACCCTCTCGGGCATGTTACAGTTTCTGGCGACTCTGCTGGGGATTTATGAAACCTTGACTCGAACTCCATGATATGACTTTTATTTCCAATTATATGTTTATTGCATTGCATGCATTGGTGCACTTAAAGTCCCTGTGTTGCCCAGATGCTGGTGGGAGCACAAGCACACTTTTTGTGACACTACACCTATCTTTACGTTACTTTAGAGGCCTTGTGTTGTAACCTTTTGAGATCTGTCAAAAGGATAGCTTTGCTATGTAGTCCTGCTATCTGGCTTTGCTATCTAAGGTTCTCAGACTCCGAAGAGAGGCTATTTGACTCTTCTGATTTCCTGGGATCTTTATTGGTTATGACTCAAAGGACTCTTTAGTAACGTCACCTTGACTTCAACCCTTAGAACATAGCTAACCTTGTACATATAGTGAGCTATAGTGCCTTTCAAATTAGGACAGGATGCTTTCCCATTTCTAGGATGTGTGATACCACTTGTCTGAATAGTGAAACCCTAGATCATTTCAAGCTAGGACAGGATAACCCTACCCTCCATAGGGGTGTTTGTTCTCTTTCCTGCTATGTGTTATGTGCAATGTATTGGATCTATACAGGGTTTCTCAAATTCGAATGAGTGGTTCAGGTTGTTCAGTTTAGCACCTTCAAAAAAAAAAAAAAAAAAAAAAACAAAAACAAAAAACAACAAAAACATAAAATCAAAAAAAAAAAAAAAAAAAAAAAAAGGGACCGAAATCCCACAAAGTCGACCATCTCTGTGATTGGGGAGTGACCATCTGTTGATTGCACGGGCTTTATTTTGAATGTTGTCGATGGCCCACACTTTGGCTGGCAATTTGAGAATGATTTTATTCTGAGTTCTGAATTGAGTATTGAGTCTAAGTTTGACTCCACCAAGTTTGTAGAGTTAGAGTCAAGCTCGAGTCATTCTAGTGAGTCAGAGTCTGGTGATTTCAAGAGTGCTAACCTGGACATTTCTGTCTTGTCTAGGTCTTCTTTGTCATTTTCTTTTGAGTCTGTGTCATTGCTGAGTCATAGTCTCTTTTCAAAAAAACATACAAAAAAAAAAAATGCCATAGAATCTGCCTACTTCTCTGTGCCTTAATTCATCGCATTGACCAAAGTTTTTCAAAACTTTTTCCAAAACTCTGATAAAAACGAAGAGGAAGAATTTCCTCGGGATTTTCAAATTTTGATCAACTGAGAGGAAGAGAGGTGTGCTAAGCCTTTGATGAATAAAATCATTTTTGTTAATGTGGGTACTGAGAAGGATCCTGGCTTGGTCCAAATTGGTTCTATCTTGTCTTCATAAGAGTACGAGTGATTAGTCACTTTATGAAAAGATTTCAAAAACTGTTTTTGCGTGGTCCTACGAAAACATGCCTGGAATTAGTTATACAGCATAGGATCCCTCTTGACTCGTGGTCCGACCTCCTTAGCTCTTTAGCTTTCAAACCTTGATTCAAAAATAGTCAATGATCAACCAAAGTGTAAGGCTTGCATAGCTAAATTGGAAACAGCCCTTGAACTAGGGGCCATGATGTGATTCAAAGGAAGACAGCCCTTAAACTAGGGGCAATAAAGGTCGAATATGATTCAAATGGAAACAACCCTTGAACTAGGGGCAATGTTGTGATTCAAAATGGAGGCAACCCTTCAACTAGGGGCAATAAGGGAGAATGTGATTTCGATTTGAAACAGCCCTTGAACTAGGGGCAAAAGTGTGAGGCTTGCATAGTTGAAATGGAGGCAGCCCTTGAACTAGGGGCAATGTACCACCCTTGAGAGGCTCGCTGGGCCGAAAACCCGGAAGGGCGACCCAGGCAAAAGTTAGAGCACAAAAAAAAAAAAAAAAGAAAAAAAAAAAAAAGAAGAAAAATGAAAAGCTCGCAAGGTTGAAAACCCGAAAGGGCGGCTTTGGCAAAAGTTAGAGCATAAAAGGAGAGTGTCAATACCCGAGTGAACCTTAGCCAAAACTATGTAGGGCCTGTGATTCAGATTGGAAGCAACCCTTGAACTAGGGGCAAGAAGGTTGGATGTGATTTAGATTTGAAGCAGCCCTTGAACTAGGGGCAAAAGGTTGGATGTGATCAAAGAGTAAAAATTGAACCGTTTCCCAATGAAGACCGCCCAGAAAGGCAAAACCCAGAATTTGAGAGAATGAATTTTATTATTGAAAGACAGCCGAGTTCCTATCCACTACACTAGGGGCAATACTAGGGGCAAATTCATACCCAATTCAACCTAGTCCCTGCAACATCATATCTACCGGTCAAGTGTAGCAGTTGTTCTTATAGTTGGCTTAGAGATTCCCCAATCAACATGGTCAAATTGAAATGAAAATAACCCTTGAGAGGCTCGCTGGGCGGAAAACCCGGAAGGACGACCCAGGCAAAAGTTAGAGCAGAAAAAAAAAAAAAAATGATAACAAAAATGAAAATGAAAGAAAATGATAAAAAAAATCAAAATCAAAATCAAAATAAAAAAAAAAAAATCAAAAGCTCGCAAGGTTGAAAACCCGAAAGGGCGGCTTTGGCAAAAGTTAGAGCACAAAAGGAGAGTGTCAATACTCGAGTGAACCTCAGCCCGAACTACGATGGCCTGATTCCTATCTTTGGGATACGTAGGTAGCTTCATCTTGAAGTTCGGCCCCCAATAATTTTTCAACTCATTCATTTTGTCCATGTTTGATTGGTGTATCTATAGTCGACTTGGTTGTCCACCCGTGTTTGATTGGTGTATTTTCATTCTGTTCAGTTCAGTTGGTTCGAGTCAACTTGGTTCGGTTCGGTTCGGTTCGGTTCGGTTCGACGGTTCGGTCCAACTTTACTTGGCTTCACTCGGTTCGGATTGGCTTGGTTCAAATCGGCTCGGTTCGGTTATCCCCTTTGATTATCTGGTTTGGGACTATGCACCTCAATGATCGATTCCATGTTAGTTGAGTAGTGACCAATTGCAAAAATAGGGTTTGATTAATTTGAATGAAGCTAACTAATTTTTCTCGAAAATTGTTCCATTTTTTGCAAAACTTGGACCATTCTTTGGATTTGAAAAGGAAAAATTTTCAGTGTTCACAGCTTAGCTTACGTGATTTCAAAACAGAAAATGGAATAAGTATGCTAATCTGACTCTCATGTTGATCAAAACATGTTTACAAAAAAAAAAAAATCAAGAGACAAAAAAGGGTCAAGGCAATGAACTAGGGGCATAGTCAAGTTAGAGATTCTGTCTTCTCTACTCCTCAGTGTATATAAGTGTGTATTCGTACCAGTCAGTGTATTTATACCAACCAGGGTATTCATACCAGTCCATGTATATCAGTGTGTCTTCATACCAGTCAGTGTATTTATACCAGTCAGGGTATTCATACCAATCAGTGTATGTCAGTGTGTATTCATACCAGTTAGTATATTTATACCAGTCGGTGTATTTATACCAGTCAGTGTATAGAAGTGTGTTTGGATTATTTTGGCTTCGTTTTTCTCACGTTGAGTCAGTTTTATTTTTATTCAGGTCAGTGTGGATCAATGGCCACTTCAGAGTTCAAATTTCAATCATTCTCAAATGCGATCAAACAAAAGTATTTTCAAAATCAGAGTGATGTGTGCCAGTCACGCCATTGATGTACAAAATCAAAACTTTTTATTACAGTCAGGGGAGGACATCCCCGATTACAGAGACTCCAAATAAAAAAAAAAAGAAAAACAGAAAATAAAGAAATAAAAAAAAAAGAAAAACAGAAAATACAGAAAAAAAAAGAAGAAAAACAGAAAAAAAAACAAAACAAAACAAATAAAAACAGAACAGAAAATACAGAAAAAAAAGAAGAAAAAAAAAAAGAAAAAAAAAAAGAAAAAGAAAAAAAAAAAAGAGATCTTGTTCTTCTTCTTCTTCGCCGGTGCCGGCCACATGCCAACTTCACTTACTCGGCTCTTCCGTCGCCGAGCTCTTCCGCTTTTTGTCGCTCTTCGAAGGCCCTTCTTCAGTGTTTCCACCAAGGACGACCACAGTGTTTCCGCCGACGGAGTCGGCTCCCCGCCGACCATCAAAGGCGAGGTACGAAGATGCCCCAAAACGGGCCATAGAGGTGGAGTGCCTTTTCAACTCCTTGTTTTCAGCCTTCAGCTCCTTGTTTTCAGCCTTCAAGGCACAGATCTCTGCCCGTGCATCTCTGTACATGCACTGGAGGAGAGACAGTTGGGCGTTGGCCTGGTACACCTCACACGCCTTGTTTTGCAGACGGTGAGACAGGTTGGTGACCGCCGCCACTGTCTCCATGCAGGACCTCAACGTGTAGTGGTTGGCCTCAATATCATTTTGAGTAGCCATCACTTGCTCAACTGATAGTGTGGGAAGACTAGGTTGAGTAAGAGCAGGGGCACTTGGCCCAGAAGAGCTCGATGGATTATTAAGATCTGGAAAGAGAGAGAAGGGGCGAGACGAAGCCATGTATAAGAAAAGAGAAGGCAGAAATGGCAGAAAAGAAGAGAGTCACAGAGAAACGATGAGGAAAAGAAGGAGAAGAAGAGTGATGGAAGAGTGATGGAGAAGAGTGATGGAGAAGAGTAATAGAGAAGAAGAAGAAGAAGAGAACGGTTAAGGAGATGATGGAAGAGTGATGAAGATACTGATTCAGAAGAAGCCGAGAAGAAGAAGACAAAGAGAGGGAGAGAGTCGAGGCGAGCGACGATCGAGGGGGGGCTGCTTTTGTCGGCCAGCCGACACAAAAGCAAAGCCCACGTGTCAAACGCGGCAAGAGACGCGGGAAAATTGTGCATGTATATATGTATATATATTGTATAGCTATGTAATATAGGTATTGTTTTGAACATTTTGGTCATATGAGTGGTTTGGGTTCAGTGGTTAGGCCCAATGGTCGAAGGGTGAGAGGCTGAGCCTGAGGTCAGGGGTTCGAACCCCACATCGAGTGTTTCTTTTGGTTTGTTTTGCTTTTGTGTATATATGTCTCGTATAAGTCTATGTGTATATATTTGTTTGCATATCTTGTCACAAGAGTGACGCGGCGCAGTGGTTAAGGACTCGGAGACCGAGCTTGAGGTCAGGGGTTCGACACCCCGTGTCCCATGTCCATGCATTTTTGTGCTTTTCCTTTCTTTTTGCGTGTTTTGCGTGCGTGTGCTGACGTCAGCAAACAGAATATGCCTTCTCAGTAACGGCATCTTCCCACGGACGGCAGCCAAACAGAATATTCCCCACCTGTGTATATCTCCGTATATATATCTGTGTATATATCCGTATATGTTTGTGTATAGGTCCGTATATGTCTGTGTCGTATATACCTGTATATATATTGTATATGTCTGTGTATATATCTGTATATATCTGTCTGTATGTTGTCTGTATATATATGCATACCGTATGTATATATCTGTGTGTATTTTTGTCTGTATATGAACATATGTATACCGTATATGCATGTCTGTGTATATTGTCGTATTTGTATGTATTTTGTCTATACATGGTATATGTATATGGTATTTGGTTTGAACATATAATTCCTTCTTTCATTCTGTGCATCTATCGCACAATAATCTCACTTCATTCACCTACCACACAAATTTCAATTTTAATTCCATCGCACTATCTTGTGCAAATTCAAATTCAAATACAAATTCAAATTCAATCGTGCTATCTTGCGCATTATACTATCTTGTGCACTCCCCGGTCTAGGAGACCTTAAATCCTATTGGTGTCTAGGAGACCTAAAATCCTATCGGTCTAGGAGACCTAAAATCCTATTGGTGTCTAGGAGACCTAAAATCCTATCGGTCTAGGAGACCTAAAATCCTATTGGTGTCTAGGAGACCTTAAATCCTATTGGTGTCTAGGAGACCTTAAATCCTATTGGTGTCTAGGAGACCTAAAATCCTACTGGTGTCTAGGAGACCTAAAATCCTACTGGTGTCTAGGAGACCTAAAATCCTATCGGTCTAGGAGACCTAAAATCCTACTGATGTCTAAGAGACCTAAAATCCTACTGGTCTAGGAGACCTAAAATCCTATTGGTCTAGGAGACCTTAAATCCTACTGGTGTCTAGGAGACCTTAAATCCTACTGGTGTCTAGGAGACCTTAAATCCTACTGGTGTCTAGGAGACCTTAAATCCTATTGGTGTCTAGGAGACCTTAAATCCTATCGGTCTAGGAGACCTTAAATCCTATCGGTCTAGGAGACCTAAAATCCTATTGGTGTCTAGGAGACCTTAAATCCTATTGGTGTCTAGGAGACCTTAAATCCTACTGGTGTCTAGGAGACCTTAAATCCTACAGTGTCTACAACCCCTTTCAGTTGTGCGGTATGCACATCTGTATGCGATGCAACCCTCTTCTCACTTGTGTGGTATGCACATGTGAATGCGATGCAACCCCCCTCTCATTTGTGTGGTATGCACATTTGAATGCGATGCAACCCTCTTCTCACTTGTGTGGTATGCACATGTGAATGCGATGCAACCCTTTCTCTCATTTGTGTGGTATGCACATTTGAATGCGATGCACTTTTCTCTCATTTGTGTGGTATGCACATTTGTAGGCGATGCACCCTCTTCTTTCATGGTCTAGGAGACCTTAAATCCTCTAAAGGTGCAATTCCTTTGGTGTTTGTCGTGCCCGAACGACTTTAGGTGGTCTGGTATAGTCACCTGCCTGTGATTGCAATGAGTTCCTAGGAGACCAACTGCGACGGTGGAAACTAGAGTTCGAATGGCCGAGACCTATAACGCAAAAGGTTCAGGATTTCCGAGACTAAAGTCTGGTTTAAATACCCAGAGGTGCATCCAGGGGTGCATTCTCGGCTTGAAATCTGTATGGCAGCCCCATAGGTTCAGGTAGCTTGTATGCGCCTCAACTCTGGAAACTGAACCAACCTAGTCTGTCACCCCGTTGGAGAATAGGGAAAGTTGTAAATATGATCAGAAAAGCGGCATCCGTAGCCACCCAAATCGGTTATCAACAGTCAGGTGCGCCTGTCTGTTCAACACCACCCAAATCGATTATCAACAGTCAGGTGCGCCTGTCTGTTCAACACCACCCACGCTGTCTGTTCGCGTGAGATGCGTTAGGTCTTTGATTCACTCGGTTAAAAACATCAGGTGCGCTTGATGTTTACACCATCCTTCCTCTTTTCACGTGAAGCGCGTCAGTTTGTTAATTCACTCGGTTAATAATAGCAGGTGCGCCTGTCTGTTTACACCACCCCTTCTCCTCTCGCGTGAGACACGTTAAGTTGTTGATGTCACTCGGTTAAAAACAGCAGGTGCGCCTGTCTGTTTACACCACCCATTCTCCTCTCGCGTGAGACGCGTTAGGATGTTGATTTCTCTTGGTTGAGGTCTTCCCTCTCTTGCATAATCATGAATTTTCAAACAAACCGGCTTCGCGAAGCATGTAAGTCCAACTTTCAAACTACTTTTTGAGTATATCATTTGCATTCTGCCCCTGAACTACGCTGGTTTGATTCCTTGCAAAGGGATACGTAGGCAACCTTCGGGTTCAACCACATGCATTGCATTTTGTGTGATTGCCCAAGTCTTACGGCCTTGTCAAAAGGGTCGTCTTCTGGCTTTGACATTCACTCACGTCATTTCATGACTTCGAGCTCTGTCAAAGAGGGGCAACTGTAGACACCCCATTTTGACCGGCCCTAAGACTTGGGCATTTTATTTTGACCACCCTCACCAGAATTTGTAGTGTTTTATCATTTTATATGTGTGTATTAAATTAGGTGTGTGTATATATTTTAAGTGTGTTTTATAATTGATTAAAACAAAAAAAAAAATAATAATACAAAAAAAAATAAAAAAATAGAAAATCAAATAAAATAACAAAAGTTTTGGTGAGTGTGTTTTTAGGTAAAGAAAAGCAAAAAAAGAAAAAAAGATGGTGGAGGAATAATTGAGAGTGGGTGGAGAGAGGGAAGAAAAAGAAAAGAAAAAAGGATTCACAAACATATCCGGGTGGAGGAGTTGGTGAGGTGAAAAAAAATGAAAAAGAAAAGAAAGTGGGGAAGAAAAGGAGAGATACAGCATAATTGAAAAAGCCACTGCTGAGGAATCTGATGAGTGTGCTGCACTTGAGTCCAAGAAAATGGGCCATAACAGGCTAATGGCTCTCATCAAGTTTTTGGAAAAGAGATACACCTTCTTCTCTCTTTAAAACCCAAGACACACACTTCTCCCTCGCCCTCGGCAAAAAAATCATGCATGAGCATACACCCAACACAACTCATCAAGCATCACTCATGCATGCACATCACCATGCATCACCCACTCCGCACCATGCATCACCCACTCTGCACCATGCATGACCCACGGCCACACACCAACCCAGCTACCACCACCACCGTGGCCACTCATCACCACACCATTCACAGCAGCCACACCATTCACGGCAGTCACACCCACCTTTCTCTCTCTATCACACTCTACACCAAGCCACCACCATGATCACCATCACCTACACACAACACACCCATCATCACCCACCACACCACACGGACCACCAACACACACCAGCACGGCACACCAACACTCACCACACACCGTGGCCATCTCACCACCCCTCGGCAGAACAGACCCATGCATAAACCATGCAACTCATACACCCACCAGCACGGCACCTCTCTCTCCCTTTCTCTCTCACGGATGAAACACACACCTCACCCTCACTCTCACACACCAACACAAACCCAGCCATGCACTCTCTCACTCTAACACACACCATGCACTCTCTCTCTCTAAGACACCCACGGCAGAGACCCACCTCCAACTCCCTCTCCTCTCTCACTAACACTCACCAATACACACAACAACACTTCACCAACCCAGCCGACCTCCGTCACTGATACAAACCCACACCATGCACACTACCGTGGCCAACCCACTCAAAACACACCACACCACCTTGGCCTCTCTCCCTCTCACCCATGACCAACCACTCTCTCTCTCTTCTCTCTCTCTCTTTGGGCACCACAAGACACCACCACGGCAGCACCACCATCACTCCACACACGGCACAAACCACCGTGGCCACCCATGCATCACACATGCACACACAGCACACCAGCCAAGCTCACCAACGCCCTCACCATGCACGGCTTCACAACCCACGCTGGGCTGCAGAGATGTGGGGAGAGTTGTAGACTGAGGAAATTTGCACATCATCCAACAGTGATTTCCCTATAAGTCATGCGAGTCAGATTTCAAATCCGTTCCTTGGTCTACCGTTTGAATCTGAAAAATGTGAATCATGTGGTGTCGCGGAGCCCGGGACACGCGAAAAGGAGTGGAATGCGCCAGTGATGGAGTTCTTTATTTTCTTTTATTTTGAGTGTTTGTGAGGTTTTATTTTATTTTATTTTTTTCCTCTCTCCCTCATTCGGATCTGTAATAATTCAAGTATTGTAATAATCCCCCACCCCGCTTCTTTCTATCCCATTCTTTAATCGCTTTCCCTAACTGTGTGTATGTATATATCTTGACATGTCATGCATATCCCTGCTTTACATCCATGATCCATGCATAAGATTTGGCTAAATTTGCATCTTTATGCTTCAATTGATTATCCCATGATTCTGTGTGCTATCGTATGTTTTGAGATGATTCACATGCCATATTCTAGAAGCCAAATCTTTAGTGCATCTCATGAGTGAATTGCATTAGGATTCTGTATATAAGATCATGCATATTTTACTAACTTTTGTTTTGTAGTTGTTCGAGGGACGTCGGTAAATCTGTGAGTTTTTATGCTTTAGCATCCCATTTGTGTGTGATTTTCTTATTATGTTTAGTATCCTACCATGCGGCTATTTGCTTAAGTGATAAACTGTTTGAATGCCTGTGGATGAAGGCTTGTTGCCTGAATTGGAATGATTCAATGAATGTACGTTTTAAGCCCACTTTGTAGTGGCAAATTCATAAACTTTAAGCCCACTTTGTCAAGTGGCAAATTCAAACCCCTTTTGCAAAACAAACATGAAATTGAATTGTTCCAATTTGAGCAAACTAGTCTATACTTGTATGCTTCACATAGTAAATTTTAGGATTTATTCAATAATCAGAACATGAACATATAAAGAAAATAAAAGTCATATCATGGTTTAGTAGAGGCCGATCTTTTGATCGGGTGAGCGGGGGTGCTCATTATTGACCTTCCCCTCTCATACCTAAGGTTCCGAACCAAGCATCCTTGGTTACAACGAACAGTGGCCTTGGCACTGAGTCATGGGTTTCCTAATTTCCCAAAATATTAGGTGGCGACTCTGAGATCTGATGACGCAGTCCATTTTTGACAAAATTGCAATAAAATGGATTTTTAATAAAAGTTGCCAAATCTGGACTCTCATCTACGTTTCACATTGCACTCGTGAAACTTGAGATCAAAGAGATCTCGGGAGTCCGAACTGTTTAACGCGCGCGGGTACCCTCTCGGGCATGTTACAGTCGAGTATTTGGACCAAGTCCCCAAGTTTGAAAATCGGGGATTCAAACATGGCTGGCACAAATCCCTTGCTGCTGCTAACGCTTCGTTGATTATGCCAATACCATATGAGCAGGTGGATGTTGAGCCATTGGAGTCTGATTCCGATGACTGATCTGGGCGATTGACATAGTTTTTAGGATGTCGAATGTATTTTTACAGTTTTTAATTTGGTATTTTTCATGTGTTGCTACAGTCATAGTTTTTTTTTTTTTTAAGGCATTGTCATGCGGGCTTGTAGCTTTTTGTTTAGTAATTTGCGTATATATAAAATTTCATGAGTTGTGTTCAACTTGCTAAGGAAAATGTTGTTGATGAGTGATATTGCTTTCGGTTATGGTTAGATCGGCTGCTTAGCTTAGGTATTTGGCCGACCAGATTAATAAATCTGCCCTTGCCTTAGCCAGGGCGCGAGCTTGCGAAGCCGAATGAGCCTAACTCGTGGGCTGGCTGAGGCACAGATTGATCGGCGCTTGCGCTTGAAAACATGGCCAACCAGATTAATAAATCTGTCCTTGCCTTAGCCAGGGCGCGAGCTTGCGAAGCCGAATGGGCCTAACTTGTGGGCTGGCTGAGGCACAGATTAATCGGCGCTTGCGCTTGAAAACATGGCTGACCAGATTAATAAATCTGCCCTTAGCCAGGGATTAATAAATCTACCCTTGCCTTAGCCAGGGCGTGAGCTTGTGAAGCCGAATGGGCCTAACTTGTGGGCTGGCTGAGGCACAGATTAATCGGCGCTTGCGCTTGAAAACATGGCCGACCAGATTAATAAATCTGCCCTTAGCCAGGGATTAATAAATCTGCCCTTGCTTTAGCCAGGGTGCGAGCTTGCGAAGCCGAATGGGCTTAACTCGTGGGTTGGCTGAGGCACAGATTATTCGGCGCTTGCGCTTGAAAACATGGCCGACCATATTAATAAATCTGCCCTTAGCTAGGGATTAATAAATCTGCCCTTGCCTTAGCCAGGACGCGAGCTTTCGAAGCCGAATGGGCCTAACTCACGCCCTGGCCAAGACATCAGGGCGCGAGCTTTCGAAGCCGAATGGGCCTAACTCGTGGGCTGGCTGAGGCACATCTGACTTTTGGCGTTTGGGATTACTGACGTTGCCTTGGGAGAGCTGCATACATTGAAGGATAAATGGGGCGGGTGCACGACAGAGGCCCTACTTATTTTCATTCAGGCAACTTGGGAGGGACAGAGATTAACTGAATTAGACGCCGCAATGAGTCGCAGTAGCGAGCCTACGCGTACGGGAAGAAGAACGTCCAAGGATCGGGAAACACAACAGCTCCTTAGTCGTCGAAGCAGATCGCCCCGAAAGGACAGGCAACAACGGGGAAATTCTCTGCGCCCGCGACCGAAAATCGAGCCTGATGCGACGCCACGACTGTTGAGTTTTGCGGTTTTTGTGAGGAATAGACCAATGACGGAGGCAGATTCTATCATTAAAGACCCAGATGTGGCAGTCGAGTTCGCTTGACAGATATTCCCGCCGGAAGTCCAACAATCGATGGTCGGACGTCGAGATTTCGAAGTATTTCGAGACGGCATACATGGGGCCGTGAAAAGACTATACACTGCTTACGAAGTCGGCATGCGTCTGCAGGAAGCGCGACGTGAGAGTGAGAAAAAGGACGAAAGGAATCGCAATCTGGAGATTCACGCGGAAAAGGCCGAGCGTGAGCTTCGGGAGTTGAAGAATGTTCAAATGAGCGCGTCGGTGGCGGCCGGTCAATCTAAATTGGTCGTTGAGGAGAGAATGACCTAACGGACCTCGGGTTATAAAAAGGGGTTTCAGGACGGCCTGAAGGTCGGGATAGAGAAGACCAAACAGGACCTTGCCGAGGAGGTCTGCCGATGTGAAAATCGTGGATTCAAGCACGGCTGGATTAAGGCCCTTCAAACCGAGAAAGCTCTCAAAGCCGTGGGCATTGATTCGGCCTCGCCCCTGTATCATCGCTACTACTTTCCTTATTCCGATTTCGAAATTGAGAAGAGCGACGATGAGGGTGCCGAATGAATAGACTTTGGAACGCGAGAAGACTTCGCGCCGAACAAATAGAATTTCTTTTATTTTCAACGTTTGTATTTGGTCTTGAAATGTTATGTGCTTAATTAAACGTATTATTTCAACTTACTGGCAAGTTTTGTGTTGGGTGGCGTAAATGTTTAAACACGCATTGACCGGCTTGAATTAAGAACAATTCAGTGAATATTTATTCGGCCAGTGAAGTGGTCCGAATGCATCTCTCGGAAAGGCTCCGAATTCAGAGACTATTTTGGCCAATCGTGATATCCACGAGGGGCATTCCGAATTCGGAGTCTTAATCTGCCTTAAGAGGCTTAATCAGCCCTAGGGTGTCATGCACCAAAAGGGGCTCTGAATCCGGAGACTTTATTTTGGCCAATCGTGATATCCACGAAGGGCGCTCCGAATTCGGAGTCTTAATCGGCCTTAAGAGGCTTAATCGGCCCTGAGGTGTCATGCACCAAAAGGGGCTCCGAATCCGGAGACTTTATTTTGGCCAATCATGATATCTACGAAGGGCGCTCCGAATCCAGAGGCTTAATCGGCCCTAAGGTGTCATGCACCAAAAGGGGCTCCGAATCCGGAGACTTTATTTTGGCCAATTATGATATCCACGAAGGGCGCTTCGAATTCGGAGTCTTAATCGGCCTTAAGAGGCTTAATCGGCCCTAGGGTGTCATGCACCAAAAGGGGCTCCGAATCCGGAGACTTTATTTTGGCCAATCGTGATATCCATGAAGGGCGCTCCGAATCCGGAGGCTTAATCGGCCCTAAGGTGTCATGCACCAAAAGGGGCTCCGAATCCGGAGACTTTATTTTGGCCAATCGTGATATCCACGAAGGGTGCTCTGAATTCGGAGTCTTAATCGGCCCTAAGGTGTCATGCACCAAAAGGGGCTCCGAATCCGGAGACTTTATTTTGGCCAATTGTGATATCCACGAAGGGCGCTCCGAATCCGGAGGCTTAATCGGCCTTAAGAGGCTTACTCGGCCCTAGGGTGCCATGCACCAAAAGGGGCTCCGAATCCGGAGACTTTATTTTGGCCAATCGTGATATCCACGAAGGGCGCTCCGAATTCGGAGTCTTAATTGGCCATAAGAGGCTTAATCGGCCCTAGGGTGTCATGCACCAAAAGGGGCTCTGAATCCGGAGACTTTATTTTGGCCAATCGTGATATCCACGAAGGGCGCTCCGAATTTGGAGGCTTAATCGGCCTTGGAAGGCTTAATCGGCCCTTAAAGGCTTGGGAGCGAGCTTGAGAAAACGAGAAACTTTGTATTGCAACGGTGGAACATGTACAAGTATCAAACCCACAAGTCGGGTCAATGATAGAATTTACGTAAATGTGTTGAATTCCAAGGCCGTGGCAGGCTTCTTCCTGACATGTCTGAGAGCCGATATGCCCCTGTTCCTGCGATGGATTCTATCTAATAGGGGCCGTCCCAGTTTGGACCCAATTTTCCATCGGCCGGTCTCCGGTCGGCTGGAAGTACCTTCTTTAGGACAAACTCTCCTGGCGTGTATCGGCGCAACTGAACTCGCTGATTATACGACTTGGCGAGCTGCTGCTGATACCGTGCCATGGATGCCAGGGGCGGTCTCTTCGTTCTTCGATTAGAATCAGATCCAGGGCAAGCATCATGTCGTTTCGGCCCATATCAAAAACTTGCGATTTCAGAGTTGGGAGGCTGATTTCCAGGGGTAAGATTGCCTGGGTTCCAAAGCATAAAGCAAACGGCGTTTCTCCAGTGGATCTCCTCGGCGTAGTACGATGAGCCCACAATACACTCGGCAATTCTTCGACCCAGTTGCCTTTAGCTTTTTCCAGCCTCTTTTTGATGCCGTCCAAGATGGATTTGTTAGAGGCTTCGGCTTGACCATTGCTTTGGGGGTAGGCCGGTGTCGAGAAGTAGGGCCGAATGCCATATTTGCTGCATAACTCTCGATATACGCCACAATCGAACTGGGTGCCATTGTCTGAGATGAGAGCTCTCAGAATGCCGAATCGTGTTATGATGTTTCTCCATACAAAGCATTTAATGTCGGCATCTCGTATATGTGTTAAAGCCTCCGCTTCGACCCATTTTGTGAAGTAATCTGTCGCGACGATTAAGAATCGCTTGTTCCCTGGAGCCCTTGGCAATGGTCCTACGATATCAAGTCCCCACTGAGCAAATGGCTAGGGGCTGGTGATAGAGTTCAACCCTTCGGCAGGCAGATGGGTTAATGGGGAGAACTTTTGGCACTGTTCGCATTTTTTTACATAACTCTCCGCGTTAGCTTTTATTGTCGGCCAATAATACCCCTGGGTTATAGCTCGATGGGCCGGGGAGCGTCCGCCAGAATGGGCACCACAACTGCCCTCATGTATCTCTGTCAGAAGCTCCTCCACCTTGTCGGGGTGCACGCATTCCAAGTATGGACCAGAGAGGGACTTTTTATAAAGCCCTCCTTGCGGATCTAGATAGTATCGCAGGGCTTTATTTCGCAGCTTGTGTACTTCTTTTTTGTCCTTTGGGAGTTGTTCAGAAGAGAGGAATGAAGTAATGGGGTCCATCCAGCTTGGTGCGGATTCTATAACGTCAACATGGATTTCCTCCGAAGGGCCAATGCTCGGCTCCGGGACGAAGCCTACTTCGATGGTCCGTTTGATCTCAGAATTGATGGCAGAGGCTAGGCACGCCAAGGCATCCGCGTGTGTGTTCTGGTCGCGTGTTATTTGGTTCAGTTCGTGATGGTCAAATTTTGCCAACAAGGAATTGGCCGTTTTCATGTAGGCCGCCATACGGTCGTTTCTTGCCGCGTACTCTCCCTTTAGCTAATTGATTACCAATTTTGAATCACAAAACACAAGCAGACGCCGAGCGCCGAGAAGGTGCGCATTCCGCAGACCGGCTAGAAGGGCTTCATATTTGGCTTCGTTATTTGATGCTTCGAAGCCAAGCTTGACGGCCTGCTCAATTACTGCGCCATCTGGAGACATGATTACAACTCCGGCGCCGCTTCCCCTTTGGTTAGACGATCTATCACAGTATAATTGCCAAATATCCCCGACATAAATTCTCCAGTTCGGCTTTGGTCGAACTTCAGCCTTTGGCCGGACTTCGTCAGGTTTGAGGTTGGCAAGCTCGCCGGTGAATTTGGCAACAAAGTCGGCCAACACCTGCCCCTTGATTGCGGTTTTAGGTAAAAATTGAATGTCGTATTGGCCGAGTTCAAGAGCCCATTTTGAAACACGTCCTGATGCTTCTGCACTCCGTAGTACTGATCGGAGGGGATAATCTGTTAGCACCCTAATGCTATGTCCTTGGAAGTAATGCATCAGTTTTCTTGCCGTCATGACTAGGGCTAAGATGAGTTTTTCCAGCGGAAGGTAGCGTGTTTCGGCGTCAACCATTGCCTTGCTCACATAATACACTGGCCGTTGCTCCCCTTCCTCCTCTTTTAACAGTACGGTGCTGACGGCCCTATCGAAAACTGCCAGATATAGAATGAGCGGGTCACCAGTGGTGGGTGTTGTCAAGAGAGGTACTGAGCGGAGGTAGGTCTTGAGTCCATTGAAGGCTGATTCGCATTCGGCGGACCATTCAAAAGCCTTACCCTACCGTAGTGTCTGAAAGAATTGTCGGCAGCGATCTGTAGACCGACTGATGAACCTGTTGAGTGCAGCGGCCATCCCCATCAACTTTTGGACTTCTTTTACTGAACGGGGGGAGCCGAGTTCCAAGATTGCTGTGACTTGCCTCGGGTTGGCTTCGATTCCGCGGTGATTGACGATGTAACCCAGGAATTTGCCGGAGCCAATTCCGAACGCACACTTGGAAGCGTTCAGTTTCATTCTGTATTTGCGTAAGATGCTGAATGTCTTTTCTAGATCGGCTATATGATTCTGTTCTTCTTTGGACTTGACCACCATATCGTCGATGTATACTTCCATAGTGTGGCCGAGTTGCTCTTTGAACATGGCGGTGACCAGTCTTTGGTAGGTTGCCCTTGCATTCTTCAGCCCAAAAGGCATAACTTTGTAGCAATAGGTTCCTCTTGGGGTGAGGAATGCAGTTTTGTCCTGGTCATCTGGATGCATGGCGATTTGATGGTAGCCTCTGTAAGCATCGATGAAGCTCATGCGTTGATGACGTGCCGTCGCATCGACAAGCTGGTCGATTCTGGTTAGAGGAAAACAGTCTTTGGGGCAAGCTTTGTTCAGATCCATGAAATCGACACACACTCGCCAAGTCCCATTTTTCTTCTTCACCACCACTGTATTGGAGAGCCATGTGGCGTAAGTGACTTCTCTGATTGCCCCGGCGTCAAGCAGTCTGTCTACCTCCTCAACAACGGCGGCAGTGTGCTCCGCGGCTGACCGTCGACCTTTTTGAATGATCGGCTTACATTTGGGATCGACATTCAGATGGTGTTGTGAAACTGATGGGTCTATTCTCGGCATTTCATATGGAGTCCACGCAAAGACGTCGAGGTTGTTAAGCAAGAAAGAGATCAGCTACTGCCTGTCGGCCTGATTCAGAGAGGCGCCGATCATGAAGAACTTTTATGGGCTTCCATCGATGTCAACTCGGTCTAAATCTTCTGTGGCCTTCTCATTTGGATGCCGCCCAACCTCATCAAGGATCTCCCGATTCAGCACCTCAATGGAGTTTACTTGCAGTTCCTTTGGCGTTCTGGCGGCAAGGAGATAACATGCTTGTGCCGATTTCTGGGATCTACAGATTTGCTCAATGCCGTGTTCTGTTGGGAAACGTAGCAGTTGATGATAGGTGCTTGGGACGGCCTGCAAGGTATGCAACCACGATCGCCCCATGATGAGATTGTACGGCGATGGCAGCCTGGCGACCAAGAATTCCACATCCACCGTTCTGGAACCTGCTCGAACGGGTAAGCTGATTTTTCCCAATGGGTACTCTGGATTGGCGTTGAAGCCGAATAGTGGATAAGAAGTCGGAGTCAGGTTTGACTCGTTGAATCCGAGTTTGGTGAAGGTTTTATAATACATAACCTCCGAAGTACTGCCTTGGTCGATAAGAACGCGTTCGACGGTGAACCGGTTTACGCGTAGCTCAACAACCAATGGATCGATGTGAGGGAGTGTTACGCCGATCAAATCGGAGTCGTCAAAGGTGATACTTGGCGTTTCTCGGAGCCGCTTTGCTGGCGTGAGTTGCTATTGGGGACTTGGATGTGATTGGATCACATGCACGGCCGAGGCTACTGGCAGGCTGTATATCAGGTAGACGGTGTCAAGCGGAAATGCATCCTTCGGAAGGGCAGGTGTTCTGATCGCACTCCTCTGGACGCATTGTTGGAGATGTGCGTCCTTTCCCAACTCCTCGAGATGATCTGTTGAGGCATAGCGGCCATCAGTTGCTTGCTGTCGGGCTCGAGATCGTCGATCATCTGCCCTCGGGGGTCGCACAGAAGCCTGGCGCACTGTTTGTTTGGATTTTGCTATTTTCGAGGCCAGATCGCGACGAAGGCGTTCGTTCTCAGCGATGACGTTGTCCAACCTCTGTTTGGTTTGCCTAGCTTGTGCCATGGTCGCTTGTATTGTCTTTTGCGTTGGGTTTGAAGATGAGTAGAGGTCCAAGGCAAGTCTTGCTGCGATGGTTTTTGGTCCAAGCGAGTTTGCTGGAGTGAGGTCATCCCTCTGTGTGGTCTCGTCAGTGGCTATCGGAGGATCTTCAGTTACGCCTGCCATGGAGGTATTTGAGTATTCCCACAGACGGCGCCAATTGTGGAGAAGTGGTTTGGAAATACTCTTCAAATCCTGGGAGATGCTAATGATCCTCAGCTAGTCACTTGAAAAGATACAAACGCTCCGGTCGGGGATGCTGGAATTAGCACTCCGACGGACAAGTCAGTTCAGACACTCAAGATAGCTTGTTTACTAAGTTAAGTGAAGTGATTCTTACATACCTTTCTAAATCTTTGGTTCTCGTATTTATACTCGCTTTTTGGGCCTCGGGGCCTGAGCCTACTTTTATCCCATTTCTCCTTTTATGAATTCGGAGCTACTGACCTCCGGCTATTCGGCCTTCCTAACATATTCGGCATCCTAGTTACACAATATGGAGCCGAATAATATCTGACTTCTGGGGTACGCATTTTCCGACTCTTCTACTTATTCGGCTCCCACAGTTAGAAATTTATTTTTTTTAGTTAATTCTGTTAAATAATTTTTTTTAATTAGGAATGTTTATAATTTTTCAAATCACGAGAAGTAATTCATATTTTAACTAAATTTCAAAGATATATTTGTAATTTATCCAAAATGGTTATGTTTGTTTGAAAAGTCTTTTAAAATAATTATTTGAATTTTCAATTGGTACTCTCTTTTTTCTTCTTATTTTCAATTTTTGATTTTTTACAAATAATTATTTTAATTTTTTTTAAAATCTTTAATTACAAAAAATATAAAAATTCAATAGCTTTTGTATTTGTTGAATTGAGTTGATCTAAAGAAAATAATCACTAAATTGAGCTGATCTAAAAAAAATAATCACTAAAAATAAAAAATACAAAAGAAAATGAATTTTTTGTTTTCTAAATTGCTAAAGTTGGTGGCCCACGATGAAAGTGGCTATTAGAATTGATGGCCAGGGTTTTGTAAGGTGATAGAAAAAGCCGTCAGATGTCTTGATTGATGATTGGTGGTGCCGAAGGTCAATAGTGGACCATAGCAGTGGCAGTGGGTGGTGTAGATATGCCAAATTTATAAATTTATTGTATTTATTTCAAATTTTAATATATAGTTAGTGTAATTTGCTCATAAAATTATGAATATGTATCATTTTACCCATTTTTCTACATATTTAGGGTAAATTACATTTTGCCTTCTAAAATTTCACTCATTTCTTACTTTAGCCTTTTAAGTTTAATTTTTCTCACTTTGGCCCTTCATATTTGCAATCATTTCCACTTTATTATTAGACTAACTTCCATCCAAAAAACTAATAGAATCTGCCACATTACTAACACATCAGCTCCATGTGTGATGTAAAAAATTCACTAAAAATATAAAATATAAAAAATAGAAAACAAAAAAATTGGAATTTTTTTTTAGTCTTTAGTGAACTTTTTTTTTTTCAAAATTTATTCATAAACATTATTACATTATAGAGGCATCTAGATTAGATGCAACTAAAAATATAAAAACAAATTTAACTAAAAAAAGAATTTTTTTTTACTAAAGACGAAAAAAACGATAGTAAATTTGATGTTTATGAATAAATTTGAAAAAAAAAAATTCACTAAAGACTTAAAAAAAAAATTCTAATTTTTTTTTGTTTTTTATTTTTTATTTTTTGCATCTTTAGTGAATTTTTTACATCACATATGGAGCTAATGTGTTAGTGATGTGACAAATTCTGTTACTTTTTTTGATGGAAGCTAGTTTAGGAGTAAAGTGGGAATGATTGCAAACATGAAAGGCCAAAGTGGAAAGGATTACAAATATAAAGGGCTAAAGTGGGAAAAATCAAACTTAAAGGGTCAAAGTTGGAAGGATTGGAAACATGAAGGACCATAGTGGGGTAATTCTATTTACACACCTTTACTTGTCTTAGTATACATCATTTACTCAGTTCAAACCATACACATATTACAACTTTTAATTTTATCTCAATACACACCAATAATTTTCTTATAATACTAAACTACCATCATCTTCTCTAACAAACCCTAACCTTAACCATCACCGGCAAACACCGCCTCTCACCGGCGCCGTTCCCTTCTCAGCCTCTCTCAACTCTCACGACTGTTGCCCATTTCCAGCCTCTCTCTTCCTCACACTACTACTTCCTTCTTTCCAATTGTTCTTTCTTTCATTGCAACCCCTTTCTGTCAGTCCTTCATCATTGACTCCTTTCGCCACCGCCGCTGTAGCTCCCTTCCATTTAGTCGCGATCGCTAGATCGCGATCTCTCTTCCACCTGCGATTTCTCTGTCTCTCTCAATCGCAATGACCATCAACCTTCGCCACCATCCTCGTCGACAACCTCTCTAGCATTTCATTCCCAACGAGATCAAAAGAGTGCAAACAGAGGCAACCGGCGGCAAGGCGATGGATTTTCGGGTGGAGCAACCGAGCATGCATGCGTCCCTCGCTCTCGAGGCCATTAAATTGCTTTAGTTAGTTAGCGTAGCTAATTATTCAATTCAAGTGTGGTATTTTAATTAGCTTAGCATAGCTAGTTATTCAATTGTGTTGTAATAATTAGTTAACTAGAATAGTTAATTAGTTTCATTTTGTAATAGTTAGCTTAATTAGCGTAGCTAGTTATCTTAATCATGCGGACTCTCCTTCGCGAGGGCATAATGTTGTAATAAGTGTGCGAGCATGGGTGCATGTCTTCCAACCCCACGTCTTTCTCCCTTTTATTTATCCGCTTTCGATGGTCAGATTAGGGACATGTTTTGATTAGCATACCTTATGCTTGCATGTGTGCATCATTCATTTGTCTTGCATGCACCGAGGCTCGGCGCATCATTCAAACAGCATTGTCAAATTCAATACTTCTTTGAATACGTGTTTCAAAGCATGTTATCAAATTATATCATATACCATGATTAGGTAGCCGAGCCTATCTTATTGCATTATCGCATGTGTTGCATTAGGCATTTTGCATAGTTAGGATCATGCATATTTCTTACTAGTTTTTGTTTTGGCTTAAAGTACACTGTAAGTTTTACGCTTTAGCATACTTGCATGAGTGCGATTGCCGTGTTGCCATGATAGCATGCTTGCCATGAGGCTATTTGCTTGAATGATTAACTGCATGAATGCCTATGGATAAAGGCTTTATTGTTTGAATTCGAGCAATTCAACGAATATATGTTTTAATCCCACTTTGCGAAGTGGCAAATCATGTTTTAAGCCTACTTGAGGTGGCAAATCCGCGTTTTAGCCCACTTGAGGGTGGCACATTCGAACCATTTTTGAAACCAAACATGAGTTGAATTCGTTCCAATTCTTGCGATTTTAGTCTATACTTGCTTGTGTGTGTCACATAGTAAAGTTAGCTAATAATCAGAATAAGAACACATGTGTTTATAAAACAACATATCATGCTTAGTAGGGGCCGATCCTTTGATCGGGCGAGCGGGGGTGCTCATTTCAGGACCTTCCCCTCTCGTACCCAAGTTCCCGAGCCGAAGAAACTTTGGTGATGACGGACATGTGGCCTTTGGCACGAGTCAGGGTTTCCTAAATTTTTCAAAAACAAAATATTTAGGTGGCGACTCTGTAATCTGGCAAAGCAGTCCAGTTTTGGCATTATTTGATTCAAAATCTGATTTTCCAAAATGATTTGCCGGATTGGACTCTTTGGTGTTTATCAGTTTCACATTGCACTTGTGAGATTAGATTCAGAACCGTGACAAGAGTACGAACTGTAGGACCAATTCGAGCTCTCCAAAAGGGGGCGCGAAAAAGTCGATCTACACCGACCAATTCATTAGGCTGGCCGACCAAATTTTTTGTATGGCAAGTGTGGTTATTTAGCCAAGTAGGGCAAATCCTGAGGTCAAAATAGAATTGTTTTCTGACTACGAACAGGGCAATTTATGGCGACAGACAGAGAGGTTTCCCGAGGATGTTCTTGTTTGCGCACACACGGTTTCCCGCCTTTCATTCAACTCCTTAGATTCATCGCTCGGAAATTTGTATTTGTAATAGTTAATTCATTTGTGTTTGTAATAATTAGTTAGGGTAAATTACACTTTGCACCCCTGCACTTTACACAAAATCCCACTTTAGTCCCTACACATCAAATTGCGACACTTAACCTCCTGCACTTTTGATTAAGTGTCACATTGGCCCTTTTGTTGACAATGAGACTAATAGAAGTTACCGTTAAGGAGGTTAAGTGTCACAATTTTGATGTGTGGGGACTAAAGTGGGATTTTGTGTAAAATACAGGGGTGCATAGTGTAATTTACCCTCACATGTTCTCCCTCTCCCTCTCTCTCTCTACTAATAAAAAATTAAAAACACTATTTTAATCTTTCTCATTTTATTTTCATAATATATATAATTTAATAAAATCATCTCCATATTTTGCCTTTATGATCACAATACTTGTGTTTTGCGCTGTTGTAAAATGTGACTTTGTGCGAGAAGCAGTAGCCATGTCCTGCATATAAGGTGGATCAGAAATTGGAGGCTGACTAGATTCTAGGATTTGTTCCTGAACAACACCTTGGACAAGTTTATAGGTAAACAATTGGTTATCCTTACTTCTATTGCGAGGTGACCACCAGGTGATATTATATTCCCTACAAGCACGCTTCACTGTAGATCGACTAACTGCAAAATGAAAAATCCAAATTCTAGATAAGAAAATATACTTTGTTTACTATTACCAAAAGTATATGAATTTTTCAAAGGATCCAGCTAGGAATGGGCATCCCAAGTATGTAAGCTTACCGCCAAGGCTTTCTACAGCATCTTTAAGTTTCATTCCAAAATGTTGCTGGAGATCCCCCAAGCCAATTGGAATTCTAGCTTTTCTTTGTAGTCTCTAGGACGAGTTCATTATGCAATTTTGCTGTACAGAAGTAACAACAATGTTGTTTTCTTCTGTGTTACTAACAACATTGATTCCGATGTTTAAAGCATCCACTTCTTGTAATTGTTGATCTGATAAATCTAGAAACACCATCTCTTCTCCATTTTCCATCCTATTTGGAGATCTTGCAATTTGGGATATTTGATAAGAATAAAGTTTACTATCCTCTGAAAAATCAAGAACTTCAATAGATAACTCCTCTCCTAGTTCTTCTCTAGAAGTGACCTTAAAACTGTTACAATGCTGCTTCATTGTTGTCAACAACGGAACCAAAGAAATCCTCAGATCCCCACCTTTAGTGTAGTTTGGGGGCAAAGAGAATTCTAGCACATAAACATTGTCTTCAATATATCTATTCTGCAAGCAAATTGCAAAAGAATCTGTAACTCCAAATTTGCATGCGTAGTGCGCCAAAGGGTACTCAGTTATGCTAAATTGAGTAACATCTTTGTAGGAGACCAGATTTTGGGACGAAACTGCTCTTCCAACAACCCCCATCCCTTTTCATAGGTGTTGTAAACCACATGCATCTAAAAAAGCACTCATATGTCCCTTTCTATAATGGATTTCATATTTTCTAAACATAGCATTGCAAAGCCTAGCCAAAGGTAGATAATGAGTGCTACACAACACGTTTAGCATCTTCTGGATTTCTTCGAGAGTTTCATACTTCTCTTGATAATGTTTCGTGAATACATATTTGTCATCCCAATAATTAAAGTAAACAATTATACGAATCTTTATTTTCAAACTGTAGGCAAACGGTTAACCAGAATTGAAGAATCAGTAGGAGAATTAGTATAAAACCAAAAGATACGCTCTACACCAAATCTCCCTATCCAACCAGTAAATGTAAAACCCCCCTTAGAGGTGACTAATTTTAAACTTCGATCTAATAAACGGAACAATGAATTCATAGATGCTCTTATCCAGAAAATAAAAACATTAATATAGGAAAATCCTCCAGCTCTCAGATAAATATGCTTTCTGCTCAACAAATAGGCAAACTTAATAATGAGGAAGATGAACTTTCTTCTTCACACATTTTTGAAATACAAAATAATTTTTAGGATATTCAGTCTGTTAATAAAACCTATTTTCCCTAACAGACTTCCAGAATGGCTTTAACAAGACCTAGTAGATATTATTATTCTAGACCTACACCTCAAGATCTTTTATATGAGGAAGATTTTCTTCATACCCAGAAATCCTTCCATGGCAAAACCATTTATGAATGGGATATCGATGGAAAAACTGAATATCAAATTTTTGAAACTGTACATCAAATGCTAATGTAAGGTACTGTTTGCAAGCAGAATGATAATACTGATCATCAAGTTGCCTGTTTTATTGCTAATGGCTTTACCGAAATTCTTCAGGGATGCTGGGATAATGTTCTCACTACCACTCAACAGAATGAAATACTTAATTCTTTTAAGATTGAAACTGACCCCATCACCAATATTGCTATACAGAATGAAGATGTTGTGTATACTCTCGTTCAAACTATCTTACGCCACTTTGTTGGACCCGAAGTAGGTAACAGCGATTGTAGTCGTGAGCTTTTACAGAATCTTAGATGTCCATCTTTAACCCATTTTCGATGGTACAAAGATGTTTTCCTGCTTAAGGTCATGCAACACAGTGATGCAAACAGTGAACATTGGAAAACCAAATTCATTGATGGTCTTCCCAACCTTTTTGCCGAAAAAATTCGAAAAAAGCTTTAGGATCACCATAATGGCATGCAAATTCCTTATAACCAGTATACTTATGGCCAACTTATTGGCATTATTATAGAAGAAGGTCTTTCCCTTTGTAATGACCTTAAACTTTAGTATCTTATGAAAAAACAGAATTTAATAGAAAGAAAAGAATTAGGTGAATTTTGTGACCAGTTTGCATATGAAACTAAAATTTAGTACCCATCTAAGTCTAAGAAACAGAGATCATATAAACCATATAAAAAAATCTTCCCGAAAACCATATTCTACAAAGAGAAAATATAAACCGACTTAACACAAATCTAAATAGACAATTAAAAGTAAACCAAAATCTTATCCAAAGAAATATCGATCCCAGATTACTTGTTATAAATGTGGCACAACAGGACATTATGCTAATAAGTGTAGAGCTAAATTAAAACATAAATTAAATGAAATGTCCCTAGATGAACATCTTTAACAACAGATTTTGCAGACCTTATCTAGTGATGATAGTATCTCCAGTACAGATAATGATGATCTAGCTAAAATTTATTCTCCATCTGAGTCTACTTCTGACTCAGATACTCCAAAACAACCAGTAACCATCTAGGATCTAAAAATGGAAATTAATGTATTAAAAATAGAAGTAAAACACCTTCAAATAGCTAACCAATCTATACTTAATGATATAAAAAAAAAAATTAACAGCCATCTTAAAGACAAAGGTCAAACTTCAGAATAAAAAAGTCAAACTTCAGAACAAACACCAGAAACTTAGTATTTAATGCTTATGAACTAGATTACCTTCCAAAAATGGTAAATTAGAATCACTTTTATAATAAAACCTGATTTTATTATCAAAGAGGCCATCACCCTGATTGATAGTGGTGCTAATATGAACTGCATTCAAGAAGGATTAATTCCTACCAAATATTTCTAGAAAACCACTCAATCATTAACAAGTGCAAGTGGTAATTCTATGAAAATTAAATACAAAATACCGAAAGCTTTTATCTGTAATCAAGGTATATGTCTTCCCACTGCTTTTGTTCTTATCAGAAACATGTCTCAAAGTATTATCTTTGGGACTCCATTTTTATGTTTATTAATGCCGATTACAAAAATAGATTCCATAGGCATTCATACAACAATCAGTAATCAACCAATTATTTTTGAATTCATAACAGAACCTTATACTAAAGAATTAGATCAAATCAAAGATCTAGTTAATTTCAAAGAAAAACAAATCAATTTTCTTCAAACATAAATCAATTATCTCACCATTGAGCAAAAATTACAACAATCATCTTTACAGAACAAAATGAAAATAATTGAAAAAGAATTCCAAACAGAAATTTGTAGTGATATTTCTAATGCTTTCTGGGAACAAAAGAAACATATAGTTTCGCTTCCTTATGAACCAAATTTTGATGAAAGATTCATTCCAACCAGAGCTCGTCCTAGTCAATTGAAAAAAGAATATTTAGAAATGTGCAAAACAGAAATTCAAAGTCTTCTCCAAAAGAAGTTAATCAGGACTAGTCATTCTCCATGGAGTTGTACAGTATTTTATGTTAATAAAATTGTAGAAATAAAACGAGGTGCGCCAAGATTAGTAAAGCTCTTAATGATGTTTAGAAATGGATCTGATATCCCATTCCGAATAAAAAATATTTACTTGATCGATTACAGGATGCAGTCATATTTTCTAAATTTGACTTAAAATCAGGATATTGGCAAGTACAATAAGCTGAACAGGATCGATACAAAATTGTTTTTATAGTACCTTTTGGACATTATGAATGGAATGTTATGTCGTTTGGTCTAAAAAAAATGTTCCATTAGAATTTTAGCATATCATGAACGATACCTTTACATCTTATACAGAATTTGCTATCTGTTATATTGATGATGTTCTTATTTTTTCATCATCCATCGATTAGCATATAAAACATCTTAGTACATTTAAGCATGTTATTATCTGAAATGGTTTAGTAATATCTACACCAAAAATGAAACTTTTTCAAACAACAATACGCTTTATTGGCCATAATATCCATAATGGCACTATTCTACCAATTGACAGAAGTAGTGAGTTTGCCTCTAAATTCCCCGATGGAATAAAAGACAAAACTCAATTACAGCGGTTTCTTGGTAGTCTAAACTATATTCGAGACTACTATCATCAGTTATCCCAGGATGCTGCTATCCTTTACACCAAACTATAGAAAAATCCTTCTCTATGGACAGAAGAGCACACTACTGCCGTACAAAAAATTAAGGCTAAAATAAAACAACTCCCCTATCTTGCTTTACCAAATCCAGAATGGCAAAAAATTGTTGAAACTGATGCCTCTAATTATAGTTATGGAGGTATTTTAAAATAGTTAAACCCTACTAGTCATACAGAAGAATTATTAAGATTTACATCAGGAAATTGGACTAAATCTGCTTTAAATTATCCCATAATTAAAAAAAAGTGTTTAGCTATCGTTAAATGTGTTTTAAAATTCTAGGATGATTTGCTAAACCAAAATTTTTTAATTCGTGTGGACTGTTCAATAGCTAAACAGATATTTAAAAAAGATGTTCTTAATCGTGCTCACAAACAGATATTTGTAAACTAGCAAAGTGCTTTATCTGCATTTGACTTTGATATTGATTATATCAAAGGGAAACAGAATTCTTTACAAGATTTCCTCACTCGTGAATATTTGCAGGCATCATGACCAGTAGAGGTGGCCGTGGCCCTAGTCGAAGGGGCCGGGGCCAGGGCAGGGGCAGGGGCAGGGGAAACCCTTACCAAAATCCCTATATAATAGAATTTCCAGCATTACAAGGCTCTAAAGAAATCCAGGGGAATCCTCTAGCCAATCCACCAAGGATGTCCTCCTTAATCCTGAACAGTACACTCCTAACAGTATTACTGAAGAAACAGTTCTTTACATCGAATCAACCGATGAAAAATAGATGACAGATCCATGGGAAATTAAACATCGCTATCTTACGACTCAACAATTTCCCCCACATTTTGACCAGTACCGTTATATTTACGAACAGATACTCATTGGGACTACTGCCATGGAAATCAAGCATACTTTGCATGATCCTTCCAAAACAGTCCCATCCAATTCAGTAAAACTACCATCCACAATATTATGCCCATTGCTACCTAGGGCATTCATCTGCATACTACTCGTCAACTTGACATTCGCAACCGAGAAACTCGATATAGTTATTGGGACTATATCAACGCATTTACCTATGCATTTTATTACCAGAATCGTACACGCAATCATTCCTGGTTTAACCGTATTTGTCCCGACGTCCTCAAAAATGATTTAGCAAATTGGTTTCTCATTTGGTGGGACAAATTTGGGCTCTAACTTGAAGTTTTACTAGTATCAATCCGTGAAGCCTTTAACGAATGGCAAATTGCTTATTCTTATTTACCAGGACAAAAGGATATTTCTATGACCAAATCTTTGGTTCATTTTACTATCCGTTTCAGTATCCCGTGGATATGGAAATGGGATTTCCAGTGTGATTATCAAAATAAAATTCATTGTCTCAAAAGAGTTTTCTTTGTGAGATGGTGGGATAAGGAGATGAATCCCACTTTCCCAGAAACTGTCCAGAAAATCAAGACCCACACTCAAGCCTATTGGGATGCTATTCCCAAAACAATTCCCAGTCAACCAGTTATTCAAAATGCATTCTTACAAATTCAAACAGAATTACGTCAAAAATATCCAAATTTATCAGAAACATAACTAGTCATTCAAAACATGGATTTCATGAAGGAACAATTCCTCCAGACTATTGCCAGTGATGACACCTCCATAAAATCTGTTACTAGTAGTCAAAACCAGGAAGATCCAGGCCAGGATGAAAATGAATTTGCTGTTCTAGCCGGTGAATCACAGTATCCAGCAGAAGATGAACCCAACTTTGGTGACTTTTGGGATTCACTCACTAGCATGTTTGTCGAAAAAATTGACAAGAAAAAAGATAAAAAAAGAAAAAAGGTAAAGCATGAGTTTTTGTCCCCTACCAACATTATTCCTCCGAAGCGTCGACACAAAACGACAACTAACAGTATATCCACTTTCTACAAAAACAGATTCCTTGTCTGCCATCCAGCACAAAAACCGACAATTGTCTGACTTCTGTCAAAAAACGATAAGGATGTTGAGTCAAAAGTAGATTCCCACTCAACTTTGAGGATATGGACGATCGACTCCAACCAACAAGGACACGCCACCTGTCCTCACATTATCTTAGCTTTCCTCTTTTCTTATCTATAAAAGGGATGCCCTTACACTTGTTGAGACAGAGTGTTTTTTTTTAAGAGTTTGTTTTCTTTTGTAATATTTGAGTGTGCTCTCTCTCTCCCTTGTAAAATTTCTAAGTTTATGATATATAAATTAAGTATTGAAGAACTATGTTGTTTTGAAGACTCTGATTGTAAGTATTTTCTTCTTTATTATGTATGCCTATAAATTTACTTGTTGATTTGATCAATGTTTTAGAATTTTATTTTGATAGTAGAAATATATATTTACAATAGCTTCAAGCTAACGACCCATATTTACAGCGATATCTTTATAACCAGTTAGAATTTTGTAACCAACAAATAATCAGGATCTAACAACAGATCCAGGAGCAGATCTGCCTGTGGGCGGCCGGCCATCCGGCCTTCACTTTAATAGTAAAACCATGTGATCATATATGTAGAAATTTAAATCTAATATAATAATATAAATTTTAATATTCCTGGGTTTGTGCTTATTAAGGGTAGAACAGGGTGAGGTTAAGTGGGACATCATCCAAGTCGCGTATAGGTTAGAAGACCATAGTTGCAGTGATTGCGTGTAGGTCTGTTCCCTAGTAAAGCATTGATAAACGTGTTTAGCTATAACCCTGTGTCAAGCACCTTAGTTGGTATCAGAATAAAGTTTGGGGTATTTGATAAGAATAAAGTTTACCATCCTCTGAAAAATCAAGAACTTCAATAGATAACTCCTCTCCTAGTTCTTCTCCAGAAGCGACCTTAAAACTGTTACAATGCTGCTCCATTGTTGTCAACAACAAAACCAAAGCAATCCTTTGACCCCTACTGTAGACGTCCCTGAACGCCCCGGGAGGGTTGAGGTCCCGTTCCGTTCGTATTGGGGTTCACTACAGTTCGGACTCCCTTTTTGTTTGTTGTGGTTCTAAATCTGAACCAAAGAGTCCAACTCTGGCAAATCGTTTTGAGAAAAACAGATTTTGAAAAGTAGTGCCAAACATGGACTGCTTTGCCAGATTACAGAGTCGCCACCTAAATATTTTTAAAATGGGAAATTTAGGAAACCCTGACTCGGTGCCAAAGGCCACGTGTCCGTTATCACCAAAGTGATCTTGGCTCGGGAGCTTGGGTACGATCGGGGAAGGTCAGCTATGAGCACCCCCTTTCGCCCGGTCCGAAGACCGGCCTCTACTAACCGTGATATCCAATTTTGAAAACTTTACGCGTTCTTATTCCGGTTATTAGCCTAGAATTACTATGTTGTGCGCACAGCAAACAAGTATAGACTAGATCGCCTAATTTGGAAATAAGCATTGCATATCCGTCTTGTTTGGAAAACAGTTTGAAATTGCTACTCGCGAGTAGGCTAAAACACGGATTTCAATGAGTATTCCCAACTCAAGTAATCCAACCTCCACCCACAGGCATTCAAGCAGTTTATCACATAAGCACTTAGCCGCATGGCAGGCATACTGTCATGTTAACATTCACACGCATGCGACATGCTAAAGCATAAAACTTACATCGTACTCCGTGCCAAAACAAGAAACCAGTTAGCAAAACATGCATGACCTAGTTTATGTTAAGTGACTAATGCATCGCATACGGAATGTAATCTAGACAGGCTCGGCTATCCTAAGCATGGCACATGAAATGCAACAACTATCACGTATTCAATTTGGAATTGAAAGTACGATGCAGTTTGTATGATGTACCGAGCCCGATGTATGTAAACAAATGCATGAATGCACGCATGCATTGCATAAGGTATGCTAATTTAGATGTGCCCTAATCTACCATCATAAGCAGGTAAATAAAAGGGTAGAAAGAAATGGGGGTTGGAAGACATGCACCCACTCACACACACTTATTACAAATTTACCCTCGCTCGGAGGGACCAAAAGAATAATACAAATTAATTAACTACGCAAGCTAATTAATTATTACAAATTAACTAAATTAATTAACAAATTAACTAAGTTAATTAAAGCAGTAAACGCCTCGGGAAGAGGGCTCAAATGCAGCGCGCGCTCGGAATTGGCTCAGAATCGCACTGCCATGCACGGATTGCCTCTGTTTCCCCTGCTATCCTCCTCTGAAAATTGCCAAAGTCCCAGGAGTGCCTCTCAGGGCACTGGGGAGTACCACCGGCTGGGGTAGAGCACCGCCGGCTGAAGAAGGAGGCCACCGGCACTAGATGAAGTTATCGGCTGGCAATTGACTGCCGGTCGGCACTAAATAGTGCCGGCCGGCACTTAACACCTGCAGAACCTGCAACCCACAGCAGCAGAGGACAACAACATGCATGGCAATGTGATTCAAGGTATTTATGCACTATACACACCCCTTATCATGTTATTGACTCAAAGGGGCATGTGCCTCGATTCCCGGACCACCAATCGCGCATTTCCATGCATGATGGCCCTAAGAACCAAGAATGCAACGTTGATTTCAAATGCATGCAATGCAAACAAGCAAACAAGGGTGCTCAAACCTCTATCATGACTTGGTCAAGAGGCTTAGCATGCATGTCGATGCAATGGAGTCCTAAACATGTCAACTAGTGTGCAATATGGCAATACAATGCAATCATGCAAGTAAGCATAAAAGACAAGCATGCGAATCAATGGAAGGATGGTCTTATACATGAATTAGGCAACTCAAATAGTCCTAAAATCAGTGGCCAAAATGCTAAGTCAAGAGGGCCAAACACACATGCACACATGTATAAGTTAAGGCACCAACACTTAAGCATAATTAAGCAACTATTAAACACATCTAAGAGGCACAAACATGGACTATTAGCATACATGAAAAGCTCTGAAATCATGCAAAACATGGTGCCAAATCATGCAATGAAGCATGCCAAACAAAGCATGCATATGGCCTAGGCTTAAGGCAAGTCAATGAGGCATTGAACCACACCTATGCAAGACAATTATGGCATGCATTAATCAACCCAAAACAGACTTTTAGCATGTCAAAATAGGCCCAAAGGACCACTTAGATGGCATCTAAGAAGCTTGAAATCAAGGGCATGCAACATGACCAAAACATGGAGCATTTAACATTAGCTTAAGAAGTCACAAAGAGGCATGCAATGTAAACATACAAGCACTTCTAGGGGACTGAAATAGCATGCTAGGTGGTTCCAGACCATCAAAAACAATGCAAGCAAAGCATGCTACACACTCATGCTCTTAAGGCCAACAAGCCAAATGCAAAGGGGCTATATTAAACATGCTAAGATTGACCAAAATACTTATGGACAGACCTAAAACATGGTAATATGAGCACAAAATCTTCACAAACACAAGTCTAAAACATGCTAGAAATGGAGGCATACAAACCTAAGCATGTTAAGGCATAAAGAGGCATTACAAGGCAACTATACTAAGCATGCATAGGAGACCAAAACCAACTTGGAGGCATGTTATATCATGGCAATATAAGCATGGAAAACAACCAAGGCATGCTCAACACACACTCAAACATGGTGCTCCTTTGGAAGCCAAAACTTGCCCTTTTCAAGGACATCAAGGAGAGGGGGTGGCCCTCTCCTTCCTAGGACTTTAAGGCACCATCTCCACCACTGAAATCCCTCAAGATTTCAGTGGTGGAGAGGCCCAAGCACACAAGTCCCGGATCTCTCCAAAATAGCACAAAAAAGTGCCCTTTTCAAGGCCTAAGGGTGGTCAAACTTGCTCAAACCACAAAACACTCTTAATAAACAATAAAGAGGGTTAAAAAACAGAACTCTTTTGTGTTATAGACCAAGCACAAAAACTGTTTTAAACTAGGCAAAAATGGAGTGCAAAAATGGGGTAAATAAAGTAAGTTTCTTACCCTTGATGATCAACTTCACAAAGGTTGGAGTTGTTGGTTCCTTGAGCTCCAAACCAGCCAAGAACACCAAGAACAAGCCCTTAGCACTTCAATTCCAAGAGGAAGGTGAAACACTAGGTGTTGGTGAGCAATAGTAAGTCACAAACACCTAGTGTACAAAACAAGAGAGAAAGAGAGAGATAGGATAGATACACAAAATCTAACCTAAAACCAGAGCTTCTCCCTCTCCTAAAATGTCTAACTCTCCAAATCTTCTAACCCTTGAGCCAAGAGAAGAGCCTTCTCTTGTATAGGCATGAAAACTTACAAGTTAAGCAAGCCTAAAGGCTCATCCCTCCATACACGTGTATGGAGGGGAGCAAAAAGTGATACAGCTGTCTAAAAATATCTGATAAAGCAGCTGCACAACAGTCGGCAGGGCAAAATGGTCATTTTGCCAAAAAGAGTGCCGACCGGCACAAAATAGTGCCGACCGGCACAATATAGTGCCGGTGGCAACACCAAACAGCCGGTGGCCTCTAGCCACTGCCGGTGGTGTGGGGGATGCCTCACAAAGCATTCCCTGCCTTCCCAAGGCAAAACACAAGTGTTTGGTGCAAAACCAAACACCAAACGGTCGAGTTCGGAAGTCCTGAGGCAAGGCGCGCGAGCCGAGAACTCCGGGAACTCCAAACGAACACAAACATGGATAATCACCGAGTGTTCCAACGGTGACGTCCAAGTCTTGAGGACGGCCAAAAATGGGGTGTCTACACCTACTTTCAGTGTAGTTTGGGGCAAAGTGAATTCTAGCACGTAAACATTGTCTTCAATATATCTATTCCGCAAGCAAATTGCAAAAGAACCTGTAACTCCAATTTGCGTGCGTAGTGCGCCGAAGGGTACTCAATTATGCTAAATTGAATAACATCTTTGTAGAAGACCAAATTTTGGGACGAAACTACTCTCCCAACAAACCCCAGCCCTTTTCGTAGGTGTTGTAAACCACATGCATCCAAAAAAGCACTCATATGGCCCTTTCTACAATGAATTTCATATTTTTTGAACACAACATTGCAAAGCCTACACAAGGACCAATTCTGAGCCAAAGGTAGATAATGAGCGCTACATATCATGTTTAGTATCTTCTGGATTGCTTCAAGAGTTTCATACTTCTCCTGATAATGTTTCACGAATGCATATTTCTTAGCCCATAGTCCTTACAATAACTAATGAACAAAACAATACAAGATTTGACATTTGAATTACAGTTTGCTACTTACTTTCCCATCATACAAATGTTCACATTTTGAACTTGTCAGACCTTGAATCTGTAGGGGCCTGAAATGATATAATTGAAGAATCTTGATAGATTTAAACTGATAGATATTTGCAAGAAAAAAATAGTATCACTTAGAAGTTAACTTTTATGACTATAGCCTTTTACATTATTAGCTAAAAGTAATTAAAATAAATTATAAATTAATTTGGTACAACTTTTGATAATTTGTGAAAAAAAATTGAATCGGTTTGATTAAATAAACTGTTACATAACTTCTTTTTTTTTCTTCTAATAATTAAGACAATAAATGAGACTCTTTTATCCTGACTTATTGAAGGGTTTCAGTTAAAAAGAGCTATAAATTATGATTTTTTTTCTTTTTTGGGGTCAAATAAACTGAAAAAATCGAATAAGTTATAATTTAAATTTACAACCGAACATTATTAGCCAACCATTTTTAAGTAAACAAGTTGGTTTATAAATAATAATACCAAAACATTGTATACAGTAAATGAAAAAATCAGCACAGTTGAGGCTATTAAATCGACCAACTTAGGTAGTACAAAGGTATTGTATAATTGTCCAAAATCAACTTCGTCATTTTGGACAGGTGCTCCTTACCCTGGCATGGAGTATTTCAACTGGTCCAACACTTTGAGCAGAAATCTGTATTGCCTAGTAAATTGGGCTACCATAAACAATTAGGTAAATTCCACTCACCTCCCTTGAGAAGTGAAAAAATAAAATAGTAATTCTTATATATTTGTTATAATTACATCAATTTTCCTTACATTAATGATAAGGTTAACTGAGCCAACAATAAGACATATTTTTTGTTGGCCCTTGTGCATCATAATGAAATTATCAATTTCCCTCACGAGAGATCAGTATAATTTACCCAAATGATTAATGTCAATGATATGATATTAGAATAAAAGGCTCAATATGTGCATAACAATTGTTGTTGAACTCCATGTTAAATGATTTACACAATGAAATTAATGAAAGGGTAAGATTAACGAACCATTAAAAAGATTGACCAGTAAAATAGAACCAACTAGTAAAATAATTTGAGCTCCATCAACAAAAGAAATAAGAAAAAGAAAAAGAAAAAGAAAAAGAAACCATCATTGAAAATCAAAATTAACAATCATTGGATAGGGATACAAAACAAATAAATAAATAAATAAACAAAAGTAAAGAAGAGAACGTAAAAATGGGACTAATTATTCCAATTAGGGAGTTAGGGGAAAAACCTCAATATACGATTATAATTGAAACAATACGAAGTTATTTTTACTTCATTTGTCGGCACCAACTCAAATACACCAGTACAACACGGCCTAGAAAGTTCAAACCATGGTGCAGCCAGAGATTGCTAAATATTGCAACTGATAGCACGATCGCGCTGTGGATACTCTTTGCAGGAGTAATACTACACATTTGGAGTACACTCTAGCTGTTGATTGCGGAACACACAGCCAAGGAGACCAAGATGTTCGTCACTCACTCCATCCACATCAAATTCATAATCCGAAGATGTCAACCTATACCAACAAAGTCCTTCATCGATCTGGTTAAAACCGAAAAGTTGGTGTCGAGTTGTAAGTAAACGCTTGCCCCCAATTTCTATGACTTTCCAAAACTGTATAAGAAATGGGGTATGGGGCCAAAAATATAATAATACTTTTAAAGTAGGAGTTTATCTTCTCCATAAACTCTAGAATAGGAGGAGCAATTAGGGTTCCATCGATTATCTTCTCTGTACGATTTTGCAAATTTCCAAGCCCAATATATATATATACAAGGCAAATCAAGAATAAGGTAAGCAACAAGAAAAGAAAGTGGGAATCTACTAAAAATCTAATATAAATCTAAATATATAAAAAATTTGTTAACATACCTACTACTACTTAAGTACAGGTTAGAAATGCTATATATTACCATTTTGTTTTGTGTCACCTATTTGATATTTTCCCTATATTTTAACACTGACAACCGGAGTTAGGATTTTCTTTGAGATAAAAATAACCAAAATTAAATTAAATTTTTTAATAAAAAAAGAAAAAGAAAATTAATAGTAAGTGTTTTAATAAGACACTGGTTAAATAGAGAATAATTGACCCAGCAAAAAAAATAAAAAAATAAAAGCGAATAATTGGAGTGAAAGCCAACTTGTAAGTAATAAGAACATATGATATGATATGAGATGAGAGAAAAACTAACCGGAGAAGGGAGGCAGAGGAGGAGGACGTTTGCGAGGGTCGTCTTCTCTACTCCAAAAAACCCAGCCAGAGCGGATTCCGCGCTGCCGTAGCAGTTGGTTTCAAAATCGGGAGGAAAGTCACGGATCATATCATCATCCATATGATTTTCTGTCTCGTGGAAATTTTCATTCTTGGCCATCGATTATCTACACCGCTCTCTCTCTCTCTCTGTACTTCCCAGCACCAGCGGCCAGAGTGTTCCTCTTATATGCCTAGTTACCTCATTAAAAAAATAAAATATAATAATAATAGTTGTACTAGGTAGAAGGAAAGTGCATAGAAAAGTCAAGTGATTCAAGAGGTTCACATGGTCGAATCTTTAAAAAAAAAAAAAAAAAAAAAAAAATCTTCCCATGGTCAAAGTAAATAGATAAAAACAAATAAAAGGAAAATTATATTCCGGTACATGCCATATGTACTTTCGGTTAGGGTGAGCGCAGTTTGAATTGGTTTGGATTGGGGTAAAATTAAGATCAATCTATTATCTATAGTTTTAAAAAAATTAGAACCAATTCAATCTGTTTAAATCATGGAACCAATCCGAACCAATCCATTTAAACACAATTTGATCGGTTTAGGGCCACGAATTCACATATTTAAATAACAGAAGCAAAAAAAAAATCGAACATTTTAATTTCATAAAAACATAAACATAGCATCATATTACTGCTACAACAGCAACATGTCTTTCCATAATAGCGACATACTGTTCTAGAATTTAAACAACTAGAAGAAAACTGCTTCCACCAGAAGTATTTAGACCATTATAAATTAAAACTAAAAACTAACAAACAAAAAGCAATAAAAGAAGATACTCTGCGGGTTTAGGTTTTATATGGAATAAGAAAAGATACTATGTAGGAGGGTGTATAATATAAATATAGGCTATTTGTATACAATCCAGATCGGTTCTAATCCGAAACCGATCCGTGGACTATGGATATTTAATTTTTCAATCCGAAACCGAACGACGAATTCAAAAAGCCAATCCAAACCTAACGGATTGAACTAGACTGGATCATATTACGGATTTTATGGATTCCTTGCTCAGCCCTACTTTAGGTTATGATTTTTGTATTTTTTATTATGATTTATTATATTATTAGTTAAGATACATAATGATTTTGGTTATAATATTATTATTTTGTTATGATCTTAAAATTGTTTAGTTATACATTATATGATATTTGATTATAATTCATTTTTTTAAAATTTTTTTAAATATTTTTTTTCTGTTTTTATTAAGACTCTTATAGTATTAAGTTATATCATTTGTGATAATAAAAAATTCACAACTAACATAACTTACCTATGGTACCATAGCAATACCCATTTTTTTTTTTTTATAGTAAAAGTGTATATATCACAATGTTTCCCAAATTGGATATATTCTTTTTAAAGTTACACAAACTAAATATAGAGTAATATTACACAAACTACTAAGGTCAATTTGGGAATTGAACATTTTAGTTAAAAAGTTATAAATAAGTCAAAAAATTATATAAAAATCAAAAATTCATTTCCATTCCGTATACTTTTTAAACGTTTTTTTTTTTTTTTTTTGTAAAAAATTAAAAAATTATTCTCAAACACTTCAAATCTTTTCCAAGTCATGTTTTAGCCATAAAAAGACACTTTCTCAACAAATTTTAAAAAAATTAATACTAACACTTATTACATTATTAAAGTAGGTCATATTTGCGGTAGCTCAAGCTCTTCGCAACTTTCGCTCACAGTTTGTCTCTCATGTTCGTAGGGAAGAAAACATTATTGCTTATGGTTAGGCTAGAATAGTTATTCATTTCTCGTCAACACGGGTTTGGATGGAGGATATCCCTTACATCCCTCCCTCTCTTCACCCGCTCATGTTGCAAGATATTGTTGGAATTTTATAGTTTGACTTTCAGGTTTTCTCCATTTAAAGGGAAAAAAAAAAAGAAGAAGAAGAAGAAGTAAAAAAAGTCATGCTTTAAATTATAAATTATTGTGGTAAATTTCTATTGCATAAAAACCTTACGCTGTTCAAATCTTCAACAAAGGAATTCGGTTTTAAGCTTCAAACCCAAACCTTGCACCCCTTTTCGACCAAAACCTTTTTTTTGTTTTTATTTTTATTTTTATTTTTATTTTATTTTTTTGAGCTTGACCACTCAAAGAGCAGCATGCCAATTAATTGGCCTGCAGGCCATTTCCTTTGGGTCGACCGTATAATTGGTTGGCCAGCCGGCCATGTTTAGCGTCAAATTCTGTATTTGCAGCACAGGCTACTCCCATGCACGAGATTTGGCCAGCTGTCTTTTTCTGAAGATATTCCAGACGTAAGAGTTTGAAATTCTATAAATAGACCACCTCCCCTTAGAGTTTAGGGTTAGAAAATTTTCCCAATGGCTTAGAAGACTACCCAAAGCATTTCCCTACCCTTTTGAATATAGATACACTATAGATACATCATTGAAGCTCAAACTTGAAGGTTTTTGCTGAAGTTTTGAACCTTATTTCAGATACTTGAGGGTGTTTGGATTGAAGTTTGCTAACTAAGAAGCTCTTTCTCTTTCCAAGAGGTTAACCTTCGAACTCCTTTCATCACCTTTTCTTTTACTCTTTTGCTCTTCATTTCAGGTCAATACATACTTATTTTCAAAGTTATTTTAGGCTCAAAAACTTTGTTAAAGGTGGAAGGGTTACACCCTTCCATAAGATTATTCATTAGTTGTATTCCCTTTGTTTTCTTTCATTCTTTTTCTCTTTTTCATCATTTCTTTTGGTCAATTTCAGCACTATTTTAGGTTGTTTTTGTGTGGTATGAACTGAATATGGGCTTATAAAAGGGTCCTCGTCCTCCCCAATACATGACTTCTTACTTTATATGCTTTGAATACTATATTTGCATTGTTGTAATAGCATAATAGTCCTCATGGATTTGGATTGTTTAGGATATAGCCACTAATCCGTTTGAGTTGATCCTTTACTTTGATTATTATAGCTTTCCATTTGTATATTGGAACCTTGTGGTCGTGGGAGGTTTAGAGCTTAGCCACCTCGCCACAAGTTTGATTAACCAGCTATAAATTTCTTGCTTTCATACTATTGTTGTTCACCTTGAAGCTAAGTAGCTGTTTCTGTGTCAAAAGTGTTGAGAAACTCTTTTCTCAATCATTTTCGAAACATGGAAATGGATGTCTCATCCTTGTTCCACGAATAAAAGAGGATTATCAACAATTTTTGACAAGTTATGTGTTTAAAGCTTTAAATAGTTAGCTTGATTTTTTATTTTCTCTCATTTCTTCTTTAAGGTGTTGTAAGATCTCTTCTAGTTTCATTTTTGAAGCATGGAAATGGATGTCTCATCCTTATTCCATGAGTAAGAAGATGAGCATGCAACAACTTTTTGTAGCTTTCATTCATTTACTTAGTCATGCTTTTGTTTTACTTTGAAGCCAAATGAGAGTTCTTTCATTGGAAGAACTAGAAACTCTTTTCTAGTTCCATTTGGAAGCATGGAAATGGATATCAATTCATGTTCCATGAGTAGGAAGAAGAGTCTCTAAGTTCTTTCTTCAATGATATAACCTCTTGTTTACAAGCTTCACTTTCAAAGATGGTTTTCTCTAACCTATTCTCTCCAAATTTGAGTAATTATTTACTCTTATTCACTATGATATGTACTAGGTTCCAATCATTTCTTTGAATGATTTGTTTTTTTTTTTTTTTTTTTTTTTTTTTTTTTAAGTTTTGGTTTTGTACTCATTAATTTTTCCATCCCATTGCTTCATTAATCATCATGTAATGCCCTTGGGATGTTTGAAGCAACCTATTTCCTCCTTGAATATCTTTATGATAGAAGGGAACATGAAGGACAAACATCTTTTGGAAATCCTCTGTTTGCTCTGTTCCAGTTCTGGTGCAACAGGTTTTCCATAATCAATGGCCGGCCGACCATTCAAGTGTACGGCCGACCAAATTTTTTGTATGGCAAATGTGGTTATTTAGCCAAGTAGGGAAAATCTTGAGGTCAAAATAGAACTATTTTCTGACTACGAACAGGGCAATTTATGGTGACAGGCAGAGAGGTTTCCGGAGGATGTTCTTTCGTGTGCACACATGGCTTCCCGCCTTTCATTCAACTCCTTAGATTCACCACTCAAAAATTTGTATTTGTAATAGTTAATTCATTTGTGTTTGTAATAATTAGTTAGAGTAAATTACACTTTGCACCCCTACATTTTACACAAAATTTCACTTTTGTCCCTACACATCAAATTGTGACACTTAACTCCGTGCACTTTTGATCAAGTGTCGCATTGGCCCTTTTGTTAACGATGAGGCTAACAGAAGTTACCTTTTAGGGGGTTAAGTGTCACAACTTTGATGTGTAGGGACTAAAGTGGGATTTTGTGTAAAACGCAGAGATGCGTAGTGTAATTTACCCTCACATACTCTCTCTCTCTCTCTCTCTCTCTCTCAATAAAAAATTAAAAAAACTATTTTAATCTTTTTCATTTTATTTTCATAATATATATAATTTTTAATATAAAAATTTAATTTTATAAAATTAAAATATCATTGAAAATATACCTTTAAAATGAGACTAATATTAAATATATTTAATAAAAAATTAAAATAAATAAAAAGTCTTCTGTATTTGATTTGCACCTATGCACAGATTGGATTTGTGTGTGTGTTTGTGTGTGTGTTTTTTTTTTTTTTTATTTCTTTTAAAAAAATTATTTTTCACATCATCTCTCACATTTTTTACACGTTTTTTTCAAAAAAAAAAAAAAAATCAAAAAATTAGCTTTTAACCATCTTCCCAAAACTTCTCAATATTTGATTTGCACATATGCACAGATTGGATTTGTGTGTTTTTTTTATTTCCTTTAAAAAAAATTTATTTTCATATGATTTTTTTTAATGAAGATTGTTTTTGAGAATTTCAAAAATATATGATTTTTGTGTGTTTATTTCATCAAATTAATTTTTATATTTAAAAAATAATAATTTCAAAACATAACTAAACATAGTAATTACTTTTCATTTATTTTAATTTTTTTATTAAATATATTTAATATTAGTCTCATTTTAAAGGTATATTTTCAATGATATTTTAATTTTATAAAATTAAATTTTTATATTAAAAATTATATATGTTATGAAAATAAAATGAAAAAGATTAAAGTAGTTTTGTTTCAATTTTTTATTAGGAGAGAGAGAGAGAGAGAGAGAGAGAGAGAGAGAGAGAGAGAGTGTGTGTGTGTGTGTGTGTAACGCCCCAATTTGCATAACCAAACAATAATACAATAATCATGGCCTTTTTTAAGAAAAACCAATCATACAATCCCACACTTGCATTTCATAATGTAAATAGTTCCTCATGTGATAATACATTAATCCGACAACAAGTAAATAAAAAAATAAATACTCCACAGGGTTTACAAGTTTCCAAGGCTTAAGCCTGGTTATACATAATGGTTTTTCAAACCCACACAAATATAGCCCTTGACTTACAAAACAGAGTCACACAAAATGAGAGCATTGTACTCCCAACATACACACTTCCAAGTCTTCAGTTAGGTGAAATCACCACATCTTTTCCTACACAAAAATCCTGTAGGGTGAGTATAAAGCCCAGCAGGAAATCTTTAACAAAGTATATACATTTTATACAAGTCTCAAGAGATGAATGCACATGCCGTGCCATGCCCTTTTGAAAATAAAACACGTCTTCATCTTTTGGAAACCATCATGCTCAATGATGTCATGCAATTTCAACTGTTCAACATTTATCAAATTTTATTCAAGGGGTGGTAAATACAACTCCGTAAATCCCTAGGTCGGTGTCTGCAAGTAGACTACACCAGTACTACCAATTTGTCATTTTTACTGGTATTAACCGGAAGGCTCGACACCTCTAATCTGTCATTTTCACCAATATTAACTAGAAGGCTCGACACCTATCCTCTACACCACCTGTCAAGACTTACCACCGTATTTACCCCAAAACCATTTCATGAAAACTTGTTTCTCAACATTCGTTTCTAAATGCAAAGTTTTCAAATCAAATTTCAAAGCTCTTCATTATCAAATGAATTGATATGCCAATGCAATGATTAATAATACAATGCAATATTTCTTCCACTTTTAATACTCCCACACAATATTCCCATTGTGATCAAAATTCTCATTTCTCATTTCAATGCAATTTCACAAGATATATAAATACTTTTATTTCAATTCATCCAAGGGATAACATAATTCCCACATTTCAAACAATCTTAACAATTTAGTCATCTCAAGACTATATTAATACTTTTAAACAACAATTCCCAAAACTTCAACAATTCTCATATTCCATGAAAAACATCATTTATATGTAAATAAATAAACAATTTTCTAACATCATTTATTTTGGCACACAAAATAAATATAACATCTTCCAAAGATTTTCAACATCTTTCTAAAAACCCCCAATTTCTAGTTTTTCTCACCAAAAACCATTCATCTTTAAATATTTGAGAAGATCTCAACAAAAACATCTTTCTTTCATTAACATAGTTCAATAACATAAATTTCTATTTTTGGAAGGAAAAAGAAAGTAAACTTACTTTCAAAATCACTCATCTTCTTGCAACAACAATCAATTTCAAAACTAATCAAAGGATGATTTCGAAAATCATTTAGATCTTGCAAAAACATATATATAACTCAAAGAAAATCCCTACATGAAGCTTAGAAGAGAAGATGAGCAAAATAAGGTTGAAACTCCAAAGTTGTCGAAACCAACTTCTACTTGGATCAAAACGAAGCTCTTGATAAGCTCTACACTTAATCTCAAAGATGTTTCCAAGTGAGTAGATCTAAAGATCTTTGAGCACAAAGTGATTTTGAAGAGGATGGAAGAGTCTCACGGCTTGGACAAGGAAAAAGAGAAGAAAAAGTAAAGAAAAGGTTAAGGGAGGGACCTATTTATAGTGCTAGGTCAAAGTAAAATGAAGTCCCAAAGTCAACCCAAAAGATCAAGTCAAAATCCTCAAAAAGTAGGCCCAAAACCGGACTGAAATCTGGAAAAAAGACTGCAGGTGTCGACCCCTATTAAGAAAAGCTGGAACACTTTGTTTGACAGCAACACAGGTGTCGACCCCCCCCCCAAATCTGGTGTCGACACTAAAAAGCAGTAAGCAAATTCTGGACAAGGGTCGACCCTTCCCAGACTGGTGTCGACCCTTGTGGCCAACAACAAAAGGAAGGTGTCGACACCTCCAAGACCGGTGTCGACCCCAGAACAAGATTTTTAAGTTTCTAAACAACTTTTCAACGTAAACAAGCATGAACGAGCAATCCCAACAAGTTTAAATTGATTTGTACTCCTCCAAAACTAAGATACAACAACACTAAAAATTTCCGAAATAAAATAAAGGATTCAAATACACTTCCCAAAAGGTTTGAAGGGCACAAGTGCTACAGAGAGAGAGAGAGAGAGAGAACATGTGAGGGTAAATTACACTATGTACCCCTGCACTTTACACAAAATCCCACTTTATTCTCTACACATCAAAATTGTGACACTTAACCCCCTAAAGGGTAACTTCTGTTAACCTCACTGTTAACAGAAGGGCCAATGTGACACTTGACCAAAAGTGCAGGGGGTTAAGTGTCGCAATTTGATGTGTAGGGACTAAAGTGGAATTTTGTGTAAAGTGCAGGGGTGCAAAGTGTAATTTACCCAATATATAATTACCAATGTCCAATCATCATATTTTTTGCATGAATATTCTATGCAACAAATTCTAGAAAGTGAATAGTTCGGATTATCAAAACGGGTCCTATGGTGTGCACTACAAATCCCTTAAGTTCTCTCATATTTAGATCCCAATATAAAAAAAAATCAAACTCAGGAAATATATTTATAATTTACTCTTTCAATAAATAATAATAATTCATGGTATAAAAATACAATCATTATATTATTATTATTAATTTTCAAAAGGACTGGGAAGGAATTTGCACATGGGCTATCATTGGTGTTTTGGGAAGTTGGTAAAAAACTGAATTTTTAGCTTTTTTTAGTCTATTTTATTTTTTGTTTTGTTTTGTTTTGTTTTTTTTTTGTGTAACTTCCACCTCATTACTAATCAATAAGTTTGGGGACACATAACAAATTATGAAATTAATCACAATATATATATATATATATATATATATATATATATATAAACGTGGCAATATATATTGGATGATGATGGGCCCTTTATTAAAAGAATTTTACTCAAAATACTCTATCTATATTTTTTATGACGAACTCTTAAGTTTATTGTGTTCCTAAACTCATTGCATTAACAAAAAAAAAAAAAAAAATTCAGTTTTTTTTTTTTTAATTTATTAAATGAGTTTTTAAGGCCAATGGCCAATCTAAGAATTTAAATTAGTGCTGTCAATTAAAAGGTAAACATAGCGCTACTAGCCTTGGTAATTCCCAAAGCAAAGAATATAAATTAAATTTTACATATAAAATATTTTAAAGAAAAAGTTTAGGTTGGAAGTCTAGTTTGAAAAAAACTTAAAATTAGCTTTTAAAATTATGAAGTTTTATATTAAGAGTGCTCAGGCCATAGGTCCAAATTTAAATTTCATTCGTCCAAAGGTTTACTTGCGAAACTATTTTGTTAATAAGGACGTGATTAAGTCCATAAGGACACAAACCCACTTCTCTCTTTCTCTCTCTATCCGTCCCTATGATGATGATGCCCAAACTCTGCTTTTCCTCCGCATATTTGGTTTCTGAATTCATCACCACCATCATCATCATCTGCAATACCACCACTATCATTGTTTTCTTCTCATTCTCTGACCTTCTCACCACCACCTCTGTCGCTGCACAAAACTAGGGAGAACAGGTCTGGTTTATGGGCTCATCACCACCACTATCATCATCATCAACACCACCACCATTATTATCATCTTCTACTCCTTCTATGACCTCCTCACCACAACCTTTATCGTCGCACAAAAACAGAGAGAGTAGATCTGGTTTTTAGGTTCATCACTACCATCATCGTCTTCTTTTCCTTTCCTGACGTCCTCACCACCATCTTCATTGCCGCACAAAACAAAAGAGAGTTTGACTCTGCCATGAAAGTGACAGTACTTGAGATCGCCCACTATGGTAGTATTTTCAACAGATTGCCATTCATGAACCCGTCGTTTTATAAGCTTCATAGTGCTAATTTGATAAAGGAAGAGGATGGTCTCGTGTCTGTGCTTCCTAACTTCCCCTAAAACCTTTAATTTCTATGAATAGATAGTGAGTGTGAGAGAGAGAGAGAGAGAGAGAGAGAGAGAGAGAGAGAGAGAGAGGTTTTGAACAGATAAAAAAAATTGGTAGATAGGACCTCTATATATATGTGTGTGTCTGTACGAGAATTTCAATAGATAGAAAGAAAAATTGAACAGATATATTTATATATATATATATATATAAACAAGCTTGATGAATTTCAATATATAAGAAAAATGCTTGATAAAATTTCAACAAATAGGAAAAAATAGACTAAGTAAATTTCAACAGATAGATTCAAATTTGAACAGATAAATTAAAAAATTAAATAAAAAAAAAAAGATTTGAACAAATAAGTTAAAATAAAACTTTCAATGAAGAAAAGGGAACTGCAAAAGCATCACAATGAGCTAAATCATCCTAACTAGGTTGACACCAAAAAGCCCATCCTATCATTTGCTAGTACCCCCAAAGTTGGTGAGAGACCAACAAACTCAGCCATCAAACCAGCCAACATAACAAACAGAACAAAAATAGACCAACAAAATAGACCACTAATAGAGCTTAGCAGACCAACATAACATAACTAGCTGAGCAGCCAAGAAACAAAACACCCAGACTCAGCAGCAAACACACCAACACAGCAGCAACCATGCTCAGACCACCCTTATCCATCCCTGCTGACAGCATACAAATCATAGCAGCAAAACCCCTCATCTGCTTCACCCACACAGGTCCAGCAGAGATAGACGAACAAAACAGAATACTAGCAGAGCTTAGCAGACCAACATAGCACAACTAGCTGAGCAGCCAAGAAACAAAACACCCACACTCAGCAGCAAACACACCAACACAGTAGCAACCAAGCTCAGACCACCCTCATCCATCTCTACTAACAGTATACAGATCATAGCAGCAAAACCCCTCATCTTCTTACAAGCAACTTCTAACTTGTTGAATATTGTAGACAAACTCATCCACTACATTCCGTTGCCCAAATGAGTGTGCTTTCATCCAAAGAGCTACTCTAATTTTAATTAACTCATAGAGGTCATCACAGATGGGCTGTAATTCATTGAACAAGCAGTCATTCCTGTATTTCCAAAGGGACCACAAACCAGCAATCAAAACTGATCTCCACAATTGTTTCTCCATTTTTCTATAAGTCCAACCTAATCGCTAGTGCATAAGCATGTCCACGGTACTTGGGAGGCCCATTGCAAACCCCACCACTTAATTATGGTGGACCAAACTTTCCAAGCAAAGAGGCAAAGCAAAAAAACATAATTGAGTGATTCAACCTCCACATGACAAAACACACACTCATTACTTACTACAACACTTAGGATACCAATTCTATGTAGATAATCTGAGGTCTTTAACCTCCCTTTCCAGACTAACCACGTAATGCCCCAAATTTCTAGCCCAAATGATAAGACAACAATCATGGCTTTTTCAAGGAAAACTGAATATAAATCTCCAAACTTACATTACATGATACAATAGTTCTTTATGCAACAATACATTAATCCAACAACAAGTAAATAAACAAATAAATACCCCCAAGGGTTTACAAGTTTCCAAGGCTTGAGCCTGGTTATACTAAACGGTTATTCAAACTCACACAAACACAGCCCTTGGCTTACACATAGAGTCACAGCAAAATAAGAGTATTGTATTCCCAACACACATACTTCCACGCCCCTAGTTGGGTGAGATCACCACATCTTTTCCTGCACAAAAACCCCGTAGGGTGAGCATAAAGCCCAGTAGGAAATTCTTAACAAAGAATATACATTTTATACAAGTCTCAAGAGATGAAATACACACGCCATGCTATGCCCTTTTTGAAAATAAATCACATTTTCATCTTTTGAAAACCATCATACTCAACGATATCATGCAATTTCAATTGTTCAAAACTTAACAATTCATTTCACGGGCGGTAAATATGACTCTGGTAATCCTTAGGTCGGTGTCTGCAAGTAAACTATACAAGTATTACAAAATTGTCATTTTTACTGGTATTAATCGGAAGGCTCGACACCTATCCGCGCGGGTTTTCGGTCTTTCACCTCGGACTCTCAGGCCAACTTATTCAATATCATCTACACCACCTATCAAGACTTACCAACGTATTTACCCCAAAACCATTTCATGAAAACTTGTTTCTCAACATTCTTTTCTCAATGCAAGTTTTCAAATCAACTTTCAAAGTTTAATGTAATCAAATGAATTGTTATGCCAATAACACAAGATGAATATAAATACTTTTATTCCAATTCATCATCCAAGGAATAACACAATTCCCTCTTCTCAAGTATCCTCAACAATTAGTCATTTCAAGACTATTTCAACGTTTTGAACAATAATTTCCAAAATGAACAACAATTCTCATATTCCCTGAAATTCATCATTTATATAAATATAAATAAGAAATTTTCCAAACATGCATTTATTTTGACACACAAAATAAATATAACAATATCATTTATGGATTTTCAGTCTCTTTTAAAAAAATCCTCAAATTCTAGGTTTTCTCACCAAAACTATACAACTCAAATCTTTTGAAAGAAAACTTTTCAAAATCATCTTTTCTTCAATCAACGAAGATCAAAACCCATAAGATCATTTTAAAAGAACAAGAGACAAACCCACTTTCAAAATCGCTCAACTTCTTGAATCAACAATCAATTTTCAAAGCTATCGAAAGATGATTTCGAAAATCATATAGATCTTGCAAAAACATATATATAACTCTAAGAAAATCCCTACCTCAAGTTTTGAAGAAGAAATGAGATGAAACCCCCAAAATCAACGGTGTCGAAACTCGATCTTCATTGCACACAACGAAGCCCTCGAGAAGTTAACCAACTTTGATGAAGAACTTATGGCAGAACTCTAATGGATCTTGAGAAATCAAGGTTTTGATCCAATTTGGTGTAGGGAAATGTAGAGAGAAGGGAGAGGAAAGGGTTTTTAGAGAGAGAGAGATATACAAAAGTGATCTGAAATATCATATTCACGAACTGATATAACATGGTCTATAGCGATCTCGGTTTCCCTTTCTTTAATTGTTGCATCCGGACTTAGGTTCCGTGGAGTTGGTTGTTGTGTATATCTTGTTTACATCCTTTACTCTTTGTATTTGAGTCTTCGGTTGTGTTGGGCAGGTTTGAAACAGGTTGGTTGAGCTTAGAAACCAAAACTAGTTGCCCAGATTTTGGCCTGTCCGCTCGAGCGGGGCCTTTGTTGTTGCTTCTCCGCTCGAGCGGGAAAATCACCCATCCAGTATTTCCCCTACAGTGGTGGATGCTCGAGCGGGAGTTTGTGTGTGACGCTCGAGCGGGGAGTTGGACGCTCGAGCGGGGACCTGGCTCTGCAAAAGTGCTGGGAGTGTGTATCCGGCGCTCGAGCGGCGGTTTGGACGCTCGAGCGGGGGTTTCCATGCTCGAGCGGGGCGACTGGTTTAAGACTCCGAGATCTGGATTTTTGAATCATTTTTCACATCCTTTCTCTCTCTTACTTTTCCAAAAAGCTATTTTGAGAGCTCCTCACACTAAAACCCTAACTTCTCTCTTAGGATTGATCTAGTAAGAGTGATTTCCTCACCTTGGGCCTTTGTAAAAGTTGTGTTGATCGTCGAGGGCTATCTTTTAATCTGAAAATTTTAGGATTTGGAGCATCTTCATTTTCGTTATCTTCTTCCCTTGGGCTCCGAATTTGAGGTAGGGATTCCTACTCACTACTATGGGTTTTGACCTAGATTATTGGGCATTTTGTTAAATGGTTTGATTTGGGGATCTAGGGTTTCAAAATGTTAAAAGAGGGTTTTGTTATTTTGATTCTTAAATGCGTATTTTGGGTTTCAAAATAATGATATTGTTGTTGGTTGTTGATATATAGACCATTGGGTTCTTGTTGGGAAATGGGGTAGAAAACCCTAATTTGTTGTATAAGTTAATTGGCATAATTAATTTGGGAAAGTTGTTGTTATTTGGAATTGAGTTGGAAATAATGAAATTGGCTCATTATATTGTGAAATGGTGGAGTTGGATTTATTAATCGCTCACTTTTGAAAACATTGATACTTTATCTATTGGAGCTTTTATTATCTGTTTAGAAATAATTGCTTTGGGCTACCGGTGGAGGGTAGCTATGATTGTTGTAGACAATGCATGATGATTAGGCAAACTAAAACTAATCAATTGGATGTGTCATAGAGTATGACGGTCGATAGAATACATTAACGTTATGTATTGATTGATTGCGTATATGACCTATGAGTATATACGTTGTGTGTGTGGGAGGAGATAGGGGATGTACTCTACGGTTTAGGGGAAGATAGGGGATGGACCTCTAAATCGGATGTTGTTTGGGAGGAGATAGGGGATGGACTCCGCTGATACAGCTCATATGCTTGTCAGTTAATGTGTTGATATAGCTCATATGCTTATCTATGGAAGTGTTGATATAGCTCATATGCTTATCTGTTGAAGTGTGGATACAGCTTGTATGCTTATCTGTTGAGATGTTGATATAGCTTATATGCTCATCTATCGAAGTGTTGATATAGCTAGTATGCTTATCTATTGTGAAATGAGAAATCTTTAATATGAGTCACTCTCTCATGTAAATTGTTGGCCAGGTTCTGAGCCGTTATTGTGAATTGGAAATCTGATAAGAAATGGAAAATGAAATGAAACATGGACATAGTGGTCATGTAATGGAAATGGGTTATGAATTGATTTATGGGAATTAAACATTTATCAATTGCTAATGTCTTAGTTACTGCACATACTGTGTTTAGCATATCTCTACTGGGCGTTGGCTCACCCTATATGGGACATAATTTTCAGGTACAGGTAGCATGCCACCTCCAAGGACATAGCTTGGATGGATATGGGAGTTGAAGACTCTTTTTGATTATTTTGTTTGTATTACATGTATATCAAGCCAAGGGCTTATTTTGTATAAAGTTAGTACTCTTCTTTTGTGTAACCAAGTGTTGACTTGGAAAGCTGTAAGCCCATAGGGCATCTGCTTTTGTTGTTAACATGTAATACTGCTGTAAGAACTACTCTGATGAATAGAAATGGTTGATTTCTTTTATATCAATGCATGTCTAAAGTGATGGGTTTTATGTATTATTTTGAGGGCGTTACATGGTCCGCTCGAGCGTGGAAAGCCCCGCTCGAGCGTCAAATACACATTCCCAGTACTTTTGCAGACAGGTCAAACTTCTGAAATCAAACATTCTCTGCTTGAGTGCATAAACAGCTGCTCGAGCGGATAAGTAACTTCTAATGCATTTTGCATTTTTGCTTCGGGGGCGCTGCCCCTCAACCTCGCCAGGGTGCTGCCCTAGGACCCGCCAAGGGGCGCTGCCCCGTAGACCCCCGTGAGCTGATTGGGCAGCTCGATCTCTGCCAGGGCGCTGCCCTTGGACCAGCCAAGGGGCGCTGCCCCCTGGACCCCCGCGAGCTGATCGGGCAACTTAATCCCCGATATACTCAGCGAAGTGGCAAAACTGGGATCGCTACAAACCAAGAAAGAAATTGGGCCTTTACCTAGAACATCATGAAGCCTCAGTAGTTCATCTTTCTCCCATGCTAATAAGGGTCTTTTGAAATTGAATGCCCAATTGTTCGGATTTCTGGCCCTAGACCACTGTATATGCAAGAATATGTCCTTTTCCACTGATAAGTAGTACAATCTAGGAAATTGGGACTTCAAACAACTAGTTCTCATCCAATTATCAACCCAGAAACCGAGTCTTTCACCATTGCCAATCCTGAGCTTAGCATTGTGCAAATAATGGTTAAACAAGCTGCTGTTAGATTCATTAACAAGAATAATGTCACTCCACAATCTTGAAATATTGTTTGCCTCCACATGAAAAGGAAACCATCTTCCCTCATTTGACTTGTACTTACTGCAGATAAGCTATTTCCATAAAGAGTTGTTTTGCTTCCCAAATCTCCACGACCACTTAGCAAGCAAGCTATTGTTCACAATCTTTAAGTTTCGAATCCCCAACCCATTTTGCTTTTTATCCATGGTTACATCTAGGTGGACTTTCTTTTTGGCCTCAAAATCACCCCATAAGAAAGCTGCTTGGATCTTATCAATCTCTTTTCCCACGCTTCTAAGCAACCTAAACAGAGACAAATAATAAACAGGAAATGAGGATAGTACCGATTTGATTAATGTTACTTTACCTGCAAAGGACAACAACCTCCTCTTCCAACCTGTTAGTTTTTTCTTAAATTTCTCCACCACAAGCTTCCATGTTGTTCTCCTTGATGGATTAGCCACTAATGGCATTCCAAGATACTTCAAAGGGAGGTTCTGGCAGTTACAATTTAGTCTAGAAGCAAAGGCTTGCACAATATCATCAGGAATGTCTACACCACATACAGTACTCTTGTGAAAGTTGATCCTCAACCCAGAAATAATCTCAAAGCATCTGAGTATTCTCTTCACAATTAACACTTCAGACCACACGGCTTCACATAAAATAATTGTCTCATCCGCAAACTGGAGATGGGAAATATTAATGCCATTGAACCCAATGGTTATCCCTTTAATCAAGCCCAACTCTTTTGCTCTTGTAAGTAGCAGATTGAGACCTTCAGCCACCACATTAAATAGGAAAGGTGATAATGGGTCGCCTTGTCTCAGCCCTTTTTGAGGGCAAAATTCAAGAGTGGGTGAACCATTAACCAACACAGAAACTTTAGCTGAAGAAATGCAGGTACGAATCCAATTCACCCACTGAGCACCAAACCCAAAATTGGAGAGCATTTGGATAAGAAAGTTCCAATTTACTGTATCATAAGCTTTTTGGAAATCCAATTTCAATATCAGGCCCTTTCTTCTAGATTTCTTCCACCAGTCCACCATCTCATTAGCTATCAATACACCATCCAAAGTAGTAAATGTCTTTTTAACCAACAAATTTTCAATAAATGTCCTTATGACCTCAATATTTTTACCCTTGTCTTTAAAGATTTTATAGGAGTGGGAATATGAATTTATCATCAATTTTCTCTTATATTAATGGCTTAAAATGTTTTGAATGAATTATAAAAGTGCTTGGTACTAAATGCGAAAAATTGAAATTGTTTTGTAAATAATTTAAAAGTAGCTTTTTAAAGTTTAGAAAAGCACCACCCTGATCACTTTTTAAAAAACTAATTTGCCTTAGGTTGAGCTTGTGTCTTGTTAGGCCTCAGTGAGTTCTATTACGGAATCCATATCGATAATTCGAACTGTTCAATGTGTAAAATTTATTGAGTATTTCGTCATTATAAAAAATCAAGTTGATCAAATATCAATACCAGCTTGATTAGATCACATTTGTATTAATCAAGTGGCAATTGATATTCAATCAACGTGATTTTTACAGGGATAAAGTACTCGATGAGCTCTAAACATTGAACAGTTTGAATTATCGATATAGATTCTGCAGTGGGTCCATGAAACCCCGCATCCCACTCTAATCTAATTTCAAACTGGAGACAAGCCTGAATCTTTCCTTATTGATTAAATATATAAGTTGAAAAAATAAATTGAGTCAAACACCCTCTCCTACTTTTTTTTTTTTATAATTTTTTTTTTAAACTATCGTCTTAATAATCTAACTTAAAAGTCTGCTTGGATGGATGTGAATTTTAAAAAAAAAAAAAATTTGAGATTAAAAATATTCAAGAGTTAGAAATTATAAGTGAATTGAAAAATTATAGAAAAAGATAAGTTGAGATAAAAGAGATGTATTTCGGTAGGAATTTTTTTTTTAGTTAGAAGAAAATTTTGAACATGATATCAAATAGTTATTTTTTAGCTACTTCAAATTAAACATGATAAAATTATTTAATTTATTTTTAAAATTCACGTATCAACTTTAAATTTGAATTTTTACTATCAAATTCATATATTTCAAATTCAAAACAGATTCTAAAAAAAGTTGTCAAACTGAACAAAAAATTATAAGTTCAAAGTGTCAATCTTTTAGTGAGATCAGTTATGTTAACTTTTTTTGAAAAGGGAGAATTAAATATCAGTAGTCCATTTCTAAAATAATTACAAATTCATGATACAATTTAATATTTTAATTATTAAATTTTATCTTTAATCTTATTTATTTATTTATTTTTTTTGCACTAAAATGTTATTTCCCCTTTCTAAAATAACAATTATATACATCATGGCCAATGGTCTTCATTCCACAGTGCTGAATTTTCAGTCTGAATACTTTTCTCATTTATAATGTAGTGTTTGGTTAATGAATTTTGATAAAAATTTAAAAAGGAAAAAGAAAAAACAAAAAAAAAAAAAGCGGGTGAAACATGAATCATATATAGCTAAATTTCATACACTTTTTTTCCTTTTAATTTCTAAATCCTTACCAAAATCTATGATCTAAACACATGGTAAGGGTAAATCACACAGAACACTTATAAGGTTTCGAAAAATTATAGTGAGTCCTACAATTTTAACATAATTATATTGACCTTTTTTTGATAAAGTTAAAGAACCTAAACTAACACGGGTGATGTGAAAATACATTAATCAACAATGTAAAATATACATTTTCATGTAAAACTAAAAACATTATTTTTTTTTTATTCATATAACAAATTATTGGGAAAAAAATAAGTTAACTGTTATGTGAATTAAAATTTTAAAAAAGCTCAATGTAATTATGTCAAAATTGTGAAATTTATTGTATATTCTTAAAATTTCAATGATGATCATCATAATTTACCCTTTTATTAAAGTTATATTTGGATCATGGATTTTTTTTTTTTTTTGAATGAATTTTTTGAATTATGGATTTTAAGTATGAATTTGAAAAGGAAAAAGAAAATTTGAAGAAAATGTAAAGAAATATAAATTAAATTTTTTCTTCATTTCCCTAGCTTTTTATTTTTTTCTTTTCAAATTCCCATCTAAATTTATAACTCAAACACAACTTAAAAATAATTTAAGATTCTGTTAAACAATGCTCGGTTTTCTAACATGTCACAAAAACGTTTGGCACAAATAATTTTGACCAAGAATTGTTCATCTTCCTTTGTCAGAATATGTGCTTTCCAGGCTACCCATTTTGTTGATGGGTTACCCCTTTCTGGTGGCCCTTCGTTTCAGATTATGTGCTTGGATTTTCCATAATTGGGTATATAGAATTTGAGTATCTTTGTGGAAATCTTTATAAAATTCAGAAATAATTGAGACTCCTAGGAACCTTTGTAATTATGTTTTATCACCTAATTCATCAGGAAACTTGTTAGCAGACTCATTAACAAGCTCAATTGATCTTTGTATTGGAATAATAATTCCTTTATTTACGAATTGATATTTGAAAAAGTTACATCTTTTTAACACTTAAGACTAAATCATTATGTTTAATAATATGATAAAATTTGTATAAATGTTTGCTATGTTGGGAAACAGAATTCGAGTAGACCAATACATCATCGATATACACAATTGGGGTTTGTAGGGTTAAAAATGATACATTTTTATAGTTGAAGGGGGTCAATATATATATTCATAGATTGAAGGAGTAAAGCGATATTCATTAATTATTAAGATGATTTTGGTGTAAATAACCTCAAAAAAATATAAAAGCAGGGTTTCAAAGTTCAGTTTCTCTATTTTGGGCAAAATCATCATTATCTTTGTGAAAGGTAATATTTGTTTTTATAAAAACAAATATTATAAAATATTAAAAATTTTGTAGTCATATATATATATATATTATTAAAAGTAGTATTTTTTTTCATGCTTAGGTGGTACATTATAAGGACATATTTTTTTCCTAAGAGAGACAGGTTAGCAAGTATTTTTTATTATTACATATAGAGTTCTACACAAATTCAAACTTAATTTAAAATATACTAACTTTAACTATTATATATGAACTCTATTTGATAAATATTACTTTTTCATGATAAATTGACATAATCCCTGTAACTTAGAATTTATGGTCATATCAAACCTTTTCCAAGAAGATTTGTCCCTGGTTGTTGCACGCTTGCAGTCTCAGAGGCACATCCCGAAGATCTTCAGGTTTGCAATTTATACTTCCTGCAATTCTTAAATTTTGTTCTCAAAATGTAATTTGTTCTAGGAAGTTGGTCAATATTTACCGTGGCAATGTATAAGTTTGAACCAAATTATTCAAGACTGTTGCATTTTTATAATCTTCTCAGCGCTCAAAAAAATTAATATATAATTTAGCCTCTGTTTGGGAAGTAGGTCTGGGTGGGTTTGGGACTATTTTAACCACAAAAAATAAAATATTTTTTTTAGCATAATAAGATAAAACATCACATTCAACCCATAATTATTACATTTTTTCTCTCATAAAAAAGTCAAAAAAAGTCAAAAAACCAACCCACTTCTCAAACCAAGCCTTAGATTCATTTTATTAATATATAATTTAGATTCATTTTAATTGTAGATTTTATTATAAAAGAGTTAAATTTAAACCGCAAATAATATTTCTCATAAAATTTTAAATATAAATTCTGAACCATTAGCTTTATTGTTCTGCTACAAATGAAAAACTTATGCCTATTTTGGGAAGTATGTTAAAAGTTGATTTTTTGATGTTTTTGACTTTTTTATGAAAATCATGCAAAAACAATAAAATAAAATAAAAAAACCACAAGAGTATTAGGATTCTTTTTCATGTTAAATTCCCTCCCCCCCCCTTTTCTTCTTATTTTCCTATGCATCATTCTATACCAGTACTAATTATATATTATTTTATATTATGAATTTATCGTTTAAATTTTATAGTGATTCTATTGTTAGCAAAAATTCGGTTTAACCCAATCGACAGTGATTGATCGACAATCTTCAACCAATTTTAATTAACACAAAAAGATCGAGTTTTGTGGTTGAGTTTTGTGCCTTAAACAGATTAAGGACTTCCTTAGAGATAATTAAGTAAAGAAGGATTTGAACAGAAAAGAATATACATTTATTCAATTAAATTGTCACTTGCTATCAGTTACAAGAACTCAAATAATAACAAAGAACTGAAAAATACATCAATCGATGAAAAGAAGAAAAGTGGGGGTTGGAAAAGGCTATTTTAGGTTATAGCGATTCCGGTTTGACCCGTTATCTATTGTATTCCAGACTCGGGCTAGCATGGTTTAGATTGATTATTCATATCTTGTTTCCATTGTCACCCCTTTATTTTGATTATCGGATTGTAATTGTCTCCCCTTTGGATTATATTTATCGTACTATTTTTGAGGGCATTACAACTTGGTATCAGAGCATACCGGATTTGAATACTTTGGGTATGTGGGAAGTGGTTAGTACCACAATGGGTTTGTCTCGCTTGCTAGAGACTTAATTATGAATGATATGTGCTTATATGATAACATGCTTATGTGATTATTTGGGTATGGGATTGAATTTCTAGGATGTTGATTGGGTCTACGGGTTTCTAGGAGTCCTGTTAGAAAGACACTTGATCACTGCTGTTTCTAATTAGAACTCTAGTAACGCCACGGGACGGTCATTATCCGGAGATGAAATTCGTATGTGTTTACGTGATTATGTGCTTATGTGGAGTGAATTACTGTTGTCCAATGTATTAGGACACGAGTGAGTTAGCTTGGGCACATTTATGAATGTGCTAATCTCTTTGTTACCTTCATTAGGATGTCAAAACGTGGTCGTGGAGGTAGGCGTGGTAGGCCTAGGAGGCACGAGATGCCTATACCGGATGAAATCCCGGCTCAAGATGAAGGGGTTGGTCAGGCCAACATGGCCAAGCCAGTAGGTCAACAGGCCATGGGTGCCTTAGCTCGTGAAATTGCTGGAGCTTTGCGAGAATCCATGAACATTCTCAAGGCTGAGAGTCAAGTCCAGGCCCAAGTAGCTGAAGCAGAGCCGTCTTTTCTGAAGAGGGAGTTCTTCCGATCGAATCCGGATGAGTTTTTAGGTGACCCAAAGGAGCCATTGAAGGCAGATAAGTCGCTTGAACAGATGGTGAAGACGTTTGAGATGCTTGGCATCAAAGACGGGGGTTTGAAAGTGACCTTGGCGTCCTTCCAGTTGAAGGGAGGCGCATGTCAATGGTGGAAGTATGCGCGGGGACGCATTGGAGGAACTTGGGAGGCATTCGTTGACGCCTTCCAGGACAAGTACTTACCTCCCACAGTTAGGGAGAAGTTGAGGGATTAGTTTTCTCAGCTCAAACAGATGAACACACCTGTGGCTAAGTTTGAAGCCACCTTCACTAGTTTGTCCAAGTTTGCACCTGAGTTAGTGGCAACTGAGAAGCGCCGGTGTCTGAGTTTGAGAAGAAATTGAGGACCGGACTTATGTTTAGAGTGGTCGGATCCATGTTTAGAGAATATGGACTTCTCATGGAGGCGGCAACCCATCTTGAGACTATCATGCAGGCTGAGGAAGAGAGGATGAGGGGCTCCAGGAGGAGTCAAGATAGTCAGGGAGGTGGTAAGAGGTAGAGGGGTTCCAACCCTCAATTGTCCCAGGGGGTACAATCAAGGTCCACTTTTCCAGTGCCGAGTTCGGGTTCTGGGAGAGGTGGTTAGGGGGAAGTGACTTGTTTCAAATGTGGTCAGTTAGGCCATAAGTCCCCAGCTTGCTCGCAGAAAGGAGGAGGGCAGCGAGCAGCATCGTCTTCGGCTCGTTCTTAGGGCTAGAGTCAGGGTAGAGGACAACCGTCCACTTACTATCAGTGTGGTCAGGCGGGGCACCTGAAGAGGTTTTGCCAACAGTTGGGTGGCACATCTGGTGTGTCTGGTTCGAGACAGACAAAGAGTCACCAGCCATCACAGTCAGCACAGGCCTCGAGGCCCAATCAGGGAGCTTCTTCGGCTCAGTCAGTGCAGCAGGCCTATGCTCCGAGGGGTGAGCAGGTAGATCAAAGGCCAACTGGGCGTGTGTATGCTGTTACTGCGCCAGACCTTGTACCGGCTACATTTGTAGTGAGTGGTACCTTTCTGTTTTGCAATTCGGTTGCCAATGTATTGATTGATACGGGTGCATCCCATTCATTTATTTTGTTTGCATTTGCATCAGTTTTGGGGTTAGAGTTGGCATAGTTACAATCTCCTATTTGTGTATAGTCACCTATTGGTGGTGAAGTTATTCTGAAATAGGGGTGTCGGGGTTATGACATAGAGGTCGCCGGTCGTCGAATTCCATTTGCATTTGTTTTGCTTGACATGTCTAGTTTTGATGTTATCTTAGGTATGGACTGGTTATCGTCATACCAAGCTGTTATAAATTGCAACCGTCAGAGGGTTACCATATGTACCTTGAGCGGTGATTGCTTTTATTTCTTGGGGGACCAGGTGGATAGAGCCTTATCACCAGTATATGATCCGCGTGGGCGGAGTGAGCTTAGTTGTCTTCTTGTTAGCTTCTTGAGTAGTGAGGGAGATGAAGGCCGCGTTGAGTTGCCAAGGGTGGTTTGTGAATACCTAAATGTCTTTTCTGAGGATTTTACTAGTTTACCACCTTACCTAGAGATTGAGTTCTCTATTGACTTAGTGCCTGGCACAACACCAATTTCTATGGCACTGTATCGGTTTGCACTTGCTGAGTTGAGTGAGTTGAAGGTTCAACTCCGGGAATTGTTAGATAAGGGTTTCATCCGCCCTAGTACTTCACCTTGGGGAGCACCGACCCTCTTTGCTAAAAAGAAAGATGGAGCCTTGCGACTTTGCATCGATTACCGAAAATTGAACCGGGTTACTGTAACACGCCCCGCGAGGGACCTTGGCTACAGTTCGGACTCCCCTCTTTTTTTGCTTGTTGCGGTTCTTAATCTGAACCAAAGAGTCCAACTCTGGCAAATCGTTTTGAGAAACACAGATTTCGAAAAGAAGTGCCAAACATGGACTGCTTTGCCAGATACAGAGTCGCCACCTAAATATTTTTAAAAATGGGAAATTTAGGAAACCCTGACTCGGTGCCGAAGGCCACGTGTCCGTCATCACCAAAGTTGTCTTGGCTCGGGAGCTTGGATACGATCGGGGAAGGTCAGCTATGAGCACCCCCTTTTGCCCGGTCCGAAGACCGGCCTCTACTAACCGTGATATCCGATTTTGAAAACGTTATGTGTTCTTGTTCCGGTTATTAGCCTAGAATTACTATGTTATGCGCACAGCAAACAAGTATAGACTAGATTGCCTAATTTGGAAACAAGCATTGCATATCCGTTTGTTTTGAAAAACGCTTTGGAATTTGCTACTCGCAAGTAGGCTAAAACACGGATTTCAACGAGTTTTTCCAACTCAAACAATCCAACCTTCACCCACAGGCATTCAAACAGTTTATCTCATATAAGCACTTAGCCACATGGTAAGCATACTGTCATGGTAACATTCACACGCATGCGATATGCTAAAGCATAAATACTTACATCGTACTCCGTGCTAAAACAATAAACTAGTTAGCAAACATGCATGGTCCTAGTTCATGTTAAGTGGCTAATGCAACACAAGCAAGGGTGTAATCTAGACAGGCTCGGTTATCCTAAGCATGGCATATGAAATGCTACAAGTAACAAGTATTCAATTGAGAAATTGAAATACAATGCAGTTAGCGTGATGTACCGAGCCCGGTGCATGTAAGACAAATGTATGGATGCACGCATGCATTGCATAAGGTATGCTAATTTTAAATATGCCCTAATCTACCATCATAAGCAGGTAAATAAAAGGGAAGAAAGAAGTGGGGGTTGGAAGACATACATACACTCACGCACACTTATTACACAATTGCCCTCACACAGAGGGACTAAAAGAATATACAGTCCAAATACAGAATAAATTATTACAAAAATTTCTAATTTAATTAATAAATTAGATGCAGAATAGAAAAGGTCGCAGCCCCGCCTCGGGATGCGCGAATGATGCATGCTCGAATCCGACTCGCCCGGAAAACCCGCACCATACCACTACTGCCTCTGTTTTTACTGTCCTGCCTTTCTGAAATCTGCCAAAGTCCTAGGACACCTTCTAATCACACTGAAGTACACCACTGGCTGGAGGAAATGACCACCGGCCGTTCAAAATGACTGTCGACTACTTGAGAGGTTATCGGCCATAAACAAATGGCCGGTCAGCACTCTTTTATGCCGGTCGGCAAACAATTCCTGCAGAAGACAGTTTTGACAGCAACAGCAGACAAGCAGTGCATGGTGTGGAATTTTGAGCATATGTAAGCATGGCCAATGCCCCCTATCATGTATGGGACTTGAGTGGGAAAATAATGGTCTGGTACCGTGCCGGACAGATTTGGCCGGATAGAGTTACGCCGGGCAAGATTTTGGCCGAGCAAGTACTGGGCTGAGAAGGTGCTCGGTTAAGGCACCGATTGTGTGAACCGAGCTGCATGCTTCGCAGGAAGGCCGACCAGCCAAGCAGATGACCGGCGCCAGGAAGGGCGTAGTCGACCGAGCTATGAGTTTGTTCGGCAGGAAGGCCGACAAAGGTGAATGCAGATATCTCGGACACGGTCCAGCCGGGATGCTGCGTAGCCCGGTTCCCTCAAGCTTAGCCAGCGGCGTGCTTGGGCACGAAGCACAGCCCGGCTATGGATTGGGCAGCTCGGCTGCCGGGCTCCAGCAGAGAAGGCTGGCATTTGGGATTAGGTAATGTCCAGCATGGTGTGACCTGACAGAGGCATGGTTTATGTGCTGACAGATGGGATAGCAGAGCCACGTGTTGAGAGATCATTGGGAGTAGATATGAAGCGCAGAGAGGTATATAAACAAGTCGGCGCCACCCCTTATGAGGATGGACAATTTTTGTAAGTAAGACTTACACTCAAACACTCTCCCTTCTCTCTAGTCATTTTTCCAGGTGTGTGGTTCTAACTTGAGCGTCGGAGGTGTTTTCCGGCCACACACCGCCGGGTAGCTCACCGCTTTTGCGCTTTCAGGTGATCGGACAGCTGAGGAACTGGGAAGAAAGGAAGTGCGGGTAGCCGGAATATTTTCCCCCCGTACAGGACTCAAGGAAGCATGGCCCTTGGTCCTTGGGCCACCAATTATGCCTTTTGGTGCATGATGGCCTAAGGGACCAAGATTGCAATTCAATGTAAATATGCATGCAACACACAAGTGAGAACCAAGACCCTATCATGTCAAGATCAAGGGCCTTAGTGACATGAGAATTGAGATGTGTTTTGTCACTTGAAGTACAAACACCCCTCATTTCTCACACTTGGTTCGACACCCCAAACCAAGCAATGCAATGTATGTTATGCAAACATGGCTCAACAATGCAATATGATGCTAAAATGCAAGGCATGCCAAATGCTATACAACATATCATGTTAGGTATATAGTGCTAATCATATGGGAGGCAAATGTGATGCAACCATGGACCAAAATGCCATGAAGCTAGCATGGGACAACATGTAATGAACCAAATAAGCAACAAGCATATGATAAGCAAACAATGGCGGACTTAACCACAATGGGGCAGACCTCAAACCTCCCCAAAACAGTGGCAAAAAATGCCCAAAAACATGAACAAAATGCTCTACAAGCATGCAAGTTAATGAGCCTAAACCTAAGGCACCAAAGAGAGCATCTTACTACCACTAATATGACCACTCATGGCATGTATTAGGCGAGCAAAAACAGAGTTCTATCATGCAAAAATACACCTAAACCCCTTGACATGGCAGCCCCAAAATACCCTAAACACACAAACATGCACAAGGCCTATCTCAAGGCATAAAAGGACACATCCTCAAAGCATAAAAGAGGTCACATATACAAACATACAAACATGATTTATGGACTGAAATATGATCCTAAATGATGCCAAAACATGAGGATGGCCTAAGGTGAGCATGCTAGAGGCCAAAATACTCAAGGCTTACAAGCCCAAAATGCAAAGCAATCACATCAAGCATGCCCAACATGACAAAATCAGTGGCTCACAGCCCTTAAACATGGCAAAATGATGCTAACATCTTCATGGAGTTATGCTAATATATGCAAGAATCATGGCCTAAACACAAGATGCATTTCTATGCCAAATAGAGGAATGCAAAGCAAGTATGTTAAGCATGCAAGAGGCCAACAAAATACCATTATACAGAGATAAAATATGATCCAAAACACCTAAAAAAGTTCTGAAATGGCGCCAAAAACAAGCAAGCATGCATGTTGCCTTTTAAGCCAAAAAACAAAGGTAAAAGAGGTACAAAGGGGAGAGGGGTGTCCCTCCCCTATACAAGACTTCAAACCACCTCCCTCACCACCAAAAACCCACTGGTTTTCAGTGATGAGAAGACCAAAATAACAAAGCAAACAAGGCTCAAAATAAAGGCACCAAAGAGGCCAAAATAAGGCCTAAGAGGGTGAGTTTGCACTCAAACCACAAAGTGACCTTAATGAAAGTTCAAAAGAAAGAAAATATAAGACTTTTTTATGTTATACACAAAGCTAAAAACAGCAAGCAAAACAGGTAAAAATTAGTTGTAAAAATGGGGAAACTAAAGTAAAGTGCTCACCCTTGAAGGACACCTCAAGAACAGATGATCCAGCCCTCTTCTATTGATCAAAACCAGTCCAAAAGTTCAACAAACAACCCTCCAAGCCTCCCAATCTTGAGCTAAGGTGTGATGGTGTGTGTATTGGTGCAAAAGTAAGGTAAAACCACTCTTTTAGGCCTAAAAACACACACACAAGAGGAGAGAGAGGGAAAATGTAGAGAGAGGGAGTATATGGCAGATATATAGATATAGAAGCTCTGGTTTTTTGTTGAAAATGGCTAACCTCCACCAAAGGGAGAGGAGGGGAGCTTACATAGGCCAAGCCAAGCCAAGAAACTTAGAGGCTAAGCAAAAGAGAAAGGTTCAAGGGGTGCAAAAGAGTCTAGGCTTCTAGAGGAAGCTAAGACAGCTGGCCAAGCTTCTCCAAGAAGCTTGGCCAAAGAGGTCAACCTTCTAGAAGGTTAGAGGTTTCAAAAGTGCCCAAGGGTGCAAAGTGGCCACTCCCCTGCACGGGGATGAGTGATGGTGCATTCCAGCTGGCACAGCTGGCATGCACCATGCCTCAGGGGTGCAAAGGGTGCGCGTCGGCCACCAAAATAGGTCATCGGCAAAATAAAGTGCCGGTCGGCCAAATATAGTGCCGACCGGCCATTGATGTTAAGAAACCATGGCCGGTGGCACCCATAAATGGCTGGTGATGCAAGGGAGGGGCCGGTGGGATGTGGGGACGGCCAACAAGCCATTCCCTGCCCTTCAAGGCAAAAACACAGGTGTTTGGTGCCAAAACCAAACACGAAGCAGTCGAGTCAGGAGGTCCTGAGTCAAGGCGCGCAGCCGAGACCTCCGGGAACTCGAGACGAACACAAACATGGATAATCACCGAGTGTTCCAACGGTGACGTCCAAGCCTTGAGGACGGTCAAAAATGGGGTGTCTACAATTACTGTTAAGAACAAGTACCCAATGCCTCGTATAGATACTTTGTTTGATCAGTTGAAGGGGTCTTTTTGTTTCTCTAAGATAGACCTGAGATCGGGTTACCACCAGTTGAGAGTAAGGCAGGAGGATATCCCGAAGACGACATTCTGTACGTGGTATGGTCACTATGAGTTTCTTGTGATGCCTTTTGAGCTAGCCAATGCTCCAGCGGTGTTTATGGACTTGATAAACCGGATCTTTCGTGAGTTCCTAGACTGTTTTGTGGTCGTCTTTGTTGACGACTGTAGACACCCCATTTTTGACCGACCTTAAGACTCAGACGTCATCATTTGAGCGCTCGATGATTGTGCATGTTTGTGCTCGTTTTGAGTTTTCGGAGCCTTCGGCTGAGCGCCTTGTCTCGGGACCTCTTAACTTTCTCCTCTTGGCCTGATTTTTGGACCATGCCTTGTTGCCTTTGCCTAGAGGAAGACAGAGGCCTGTAGGCCACTTTTTTGTAGTTGTAGACTACCTTTCCCTCTCGTAGGCCACCTTTTGTACCTCGTAGACTAGTTTTCGGGGCTTTCGGCTGAGTGCCTCGCCTTGCGGACTCCTGTCTTGTTTCCGTTTTGGTTTGTTTTTGAACTAAACCTTGTTATCCGTTGCCTGGAGGGTGGAACATGGGTGTAGACCAGTTTCTACCCCTGTAGACCACTTTTTGTCCCTGTAGACCACTTTTAGTGGTCGGCCAGCTAGGGTTAGTGGTCTGTGGACCACCTAAGGTGGTCGGCAGCCGGCCACCACCTTCTAGTCTTTGTGCAGACCCTTCCTCTCCCTTGCCGACCAGTTTTTGTTCCTGTAGACCACTTTTTCTGGTCGGTCGACTAGAGGAGGTGGTCGGCCGACCACTTTAACTGGTCGGCGGCCATCCTGCATTTTCTGCAGATATTTTTCTTGCCAGCTGTTTGGCACAGAAGGTATCCTCCATACACGTGTATGGAGGGATTGCTTCAAGCCTTTAGCTTGTCAAACAAGCTTGAGACTTGAAATTCTATATAAGGGAGCCTCCCCCCTCTTGCTCAAGGTTCAGAAAATTTGCATAGAGATATACATATCTCTCTTTCTCTATATTTCTCCCTCTCTCTCTATATTTGTGTTGTTTGTGCCCTAAAGTGGTTTTTCTTCACACTTTTGCACACAAACACCTAGCGAAACACCTTCACTCTTGAGCTGAGGTTCTTGGAGGTTGCATTTGAGTGGTTTTAGCTTGATTTTTGCCTCTAAAGTTGCTGTTCTAAAGTTGTTCTTCAAGGGTGAGTCTTCATCCTCTCTAAAGCTTTGTTTATATTGCTTATTTGGCCCTATTTGCATGATGTTTTAGGCCTAACTTTAAACTGCAAAAAGCTTCATTTTCAAGTGTTTAAAGTGTTTGTTTGAGGCCTCTTTGGTGTTGGGGGTGGTTTACCCCTCTTTTGTGCCTTATTTTGCCTTGTTTTGGGCTATCCTTTTAGGCCTTTTAGGTCACCTTTGTTTGGCCTCTTCACCACTGAATTCCAGAAGAATTTCAGTGGTGGAAAGTGTGTTTTGAGGCCTCAAATAGGTGGGGGTGGTCCCCCCCCTTTTGTATCTTGTTTGTATGTGTTATTGGCTCACCAAGTTAGCATGTTTTTCTGCCTCCTTGAGGCTCCATCTTAGCATGTTTCAGGCCTTGTTTTGCCATGATATAGCTCTGTTTAGGGTTGGTTTGGTTACCTCTTGCATGCTTTTTGCATTTGTAGTGCAATTCCACTCACTAGCCTAGCATGCTTACTACTTTGGCCTATGGTTCTAGCTTGTTTTGGCTCTATTTCAATATGCTTTTTGCCATGTTTTTCCTTGCTTAAGCTCTGTTTTAAGTGTTTTTGGTCATGCATGCCTTGCTTTGTATAGCCATAGTGCAATCTTGCTCACTAGCTTTGTGTTTTGAGTCCACTAGCATGCATTGCTTGGGCTATTTGCATGATTTAGCATCATTTGTATATGATTTCAGTGCATGAAAAGTGGTCATACTCTCCCATGCTTCACTCTTTCAATGCTTTCGGAAGGTTATGCTTTGTGCCTCAATCATGAGCCAATTGGCATGCATGCTTGCCTAAGCCTTTTGGGCTATCATCTTAGTGTGTTTTTGGTGTTATTTTATCATGTTACAACTCTGATTTTTGTTGGTAAAGTCACCTCATGCTTGGTTTTGGTAGGTGTAGTATAATCATGCTCATTGGACTTGCATGCATCATGTTTTATGCCTCCCATTCTAGCATGTGTTAGCTCTATTCCATGCATGTTTTGGCCTTGTTTCGACCTGCCTTGGGACTGTTTTGAGTCACCTTGGCCCTTTGGGGCTTGCTTGATAGGGCTATGATACAAGTGCCTTTGCTAGTCTTAAGCTTTGGGCCTCCTAGCATGTTTTATTTGTGATATGTGCATGATTTGGCATCATTTCTTACATTATTTCAGAGCATATTTTATTTCCACACTCACATTTTCCACTTCTTCAATGTGTTTGGGAGTTATGCTTTTATGCCTTGTTGATGAGCCATTGCATGAGCGTCATCATCTTGTCTTTCATGCTACCATTTCAGAGTGTTTTGGCTATTGTTTTGGGCATGCATGAGCTCAGTTTGGGGCTGGTTTGGTCCATTGGGTATTGCATTACATAGCCCTTGTGTTGTGTTCTTCAATGCTTAAGGACTTTAACTTGCCATGCTCATGTTGTTTGCATGTTGTTGCATTGCATGGCGTTTGCATATTGTTGCATTGCATTGTGTTTGGAGTGTTGTTGTGTTGCATTGTGTTTGGATTGGATGTTAATCCAAACACGAGAAACGAGGAGTGTTTCATACTTGGAGTGATGAAACACGCCTCATTTCTCGGTCGCCGACCCTCTTGATCATGCATGATAGAGGTGGAGGCTCTTATGTGTTATTTGTGCATTCATTGACATTGAATTGTGCAAACTTGGTTTCTCGGCCATCGTGCATTGCGATGCTCGGTTGGTGGCCCGAGAGTCGAGTACCGCACTCCCTTGAGCTTGAGAAATGATAGGGGGAAGGGTGGTTGTGCATACATATCTTGCAAATACACTGCTATGCCCCTTCTTGTTCTCTGTTGCAGCAAAACTGGAGTTTGGCAGATTTTCTGGTCGGCAGACTAGTAAAGGTGATCGGCCGACCACTTTTTCTGGTCTACAACCAATTTTTCTGTCTACAGGTGGTCTACACCACCCTTTTCTGGTCGGCAGCCCACCAGGAGGTCCCCATGTTAGAGCAGAAGCATTCTGGAGGTTTGTGCAGTGTTCTGAGATCAAATGTAAATAGAGACAATTCTGGGCATAGTAATGGATTTCCGAGCGAGGCGATCAAGCATGCATCCTTCACTGTTCCGAGACAGAGCTGTGGCAGCCTAACTTAGATGCTTTTCATACTTAGTTGGTTTTGTAACTTAATTAATTTGATTAATTAATTAAAGTATTGTAATAATTAGTTGTAGCTAGTTATTAAATTTGTGTTGTGTAATAATTAGTCTAATTAGGTTATTAGATTAGTTAAGTAGCTTAGCTTAGCTTAGTGTAGCTAGCTTAGCTTATTCTTTCGGACCCTCCGTCGAGAGGGCAAATGTTGTAATAAGTGTGCGTGTGTGTGATGCATGCCTTCCAACCCCCATTTCTTTCTCCCTATTATTTATCAGCTTTCGATGGTTAGTTTTAGGGCATTTTTCAATTAGCATCCTTATGCTCGCATGTTTGCATCCATTCATTCGTCTTGCATGCACCGGGCTCGGCGCATCATTCAAACTGCATTGAATTTCAATACTTACTTGAATACGTGTTTCAAAGCATGTTATCGAGTGTTGCATGCATATGCCATCTTAGAATAGCCGAGCCTATTTAGTTGCATTTTGCATGTGTTGCATTAGGCATTTCAAACATAGCTAGGATCATGCATTGATTACTAACTAGCTTCTGTTTTGGCTCGGAGTACACTGTGAGTGTTTATGCTTTAGCATTTTGCATGTGTGTAAGTGTTGCCATGACAACATGCTCGCCATGAGGCTATGTGTTTAAGTGATTAACTGCATGAATGCCTGTGGGTGAAGGCTTGATTGCCTAAATTGGAACAACTCGATGATTGTGAGTTTTAAGCCCACTTGAAGTGGCAAAATCATGTTTTTCTAAGCCCAGTTGAGGGTGGCAAATCCGCACTTTAGCCTACTTGTGAGTAGCACTTTCAAACCACTTTAAAAAACAAACATGAGTTGTTTTGTTCCAATCTATGTGATTAAGTCTATACTTGTATGCTGCGCGCATCACATAGTAATGTTAGCTAATAAACCGGAATAAGAACGCATGTGTTTTCAAAAATAACATATCATGTTAGTAGAGACCAATCTTTGATCGGGCGAGCGGGGGTGCTCATTTCATGACCTTCCCCCCTCGTACCCAAGTTCCCGAGTTGAGGCAACTTTGGTGATGACAGACACATGGCCTTCGGCACGAGTCAGGGTTTCCTAAATTTCCCAAAACAAAATATTTAGGTGGCAACTCTGAAATCTGGCAAAGCAGTCCATGTTTGGTACTTCTTGATTAAAATCGATTTTCCAAAACGATTTGCCGGATTTGGACTCTTTGGTGATTTATTAGTCTTATATTGCACTTTGTGAGATTAGATACAGAACCGTGACAGGAGTCTGAACTATAGTAACTATGAACCCAATTCCTGCCCTCGCGCGCGGAGCCGGGTTTCGACGGTCTACAGTTTCTGGCGACTCTACTGGGGATTTAGAGAACTTGACTCGAATTCAAGATATGTTGTTTTGTTTGCACTTATGTGCTTCTTTGCAGTGCATTTGCATTGGTGCGCCTAGGACACCGTGTTTGCCGTCTGCTATTCCTGAACTGTTTGTTGGAGGCTTGCTTAGAAAAGCGTGCCAGAAGGCTGACCGGTTACGGGCTCTACCACGATGGGAACACAAACCTCGGTTTTTACCGAGGCACCCTTTTTGACCATTCGACCTAGTGCATATCGTAATCCGTAAAGACCATTCCAAACTAGGACATGTTGCTTATCCGATTGTAGGTTGTTTGAAACCGCTGCGTGTGTAGTGAAACCCTAACTCCTGACCAAATAGGACAGGGAAACCCTACCCCTCCATAGGGGTGCTTTGGCTCTCACTTGTTTGTTATGTGCTTTTAGAGTGTGTCTCTACAGGAATGCATGTATCAGTTTGCAAGTCTGAGTATTAGTCTGCGGACGTTAGTATTTGGGGATATCAGATTTGGGGCAGTGATTTGGGAATAGTGATCAGTGTTGAGAACAGTGTGTTCAACTCACAAATGCCAACTGTGTGTTGTCTTTATTTTAAGCCGAAATGCTGTCCGTTTTTCTATCTATTGTTTCTTTATTATGCTTTATTTATCTTTTTGCAAGGTAGTTTAGCATCATTGCTTCCGACCAGGCAGATATTCCCCGAGCACTCTGGACCAGAGGTCGAAGGCTTTCTCGATCTGAGGATCTAGTTGACGGACAACCAGTGTTTGTGTCATTACCCCCGATTACGAGACGAAGGTCATCCAGGCACAGATCACTAGTACAGCGGTTACCAGTTCAGAGGTCTTTGTCTACTCCACCTGTGCACAGTAGGGATTAGATTTCTATTTCTACCACAGAGAGAGATACACCTGTTCAGTTAGATCAGCACCTTATGGAAAGTATGGAGGACATGATGCATCAGCTCCAAGAGACCATGCAAGCCATGCAGCAGGATGCTGCGCATCAAGTAGAGTTTGCCGCGTGTCAGGCAGAGGTTATGGCTTAACAGACAGAGCTGATTGCCAGACTTCAGCAACCACAACAAGCCGGAGCATCTGTTTCACATCCACCCCCGCCCCCACCTAGAGTTCCAACACTCGGGGATACTATAAACATCTAGGAAGATACGGACGCTCCAACAGGGCTAGTCCCGCCATCAGTTCTACCGCAGATTTCAAAGACACCGGCCTTCTTAACAGATACACCGTTTGAATCTGAGATGGACCCAACAGCGCTGAAAGTGAGCAAGCTAGAAAAGCTATTCAAAAGAGCTCAAGGCGTCAATTCCATTCCGGATATAGAGGATGGGTACACCGATTCGGCGGTGACTTTGCCGGACCGGTTTAAGATGACACATATAGACCATTTTCTGGGGACCCTATGGTACATCTGCGATTGTTCTCGGATATCCTAAGGCCAATGGGCCTCTCCAGATTGCAAAAGCTTTCCTTCTTCGGCCGGACCCTGTCGGGTGTTGCGGCTATTTGGTATGCAAAGCTGGAGGACTCTATCAAGAGAAGCTGGGAGGAGGTGGCTGAGGCCTTTATTGCCCAGTATTCATACAACACACAAATTGAGATCACAACTCGTGATCTCGAGACAACGAGACAAGAGCCAAAAGAGGGCTTCTCTGACTTTGTAACCTGTTGGAGAGCCAAAGCTTCTATGATGACCACCAGGCCGGTCGAGAAGGATCAGATACGGATGGTTGTGCGCAACCTCCAACCCAAACTGGTGCAAAAGATGATCGTCTTACCCCTCTCCACCTTTGTAGATTTACACGAGATTGGGGTACAGATTGAGGACGCCATGAAGCAGGGTCTGATCAACCACGAGAGAGAGAGCAGGCCAAGAGGGCATTTACCCGTAGTTCGAATGCAGGCACGAGTAGTGCTGCAGCTGCCAGAACTTCCGATGTGGGCATGGTCACCACCACCACACCAAAGACAGCAACCCCATTTACCGGTGCGGCCGGTACCAGCTCACAAACAACCAGATATTCACCACGAGGCCAAAGGACCTTTACTTCATTGTACATGCCTCTGTCCAAAGCTCTGGGGGTTTTAATTAGAAAAGGGCATTTGAAGCCCCTAGAGCCGCGGCCATTACCAGATAAACTTCCTGCTTCCCATAACCCGGCCAAATACTGTGCCTTTCACCAACAACATGGTCACGACACTGACCAGTGCTATAGATTGCGTTATGAGATTCAAGATCTCATTGACAATAAGGTGATTGCACCTCCAGAAAAACCAAATGTCACCACCAACCCACTCCCACCACATAACCAAGCTCCACCACCCAAACACATCAACCTAATCCAAACCGCGGCCATTCCATATGACCCAAGCATATACATCACACCCTCCCACCTACCTAAGACTGAGGTGTTCATCCCAGACAGCACAGACTTGTGCATGTTAAGCACCTTCCTAACCCAACCCGAACCGGTGGTGGTGACTGTTGAAGATAGAACTGGGTTGACTTTGGGGGTAAATGGGAATGTTGATTTAGAGCCTGAGGGGTCTGGGAGCTTTGCATACAACCCGAGCGGTTATATCACATCAACAGATCAGGTTAAGCCGACGGTAGAGTTGCCAGCTAGGGTAGAAATCAGTGAGGTTTGAGAGAATGGACCTGGTCAGGGGTTAGATGACCTAACAGAGCTGGAAGAGGGCATTGCAAATTTGCAGTTCTTCAACGAGCAGAACTCAGGAGATGTGAACTTCAATTGGTTCGACTTGGATGGATCAGCAGAAAATACTGGGTGGCTTAGCGACGAGCCAGATGTTGTTGAGAGATCTCAGCCAGAACAGGGGCAATCAGAAGCCAGAACATCAGCAATGGCCGGAATGGCCGAGAATCAGGAAGAATCGCCGGAGAGCACCGGTGCTAAGAATTTTGCTCAGGATTCGGGCAGTTTGAGTATGGTAGATACTGAACAGGAGGCTGCATTGAAGTGTCTTTGTAGACACCCCATTTTTGACCGTCCTCAAGACCTGGACGTCACCGCTGGAACACTCGGTGATTATCCATGTTTGTGTTTGTTTTGAGTTCCCGGAGGTACCGGCTGCGCGTCGTGCCTCAGGATCTCTCAACCGGTTTATTCTGTGCTTGGTTTTGTACCAAGACTTGTGTGTTTTTGCCTCTGAGGGTAGGGGGAGGCTTGTTAAGCCATCCCTGAAGCCCACCGGCTGCCCCACACCTCCACCGGCCCCTCCTAGTGGCCACCGGCACTTATTTCTCAAAACCTTTGGCCGGTCGGCATTGTATGATGCCGACTGGCACTCTTTTGTGCCGGTGACTATTTTGGCTGGTCGGTGTGACCCCTTTGCACCCCCAGGGATGGTGCATGCCAGCTGTGACAGCTGGAATGCACTATCACCACTCCCTATGCCCGGGTTTGCACCCTTTGCACCCTTGAACCCCTTAAAGCTTCTAGAAGCTTGACCCCTTGGCCAAGCTTCTTGGAGAAGCTTGGCCAGCTGTCTTAGCTTCTCCAAGAAGCCTTGACTCACTTAAACTCCTTGAATCCCTTGAACCCCCCCTCTCTTGCTTAGCCACTAAGTATTCTTGCCTATATATACATCCATTCATCTCCCTTTACAAGGGTTAGCCATTTTAGACCTAAAAACCAGAGCTTATACATATATCTCTGATATACATCCATATATATCTATACTTCTATATCTATCATCCTTGTGTGTGTGTTTTAGGCCCAAAAAGTGTGTTTTCACCTTACTTTTGCACCATTACACACACTACTACACCTTAATCCGAGATTGGGAGGCTTGGAGGTTTGTTTTGTGTGATCTTGGACTGGTTTTGATCACTAGAGGAGGGCTGCTCCACCTGTTCTTCATTGGATCTTCAAGGGTAAACTTTTTGCTTTAGATTCCCCATTTTTGCAACAACTTTCTACCCCTCTTGCTTTGTGTTTTTGGATTTGTGTTTAACATAAAAAAACCTTGTTTTTACTTGCTCAAGAACATTCATTAAGGTCACTTTTGTATTTGAGTGAAGCCTCACTCTTTTAGGCCTTGTTTTGGCTCCTTTTGTGCCTTTACTTTAAGCATTGTTTAACTTCAGGGTTTTGGTCTTCTCACCACTGAAAACCATTGGGTTTTTAGTGGTGAGGGAGGTGCTTTCAAGTCTCAAATAGGGGAGGGATACCCCTCTCCCCTTTGTCCCTCTTTGGCCTCCATTTTTGGCTCATGAGGTAGGATGTGTGCTTGCTTGCATTTGACTTCATTTCAGAATTTTTTTGAGTGTTTTAGGTCATGTTTGATCTCTATCTAAGGTCGGATTTGTGGCCCTTGACATGCCTCTCATACTTACTTTGAAATGCTCTCTTATGCCCAAAAGCATGCCATGCATCTAGGCCATGTCCTTTGCATGATTTAGCTTGGTTCCATGAGGATATTAGCATCATATTACCATGTATAAGGGCTGTGAGCCACTGATTTTGCCATGTATAGTGTGCTCGACATGGTTGTTTTGCATTTTAGGCTTGTAAGCCTTATGTACTTTGGTCCCTAGCATGTTCAACATTGATCATCCTCATGATTTGGCATCATTTGTGACCTTATTTCAGTCCATAAATCATGTTTGAATGTTTGTATATGTAGCCTATTTCATGCTCTAAGGGTGTGCTCTAGTATGTCTAGGAATTGGCATTGTGCATGCTTGCATACTTAAGGCATTTTGGGGTTGCCATGTGGGGGGTTTTAGGTGTAATTTTGCATGCTAATATTCTGTTGTTGGTGGCCTAATTCATATCATGAATGGTTTTGAAAATGGTAATAAGGTGCTCTCTTTGGTGCCTTTGGTTTTAGGCTTATTGCCTTGCATGCTTGCATGAGTGTTGGTCATCATTTTGGGCACATTTTGCTATTGTTTTTGGGGAGTTTTGAGGGCTGCCTCATTGTGGTTAGACCATCATTACATGCTCATCACATGCTAGTTGCATGCTTGGTCCACTAGGTGTTGTAGCATATTGATTCCATTGCATACTTGGCTCATGTTTGCATCACACTAGCATCTTGTACACTCTAGTATTTTGCATGACTAATGTGTTGGTTATGTGGTACTTAATGTGTTAGCATCCTAGTTCCATAATACATTGTTGATACATGCTTGCTTGAATTGCATTTCATTACTTGGTTTGGGGTGTCAAACCAAGTGTGGGAGGTGAGGGGTGTTTGTACCTTAAGTGACAAAACACACCTCAATTCCCATGTCATTAGGGCCCTTGATATTAACATGATAGGGACTTAGTTATCATTGTTGTGTTGCATGCATTTTTACATTGAAATGCAACCTTGGTATCTTAGGCTATCATGCACCAAGGTGCACAATTGATAGCCCTAGAACCAAGAGCCATGTTTCCTTGAGTCCCATTCATGATAGGAAGCATTGGCCATGCATAAATATGCTCAAAAATCCAATACCATGCACTGCTGCCTGCTGTTGCTGTCAAACTGTCTTCTGCAGGAATTTTGTGCCGACCGGCAGGAAAGAGTGCCGACCGGCACTGTATTGCTGGCCGATAGACTATTTTGCAGCCGGTGGCCACCACAAGTAGCCGGTGGTAGTTTCCTTCAGCCGGTGGCACTCAGCAGAACACAAGGAAGGTTTCCTGGGACTTTGGGAATTTTTGGAGAGGCAGGGCAGTGGAAACAGAAGCAGCAGTGCTACGGTGTGGGCTTTCCGGGCAAGTCGGAACGAGCATGCATCATTCGCGCATCCCGAGGCAGGGCTGAGGCCCCATTTCTTTTATTTATTTGATTTAATTTTAATAATTAGAATTTTGTAATAATTTATTCATTTATCCTTTTGGACTGTATTATTCGGTCCCTCCGAGGGAGGGCATAATTGTAATAAGTGTGTGTGAGTGGGTGTATGTCTTCCAACCCCCATTTCTTTCTACCCTTTTATTTACCTGCTTATGATGGTAGATTAGGGCACATCTAAATTAGCATGCCTTATGCAATGCATGCGTGCATTCATGCATTTGTTTACATACACCGGGCTCGGTACATCATACAAACTGCATCGTACTTTCAATTTCCAAATTGAATACGTGCTACTCGCGCATTTCATACGCCATGTTTAGGGTTAGCCGAGCCTACTCTAGATTGCATCTATGTCTGTGTTGCATTAGCCACTTAACATGAACTAGGACACGCATGCTTGCTAACTAGTTTCTTGTTTTGGCACGGAGTACGATGTAAGTATTTATGCTTTAGCATACCACATGCGTGTGAATGTTGCCATGACAGTATGCTTACCATGCGGCTAAGTGCTTATGTGAGTTAAACTGTTTGAATGCCTGTGGGTGGAGGTTGGATTGCTTGAGTTGGAATAACTCATTGAAATCCATATTTTAGCCTACTTGCGAGTAGCAAAACCAACACGTTTTTCGAGACAAAACGGATATGCAATGTTTATTTCCAAATTAGGCAATCTAGTCTATACTTTTGTGTTGTGCGCATCACATAGTAATTCTAGGTTAATAATTGGAATAAGAGCATGTAATGTTTTCAAAATCGGATATCACGGTTAGTAGAGGCCGGTCTTCGGACCGGGCGAAAGGGGGTGCTCATAGCTGACCTTCCCCAATCGTACCCAAGCTCCCGAGCCAAGACACTTTGGTTATGACGGACACGTGGCCTTCGGCACCGAGTCAGGGTTTCCTAAATTCCCCCATAAAAAAATATTTAGGTGGCGACTCTGTAATCTGGCAAAGCAGTCCATGTTTGGCACTACTTTTCAAAAAATCTGTTTTTCTTCAAAACGATTTGCCAGAGTTGGACTCTTTGGTTCAGATTTAGAACCGCAACACAAAAGGGAGTCCGAACTGTAGCGAGGTCCCCCGCGGGCTTGTTACAGTTTCTGGCGACTCTGCTGGGGAGTTTAGAGAGCTTGACTCGAACTCGTGATATCCTGTTTTGACTACACTTATGTGTTTCTTTACATTGCATGTGCATTGGTGCGCCTAGGACACCGTGTTGGCCATCTGCTATTCCTGAGCGGTTTGCCGGAGGCTTGTCTTGTCAAGGCATGTCCATAAGGCTGACCGGTTGCGGGCTCTGCCAGTATGGGAACACAAACCCCGGTCTTACCGGGGCACCCTTTTTGACCATTCGACCTAGTGCATATTCGGATCCATAGTGACCATTCCAAACTAGGATAGGTTGCTTACCCGATATAGGTTGTTTGAAACTGCTGCGTGCGTAGTGAAACCCTAGCTCCTGACAAAATAGGACAGGGAAACCCTACCCCGACATAGGGGTGTATTGGCTCTCATTTACTTGCTATGTGCTTTTAGAGTGTATCTCTACAGGGAATGCGCATGTCAGTTTGCAAGTTTTATCCGGCCTGAGGGCACCAGTAACAGTATTTTGGGGGAATCAGGTTATCTGTGGGTACAGGATTCAGACTTGGGGGCAATGATTCAGAAATAGTAATCAGTATTGGAGGAACAGTGAATCGAGTTCAGCATGTTATCCAACCGTGTGTTGTTTATTTTATGCCGTTATGCTGTCCGATTTTCTGTTATTTATACGCTTTATTTATCTTTTTTTTACTAGGTAGTTGAGCACGATTGCTTCTGACCCAGTAGATACTCCCCGAGCACTCTGGACTAGAGGTCGTCGACTCCATCGATCTGAGGATCTGGTAGACGGACAACCAGTGTACTGTTCACTACCCCCGGTTACTAAGCGGAGGTCAGTCAGACAGAGGACATTAGCACAGCAGTCAGTTCAGAGGGCCTTATCTACCCCACCTGTGTTCAGTAGGGATCAGGGTTCTGTGTCACCAACAGAGAGAGAATATATACCGGTATTTCAACCAGAGCAGAATAGCATGGCTAGTTTAGAAGAGATGGTGCGCCACCTCCAAGAAAGCATGAAAATGATGCAGCAAGATGCTGTCCGACAGGCAGAATTCGCCAGGCAACAGGCCACACTGGTAAAGGAACAGGCAGAGACAATAGCCAGGCTAGAGCAGCAGACCGGAGCATCTGCTTCGCATCAAGCTCCTCCCTCGCCAGGAGTTCCTAATGTCGGGGAGACAGCCAATGTTCAGACTGATACAGAACTGCCCACAGGACCACCCCCACCTCCAACCCTACCTCAAATCCAACCTCAGCTATCAAAAACGCCCACCAACCTACCGGACTCTCCTTTTGAGTTCGAGTCTGATCCCACAGCACTGAAGCTGAGCAAACTTGAAAAGCTGTTCAAGAGATCCCAAGGGGTCAAGACTATCCCCGATATTGAAGATGGATACACGGACGCAGCTGTGACGTTGCCCGACAGATTCAAAATGCCTCATATTGATCGATTTGACGGGTCCGGGGACCCCATGGTGCATTTAAGACTGTTTTCAGATGTTCTAAGGCCGATGGGCCTCAGTAGGCTTCAGAAGTTGTCTTTGTTTGGCCGGACCCTGTCGGGTGTGGCGGCCATATGGTATGCCAAGCTAGAAGATGATGTCAAGAGGAATTGGGACGAAATGGCTGAGGCCTTCATCGCACAGTATTCGTATAATACACAGATTGAGATTACGACCCGTGATCTCGAGACGACTAGGCAAGAGCCTAAGGAGAGTTTTTCAGAGTTTGTAACCAGATGGAGGGCCAAGGCTTCGATGATGACCCTGAGGCCTACGGACAAAGACCAGATTCGGATGATTGTGCGCAATCTTCAGCCGAAGTTGATGCAAAAGATGATAGTTCTCCCCTTTCCTACTTTTTCTGACCTACATGAAATGGGGGTGCAGATTGAAGATGCTTTGAAGCAAGGCTTGATTGATAATGACCGGGAGCAACCCCGACGAACTTTCAACCGTGGTAGCAATGCGGGCCCGAGTGGCGCTACTACTACGAGAGCCACCGAAGTAAGCATGGTCACCGCCAATCCCCCTCCAAGAAATACGGCAGCCGCACCATTCTCCGGCGCGTCCGGAAGCAACCCACAAACAACCAAATACCCACCCAGAAATACCAGAACCTTCGCCCCACTATATATGCCCCTATCCAAAGCTCTGGGGGTTTTGATCAAAAAAGGGCACCTGAAGCCCCTGGAGCCGCGGCCCTTACCAGAAAAACTCCCTCCTACCCATAACCCGGCCAAATATTGCGCCTTTCACCAACAGCACGGTCACGACACCGATCTGTGCTTCCGGTTGCGTCATGAGATCCAAGATCTCATCGACAATGGGGTGATTTTGCCTCCCGAAAAACCCAATGTTACTACAAATCCCCTCCCCACACATAACCAAGCTCCACCACCCAAAAGACTTAATTTTATCTATGCTGGGACCATGTCCTATGATCCTAGTATCTATATCACCCCTACCCACCTGCCTAAACCAGAGGTGTTCCTCCCTGATTGCACCGACTTGTGCATGATGGACATCTCCATGACCCAATCCAAGCCAGTGGCGGTGACCGCCAAGAACAAGGAAAGAGAGATCCCAGAGGAGAGACAGGTTGTTGAGCCAGAATCTGCGGAATCTGGGAGTTACGTTGGGAAGACATATAGTCCGAGCGACTACATTTCATCAAAAAGCCAAGATGGGCCCGGAGTAGAATTGCCAACAGGGGGAGAGTTGTGTATGATCCAAGGAGATAGCCTGGGGCAGGGAACAGATGATGTAACAGCTGTGGGGGAGGATCTTGCCGATCTCCAGTTTTACAATGACCAATACCCAGAAGACGCGGCAGTCGCATGGTTCGATTATGGGGATTCAGCGGAAGCTACCGGGTGGTTGGACGATCAGCCCGATGTGGTAGGGGAACTTCAGGCAAGGCAGAGTTCAGCAAGAATGAGACTATCAGCGACGGCCGGAAGGGTCGAAGAGCAAAACACATCGCCGGAGGGCGCCGGCGTCAAGAATTTCGCCCGAGATTGGAATATTTTGAGTACGGAAATGATTGAACAGACAATCATGGCAGAACAAGCAAGTTTTGAAGATTCCGAGAGAATCAGGAAAGCAAAGACCCATGTAGGAGTTGAAATTGCTGTGTGCACAGGAAACGAGAATACTACAGGCAGGTGGATGGAAGATGCTGCAAGCGCAAAAACAGTCATACCAGAGCCAGATAAGTGTCTGTCAGCTGCTGATGGAATGTGGTGGGAAGACGAAGATTTATGTCTTGCTCACACCGACGAAGATTGGGGGAATAACCAACCTGATAACACTTGGTACCTCGGAGAGGTTGACCACATGACGCGGAGTGGACGGTATTTCAAGCCCCCACACTTAGATCAACCGGAAGCCTCGGGAAAGGATAGGGAAGCCGAGAAGCAAAAAGAGAAGCAACTTGAGGAAGAAGCTGTACTCAAACAGCTGAAAAAGATACAAGCAGACATCTCCATTTGGGGACTGCTCATGGCATCACGGGTGCATAGAGAGGCTGTTTTATCAGCCATGGACAAAGCAAAGCTTTCAATAGAAACCACGCCAGAGCAGCTGGTAGGATTGGTCTTTCCGGGAGGAAGTACCCCGATGCTGACCTTTTCCGACAAAGAACTTCCGCCCGAGGGCACAAATCACAATAAACCCCTCTACATCTCCGTGGAGTGTAGAAATAAGTGGATACCGGTGGTACTTGTTGATACCGGGTCCGCCATTAATGTCTGCCCAGCGAGGACGGCATATGCGATTGGCTTGAAAACCGTGGATTTCGTACCAACAGCCCAGGTCATCCGGGCATATGACAATACAAGCAGAGAAGTAATGGGAACAGTTAAAGTTCAGACAAAGGTTGGGCCGGGGCAGCACGAGATAGATTTCCATGTCCTAGAGGTCCCTGCAACCTTCAACTTGCTTTTAGGACGGCCGTGGCTGCATCAGGTGAAGGCAGTGTCATCTACTTTGCATCAAATGGTGAAATACCCCTACGGGAAGGGAGTAGCCATTGTCTTTGGGAATTCGTCAATCCACCCACCACCAGAGGTATCCACGCCTGTTCTAGAAATCGAGCATGGCATGGAGGATGTATTCATATCGGGATTTACCTTGGCCGAGGCTCAGGTCGTACAGAATATCATGGCTACGAATGAAGGGATATACATTAGTGCCCAAGCAGTGTATCTCATGAACAAGCTCCAATACATCCCCGGGATGGGATTAGGAAAGAGCGGCCGTAAAGGCATTGCAGCGTTGGCCGAAGTGCCGCACAACCCCTATACCTTCGGCTTGGGTTATCTGCCCACCCAGGAAGATTGGGTAAGAAAAGGAAAAGAGACGGCTGCAAGAGCCAAAGCAAAACAGATGGGGAAACCTTTCGAATTGATGCATCGGCCCATCCGAGGTACCCTGAACGGACGCTTCGTCCGGGAGGGGGAGGATTTTCCGTTCTGTGGTTTTCCGGAGCCGTGGTGGAACGCAGAGAGGAAGCGCGTGCCGGGGTTCGAAATTTTCTTTGACCTACAGTTATCTGGGGATGATGTTGTTGAAAAGCAGACAGACCCAACAGTTGAGACTGAGCATAGCAAGGAAGCAGAGTCTGCGGACACAGAGTTTGAAATGGGGGTAGCACTGGCATGTCTACTTTCAGATCCTTCGATCGACCAGTTGTGCTTGGGGGATAACTCCTCGGTGTCTATGATTGGAGATGAAACGGCTGCGAGCCAACCAGCAGCTATTTTGGATGCATCCATCGCACCCTCCCTCACCTGGCAGTACGAGGAGGGATTTTTATCTAGCAGCACCGGATCAGGTAGTGAGCCGGAATCTGATTCCACCGAGTCTTGTGAGTCGGAATCAGGTTCCAGCTCGTCTGAGTCTGAGTTCGGTATTCCTGGGGGTGATAACCCGGATGCCACAGTCCTGTCCAGGTCGTCTTTTTCTTTCTCTTTTGAGTCTGTTGTAACAGAAGAATTGGACGGTTCGGAAGTATCTAATGAGAATGAGGTGACTGTGGTTTCCGAGTACTTTTCTGTGCCTTTGGTTTATTGCTTAAATCAGGACTTTCAAAATTTTGATGAAAACGACGAGGACGAAATTCCTCCGGTTTTGCAACGACTAATTGAACAAGAGCAGGAGAGGTTTGTTAAACCCTTAATGGATGAAATCACTACCGTGAACATTGGTACTGAGAAGGACCCGCGGCTGGTCCAGATCGGGTCCACGTTGTCTTCGGAGGAACGCGAGCGCTTAGTCGCTTTATTAAAAGATTTCAAAGATGTTTTCGCGTGGTCCTACGAAGACATGCCTGGAATCGATCCTGAGATTGTACAGCACCGGATCCCTCTTGACCCTGAGGCCCGACCTGTCAAACAGAAGCTCAGAAGGATCCGCCCTGATTGGGCCATTAAGATTAAAGAAGAGGTCACCAAGCAGATTGACGCAGGCTTCCTGCTGGTATCCGAATACCCGACTTGGTTGGCCAACATTGTTCTAGTGCCGAAGAAGGATGGCAGAATCCGGGTGTGTGTGGATTTCAGGGATTTGAACAGAGCCAGTCCGAAGGATGACTTTCCCTTACCGCATATCGACGAGTTGGTAGATTTCACAGCGGGGCATGCTTTGCTCTCGTTCATGGACGGCTTTTCAGGTTATAATCAGATAGTAATGGCACCCGAAGACCGGGAGAAGACTGCTTTTACCACCCCGTGGGGTACATATTGCTATAGAGTAATGCCATTTGGGTTGAAGAACGCTGGGGCTACATATCAACGGGCTGCAACAACAATATTACATGACATGATCCATAAAGAGGTCGAGGTGTATGTGGACGACATGATTGTCAAATCCAAAGAAAGAGAGGGCCACTACACCGCCTTACAAAAGTTTTTTCAAAGGATCAGAGAATTTCGGCTGCGGTTGAATCCTCAGAAGTGTACATTCGGTGTTACAGCGGGAAAAATGTTAGGATTTCTGATTACACAAAGGGGCATCGAAGTCGACCCTTCCAAAATCAAGGCCATCTTAGAAATGCCACCACCAATGACTGAAAAGGAGGTGCGAGGCTTTCTGGGTAAAGTGCAATTCATAAGGCGGTTTATCTCTAAACTAACCTTAACTTGTGAACCACTTTTTGGTCTCCTGAAGAAAGGAAAGAAGTTCCAATGGGACGGCCGATGTCAAGCTGCATTTGAACAGATTAAAGAATATCTACAGAATCCACCCGTGTTGTCACCACCAAAGCCAGGGAAACCGTTGATACTGTACCTGTCAGTGACTGAAACTACAATGGGCTGCATGCTCGCACAAGAGTCGGAAGATAGAAGTGGAAAGGGCTATCTACTATCTGAGCAAGAAGATGTTGGATTACGAGACCCGCTACACTCCGTTGGAGAAGGCTTGTTTGGCCTTGGTATGGGCTACCAGGAAGCTGCGGCACTACCTGTTAGCTCACTCTGTAATGTTGGTTTCACGACTTGATCCCATCAAATATCTTTTCGAGAAACCAGCGCTTACGGGTAGGCTAGCTCGTTGGTTGCTGTTGCTCTCCGAATTTGATCTCAAGTATGTGACGCGCAAGTCAGTAAAAGGAAGAGCGGTAGCAGAGTTCCTTGCCGACCACCCGGTTGAAGGGGATGAAGCGGTTGAGTACCTGTTCCCAGATGAAGCCATTCTGCACATCGAAGATGAAACTTGGACGATGTACTTTGACGGAGCGTCAAATCAATACGGGTATGGGATAGGGTGTTGCTGATAGCGCCTGACGATTCCCGTATCCCTTTAGCATTCAAGCTTCGATTCAAAGTCTCGAACAATGAGGCAGAGTATGAGGCGTGTATTGCCGGTCTAGAGGCTGCCCTAGAACTAGGGGCAAGGCGATTGGACGTCATTGGGGATTCGAACTTAGTTGTGTCTCAAGCTAAAGGAGATTGGAAAGTAAAAGAGGAAAAGATGATAATTTACCACCAGACCTTGGATTTGTTAATTCCGCGTTTGAAAAGCTAAATTTCACTCACCTAGTAAGAGAGAACAACAGGTTCGCAGATTCGTTAGCAACTCTATCTTCCATGATAGACATCCCATCTGGGGTCCGGATGCGTCCAGTCATTATTGACCAGAAATTTGCACCTGCCTACGAGTCAATCTCTGCCATAGATGAAGTGCAAGATAACAACCCTTGGTATTACGACATATGGAACTTCTTGGAGAAGGAGGCATATCCACCAGGGACGAATGCCAAAGACAAAAGGGCAATTAGAAGAATGGCTGTTCAGTTTATCATCTGCGGGGGTAAGTTGTATAAAAGAGGTCATCTGGGAATGCACAAGCTGTGTGTGGAAGCCGAAGAGTCGAAGCGCCTGATGGAGGCCATCCATGGAGGAGAATGTGGGGCACATATGAATGGGGTGATGTTGGCACGAAAGATTCTCAGACAGGGCTACTACTGGTCCACCATGGAGGAAGATTGTATCGGCTTTGTTCGGCGATGCCACAAATGCCAGATTCATGCGAACCGCATGAACATCCCGCCGTCAAAGCTGTACAACATGACGTCACCATGGCCATTTTCAGTTTGGGGGATCGATGTGATTGGGGCTGTTACCCCGAAGGGGTCGAATGGGCACGAATTTATCTTGGTAGCAATAGACTATTTCACGAAGTGGGTTGAGGCCCAATCTTATGCCGTGTTGAAGGCTTCGCATGTCGCAAAGTTTATCAGAAACAACATTATCTGCCGTTATGGTGTCCCGAATGAGATCATTTCGGACAATGGTTCTCACTTCAAGAAGGAGGTGATTGATCTGTTGGAGAAGTATAATGTGGCTTTTCATAAGTCATCCACGTATCGGCCGCAGACCAACGGAGCAGTTGAGGCCGCCAACAAAAACATCAAACACATACTGCAGAAGATGGTGGAAACCTATCGGGACTGGCCAGATAAGTTGCGTTTGCTCTGTGGGGCTACCGAACGTCTATTAGAACTTCTACCGGGGCGACTCCGTATTCCTTGGTATATGGGATGGAAGCCGTTCTACCTATAGAGATTGAGGTTCCGTCTCTACGAGTATTGGCTGAGTGTCAGATAGCCGAGGCAGATTGGCAGCAGAGCAGATTCGAGGAACTCATGCTCTTTGATGAGAGAAGACTGAAAGCACTGTACCATGTCCAAGGTATCAGCGCAGAATGCCCGGGCTTTCAACAAGAAGGTTAAGTCCAGGAATTTAAAGGAAGGAGATTTGGTACTCAAAGACAACCGAGCTCCCATCCACGACCCAAGGGGCAAGTTCAGACCCAATTGGACTGGTCCCTACATCATCAAGTCGATCTGGTCAGGTGGAGCTGTGGTTCTGATGGACCTAGATGGCCTGGAGTTCTCCCAACCGATCAACATGGACAAGTTGAAGAAATATTACCCCTGAGAGGCTCGCTAGGCCGAAAACCCGAAAGGGCGACCTAGGCAAAATTCAGAGCACAAAAAAATTGAAAAGTATAAAAACTGAGCTCGCAAGGTTGAAAACCCGCAAAGGGCGGCCTTGGCAAAAGTTAGAGCGCAAAAGGAGAGTGAAAATACTCGAGCGAACCCAAGCCTGAACTACGTAAGGCTTGATTCCCATTTTTGGGATACGTAGGCAGCTTCATCCTGAAGTTCAGCCATAAACTTTTCCCCGATCAACTTTGTCCATTTGATCATCTCGATCATCTTTGTCCATCAGCATTTATCGCAATCTCCGGTACAGTGCTATTCAGACTAGGGGCAACTTTCCGTTGCCGTACAGTGCCGCGGTACCATTCAAACAAGGGGCAACTTTCCAGTTGCTAGGATCCGGGGTTGTGCATCTCGGCGGCAGATCTCAAGCGTGTCTAGTTCTGATCCATATCGAAAATAGTTTTGAAAGGTTTTAATAAAAGTTGACTTTGTTCAAATAAATCTTTTTACAACTAAGACCATTTCTGGACCAAAACGGAAAATTTTCAGTACCACAACCTTCAATTTCATTGATTTCAAATAGAGTTCTCTTGCTCTTGCATACAATTGAAGTTGCTTTTTTATTACATTCATAAAGAAAACTTGAAAGTACTAATAAAGCAATAAATCCGGGGCATGATCAAGTCAAATGTCCCTGCGCCCCCTCCTAGAGCTAGCTGAAGCCTCTGATACCAAGCTGGGCCCAATCTGTGCCTCTTCATTAAGCCAATCCAAGCACTCATCAGACAAAGTGCAACTGAAAGCGGGAGCGGGGGCCAGGAGTTCTCTCGTCCTCCATGCTGTGGCATACCGGGCCAGCTGTGCGCCTCGAATCGGGAATGTAACTGGGTACTCTATCCCTTCCGGCGGACAAGTCTGATTATGACCAAACTGGCGCAGGATACGGAATGGGAAATAGAAGACACAGTGAGTCAAGCCAATCAATTGGATCCCGGGTTGACGGGTCATGCTGTAACTCATCATTGGGAGATTGAGCCAAGGGCACCGCCAAGCAATGCGGTCTGCGGACAAACTGCACATCCATTCAAACCACCAACCCTCATCAAGGGCGTCAACTAGACGTTGTCTGAAGAAGTAGCCGCGAGCTGAATATGCTGGGCAAGAGTCCACAACCCTCAGTTTGTCCATCAACCACACCTGGGGAGGGATGAAAAATGAGAGAATAAAGAATAGAGAGGTGTACGATGAGAGAAAAAGTGAGAAAAGGGTTTTTGTGAGAAAAACCGAGCCTGAGGGCCGAGTGATGTGAGCAAACATAAATATGAGATTGGGTGGGAAACATTACCTGCAGTAATAGTGGACTCCCTGCTAATCTGATCGTCTCTCGACGATAAAAGGCGTCTAAGCCCAGCAGTGTCTCAGCCAGGATCATGGCAATGCAGCTTTTGCCCTCCTTCAAGCCTTGGGCAACCTCAATCAACCGGACACTGGGCCCTCCAGAACCAGAGATAAACAGAAAATGAGATAGCAGGCATAAACAAAGGGCGTGTCGCCGAAAACCTTGCCAGTGATGGTCGCCGCGATCGCCAGTCTCGGAAAAGCGACAAACCAAGCTCGGAACATCTAATGTCCCGTCACAAATTAGAGAACGAGCATCGGGCATTGAGAGCCCACACATTTGTCCCAAGGCTTGAGCATGGCCAAAACGAAGTTGGGGCAGGATCTCCTCATCGCGCTCAGATTCCATTAGAGCTTGGAAATCTTCAAAAGTGGGACACACCTCTTGCCCGCTAAAGCTAAAGACATGTGTTACCGGGTTCCAAAACCTTGCCGCGGCATGGAGGAATGGAAAATGCAGCGGGGTACGGCGCAAAGTGAATAGTGCGTTTATGCCGAAAGCCCGGAAATTAAGCTTTTCCGAGCCGTCCAAGTTGTTAATCCAAGTTGCGAGATTTTGGGCTAGAAATTCTTCCATTTGGAGTAAATCAGTGTGGAAATGAAGAGAACCACGAAGTTGAGACCCTTTTGAAGAAGATAAGGTTGAGTGAAGGACAGATGTCAACATTCTGCTGGTACTGACAATTTAGTGCCGACCGGCCAATTATAGTGCCGACCGGCCATCTGTTTTGGCCGATGGATCACCCTTTCGGCCGATGGCCTTTATACACAGCCGGTGGCTTTCTGCTGGCCGGTGGTGCTCACCCTTGCCCTCTGAGCTGTTTATGCTAGGAATTTGGAAGATCCTACCACTTTTGATGCCCTCCAGTGATCAATTCTTACGAGGGCGCGCCCATTTGCTTATCGAGTTGTTGCATAGTTGCTTATCGAGTTGTATCTCACTCTCTTTGAATCTTTGTAATGTTTGTCAAGGTGTACTCGCATTTGGCTAGTTTGCTGAGTCACCCTGTTTTGCTTATCGAGTTGTAATTGATTTACTACCTGATTATTACGACGTGATGCTTTGGTTTTCAAAACACGGTTTCAATTTCAGTCACATTGTTGTGTGATGCCTTGCGATGCGATGCATAGAACGTGCAAATATAGCACTTTTTTGAACAAACAGTTGTTTCATTTCCATCATATGTTTTGCAAAAACACGCGCTTTTGAGAAATAAAACCTGCCTAAGGCAGTGCAATGTGCTTAAACTCCTAGTAAAAAGGAAAATAAAGCAGAAGAATAGCAGGTAACAGAGTGCTGGGTTTGACACCGGTAACCTCCCCCTTTCGGTCATCGTACCTTTTTTGCGCCCTTGTTCGGGTCAATCATGGGGTTTGGCACCTTCATTATTCAAGACAATACAAGAAAATGCACTGTCAGAATGCAAGTGGAGCTTCGAGTTGACCTCGTACCACAACTCCGTGAGCAATGCTCGGAACATGCGAAGGACGTCCCTTCCGTATCCTTTTATATCTTGTGAATTCTCTAAATCATTTCAATTACACGGAGTTGCAGTACGTTGCATTCCAGCATCATGTCTACCATGATCAGTTTCAAGTTCCTTTATACACATTGCATTGTATGCGTGCTTGCTTTACTGATATGTGTTCAAGTTCCTATATACACATTGCATTGTATGCGTGCCTTGCTTTACTGATATGTGTTCAAGTTTCTTTATACACATTGCATTGTATGCGTGCATTGCTTTACTGATATGTGTTCAAGTTCCTATATACACATTGCATTGTATGCGTGCATTGCTTTACTGATATGTGTTCAAGTTCCTATATACACATTGCATTGTATGCGTGCCTTGCTTTACTGATATGTGTTCAAGTTCCTATACACATTGCATTGTATGCGTGCATTGCTTTACTGATATGTGTTCAAGTTCCTATATACACATTGCATTGTATGCGTGCTTGCTTTACTGATATGTGTTCAAGTTCCTATATACACATTGCATTGTATGCGTGCATTGCTTTACTGATATGTGTTCAAGTTCCTATATACACATTGCATTGTATGCGTGCATTGCTTTACTGATATGTGTTCAAGTTCCTTATACACATTGCATTGTATGCGTGCATTGCTTTACTGATATGTGTTCAAGTTCCTATATACACATTGCATGTATGCGTGCATTGCTTTACTGATATGTGTTCAAGTTCCTATATACACTTGCATTGTATGCGTGCTGCTTTACTAATGTGTTCAAATTCCTTTTTATACACATTGCATTGTATGCGTGCATTGCTTTACTCACATGTGTTCAATTCTACTATCTTGCTGTACACATTGCATGCATGTCACGCACTTTCGACTGCATTGTATGCATATGCTACCGATGTTGTATCTGTAAGTTTGCTTTCTTTGCAGGCACGATATTGTATGTACGGCTCATTTGAGGCCGGTGCAAACGGACGAGCGCGCCAGGTATTGTATCTCCCGAGTGAGACGTATCGAGAATTGTTAATTCTCTTACATCCTTTCTGCATTGTGGTGTAGTTTGGTATGCTAGCTTATAAACTGTCGCATGTGTGCTTCATTACAGCTTCCTTGCATGATCATAAGTTATGTTCGGCTTCTTGCATTTTCAGTTGCATTTTGCCCCTGCTTCGGGCGCATACCTTGTTTGTCTTGTATGTTTGTCTAAGTCTTCGGCCTTGTCAAAAATGGGTCGTCTCTGGGCTTTGACATTCACTCCCGTCATTGTTATGACTTCCGAGTTCTGTCAAAGAGGGGCAACTGTAGACACCCCATTTTTGACCGTCCTCAAGACCTGGACGTCACCGCTGGAACACCGGTGATTATCCATGTTGTGTTTGTTTTGAGTTCCCGGGGTACCGGCTGCGCGCGTGCCTCAGGACTCTCAACCGGTTTATTCTGTGCTTGGTTTTGTACCAAGACTTGTGTTGTTTTTGCCTCTGAGGGTAGGGGGAGGCTTGTTAGCCATCCCTGAAGCCCACCGGCTGCCCCACACCTCCACCGGCCCTCCTCCTAGTGGCCACCGGCACTTATTTCTCAAAACCTTTGGCCGGTCGGCATTGTATGATGCCGACCGGCACTCTTTTGTGCCGGTGACTGTGTGGCTGGTCGGTGTGACCCTTTGCACCCCCAGGGATGGTGCATGCCAGCTGTGACAGCTGGAATGCACTATCACCACTCCCCACCCCCTGCCAGGGTTTGCACCCTTTGCACCCTGAACCCTTAAAGCTCTAGAAGCTTGAACCCATGGCCAAGCTTCTTGGAGAAGCTTGGCCAGCTGTCTTAGCTTCTCCAAGAAGCCTTGACTCACTTAACTCCTTGAATCCCTTGAACCCCCCCCTCTCTTTGCTTAGCCACTAAGTATTCTTGCCTATATATACATCCATTCATCTCCCTTTACAAGGGTTAGCCATTTTAGACCTAAAAAACCAGAGCTTATACATTATCTCTGATATACATCCATAATATATCTATACTTCTATATCTATCATCCTTGTGTGTGTGTTTTAGGCCCAAAACACTACTACACCTTAATCCGAGATTGGAGGCTTGGAGGTTTGTTTTGTGTGATCTTGGACTGGTTTTGATCACTAGAGGAGGGCTGCTCCACCTGTTCTTCAAGGATCTTCAAGGGTAAACTTTTGCTTAGATTCCCCATTTTTGCAACAACTTTCTACCCCTCTTGCTTTGTGTTTTTGGATTTGTGTTTAACATAAAAAAACTTGTTTTTACTTGCTCAAGAACATTCATTAAGGTCACTTTTGTATTTGAGTGAAGCCTCACTCTTTAGGCCTTGTTTTGGCTCCTTTTGTGCCTTTACTTTGAGCATTTTTACTCAGGGTTTTGGTCTTCTCACCACTGAAAACCAGTGGGTTTTCAGTGGTGAGGAGGTGCTTTCAAGTCTCAAATAGGGGAGGGATACCCCTCTCCCCTTTGTCCCCTCTTGGCCTCCATTTTTGGCTCATGAGGTAGCATGTGTGCATGCTTGCATTTGGCTTCATTTCAGAATTTTTGAGTTTTAGGTCATGTTTGATCTCTATTCTAAGGTCGGATTTGTGCCCTTGACATGCCTCTCATACTTACTTTGAAATGCTCTCTTATGCCCAAAAGCATGCCATGCATTCTAGGCCATGTCCTTTGCATGATTTAGCTTGGTTCCATGAGGATATTAGCATCATATTACCATGTATAAGGGCTGTGAGCCACTGATTTTGCCATGTATAGTGTGCTTGACATGGTTGTTTGCATTTGAGTTTATCTTGGTAGCAATAGACTATTTCACGAAGTGGGTCGAGGCCCAATCTTATGCCGTGTTGAAGGCTTCGCATGTCGCAAAGTTTATCAGAAACAACATTATCTGCCGTTATGGAGTCCCGAATGAGATCATTTCGGACAATGGTTCTCACTTCAAGAAGAGGTGATTGATCTGTTGGAGAAGTATAATGTGGCTTTTCATAAGTCATCCACGATATCGGCCGCAGACCAACGGAGCAGTTGAGGCCGCCAAACAAAACATCAAACACATACTGCAGAAGATGGTGGAAACCTATCGGGACTGGCCAGATAAGTTGCCGTTTGCTCTGTGGGGCTACCGAACTTCAATTAGAACTTCTACCGGGGCGACTCCGTATTCCTTGGTATATGGGATGGAGGCCGTTCTACCTATAGAGATTGAGGTCCCGTCTCTACGAGTATTGGCTGAGTGTCAGATAGCCGAGGCAGATTGGCAGCAGAGCAGATTCGAGGAACTCATGCTCTTTGATGAAAGAGAGATTAAAGCACTGTACCATGTCCAAGGATATCAGCGCAGAATCGCCCGGGCTTTAACAAGAAGAGTTAAGTCCTAGGAATCTTGAAGGAAGGAGATTTGGTACTCAAAGACAACCGAGCTCCCATCCACGACCCAAGGGGCAAGTTCAGACCCAATTGGACTGGTCCCTATATCATCAAGTCTATCTGGTCAGGTGGAGCTGTGGTTCTGATGGACCTAGATGGCCTGGAGTTCTCCCAACCGATCAACATGGACAAGTTGAAGAAATATTACCCTGAGAGGCTCGCTAGGCCGAAAACCCGAAAGGGCGACCTAGGCAAAATTCAGAGCACAAAAAAATGAAAATATAAAAACTGAGCTCGCAAGGTTGAAAACCCGCAAAGGGCGGCCTTGGCAAAAGTTAGAGCGCAAAAGGAGAGTGAAAATACTCGAGTGAACCCAAGCCTGAACTACGTAAGGCTTGATTCCCATCTTTGGGATACGTAGGCAGCTTCATCCTGAAGTTCAGCCATAAACTTTTCCCCGATCAACTTTGTCCATTTGATCATCTTGGTCATCTTTGTCCATCAGCATTTATCGCAATCTCCGGTACAGTGCTATTCAGACTAGGGGCAACTTTCCGTTGCCTACAGTGCCGCGGTACCATTCAAACAAGGGGCAACTTTCCAGTTGCAGGATCCGGGTTGTGCATCTCAGTGACAGATCTCAAGCGTGTTCAGTTCTTGATCCATATCGAAAATAGTTTTGAAAAGTTTTAATAAAAGTTGACTTTGTTCAAATAAATCTTTTTACAACTAAGACCATTTCTGGACCAAACGTGAAAATTTTCAGTACCACAACCTTCAATTTCATTGATTTCAAATAGAGTTCTCTTGCTCTTGCATACAATCGAAGTTGCTTTTTATTACATTCATAAAGAAAACTTGAAAGTACTAATAAAGCAATAAACCGGGCATAGTCAAGTCAAATGTCACTGCGCCCCCTCCCAGAGCTAGCTGAGCCTCTGATACCAAGCTGGGCCCAATCTGTGCCTCTTCATTAAGCCAATCCAAGCACTCATCAGACAAAGTGCAACTGAAAGCGGGAGCGGGGCCAGGAGTTCTCTCGTCCTCCATGCTGTGGCATACCGGGCCAGCTGTGCGCCTCGAATCGGGAATGTAACCGGGTACTCTATCCCTTCCGGCGGACAAGTCTGATTATGACCAAACTGGCGCAGGATACGGAATGGGAAATAGAAGACACAGTGAGTCAAGCCAATCAATTGGATCCCGGGTTGACGGGTCATGCTGTAACTCATCATCGAGATTGAGCCAAGGGCACCGCCAAGCAATGCGGTCTGCGGACAAAGTGCACATCCATTCAAACCACCAACCCTCATCAAGGGCGTCAACTAGGCGTTGCCTGAAGAAGTAGCCGACGAGCTGAATATGCCGGACAAGAGTCCACAACCTGCAGTTTATCCATCAACCATACCTGGGGAGGGATGAAAAATGAGAGAATAAAGAATAGAGAGATGTACGATGAGAGAAAAAGTGAGAAAGGGTTTTTGTGAGAAAAACCGAGCCTGAGGCCGAGTGAGTGAGCAAAATATGTTGAGATTGGGGGAGAACATTACCTGCAGTAATAGTGGACTCCCTGCTAATCTGATCGTCTCTCGACGATAAAAGGCGTCTAAGCCCAGCAGTGTCTCAGCCAGAATCATGGCAATGCAGCTTTTGCCCCCTTCAAGCCTTGGGCAACCTCAATCAACCGGACACTGGCCCTCCAGAACCAGAGATAAACAGAAAATGGATAGCAGGCATAAACAAAGGGCGTGTCGCCGAAAACCTTGCCAGTGATGGTCGCCGCGATCACCAGTCTCGAAAAGCGACAAACCAAGCTCGGAACATCTAATGTCCCGTCACAAATTAGAGAACGAGCGTCGGGCATTGAAGCCCCACATTTTCCCAAGGCTTGAGCATGGCCAAAACGAAGTTGGGGCAGGATCTCCTCATCGCGCTCAGATTCCATTAGAGTTGGAAATCTTCAAAAGTGGGACACACCTCTTGCCGCTAAAGCTAAAGACATGTGTTACCGGGTTCCAAAACCTTGCCGCGGCATGGAGGAATGGAAAATGCAGCGGGGTACGGCGCAAAGTGAATAGTGCGTTTATGCCGAAAGCCCGGAAATTAAGCTTTTCCGAGCCAGTCCAAGTTGTTAATCCAAGTCGCGAGATTTTGGGCTAGAAATCTTCCATTTGGAGCAATCAGTGTGGAAATGAAGAGAACCACGAAGTTGAGACCCTTTTGAAGAAGATAAGGTTGAGTGAAGGACAGATGTCAACATTCTGCTGGTACTGACAATTTAGTGCCGACCGGCCAATTATTGTGCCGACGGCCATCTGTTTTGGCCGATGGTCAACACTATTCTGGCCGATGGCCTTTACACACAGCCGGTGGGCTTTCTGCTGGGCCGGTGGTGCTCACCCTTGCCCTCTGAGCTGTTTATGCTAAGAATTTGGGAAGTCCACCACTTTCGATGCCCTCCAGTGATCAATTCTTACGAGGGCGCGCCCATTTGCTTATCGAGTTGTTGCATATTTGCTTATCGAGTTGTATCTCACTCTCGTTGAGTCTTTGTAAATGTTTGTCAAGGTGTACTCGCATTTGGCTAGTTTGCTGAGTCACCCTGATTTTGCTTATCGAGTTGTAATTGGTTTACTACCTGATTATTACGATGCGATGCTTTGGATTTTCAAAACACTATTCAATTTCAGTCACATTGTTGTGTGATGCCTTGCGATGCGATGCATAGAACGTGCAAATATAGCACTTTTTGAACAAACAGTTGTTTCATTTCCATCTATGTTTTGCAAAAACGCGCGCTTTTGAGAAATAAAACCTGCCTAAGGCAGTGCAATGTGCTTAAACTCCTAGTAAAAAGGAAAATAAAGCAGAAGAATAGCAGGGTAGCAGTGTGCGAGTTTGACACCGGTAACCTCCCCTTTCGGTCATCGTACCTTTTGCGCCCTTGTTCGGGTCAATATGGGTTTGGCACCTTCATTATTCAAGACAATACAAGAAATGCACTGTCAGAATGCAAGTGGAGCTTCGAGTTGACCTCGTACCATAACTCTCGTGAGCGATGCTCGGAACATGCGAAGGACGTCCTTCCCGTATCCTTTTATATCTTGTGAATTCTCTAAATCATTTCAATTACACGGAGTTTGCAGTACGTTGCATTCCAGCATCATGTCTACATGATCATGTTTCAAGTTCCTATTTATACACATTGCATTGTATGCGTGCATTGCTTTACTGATATGTGTTCAAGTCTCCCTATATACACATTGCATTGTATGCGTGCACTGCTTTACTGATATGTGTTCAAGTTCCCTTGTATACACTGAACAAGAGCAGGAGAGGTTTGTTAAACCCTTAATGGATGAAATCACTACCGTGAACATTGGTACTGAGAAGGACCCGCGGCTGGTCCAGATCGGGTCCACGTTGTCTTCGGAGGAACGCGAGCGCTTAGTCGCTTTATTAAAAGATTTCAAAGATGTTTTCGCGTGGTCCTACGAAGACATGCCTGGAATCGATCCTGAGATTGTACAGCACCGGATCCCTCTTGACCCCGAGGCCCGACCTGTCAAACAGAAGCTCAGAAGGATCCGCCCTGATTGGGCCATTAAGATCAAGAAGAGGTCACCAAGCAGATTGACGCAGGCTTCCTGCTGGTATCCGAATACCCGACTTGGTTGGCCAACATTGTTCCAGTGCCGAAGAAGGATGGCAGAATCCGGGTATGTGTGGATTTCAGGGATTTGAACAGGGCCAGTCCGAAGGATGACTTTCCCTTACCACATATCGACGAGTTGGTAGACTTCACAGCGGGGCATGCTTTGCTCTCGTTCATGGATGGCTTTTCAGGTTATAATCAGATAGTAATGGCGCCTGAAGACCGGGAAAAGACTGCTTTTACCACCCCGTGGGGTACATATTGCTATAGAGTAATGCCATTTGGGCTGAAGAACGCTGGGGCTACATATCAACGGGCTGCAACAACAATATTGCATGACATGATCCATAAAGAGGTCGAGGTGTATGTAGACGACATGATTGTCAAGTCCAAAGAAAGAGAGGGCCACTACACCGCCTTGCAAAAGTTTTTTCAAAGGATCAGAGAATTTCGGCTGCGGCTGAATCCTCAGAAGTGTACATTCGGTGTTACAGCGGGAAAAATGTTAGGATTTCTGATTACACAAAGGGGCATCGAAGTCGACCCTTCCAAAATCAAGGCCATCTTAGAAATGCCACCACCAATGACTGAAAAGGAGGTGCGAGGCTTTCTGGGTAAAGTGCAATTCATAAGGCGGTTTATCTCTAAACTAACCTTAACTTGTGAACCACTTTTTGGTCTCCTGAAGAAAGGAAAGAAGTTCCAATGGGACGGCCGATGTCAAGCTGCATTTGAACAGATTAAAGAATATCTACAGAATCCACCCGTGTTGTCACCACCAAAGCCAGGGAAACCGTTGATACTGTACCTGTCAGTGACTGAAACTACAATGGGCTGCATGCTCGCACAAGAGTCGGAAGATAAGTGGAAAGGGCTATCTACTATCTGAGCAAGAAGATGTTGGATTACGAGACCCGCTACACTCCGTTGGAGAAGGCTTGTTTGGCCTTGGTATGGGCTACCAGGAAGCTGCGGCACTACCTGTTAGCTCACTCTGTAATGTTGGTTTCACGACTTGATCCCATCAAATATCTTTTCGAGAAACCAGCGCTTACGGGTAGGCTAGCTCGTTGGTTGCTGTTGCTCTCCGAATTTGATCTCAAGTATGTGACGCGCAAGTCAGTAAAAGGAAGAGCGGTAGCAGAGTTCCTTGCCGACCACCCGGTTGAAGGGGATGAAGCGGTTGAGTACCTGTTCCCAGATGAAGCCATTCTGCACATCGAAGATGAAACTTGGACGATGTACTTTGACGGAGCGTCAAATCAATACGGGTATGGGATAGGGGTGTTGCTGATAGCGCCTGACGATTCCCGTATCCCTTTAGCATTCAAGCTTCGATTCAAAGTCTCGAACAATGAGGCAGAGTATGAGGCATGTATTGCCGGTCTAGAGGCTGCCCTAGAACTAGGGGCAAGGCGATTGGACGTCATTGGGGATTCGAACTTAGTTGTGTCTCAAGCTAAAGGAGATTGGAAAGTAAAAGAGGAAAAGATGATAATTTACCACCAGACCTTGGATTTGTTAATTCCGCGGTTTGAAAAGCTAAATTTCACTCACCTAGTAAGAGAGAACAACAGGTTCGCAGATTCGTTAGCAACTCTATCTTCCATGATAGACATCCCATCTGGGGTCCGGATGCGTCCAGTCATTATTGACCAGAAATTTGCACCTGCCTACGAGTCAATCTCTGCCATAGATGAAGTGCAAGATAACAACCCTTGGTATTACGACATATGGAACTTCTTGGAGAAGGAGGCATATCCACCAGGGGCGAATGCCAAAGACAAAAGGGCAATTAGAAGAATGGCTGTTCAGTTTATCATCTGCGGGGGTAAGTTGTACAAAAGAGGTCATCTGGGAATGCACAAGCTGTGTGTGGAAGCCGAAGAGTCGAAGCGCCTGATGGAGGCCATCCATGGAGGAGAATGTGGGGCACATATGAATGGGGTGATGCTGGCACGAAAGATCCTCAGACAGGGCTACTACTGGTCTACCATGGAGGAAGATTGTATCGGCTTTGTTCGGCGATGCCACAAATGCCAGATTCACGCAAACCGCATGAACATCCCGCCGTCAAAGCTGTACAACATGACGTCGCCATGGCCATTTTCAGTTTGGGGGATCGATGTGATTGGAGCTGTTACCCGAAGGGGTCGAATGGGCATGAGTTTATCTTGGTAGCAATAGACTATTTCACGAAGTGGGTCGAGGCCCAATCTTATGCCGTGTTGAAGGCTTCGCATGTCGCAAAGTTTATCAGAAACAACATTATCTGCCGTTATGGAGTCCCGAATGAGATCATTTCGGACAATGGTTCTCACTTCAAGAAGGAGGTGATTGATCTGTTGGAGAAGTATAATGTGGCTTTTCATAAGTCATCCACGTATCGGCCGCAGACCAACGGAGCAGTTGAGGCCGCCAACAAAAACATCAAACACATACTGCAGAAGATGGTGGAAACCTATCGGGACTGGCCAGATAAGTTGCCGTTTGCTCTGTGGGGCTACCGAACGTCGATTAGAACTTCTACCGGGGCGACTCCGTATTCCTTGGTATATGGGATGGAAGCCGTTCTACCTATAGAGATTGAGGTTCCGTCTCTACGAGTATTGGCTGAGTGTCAGATAGCCGAGGCAGATTGGCAGCAGAGCAGATTCGAGGAACTCATGCTCTTTGATGAGAGAAGACTGAAAGCACTGTACCATGTCCAAGGGTATCAGCGCAGAATTGCCCGGGCTTTCAACAAGAAGGTTAAGTCCAGGAATTTGAAGGAAGGAGATTTGGTACTCAAAGACAACCGAGCTCCCATCCACGACCCAAGGGGCAAGTTCAGACCCAATTGGACTGGTCCCTATATCATCAAGTCTATCTGGTCAGGTGGAGCTGTGGTTCTGATGGACCTAGATGGCCTAGAGTTCTCCCAACCGATCAACATGGACAAGTTGAAGAAATATTACCCCTGAGAGGCTCGCTAGGCCGAAAACCCGAAAGGGCGACCTAGGCAAAATTCAGAGCACAAAAAATTGAAAAGTATAAAAACTGAGCTCGCAAGGTTGAAAACCCGCAAAGGGCGGCCTTGGCAAAAGTTAGAGCGCAAAAGGAGAGTGAAAATACTCGAGTGAACCCAAGCCTGAACTACGTAAGGCTTGATTCCCGTTTTGGGATACGTAGGCAGCTTCATCCTGAAGTTCAGCCATAAACTTTTCCCCGATCAACTTTGTCCATTTGATCATCTTGGTCATCTTTGTTCATCAGCATTTATCGCAATCTCCGGTACAGTGCTATTCAGACTAGGGGCAACTTTCCGTTGCCGTACAGTGCCGCGGTACCATTCAAACAAGGGGCAACTTTCCAGTTGCTAGGATCCGGGGTTGTGCATCTCAGTGACAGATCTCAAGCGTGTCTAGTTCTGATCCATATCGAAAATAGTTTTGAAAGGTTTTAATAAAAGTTGACTTTGTTCAAATAAATCTTTTTACAACTAAGACCATTTCTGGACCAAAACGGAAAATTTTCAGTACCACAACCTTCAATTTCATTGATTTCAAATAGAGTTCTCTTGCTCTTGCATACAATTGAAGTTGCTTTTTATTACATTCATAAAGAAAACTTGAAAGTACTAATAAAGCAATAAATCCGGGGCATGGTCAAGTCAAATGTCCCTGCGCCCCCTCCCAGAGCTAGCTGAAGCCTCTGATACCAAGCTGGGCCCAATCTGTGCCTCTTCATTAAGCCAATCCAAGCACTCATCAGACAAAGTGCAACTGAAAGCGGGAGCGGGGGCCAGGAGTTCTCTCGTCCTCCATGCTGTGGCATACCGGGCCAGCTGTGCGCCTCGAATCGGGAATGTAACCGGGTACTCTATCCCTTCCGGCGGACAAGTCTGATTATGACCAAACTGGCGCAGGATACGGAATGGGAAATAGAAGACACAGTGAGTCAAGCCAATCAATTGGATCCCGGGTTGACGGGTCATGCTGTAACTCATCATTGGGAGATTGAGCCAAGGGCACCGCCAAGCAATGCGGTCTGCGGACAAACTGCACATCCATTCAAACCACCAACCCTCATCAAGGGCGTCAACTAGGCGTTGCCTGAAGAAGTAGCCGCGAGCTGAATATGCTGGGCAAGAGTCCACAACCTCAGTTTGTCCATCAACCACACCTGGGGAGGGATGAAAAATGAGAGAATAAAGAATAGAGAGATGTACGATGAGAGAAAAAGTGAGAAAAGGGTTTTTGTGAGAAAAACCGAGCCTGAGGGCCGAGTGATGTGAGCAAACATAAATGTGAGATTGGGTGGGAAACATTACCTGCAGTAATAGTGGACTCCCTGCTAACCTGATCGTCTCTCGACGATAAAAGGCGTCTAAGCCCAGCAGTGTCTCAGCCAGGATCATGGCAATGCAGCTTTTGCCCTCCTTCAAGCCTTGGGCAACCTCAATCAACCGGACACTGGGCCCTCCAGAACCAGAGATAAACAGAAAATGAGATAGCAGGCATAAACAAAGGGCGTGTCGCCGAAAACCTTGCCAGTGATGGTCGCCGCGATCGCCAGTCTCGGAAAAGCGACAAACCAAGCTCGGAACATCTAATGTCCCGTCACAAATTAGAGAACGAGCATCGGGCATTGAGAGCCCACACATTTGTCCCAAGGCTTGAGCATGGCCAAAACGAAGTTGGGGCAGGATCTCCTCATCGCGCTCAGATTCCATTAGAGTTTGGAAATCTTCAAAAGTGGGACACACCTCTTGCCCGCTAAAGCTAAAGACATGTGTTACCGGGTTCCAAAACCTTGCCGCGGCATGGAGGAATGGAAAATGCAGCGGGGTACGGCGCAAAGTGAATAGTGCGTTTATGCCGAAAGCCCGGAAATTAAGCTTTTCCGAGCCATCCAAGTTGTTAATCCAAGTTGCGAGATTTTGGGCAAGAAATTCTTCCATTTGGAGTAAATCAGTGTGGAAATGAAGAGAACCACGAAGTTGAGACCCTTTTGAAGAAGATAAGGTTGAGTGAAGGACAGATGTCAACATTCTGCTGGTGCTGACAATTTAGTGCCGACCGGCCAATTATAGTGCCGACCGGCCATCTGTTTTGGCCGATGGATCAACCTTTCGGCCGATGGCCTTTATACACAGCCGGTGGGCTTTCTGCTGGGCCGGTGGTGCTCACCCTTGCTCTCTGAGCTGTTTATGCTAGGAATTTGGAAGATCCCACCACTTTCGATGCCCTCCAGTGATCAATTCTTACGAGGGCGCGCCCATTTGCTTATCGAGTTGTTGCATATTTGCTTATCGAGTTGTATCTCACTCTCTTTGATCTTTGTAATGTTGTCAAGGTGTACTCGCATTTGGCTAGTTTGCTGAGTCACCCTGTTTTGCTTATCGAGTTGTAATTGGTTTACTACCTGATTATTACGATGCGATGCTTTGGTTTTCAAAACACGGTTTCAATTTCAGTCACATTGTTGTGTGATGCCTTGCGATGCGATGCATAGAACGTGCAAATATAGCACTTTTGAACAAACAGTTGTTTCATTTCCATCATATGTTTTGCAAAAAACACGCGCTTTTGAGAAATAAAACCTGCCTAAGGCAGTGCAATGTGCTTAAACCCCTTGTAAAAAGGAAAATAAAGCAGAAGAATAGCAAGGTAACAGAGTGCTGGGTTTGACACCGGTAACCTCCCCCTTTCGGTCATCGTACCTTTTGCGCCCTTGTTCGGGTCAATCATGGGGTCTGGCACCTTCATTATTCAAGACAATACAAGAAAATGCACTGTCAGAATGCAAGTGGAGCTTCGAGTTGACCTCGTACCACAACTCTCGTGAGCAATGCTCGGAACATGCGAAGGACGTCCCTTCCCGTATCCTTTTATATCTTGTGAATTCTCTAAATCATTTCAATTACACGGAGTTGCAGTTACGTTGCATTCCAGCATCATGTCTACCATGATCAGTTTCAAGTTCCTATATACACATTGCATTGTATGCGTGCATTGCTTTACTGATATGTGTTCAAGTTCTTATATACACATTGCATTGTATGCGTGCATTGCTTTACTGATATGTGTTCAAGTTCTTATATACACATTGCATTGTATGCGTGCATTGCTTTACTGATATGTGTTCAAGTTCCTATATACACATTGCATTGTATGCGTGCATTGCTTTACTGATATGTGTTCAAGTTCCTATATACACATTGCATTGTATGCGTGCATTGCTTTACTGATATGTGTTCAAGTTCCTATACACATTGCATTGTATGCGTGCATTGCTTTACTGATATGTGTTCAAGTTCCTATATACACATTGCATTGTATGCGTGCATTGCTTTACTGATATGTGTTCAAGTTCCTATATACACATTGCATTGTATGCGTGCATTGCTTTACTGATATGTGTTCAAGTTCCTATATACACATTGCATTGTATGCGTGCATTGCTTTACTGATATGTGTTCAAGTTCCTATATACACATTGCATTGTATGCGTGCATTGCTTTACTGATATGTGTTCAAGTTCCTATATACACATTGCATTGTATGCGTGCATTGCTTTACTGATATGTGTTCAAGTTCCTATATACACATTGCATTGTATGCGTGCCTTGCTTTACTGATATGTGTTCAAATTCCTTTTTATACACATTGCATTGTATGCGTGCATTGCTTTACTCACATGTGTTCAATTCTACTATCTTGCTGTACACATTGCATGCATTGTCACGCACTTTCGACTGCATTGTTATGCATATTGCTACCGATGTTGTATCTGTCAAGTTTGCTTTCTTTGCAGGCACGATATTGTATGTACGGCTCAATCGAGGCCGGTGCAACCGGACGGGCCGCGCAGGTATTGTATCTCCCGAGTGAGACGTATCGAGAATTGTATAATTCTCTTACATCCTTTCTGCATTGTGGTGTAGTTTGGTATGCTAGCTTATAACTGTCGCATGTGTGCTTCATTACAGCTTCCTTTGCATGATCATAAGTTATGTTCGGCTTCTTGCATTTTCAGTTGCATTTTGCCCCTGCCTTCGGGCGCATACCTTGTTTGTCTTGTATGTTTGTCTAAGTCTTCGGCCTCGTCAAAAATGGGTCGTCTCTGGGCTTTGACATTCACTCCCGTCATTGTTATGACTTCCGAGTTCTGTCAAAGAGGGGCAACTGTAGACACCCCATTTTTGACCGTCCTCAAGACCTGGACGTCACCGCTGGAACACTCGGTGATTATCCATGTTTGTGTTTGTTTTGAGTTCCCGGAGGTACCGGCTGCGCGTCGTGCCTCAGGACCTCTCAACCGGTTTATTCTGTGCTTGGTTTTGTACCAAGACTTGTGTGTTTTTGCCTCTGAGGGTAGGGGGAGGCTTGTTAGCCATCCCTGAAGCCCACCGGCTGCCCCACACCTCCACCGGCCCCTCCTAGTGGCCACCGGCACTTATTTCTCAAAACCTTTGGCCGGTCGGCATTGTATGATGCCGACCGGCACTCTTTTGTGCCGGTGACTGTTTTGGCTGGTCGGTGTGACCCCTTTGCACCCCCAGGGATGGTGCATGCCAGCTGTGACAGCTGGAATGCACTATCACCACTCCCCATGCCCGGGTTTGCACCCTTTGCACCCTTGAACCCCTTAAAGCTTCTAGAAGCTTGACCCCTTGGCCAAGCTTCTTGGAGAAGCTTGGCCAGCTGTCTTAGCTTCTCCAAGAAGCCTTGACTCACTTAAACTCCTTGAATCCCTTGAACCCCCCCTCTCTTGCTTAGCCACTAAGTATTCTTGCCTATATATACATCCATTCATCTCCCTTTACAAGGGTTAGCCATTTTAGACCTAAAAACCAGAGCTTATACATATATCTCTGATATACATCCATATATATCTATACTTCTATATCTATCATCCTTGTGTGTGTGTTTTAGGCCCAAAAAGTGTGTTTTCACCTTACTTTTGCACCATTACACACACTACTACACCTTAATCCGAGATTGGGAGGCTTGGAGGTTTGTTTTGTGTGATCTTGGACTGGTTTTGATCACTAGAGGAGGGCTGCTCCACCTGTTCTTCATTGGATCTTCAAGGGTAAACTTTTTGCTTTAGATTCCCCATTTTTGCAACAACTTTCTACCCCTCTTGCTTTGTGTTTTTGGATTTGTGTTTAACATAAAAAAACCTTGTTTTTACTTGCTCAAGAACATTCATTAAGGTCACTTTTGTATTTGAGTGAAGCCTCACTCTTTTAGGCCTTGTTTTGGCTCCTTTTGTGCCTTTACTTTGAGCATTGTTTAACTTCAGGGTTTTGGTCTTCTCACCACTGAAAACCAGTGGGTTTTCAGTGGTGAGGGAGGTGCTTTCAAGTCTCAAATAGGGAGGGATACCCCTCTCCCCTTTGTCCCTCTTTGGCCTCCATTTTTGGCTCATGAGGTAGCATGTGTGCTTGCTTGCATTTGGCTTCATTTCAGAATTTTTTTGAGTGTTTTAGGTCATGTTTGATCTCTATCTAAGGTCGGATTTGTGGCCCTTGACATGCCTCTCATACTTACTTTGAAATGCTCTCTTATGCCCAAAAGCATGCCATGCATCTAGGCCATGTCCTTTGCATGATTTAGCTTGGTTCCATGAGGATATTAGCATCATATTACCATGTATAAGGGCTGTGAGCCACTGATTTTGCCATGTATAGTGTGCTCGACATGGTTGTTTTGCATTTTAGGCTTGTAAGCCTTATGTACTTTGGTCCTAGCATGTTCAACATTGATCATCCTCATGATTTGGCATCATTTGTGACCTTATTTCAGTCCATAAATCATGTTTGAATGTTTGTATATGTAGCCTATTTCATGCTCTAAGGGTGTGCTCTAGTATGTCTAGGAATTGGCATTGTGCATGCTTGCATACTTAAGGCATTTTGGGGTTGCCATGTGGGGGGTTTTAGGTGTAATTTTGCATGCTAATATTCTGTTTTGGTGGCCTAATTCATATCATGAATGGTTTTGAAAATGGTAATAAGGTGCTCTCTTTGGTGCCTTTGGTTTTAGGCTTATTGCCTTGCATGCTTGCATGAGTGTTGGTCATCATTTTGGGCACATTTTGCTATTGTTTTTGGGGAGTTTTGAGGGCTGCCTCATTGTGGTTAGACCATCATTACATGCTCATCACATGCTAGTTGCATGCTTGGTCCACTAGGTGTTGTAGCATATTGATTCCATTGCATACTTGGCTCATGTTTGCATCACACTAGCATCTTGTACACTCTAGTATTTTGCATGACTAATGTGTTGGTTATGTGGTACTTAATGTGTTAGCATCCTAGTTCCATAATACATTGTTGATACATGCTTGCTTGAATTGCATTTCATTACTTGGTTTGGGGTGTCAAACCAAGTGTGGGAGGTGAGGGGTGTTTGTACCTTAAGTGACAAAACACACCTCAATTCCCATGTCATTAGGGCCCTTGATATTAACATGATAGGGACTTAGTTATCATTGTTGTGTTGCATGCATTTTTACATTGAAATGCAACCTTGGTATCTTAGGCTATCATGCACCAAGGTGCACAATTGATAGCCCTAGAACCAAGAGCCATGTTTCCTTGAGTCCCATTCATGATAGGAAGCATTGGCCATGCATAAATATGCTCAAAAATCCAATACCATGCACTGCTGCCTGCTGTTGCTGTCAAACTGTCTTCTGCAGGAATTTTGTGCCGACCGGCAGGAAAGAGTGCCGACCGGCACTGTATTGCTGGCCGATAGACTATTTTGCAGCCGGTGGCCACCACAAGTAGCCGGTGGTAGTTTCCTTCAGCCGGTGGCACTCAGCAGAACACAAGGAAGGTTTCCTGGGACTTTGGAATTTTTGGAGAGGCAGGGCAGTGGAAACAGAAGCAGCAGTGCTACGGTGTGGGCTTTCCGGGCAAGTCGGAACGAGCATGCATCATTCGCGCATCCCGAGGCAGGGCTGAGGCCCCATTTCTTTTATTTATTTGATTTAATTTTAATAATTAGAATTTTGTAATAATTTATTCATTTATCCTTTTGGACTGTATTATTCGGTCCCTCCGAGGGAGGGCATAATTGTAATAAGTGTGTGTGAGTGGGTGTATGTCTTCCAACCCCCATTTCTTTCTACCCTTTTATTTACCTGCTTATGATGGTAGATTAGGGCACATCTAAATTAGCATGCCTTATGCAATGCATGCGTGCATTCATGCATTTGTTTACATACACCGGGCTCGGTACATCATACAAACTGCATCGTACTTTCAATTCCAAATTGAATACGTGCTACTCGCGCATTTCATACGCCATGTTTAGGGTTAGCCGAGCCTACTCTAGATTGCATCTATGTCTGTGTTGCATTAGCTACTTAACATGAACTAGGACACGCATGCTTGCTAACTAGTTTCTTGTTTTGGCACGGAGTACGATGTAAGTATTTACGCTTTAGCATACCACATGCGTGTGAATGTTGCCATGACAGTATGCTTACCATGCGGCTAAGTGCTTATGTGAGTTAAACTGTTTGAATGCCTGTGGGTGGAGGTTGGATTGCTTGAGTTGGAATAACTCATTGAAATCCGTATTTTAGCCTACTTGCGAGTAGCAAAACCAACACGTTTTTCGAGACAAAACGGATATGCAATGTTTATTTCCAAATTAGGCAATCTAGTCTATACTTTTGTGTTGTGCGCATCACATAGTAATTCTAGGTTAATAATTGGAATAAGAGCATGTAATGTTTTCAAAATCGGATATCACGGTTAGTAGAGGCCGATCTTCGGACCGGGCGAAAGGGGGTGCTCATAGCTGACCTTCCCCAATCGTACCCAAGCTCCCGAGCCAAGACACTTTGGTTATGACGGACACGTGGCCTTCGGCACCGAGTCAGGGTTTCCTAAATTCCCCCATAAAAAAATATTTAGGTGGCGACTCTGTAATCTGGCAAAGCAGTCCATGTTTGGCACTACTTTTCAAAAAATCTGTTTTTCTTCAAAACGATTTGCCAGAGTTGGACTCTTTGGTTCAGATTTAGAACCGCAACACAAAAGGGAGTCTGAACTGTAGCGAGGTCCCCCGCGGGCTTGTTACAGTCTTGAGCAAGAAAAGATCGAGGATCTTGAGAGGGCTAGGAAGGCTAATGCCCCTGCGGGGACGAAATGTGCTGTGAGCACAGAAACAGTTGCAACAGGACCGGATTGCTGTCTGTCGGTTGCCGACGGGATGTAGTGGGAAGACGACGACTTACGTCTTGCCTACACGGACGAGAATTGGGGGCAGAACTGAACAGACGACACCTGGTATGTTGAGGACGTTGACCATATGACCAGAAGTGGGCGGTATTTCAAGCCCCCACACTTGGACTAGTCGGAGGCGTCCGGGAAGGACAAAGAAGCGGAGAGGCAGAAGGAAAAATTACTGGAGGAGGAGGCTGTATTGAAGCAGCTTAAGAAAATACAAGCAGACATCTCCATCTAGGGACTGCTTATGGCCTCGAGGGTTCACAGACAAGCTGTCCTTTCTACCATGGACAAGGCAAAACTTTCAATTGATACCACACCCGAACAGTTGGTAGGGCTGGTTTTCTTGGGAGGAGCTTCCCCGACCTTGACGTTCACTGACAAAGAACTACCGCCCGAGGGCTCAAATCATAACAAACCACTCTACATCTCCGTGGACTGTAGAGAGAAATGGATACCGGTGGTCCTGGTCAAAACGGGGTCCGCAATCAATGTATGTCCGTTGAGAACGGCGTATGCTATCGGGTTGAAGCTCGCGGATTTTGTGCCTACGGCCCAAGTGATACGGGCCTATGATAATACTAGCCGAGAGGTGATGGGGACTGTACAGATTAAGACTCAGGTTGGCCCAAGGCAACAGGACATTGAGTTTCATGTCTTGGATGTTCCCGCAACCTTCAATCTACTCCTTGGGCGGCCGTGGTTGCACCAGGTGAAAGCCGTCTCTTCCACCTTACACCAAATGCTGAAGTAACCCCACGGGAAGGGGGTGGCAATCGTTTTTGGAAATTCTTCAATACATCCGCCGCCAGAGGTTTCTACACCAGTTCTGGAGATTAAGCATGGCACTGAGGATGTATTTTTGTCAGGATTTACCCTAGCTGAGGCCCGGGTTGTACAGAATATACTAGCTGTTGATGAGGGGCTATACGTCAGTGCACTGTCTGTCTACCGTATAAACAAGCTTCAACACATGCCCGGGATGGGATTGGGGCGAAGTGGCCAGAAAGGCGTTGCAGCATCGGCCGAAGTGCTGCATAACCCATATACCTTTGGCTTAGGTTATCTGCCTACCAAAGAGGACTGGGCGAGGAAATGAAGAGAGATAGCTGGAAGAGCCAGAGCAAAGCAAGCCGAGAGGCATTATGAGTTGGTGCACCGATCTATCCAGGGGACCCTGAACGGACGCTTTGTCCGGGAGGGGGAAGACTTCCCATTCTGCGGCTTTCCGGAGCCTTGGATGAATTCCGAGAAGCGGCGCTTGCCCGGCTTCAAAATCTTTTTTGATCTTCAGTTATCCGGGGATGAAGTTGCCGAAGAGTAGACAGACCCACCAGCTGAGGCTGAGCAGTGCAAGGAGGAGGATTCCGAGGGGGAAAGAAATGGAGAAAGGAGTAGCACTGGCTTGTCTCTTCTCAGATCCTCGGATCGTACGGGAGTGCTTGGGGGATAACTTCTCAGTTTCCATGATCGAAGATGAAACGGCTGTGGGCCCATCTTCAGGCATTCTCGATGCATCCATCGCACCCTCCCTCGTCTGGCAATACGAGCAGGGCTTTTTATCGAGCAGTTCCGGGTCAGGTAGTGAACCGGAATCTGATTCCACAGAGTCTGTGGAGTCGGAATTAGGTTCCAACTCGTTTGAGTCTGAGTCCGGTATTCTTGGGGGTGATAACCCGGATGCCACTGTCTTGTCCAGGTCGTCTTTTCTTTTTCCTTTGAGTCTATTGTAACAGAGGAATCAGGCGGACTGGATGTTATTAATGAGAATGGTACGGTTGTGGCTTTTGAGTACTTTTCTGTGCCTTTAATTTATTGCATTAATCAAGACTTTCAAAATTTTGATGAAAACGACGAGGAAGAAATTCCTCCAGTTTTACAACGTTTGATTGATTAAGAGCAGGAGAGGTTTGTAAAACCGTTGGTTGATGAAATCACCACAATTAATGTTGGTACTGAGAAGGACCCGCGGCTGGTTCAGATTAGGTCCACGTTGTCTTCGGAGGAGCGCGAGCGCTTAGTCGCTTTATTAAAAGGTTTCAAAGATGTTTTCATGTGGTCCTACGAAGACATGCCTGGAATCGATCCTGAGATTGTAGAACACCGGATCCCTCTTGACCTAGAGGCCCGGCCTATTAAGCAGAAGCTCCGAAGGATCTGCCCGGACTGGGCTCTCAAGATCAAAGAAGAAGTCACCAAGCAGATTGATGCAGGGTTCCTATTGGTATCCGAATACCCAACTTTGTTGGCCAATATAGTTCCGGTGTCGAAGAAGGACGGCAGAATTCGGGTATGTGTGGACTTCAGGGATTTGAACAAAGCCAGTTCAAAGGACGACTTTCCTCTGCCACATATCGACGAATTAGTGGACTTCACTGCTGGGCATGCGCTGCTCTCGTTCATGGATGGGTTTTCAAGCTACAATCAGATTTTGATAGCACCCAAAGACAGTGAGAAAACTGCTTTCACCACCCCGTGGGGAACCTATTGTTATAGGGTGATGCCGTTCGGCTTGAAGAACGCTGGGGCCACGTATCAACGGGCTGCGACCACAATTTTGCACGATATGATCCATAAAGAGGTTGAGGTGTATGTGGATGACATAATTGTCAAATCCAAGGAAAGAGAGGGCCACCACACCGCCTTGCAGAAAATTTTCCGACGGATCAGAGAGTATCGATTACGGCTGAATCCTCAGAAATGTACATTCGGTGTTACAACAGGGAAAATGCTGGGGTTCTTGATCACAAAAAGGGGTATCGAGGTCGATCGTTCTAAAATCAAGGCCATCTTAGAAATGCCACCATCGAGGATTGAAAAGGAGGTGCGAGGCTTTCTAGGCAAAGTGCAATTCATAAGACGGTTTATTACAAAATTAACCTTGACTTGTGAACCACTGTTTAGTCTCCTGAAGAAAGGAAAGAAGTTCCAATGGGACGATCGATGCCAAGTTGCTTTCGAGCAGATCAAGCAATATTTACAGAACCCACTTGTAGTGTCACCGCTTGAGCCGGGAAAACTGTTGATTCTGTACCTATCAGTGACTGAAACGACAATGGGCTGCATACTTGCGTAGGAGTCTAAGGACAAAGTGGAGAAGGCTATCTACTACCTGAGCAAGAAAATGTTGGATTACGAGACCCGCTACACTCCGCTGGAGAAGGCTTGTCTGGCCTTGGTATGGGCTACCAGGAAGTTGAGGCACTACCTGTTAGCTCACTTTGTAATACTGGTTTAGATCCCATCAAATATCTCTTCGAGAAACCGGCACTTACGGGTAGGCTAGCTCGTTGGTTGCTTCTACTTACTGAATTTGATTTGAAGTACATGACGCGTAAGTCAGTGAAAGGGAGAGCGGTAGAGGAATTCCTAGCAGACCACCCAGTTGAAGGGGATGAAGCAGTTGAATATTTGTTCCCAGACGAGGCCATTCTGCATGTTGATGAAGAGACTTGGACGATGTACTTTGACAGAGCGTCAAACCAATACGGGTATGGGATAGGGGTGTTGCTGATAGCACCCGACAATTCCCATATACCTCTAGCATTCAAACTCCAATTCAAAATGTCGAACAATGAGGCAGAATATGGGGCATGTATTGCTGGATTAGAAGCCGCCCTGGAACTAGGGGCAAAACGGTTAGATGTCATTGGGGACTCGAACCTTGTTGTATCTCAAGCTAAAGGAGATTGGAAAGTTAAAGAAGAAAAGATGAGAATTTATCACCAGACCTTGGACGTTTTGATTCCTCGGTTTGAGAAACTGAACTTCGCTCATCTGTTAAGAGAGAACAACAGGTGCGCTAATTCATTAGTAACTCTATCTTCTATGATAGACATCCCTTTCGGAGTCCGGATGTGTGCGATCATCATTGAACATAAATTCGTGCCGGCCTACGAGCTGATTGTTGCCATAGATGAGGTACAAGATCAAAACCCCTGGTATTACAACATCTGGAACTTCTTGGACAAGGAGGTGTATCCACCAGGGGCAAATGCCAAAGATAAGAGGGCAATTCGAAGAATGGCTGCTCAGTTCATCGTCTGCAGGGGTAAACTGTACAAGAGGGGTCATCTGGGGATGCACAAGCTATGCGTTGATACTGAAGAATCCAAGCGCCTGATGGAGGCCATCCATGGAGGAGAGTGCGGAGTGCATATGAGCGGGGTGATGCTAGCCCGGAAGATCCTTAGGCAAGGTTATTACTGGTCAACCATGGAGGAGGATTGTATTGGCTTTGTCCGGCGATGCCACAAATGTCAGATCCATACAAACCGCATGAACATTCCGCCGTCGAAGCTGTACAACATGACTTCGCCATGGCCGTTTTCAATCTGGGGGATTGATGTAATTGGGGCTGTCACTCTAAAGGGGTCCAATAGGCATGAGTATATTTTGGTAGCGATAGACTATTTCACGAAGTGGGTTGAGGCCCAATCTTATGCGATGTTGAAGGCGTCACATGTTGCTAAGTTCATCAGGAACAACATGATCTGTCGCTACGGGGTCCCAAACGAGATTATTTCGGATAATGGTTCCCACTTCAAGAAGGAGGTGATCGACTTGTTGGAGAAGTACAACGTGGCTTTTCATAAGTCATCTACATATCGGCCGCAAACCAACGGAGCTGTTGAGGCCGCCAACAAGAACATCAAGCACATTCTGCAGAAGATGGTGGAAACCTACAGGGACTGGCCAGATAAGCTGCCATTTGCTCTTTGGGGCTACCGGACTTCAATTCGAACTTCTACTGGGGCAACTCCGTATTCCTTGGTTTATGGGATGGAGGCTGTTCTGCCTATCGAAGTTGAGGTTCCGTCATTACGGGTATTGGCTGAGTGTCAGATAGCTGAGGCAGATTGGCAGCAAAGCAGGTTCGAAGAACTCATGCTCTTTGATGAAAGAAGGCTGAAAGCACTGTATCACGTCCAGGGTTATCAACGAAGAATTGCCAGGGCTTTCAACAAGAAGGTTAAGTCCAGGAATTTGAAAGAGGGGGATCTAGTGCTCAAAGACAACCGAGCTCCCATCCACGACCCTAGGGGCAAGTTCAGACCCAATTGGACTGGCCCTTACATCATCAAGTCTATCTGGTCGGGTGGAGCTGTCATTCTGATGGATTTAGATGGCCTTGAGTTCTCCCAGCCGATCAACATGGACAAGTTGAAGAAATACTATCCCTGAGTGGCTCGCTAGGCCGAAAACCCGAAAGGGCGACCTAGGCAAAAGTTAGAGCATGAAAAATTTGAAATAATAAAAACTGAGCTCGCAAGGTTGAAAACCCAGAAAGGGCGGCTTGGCAAAAGTTAGAGCGCAAAAGGAGAGTGTTAATACACGAGTGAACCTGAACCGAACTACGTAAGGCTTGATTCCCATCTTCGGGATACGTAGGCAACTTCATTCTGAAGTCCAGCCATAAACACTTCCAAATCAACTTTGTCCATGTGATCATGTTGGTCATCTTTGTCTTTCTGCATTCAAGAGCTCGGTTGTGATCTCCAGTGCAGTGCTATTCAGACTAGGGGCAACTTTCCAGTTGCTGGATCCGGGGTTGTACATCTCAGTGATAGATCTCGGGCGTGTCCAGTTTGATCCATATCGAAAATGGTTTTGAAAAGTTTTAATAAAAGTTGATTTTGCTCAAATTAATCTTTTTACGACTTAGACCATTTTTGGACCAAACGGAAAATTTTCAGTACCCACAACCTTCAATTACATTGATTTCAGTACAGAGTTCTCCTACTCTTGAATACAAATTGAAGTTGCTTTTTATTACATTCATAAAGAAAACTTGAAAGTACTGATAAAGCAATAAACTCGAGGCATGGATAAGTCAGGTGTTCCTGCACCCTCTCCCAGAGCTTGTGGAAGCCTCTGATGCCAAAGTAGGCCCAACCTGCGCCTCTTCATCGAGCCAAGCTATGCACTCATCAGAGAGGGTGCAACTGAAAGTGGGAGCGGGGCCAGAAGCTCTCTCGTCCTCCATGCTGTGGCATACCGAGCTAGCTGTGCGCCTCGGACTGGAAATGCGGCAGGGTACTCTATCCCTTCTTCCGGACAAGTCTGATCATGCCCAAATTGGTGCCGGAATCGAAATGGGAAGTAAAAGACACAGTGTGTCAGGTCGATCAACTGAATCCCGGGCTGGCGAGACATGCTGTAACTTATCGCCGGCAGATTGAGCCAGGGACAGCGCCAAGCAATGTTGACAGCAGACAGACTACACATCCATTCGCACCACCATCCCTCATCAGGGGCATGATCTAGACGTCGCCGGAAGAAATAGTCGCGAGCTAAATATGCGAGGCATGAGTCCACCACTCTCAACTTGTCCATCAACTATATCTGGGGAGGGATGAAAAATGAGAGATTAAAGAACAGAGAGGTGTGCGTTGAGAGAAAAGTGAGAAAAGGGTTTTTGAGAGAAAAAACCGAGCCTCAGGGCCGAGTGATGTGAGAAATATATGTGAGATAGGGTGGGAAACATTACCTGTAGCAGTAGTGGACTCCCCGCGAATCTAGTCATCTCTCGGCGATGGAAAGCATCCAAACCCATCAATGTCTCAGCTAGTGTCATGGTAATGCAGCTCTTACCCTTTTTCAAGCCCTAGGCAACCTCAATCAAACGGACGCTAGACCCACCGAAGCTTGGGGCAAGCAAGAAATGAGACAACATGCACAAGCAAAGCGCATGTCGCCGAAAACTCTGCCAGTGATGATCGCCGCAGTCACCGGCATTAGAAAACCGATGAATTAGGCTCAGGATGTCCAACTCTCCGTCGTGAATCAAAGACCGAGCGTTATGCAAAGTGAGCCCGCACATCCGTCCTAAGGCTTGGATGTGGCCGAAATGGAGTTGGGGCAAGATTTCTTCCTCACGCTCAGACTCCATCAAAGCTTGGAAGTCTTCGAAAGTGGGACACATCTCTTGTCCGCCAAAGCTAAAAACGTGCGTAATTGGATTCCAACACCTTGCCGTGGCATGGAGGAACGGAAAACGCAGCGGGGTGCTGCTCAGCGTGAATAGTGCATTTATTCCGAAGTCTCGAAAATTCAGCTTTTCCGATCCATCCAAGTTAGCAATCCAATTTGTGAGATTTGGGACAAGAAATGCCTCCATTTGGTGCAAAAATTGAGTTAGAATGAGGGAACCACAAAACTAGAACCTTTATAGAGGATAAGGCACTGTTTAGAGGACAAGTGGCAAAAATCTGGAGGTCCCCAGCCTCACTGGTTGACCGACCACATTTACTGGTTGACCGACCACTTTTTCTAGTCTACAGACCACAAAACTGGTCAACAGTCTTTTTTGGTGGTCGGCAATGAGCAAAAAGTGGTCTACAGCTACTTCTTGTCTCCAGCAGAGTGTCCTTAGCCTTCCTATGTGCTGAGAATGCTGAAGGTCTAAGTTTATTTCTGCTTCGGATGCATCTTGTTGTTTTGTTTGTCCAATATGCATTCGATTATCTAGTTGTTACTCTTTGATTATCGAGTTGTTGCTCTTTGATTATCGAGTTGTTGCGCTTTGTTTATCGAGTTGTTGAGCTCTGTTTATCGAGTTGTTGCAATTTGTTTATTGAGTTATTGTTTTGCTTATCGAGTTGTTCTTTAAGTTGTTTCGTTTAGTTTGTTGTGTTGGTTCACTACCTGACTTGGCAATACACGAGTGTTCAAACTTCCAACAATGTCATTTTTGTGCAAAATGATGCGATGCGATGCGATGCTCAGAATATAAAATGTAACACTTTTGAACCAAAAAGCTGTTTTCATTCCATCATGGTTTCTTTTTACAAAAGTACAAAGTTTTGAAGAAAATAAAACTGCCTAAGGCTATACAATGTGCAAAAACTAAAGCAAAAAGAGAAATAAAGCAAAAGCAAAGCATCTGAATCCATGCCATCCAACTCAGGAATGAGAGGCCCTCTTTGCCCTCTTCCCCGGCTGAGAGGACTCTGGGGCACCGTCACCGTCAGCACCGTTGTCTGAACCAGAGCCATCCCCGCTCTCATCCTCAGACCCCCCCTCGGCATCATCGCCACCATTAGAACCTGAGCCGGTGCTGTCACCTCTGCCCTCGGATGTCTCCGACTGGGGATTCGCTGGCTCCTTCTCCTCACTGGACTCGTCATCACGTCTGACAGGTGCCCGACGTCTCCCTCGGCCGCTTGCCAGAATCCCTCTCCCTGCTACTGAAAAAGGCCCGGATGGCCCGGGCTGTAGAGGTGTGACCTGAAAAGGAAGTTTGAATACATCAGCCAGGGTATGTATATCAGATGCAAGTATGGTGCATAGAGTGAGTGCATGCAGATATAGTATGTGAATGTGATGTATCGGATGTGATCTATACATGCAGTGAATCAGTGCAGTGAAATGTTCAGTTTCGATATATCAACAAAAGTATGATAAATGCAAGGAAATTGAAAAGTATCGGAATGCCGTGGGAGTACAGCATCGTCTCTCGCCGCAAGACCATAAACTCGAGAGAGGCCATCGCCTCGAGCAACCTCTCAACATATCCTGTGGAACGCTGCAAATGTAAGTTCAAGTCATCAGTGAATGTCTAAGTATCTGAGTGATAAATGAAAGCTATAATGCATACCGGTACTGAGTCAGGGGCCCTGACATATCGATGATCTGGCAATGGAGACTCAAGCGAAATTTGATAAGGTGTCCCACACCACCAGTCTGTCAGCTCTGTCGGAGGATCTGGCTATCCAGCACACTGCCTAGTGGGAGGCATCTCCCTAGCCCTATCTCCTGATGTGCTGGCCCTGCTAGTCGAAGGGATCTCTATAGCTCAGGTGCGGCTCGATGAAGGAATGTCAGCAGCTCTCCTCATGGGGGCACGAACACCTGTCAGCGGGGGCATTAGGTATGTGTGGAGGTATGTCGTGTACTTCCCCTCCTCGTGGAAAAGGAATGCGTCAGCACCTTGCATAAGGTCGCTAACCTCCTGGGGAGAGAGACTCTCTGTGCTCCGCATGTCTAATGGAGGCGGTGAAGGGATCTTTTGAACGGGATGCCCTAGTGTCTGGCATATGAAACGCTCCCCGAGAAACCAGGCTCTGCCAACTGGTCCCTCAAACAGAATCCGGTATCGGGAGGCACCCCATGCCCCAGCAAACTAAAACCGAGAAAACCCCAGCATGGCTACCTAAGGCTGCCAGGTGATCTGCGGATAGCAAGTGCATGAATTGATTAGTTGTCATAAATTTGCAAGATGAACCGAAGCTGAAAGCATGAAAAACTGAGAGTTCTGGATTACCTCAGTCGCCCGCATTGTGTCAAAATAATGCCTGAGATATGGCAAGGTCTCTTGGGGTTTGGGCCGGTACCGACCCACAAATCTGCGCGAGTACGGCACCTCAATTGGTGCCTCAACCTCCGGATTAGGAGCAAACATCGGGAAATAGGCGTATACCCACAGCTGTGAAAGGCAAGATAGTGGCAATGAGAATACAAAATACACAGAAAATGCAGAAAGCAGAGTATGGCACAGTGTATAGAAAGTACAAGTGCAGAGTAGAGATTAGACTATGTGTGTGCAGTGTATAGAAAGTGCAAAGCAGTAAGCATGATAGAGAGTGTAAAGCAGAAATGAAAATCAGAAAGGCGGAATGTACCACCCAGGCCCTCCAATAGCCGCCTACTATGGTCCCGCACCTGCGAGAGGTCGCGCTCATATAGCAATAAAGGGTAGCAAGGCCAGCGCCGCCCTAATCGAAGTGCCGAACCTGGGATAGGTCTACTAGAGCACTCAGAAGATATAGCCCGACTGTGTTCCCCCTATCGGAGAACAATGTGGTCCCAAGAAGGAACATCAGGAATCCCCGGGCGTACTGCTCCGCGGCCTCAATAGTCTCAGGCACAGTCCCTCTGTACTGCTCTGTGAACCAGGTGTATCTGACTGTGCCTGATGATCGGTAGATCGGCGGATGGGCTCCAAGTAGATAAATCCAGGCTGCCTCCCACAAACCCATATCGGAATCATATGGGATCGGCCGACCTCGCACGTCGAGCCCGTCAGCATGGCAAAGTCGTACGGGGTCATCGTCATGTCCCCAGTAGCTGAGAAATGGAAGGTGTTGGTGGTGTCCCACCATCTCTCTACCAACGCACCCAGGAGGGTCCTACTCGCCGCCAGACGCGATAAACGTTGCCTCATCAACAATCTGTCGAACACTGTTTGGGAGCTCCACGTACCACTCCCTCGCTATAATCGACCCATATCCCTGGGTAAAACGGGAAGCTACCTATGTTTAGAATGAGCAGAAATGCAGTGCGTGAGCTGTGTTCAAAATGAGCAGAAATGCAGTGTGTGAGTTGTGTTCATAATGAGCAGAAATGCAGTGTGTGAGCTGTGTTCAGAATGAGTAGAAATGCACTGTGTGAGTTGTGTTCAGAATGAGCAGAAGTGTTGGGTATGTAAATGTGTTCAGAACGAGCAGATAGAATACAGAGCAAAAGTATGAAGTGTGCAAGAAATGCAAAATACATCAAGAAATATAAGAGTGTAGTATGCACCTCGGGCGCGTAATGAGACAAGTGAGACTTCGGCTCCCGTAGTAGCAAGTCCCCAGGTGCTCGTCGCGCAAAGTCTGTAAAATGATGAAAAGTGCTGGGTGGTAAGATGTGCTCCTCGAGACGGTACGTCGTGGGGTCGAAGGGCTGGATCCTAGGTGGCAGCGGAATGATGTCAGGCTTCCCCTCCATCCCCGGAGGACCTCCATCGTGCGGGATATCGTCAGTTATCTGAGATAGATGCAAAATGAGCAAAAATGAGCGAAATGAGCTAAAATTGCCAAAAGTCAACAAAAGTCAACTCTTGGGAAGAGAAAAAAGTCAAAGAAAGTCAAAGACCGGGAAAAGGTGCTAAACTTCGAGAGGAACATACCTCAAGTGGTGAAAATGGAGAAAGAAGCTCCGAAAACAAGTTCTAGTTGGTTCAAAATGAAGGAAATCGGAAGATCTTAGTGAGTCAACTTCACATGGGGCATTGGAAAATGCGTACAAAGCCCGGATCTAAGAGGAAAAAGGGTCTAGGAGGGAAGAGGAGTGAATTTCAGCCTTGAGGGTGTGAGCAAATGTGTTTTGGAGTTGTGTACTTAAAGGGCCGAACCTCAAAAGACTAAACTGCCCCAATTTCATTAAACTGGTCGACCGACCAGTTTTTCAGGTCGACTGACCACCTAGGTGGTCTACAGGTGGTTTAGGTGGTCGGCAGCCCTCCAGGGTGGTCTTCAGGGTCCCATTGTCCTCTCTGTGTATTTTTAAGCTGTTTGGAGTCCTTGGCTCTCGAGAAGTGCAAGAAAAGTTCACTATTTTCGGCTCAAAATGTCCCCGCAGGAACTTCGATTCACGTCTTCGATGCATGGCTCATCGTCACTCGTCAAGAGCAAGGTGTATCCTTTATAAGTACATTGCGACCCTCCCGAGAGGTAAATCGGAGGTTGCGTTTGAATTGGTCTCGTTAAGGTGTGTATTTCCTTATTCGACGTTTTACTTCAAACATGTTGTTGATATTGCATCGAAAATGCATTGTTATTGTGCACAGAATGTGTATGCCGCATTGCATTGTTATGTACGATTCTAGTTGCATTGTTATGCACGATTCCAGTGGCATTGTTATGCGCACTCCAGTTGCATTGTTATGTACCTCTTCACTTGCGTTGTTACACACGTTCCAGGTGCATTGTTATGCACCTTTTTCACTTGCATTGTTATGCACGTTCCAGTTGCATTGTTATGCACCTCTTCACTTGCGTTGTCATGCATGTTCCAGTTGCATTGTTATTCACCTTTTTCACTTGCATTGTTATGCACCTCTTCACTTGCGTTGTCACGCACGTTCTAGTTGCATTGTTATGCACCTTTTTCACTTGCATTGTTATGCATGCTTCAGTTGCATTGTTATGCACCTCTTCACTTGCGTTGTCACGCACGTTCTAGTTGCATTGTTATGCACCTTTTCACTTGCATTGTTATGCACCGTTCCCCCTTGCATTGTTATGCACGCTTTACTTGCATTGTTATGCACCTTTTCACTCGTATTGTCATGCTTGTTCCGGTTGCATTGTTATGCACATCTCCCATGCATTGTTATGCACCTTTCCATTGGCATCATATGTGCACGCATTTATTTTGTATTGAAATTGTATTTTGATATAGCGTTGTTTCTACTATATTGTACCTGTCAAAGTTTCTTTTGTGCAGGCACGATATTGTATGTACGGTTAATTTGAAGTTGGCATAACCAGATGATGTTGTATGTGTTTCAGTCGGAGGAACTCCGGGTGAGATCATTCATGTTCCCTCGAACTCTTTTGGTTACCCTTCTCCACTCGCGTTTGACATGCGTTTGGACGTACCTTTCTCCTCTCGCGTTTGACACGCGTTTGGACAACTGCGCTTTCTTGCGTAGTCCCTCTCCTTTCGCGTTTGATACGCTAGGAGGTGTTTCGTTTGAAACTTTGGGTGTTCCCGATAGTCGCTTTTAGCCTTCTCCGCGTGAGATGCAGTGAGAACTGTATAATTTTCTTACATTCTTTCTACATGAGATGTAGTTTGGTTTGTGTTTACTTGCTTATGTACGAGTTTGCTGTAGCATTTCTTTGCATAACATTCGCTTAAAATGTTGTATTTATTTTGCATAAATGCTTCATTACAGTCCTCTTTGCATAATCATAAGTTATGTTCTACATTGTGCATGTCATTTGCATTTTGCCCCTGCCTGCGGGCGCATCTCTTTGTTATCTTGCCTATTTGTCTAAGTCTTCGGCCTTGTCAAAAATGGGTCGTCTCTGGGCTTTGACATTCACTCCCGTCATTTTATGACTTCCGAGTTCTGTCAAAAAGGGGCAACTATAGACACCCCATTTTTGACTGACCTTAAGACTCAGCCATCATCATTTGAGCGCTCGATGATTGTGCTCATTTTGAGTTTTCGGATCCTTCGGTTGAGCGCCTTGTCTCGGGACCTCTTAACTTTCTTCTCTTGGCCTGATTTTTGGACCATGCCTTGTTGCCTTTGCCTAGAGGAAGACAGAGGCCTATAGGCCACTTTTTTGTAGTCGTAGACTACCTTTTCCTCTCGTAGGGCACTTTTTGTACCCGTAGACTAGTTTTCAGGGCTTCCGGCTGAGTGCCTCGCCTTGCGGGCTCCTATCTTGCTTTCTTTTTGGTTTGTTTTTGAACCAAACCTTGTTAACCATTGCCTGGGGGGTGGAACAGGGGTGTAGACCAGTTTCTCCCCCTATAGACCACTTTTTGTCCCTATAGACCACTTTTAGTGGTCGGCCAGCTAGGGTTAGTGGTCTGTGGACTACCTAAGGTGGTCGGTAGCCTGTCACCACCTTCTACTCTTTGTGCAGACCCTCCCTCTCCCTTGCCGACCAGTTTTTGTTCCTGTAGACCACTTTTTCTGGTCGGTCGACTAGAGGAGGTGGTCGGCTGACCACTTTAACTGATCGGCAGCCATCCTGCATTTTCTATAGAAATTTTTCTTGCCAGCTGTGCCAGTTGTTTGGCACAGAAGGCATCCTCCATACACGTGTATGGAGGGATTGCTTCAAGCCTCTAGCTTGTCAAACAAGCTTGATACTTGAAATTCTATATAAGGGAGCCTTCTCCCTCTTGCTCAAGGTTCAGAAAATTTGCATAGAGATATACATATCCCTCTCTCTCTATATTTGTGTTGTTTGTGCCCTAAAGTGGTTTTTCTTCACACTTTTGCACACAAACACCTAGTGAAACACCTTCACTCTTGAGCTGAGGTTCTTGGAGGTTGCATTTGAGTGGTTTTAGCTTGATTTTTGCCTCTGAAGTTGCTGTTCTAAAGTTGTTCTTCAAGGGTGAGTCTTCATCCTCTCTAAAGCTTTGTTTATATTGCTTATTTGGCTCTATTTGTATGATGTTTTAGGCCTAACTTTAAACTGCAAAAAGCTTCATTTTTAAGTGCTTAAAGTGTTTGTTTGAGGCCTCTTTGGTGTTGGGGGTGGTTTATCCCCCTTTTGTGCCTTATTTTGCCTTGTTTTGGGGTATCCTTTTAGGCCTTTCAGGTCACCTTTGTTTGGCCTCTTCACCACTGAATTCCAGAGGAATTTCAGTGGTGGAAAGTGTGTTTTGAGGCCCCAAATAGGTGGGGGTGGTCCCCCCCTTTTGTATCTTGTTTGCATGTGTTATTGGCTCACCAAGTTAGCATGTTTTTCTACCTCCTTGAGGCTTCATCTTAGCATGTTTCAGGCCTTGTTTTGCCATGATATAGCTCTATTTAGGGTTGGTTTGGTTACCTCTTGCATGCTCCTTGCACTTGTAGTGCAATTCCACTCACTAGCCTAGCATGCTTACTACTTTGGCCTATGGTTCTAGCTTGTTTTGGCTTTATTTCAGTATGCTTTTTGCCATGTTTTTCTATGCTTAAGCTCTATTTTAAGTGTTTTTGGTCATGCATGCCTTGCTTTGTATAGCCATAATGCAATCTTGCTCACTAGCTTTGTGTTTTGAGTCCACTAGTATGCATTGCTTGGGCTGTTTGCATGATTTAGCATCATTTGTATATGATTTCAGTGCATGAAAAGTGGTTATACTCTCCCATGCTTCACTCTTTCAATGCTTTCGGAAGGTTATGCTTTGTGCCTCAATCACGAGCCAATTGGCATGCATGCTTGCCTAAGCCTTTTGGGCTATCATCTCAGTGTGTTTTTGGTGTTATTTTACCATGTTACAACTCTGATTTTTGTTGGTAAAGTCACCTCATGCTTGGTTTTGGTAGGTGTAGTGTAATCATGCTCATTGAACTTGCATGCGTCATGTTTTATGCCTCTCATTCTAGCATGTGTTAGCTCTATTCCATGCATGTTTTGGCCTTGTTTCGACCTGCCTTGGGACTATTTTGAGTCACCTTGGTTGTCATGACCCGAACCTGCCCCCATGGGTTAAGGACATAACCGGCCAGTAATCACGAGATTACCTACGGCCTTAAACCAAAACAGATATATTTTAACAGAGTTAAGGGGGCTGAACGGAAGCAATTTCAAACTTTTGTCCATAGAGCTATGCTTACATAGCACGTCATAACATTTCTCAAACATACATTAATAACTCAAAGCAAGGAAAGTTAACATATAAGCTTTACACAACAGGATCATTTGAGTCATGGTCAGCCAATCAAAACTATATACAACCGTAATCCAAAGTTCTTGCCAACATGACAAAATCTAACAAAATAGCAAAAGGGCGAAAACAAGTCTCGTGCGTGAGACGTAGGGGCTGACTCTTCAAAACCTTGACTGTTTCACACAAACTTCACTGAGGTTGGGTTTGGACCTCCCTTTGGCTCATCTACAGACACATGAATGAGCGTGAGCGAAAGCCCAGTGAATAATATCAAATAAAGAAGATACACGAAAGGTATTTAGAACAACATATGTCAGACGACCTTGGGCCCAATTCATATTTCTATCTAGTATATATATATACACATAGGTCAAGTGACTGCGGTTTCAGACACATCAAACGGCCTCGGGCCCAATTCATTCATATCCAACGGCCTTTGGCCCAATCGTTCTTGTCCGACGGCCTTTGGCCCAATCATTTGCGTCAAACGGCCTTTGGCCCATTCATTCATGTCATACGGCCTTTGGCCCAATTCATTCATGTCATACGGCCTTTGGCCCATTCATTCATGTCAGACGACCTTTGGCCCATTCATTCATGTCATACGGCCTTTGGCCCATTCATTCATGTCAGACGGCTTTTGGCCCATTCATTCATGTCATACGGCCTTTGGCCTATTCAATTATATGCACCGGCCTTTGGCCCAACCATATGGCATAGCAAATATTTGTCCACAATTCAAATTAACAAACTTATAAGACTTATAGGGAAATAAGCAATTGGACAAATACATACTTCAAAATATCTTTACTAAGATATTACTCACAGTGTTTTGCCGGTGAATTCACCCTTGAGCTCAACCCTACACATTACACAACACATATGTGTCACAAACAATTCAATCCGTTCTTAATTCATACATCCCTCTTAGGCTTTTTTCTTATCCTTTTAATTCGTTCATGATGCTCAATGCATGCCTAAGAGTACTTAGAAGTGAAAGAGAACGGAAAATGAAACACAGAACACTTTTACAAAATTTCTGAAACAGGTGTCCTTGCTCTAGCTCGGGTTCCGCCGTTCGAGCGGACCCTCATGGTCTGCAAAAGTACTTGTTACCTCACTTTTATGCTCGAGCGTGAATTCGGGCACTCAAGCTGAAGGTCACACTACATGGCTCCCCGCTCGAGCGTGAATGTCCCCGCTCGAGCGGACATCCATGTCTGCAAAAAGTTTTGGGAACTCGTATTTCACGCTCGAGTGGCGCTTTCCCCGCTCTAGCGGACATGCCAAATTCTGGGTTTTTCTAGCAACCATTTGAACTTCAAACTTGACATTCAAACTTATGTTTCTTGCATATGATGACTCATAACTCTCATATACATTTATTAACATGATACAAACACCAAATTACATCATTATGAGGTTCAATTCCCATGAATCAATTACATGCATGCCTCAAATTATTCCAAACTCATCACCAACATAATAAATTCGAACATTCAAGACTCACACCTCCATGATTTGCACTTGCATGTGGGATATACTCTTTATCCTCAACTTAATTGGTGAAGAGATGATCAAATACATGGATTTCAATCAAAATTCAACATGGATTACACTTTATGCTCAAACATGGAAATTCATAGCAATTTCTTACATGCATGCATCTATTGACTTCAAATTCATCAATTACAACTCAATTCTTGTTCTTGGTCATATAATTACTTGAACTTACATGATTACAAACTCAAATTCATGAATCAAGGGTTGATTAGTCACCTAGGAGCTTCAATTCTTCCAATTATAGCTAAATCTTAAGCTAATCCCCTTAGTTCTTGAATCCTCTTGCAATTCTTCAATGTTGGCCCCTCTCTCTCTCTAGAGAGCTAATCTCAGCCAAATGAGTGAAATGAGCTCAAAACCAAATGAATGTGAGTGTAATGCCCCCTTTTTATAGTCTCCCACTTAATCAAATTGATTAAGGTTAATAATAGTGCTCTAATTAATTATTCTGAATCTAATTATTTTGCTCCGAATCAATTTTCGATTAAATTTCACTGTAGGCTCTAAAAATTACGCCAATCACAATAGCGTAGTCAATTTTGGTTTCAGTGGCAGATAGGGCCTTCAATTTAAATTCCAAAGCAGAAAGTCAACCAGATTTTCCTACGGCGAACAGATAGAAATTCAAAACCACATATATTCACATAAATGGCACTCAAAATCATATCAAACACATAATCATATTCATAATAAAGATCAATCCGCATAATATGGAACAGGGTTATCACATTGGCCCTTTGGGGCTTGCTTGATAGGGCTATGATACAAGTGCCTTTGCTATTCTTAAGCTTTGGGCCTCCTAGCATGCTTTATTTGTGATATGTGCATGATTTGACATCATTTCTTACATGATTTAAGAGCATATTTCATTGCCACACTCTCACATTTTCCACTTCTTCAATGTGTTTGGGAGTTATGCTTTTATGCCTTGTTGATGAGCCATTGCATGAACGTCATCATCTTGTCTTTCATGCTACCATTTCAGAGTGTTTTGGCCATTGTTTTGGGCATGCATGAGCTCAGTTTGGGGCTGGTTTGGTCCATTGGGTATTGCATTACATAGCCCTTGTGTTGTGTCCTTCAATGCTTAAGGACTTTAACTTGCCATGCTCATGTTGTTTGCATGTTGTTGCATTGCATGGCGTTTGCATGTTATTGCATTGCATTGTGTTTGGAGTGTTATTGTGTTGCATTGTGTTTGGATTAGATGTTAATCCATTTCATACTTGAAGTGATGAAACGCGCCTCATTTCTCGGTCGCCGACCCTCTTGATCATGTATGATAGAGGTGGAGGCTCTTATGTGTTATTTGTGCATTCATTGACATTGAATTGTGCAAACTTGGTTTCTCAGCCATCGTGCATTGCGATGCTCGGTTGGTGGCCCGAGAGTCGAGTACCGCACTCCCTTGAGCTTGAGAAATGATAGGGAGGGTGGTTGTGCATACATATCTTGCAAATACACTGCTATGCCCCTTCTTGTTCTCTGTTGCAGCAAAACTGGAGTTTGGCAGATTTTTTGGTCGGCAGACTAGTAAAGGTGGTCGGCCGACCACTTTTTCTGGTCTACAACCAATTTTTCTGTCTACAGGTGGTCTACACCACCCTTTTCTAGTCGGCAGCCCATCAGGAGGTCCCCATGTTAGAGCAGAAGCATTCTGGAGGTTTGTGCAGTGTTCTGAGATGAAATGCAAATAGAGACAATTCTGGGCATAGTAATGGATTTCCGAGCGAGGCGATCAAGTATGCATCCTTCACTGTTCCGAGACAGAGCTGTGGCAGCCTAACTTAGATGCTTTTCATACTTAGTTGGTTTTGTAACTTAATTAATTTGATTAATTAATTAAAGTATTGTAATAATTAGTTGTAGCTAGTTATTAAATTTGTGTTGTGTAATAATTAGTCTAATTAGGTTATTAGATTAGTTAAGTAGCTTAGCTTAGTGTAGCTAGCTTAGCTTATTCTTTCGGACCCTCTGTCGAGAGGGCAAATGTTGTAATAAGTGTGCGTGTGTGTGATGCATACCTTCCAACCCCCATTTCTTTCTCCCTGTTATTTATCAGCTTTCGATGGTTAGTTTTAGGGCATTTTTCAATTAGCATCCTTATGCTCGCATGTTTGCATCCATTCATTCGTCTTGCATGCACCGGGCTCGGCGCATCATTCAAACTGCATTGAATTTCAATACTTACTTGAATACGTGTTTCAAAGCATGTTATCGAGTGTTGCATTCATATGCCATCTTAGAATAGCCGAGCCTATTTAGTTGCATTTTGCATGTGTTGCATTAGGCATTTCAAACATAGCTAGGATCATGCATTGATTACTAACTAGCTTCTGTTTTGGCTCGGAGTACACTGTGAGTGTTTATGCTTTAGCATTTTGCATGTGTGTAAGTGTTGCCATGACAACATGCTCGCCATGAGGCTATGTGTTTAAGTGATTAACTGCATGAATGCCTGTGGGTGAAGGGTTGATTGCCTGAATTGGAACAACTCGATGATTGTGAGTTTTAAGCCCACTACTAGAAAATGGGGCATTTGCCACGGAACTATTTGCGACGGTTAAAGTGCCGTCGCAAAAAACATGTTTTTGCGACGGTATTTATTGACGTCGCGAAATTATTTTTGTTGCGACAGAAAAACTAAGCCCGTGGCAAAAAGTAAGGTTATATGCGACGGCACGTTGAACGTCGCAAAATTTTTCTGGTTTAATTTTTTTTTTTTTTGCGACGCTCTTTTGGTAATCCGTCGCAATTTTATTTTATTTTTTCTCATTCACTCGCGACGGGCCTTAATATCATCGCAAATAGTAATTCCAAAATTCGCGCCAAAACCCCCTCCCACTCTCCCTCTTTCCCAATACTCCCAAATTCTCTGTTATCTCTTGAGATCAAAAAAAAAAAAAAAAGCCCTAATCTCACTGCTCTCTCCCTCCCTCTCACCCAGTCGTCACTCTATCTCTCTGGCGGGGGCTGCGACGACGAGAGGAGGCGGTTGTGAAATCTGGATGCCTGCGACGAGGTTTGATAAATTAGCCTCTAACCTTCTCATTCCCCCTCTCTCCCTACCTCCCTCCTATATCCTTTGGATCCTACGTTTCTGAACCTGCGCTCCTCTTCGCGAACACCTTCTGCTTCATTCTCTAGATTTCTGAGGTACTTTCACATCTGGGTTTCTCTTAATTTTGTTTGGTTTACTTTCAATCTTTTAAATTGAAAGTAAAGAGAGGGTTTGAAGGGGAAGGGTTTCAAACGGTGATCTCTCTTCAACGGCGAGACTAGTTCGATGGTACAACAAGACTGGTTCGGTGGTGGCAACGATCGACGGTACACACTCATCTCATCTATTCTCTTCTCTTTGATCTGAAATCAAAAGTTTTCATGGGTGCCTTTCTATGTTGCTCGAAGTTGTTTTGGGTGCCTTTTGAATGGAATAGGGGTGTGAATAGTGTTGATTTTAGGGAATATGGGAATAAGGGTTTGGATGCTTTGACTACTGAGAGAGTATATCGAGCTACAGAAGACTCAAGTGAGGCTGATTTTTGATTTTTGCTTTCAAGAAACCCCATTACTCTTCAACTTGGACAATGATTCTATCTTTAACGAAAGCAACTGATGGAACTAATTTTCAAATCTGGTTATGCAGATTTCAAATCTAATTCTTCCTCATTGATTTGTTTTGTTTTGTTTTTTTTTTTTTTTTTGATGATGATGATGATGATGATGTCTGGGTTTTTAATTTGTTAATTCGTTGGTACTACTTTCAATTTTGGAATGGTGGAACTGTGATTTTGAGTTCTCTGGGTTATGGTTATTTATTTGTGTGAATTGCTAGTTGTTCAAGTAAAGTTCTTTGTCAAATGCAAAGTTTTGTTTTTTGGGATTAATGGGAGAAATACATTTTTTTTTCCTTCTTTTTTTTCTTTTTTTGTTGTTCGTAGAATTGTGATGATTTTGAGTTTTCTGGGTTATTTATTTGTGTGAATTGCTGGTTGTTCAAGTTCTTTGTCAAATGCACAGTTTTGTTTTTTTTGGGATTAATGGGTGAAACACACTGTACTTATGAGAACCATTAATGTGAGTGGAGTGTGTAGCTGAAATGTCGTTGAGGTTCTATTCTGTCAAATTGATAGGTTATAATTTCTCAATGTAAAAGGGGAAATGAAATATTTGAAGTTAATATGGTGGAGTTTTTGCAGTTTCATATTTACTAGTTCAAGTAGCTGCAAATATTTTTTAATGTCTCATATTTTTATTTTGTTTCCCTTTCTCATTTTTTAGTTTAAAGTTAGTTGTCCTTTTTGTTTTGTGGCTAGTACATTGTTTCTCTTCATCTCCATTGACTTCATGGTGTCTGATAAATCTCTGTGTGTGCACGTGGCTAGGACCATGTTTTGAACTATTTTATTTTCTTAAATTCTAGAGCTCTGTTTTTGTCAAGAAGGAATTCAATGACAGCCATGACTACTTAATCATTGTTTCTCAAACCAACTTAACAAAAAGGGTCTTACAAATGCTTTTTTCCATAGTCCTGATTTAGGTAGGTAGTTTTTATTTTTATTGGGGTTAGGAAATTAGCTCAAAGGTTGAACTTTTAGCTTTGGATTTGTTAGGAAATCACATTATCATGCTGTTTTTCAAGCAAGACAGTTTTTCCTGTCTGTTAATGGGAACAAGGCCCCTGTACCCAATGGCTACCCGGCTAGTTTCTTTAAGAGTTCCTGGGAGGTTGTGGGTAAGGATATTGTTGAGGCTATTAAATTTTTTTTTACTTCTGGTGAACTTCTTAAGGAGTTTAATAGCACCTTGATTGGTTCTAGTATACCTAAAGCTGGGCAGTGGTTGGTTCTAGTATACCTACTACTGCTATTGTTTTATTGGGACTCTATGCACCTTCAGCTGAGCCTATTATTAAGGTATGTTGGAACTCCATACCTCTAGAGTCATTTCTTTTTCTTTTTTTTTGTTTTGTTTTCCTATAGTAAGCTTGATTTGCTCCATGATAGTCCTGCATTTTGTAATTTTTGTAAGTGTTACTTTTATGTTGGATAGGACAAGAACTTCAATAATATGCCAAAGTGTGAGCATTCTGTGAAAGCTGCACGAACCGAAACAAGTAAGCAGTTACATTGTTACCATAACAAAAAAATCTACCTGTTACATTGTTGTTCTCTTTACTATTGGCTACTCTACAGCGTGATGCCATGATGGTGTTATTTTGGAAAATGGAAGTGTACATTTTGCCAGCTTGAAATATGCATGTTGCTCCTTTAGGTTTCCTCTGGATTTATTTTAATTATGGGATTGCTCCGTGTTTATAAATGGCTTACAGTATTTCTGATTTATATCCTCGTGATATATTATTCTTCTTACCAAAGAAATATATTCCTTTTGTTATGTAAGTTCCCTTCTATAGAGACTGGCAACAGGTGAATGGTTTACAGCCCGAGTCTCTGCTTGTGGACTATTTCATATTGCTTACCCTAGTGCCTCAGAGATGTTAAAGACAGAATTACGGTCAATATACAGCCAGTTGTGTCAGGATGACATGCCTATGGTGAGGAGGTCTGCTGCAACAAACTTGGGGAAGTTTGCTGCAACTGTTGAACCTGCTCATCTCAAGACTGACGTCATGTCAATCTTTGAGGATCTTACACAGGATGGTAAGTGCTTTTTTATACGCTAGGCCACAACAGTCTTAATTTTCCAACTTATGATCAGGTACATATTGAGGGATGCATGGATTGGTCCAATTGTGATAAACATTTGGCAAGCTTTAGTTAGCAGATTGCCAACCTCTAGCAGCGGAGGTGATTTTTTACCCATGCTTGGAACATTCAAAGCTGGAATATTTATTGGAACCATATGATAAGGGTGGATGTGATGAATTAGGACCACAATAACTGAATATGTAACTGTAGTAGGCAATCTAAATGTGGATGAGATGAAGAATGGGGAAGAGGGATGGATAGTTGTAGGTGTAGATGCCAGCTAGCTCAGATGGTGAAATCTTCACAAAGAAAAACCAACAAATATCCCAAGATGCACAAAATAGATAAAATCGTACTAATAAGTATTTGGACTCAAGAAATGAAGGTTTATTAGTCTATAGCCGAAGACCTGGGTTGCATTGTTAAAAGACAAACTGAAAATTGAAGCTTAACAGAAAGTAAAAGATTATCAATGGAAAATTGTTGCTTTTGGTAACATATAAAATCAAGTGGGTAATACCAAAGCTTGTCGAGAAAGCTATTAGCCTCAGAGAAACCGTGAAAGCTGCACGAACCGAAACAACTAAGCAGTTAAGGCTCTGATTATTCACATTTTCATTTTCTCCGCATGTATTGGTTAGACAATGTTGCTAGTGAGCTTCATATAGAATTCTTAATTTGTTTCCTGTAGTGGGTGTGATCTTGTTTTCTTGTTATCGTGCTTTGCATTACAATATGCTAGCCCTGTAGTACTCTCTCTTCCTTTCTTTGATTTGTCAATTTTTATTTGCACAGTAGAGAATAAATCTTTTTCATTCTGCATCTTTCAACCATTAATCACTAATGCCAGCGATTTGGAATTATGATGTAGCTGGTGCATAAAAGCATAGAACTTCATGATTGATCATTCTGGTTTTCTCTGTGACATAAAACAATGGGTCTTAAGATTTTTATATTCAATTTTTTACCCGTCCTGGAGTGTGTTACTTCTATCATTTGCTATCTATGTTTGATTTGCACACATCAAGGCATTTTTATTTCTTTATGGTCATTCCATATTCACAAACCCTCGGATTTGCATTGATTAGTTGAAGGATGATGGTTGACTTCTATGTTTGATTTGCTTGGGTTAACATCGAACATGATGAGAACATGTGTTTTCTTTTTTATGAAAAATTTCCATATTGAGACGCTCCAATTCATTTTGCTTTTTGTTTCCGTAGGCTAAAAAAATGTCGATGACTAGAAAAAGAAAACTGTTGAGGTTCAATCTTCTGCTTGGGAAATTTCAGAGGCAGCGAAAGCATTTCTGAGTAAATTATAACAATAATTATTTTGTTCTAATCCAACTCCTTTTTTTTTCCTAATCTAGTTGATGGGCTTTGAAGAACATTAGGGGTTTGAAGAACATTAGAAATTCACTTGGTTGAGTTTATTTTTTAGTTTATTGTTGACAGAATTCACTCGGACTTGAGTTGGTTACTTGTTCAATGTAGTCAGATTTTTGGAAGGAAGATCATAAATTGTGACCTGCCAAATTGTCAATCCACTCTTTGAAGATTTCAAAACTTAACTGAATTCATTTATGAAATCTTTGTTTATTTGAGTGGGACTCTTTATTTTTAGTATTCCGATTTTACATTACTAGTGTTTTGATTAAACCAAGCTAGTTTTTAATCTAGCTTGTTCAGAACACCTCTTATTCCATTATTTATTGTTCTGGATTGCACTTGTCAAGTGTGTTTTGGTATGTTAACTATAGTGAAATGTTTTTGCAGCTATTTAATATCAGCGAGGAAGTAGTAATTGATGCTACAAATAAAGGAAATGTAGGACGATTGATCAACTATTCTACAAGTTTCTATTTTAGAAATTAATACAGAATTTTGTTTATTTATTGGCTAACAAGCTTCTAATGACATGAGTGTTTTTTCCTCATAAATTCTTTTTTTATTGGCAACAGGGTTAGCTGCTCCAGCTGTAAGCTTGAAATTAATTATATTGTAAATGATTTTTTTTTTTTGTTTTTTTTTGCAGGTATAACCCTTTTGAGAACGTGATGATATCTTCGCATATCGATATTAGAGTTTACAATCTTATTTATTTATTTATTTTTTGAAAAAAATATCAAATATTTTACATTTTCTATAAGCTTGAAAATAATTATGTTGTAAATGATGATTTTTTTTTTCTTTTTTATTTCTTTTTGCAGATGCAAACCTTTTGAGTACGTGATATCTTCGCATATCGATATGGGAGCTTACCATTGATATCAAAACAAGCTACATTATATCTGTTTTTATTTTTTTATTTCTATTGTCGATACTAAAAATTTGAGTTCTTGAATTTCAAAAATTATTAGTATTGTTAGAGGTTATTTTATATATTTTTGTAAATAATATTTGATTGACAATTGTTACAAGGTATATATATTATTCTTGGTATATGATTTTTTGAATGTGAATTTGGATGTGGATGTGGATGTATTTTTAAAAATATTAATAATTTGTATAGGAAATATTTAATAAAATATGATTTTATAAAAAATAATTTTATTGCGACAATAATAAACCGTCGCTAATGTAATTCTCATTTCCTTATATTTTATTAGCGACGGGTTAACCTGTCGCATATACATATTAGTTCCAATCTTTTGCGACGGCTTCAACTGTTGCAAATAAATCTTTTGCGACGGTTTAAACTGTTGCCAATATGGTATTAACTTAATACTACTTTTTTGGCGACGTTTTAGACCGTCGCTAATAATACTTTTTGCGACGGCAAATATCGTCGCTAAAAAAGGTTTTTTGCGACGGCAATCAACATCGTCACTAAAAATGCCATTTTTTCCCCTTTTTTTGTGTCAGGCGAAACCGTTGCAAAAACTATTGATTAGCCGTCGCTACAAGAATGCGACGGTTTGTAACCGTTGCAAAAACTTTTTGTCACGCTCCTTTCCGCCAGCCCCCATTTTCTGTCGCTGCTCCGTCGTAAAAAGTCTTTTGCGACGATATATGGACCTTTTGCGACGTTTGAGACCGTCGCAAAAAATCTGATTTTTAGTGGCAAAATCATGTTTTTCTAAGCCCAGTTGAGGGTGGCAAATCCGCACTTTAGCCTACTTGCGAGTAGCACTTTCAAACCACTTTAAAAAACAAACGTGAGTTGTTTTGTTCCAATCCGCGTGATTAAGTCTATACTTGTATGCTGCGCGCATCACATAGTAATGTTAGCTAATAAACCGGAATAAGAACGCATGTGTTTTCAAAAATAACATATCATGTTAGTAGAGGCCGATCTTTGATCGGGTGAGTGAGGGTGCTCATTTCATGACCTTCCCCCCTCGTACCCAAGTTCCCGAGCCGAGGCAACTTTGGTGATGACGGACACGTGGCCTTCGGCACGAGTCAGGGTTTCCTAAATTTCCCAAAACAAAATATTTAGGTGGCGACTCTGAAATCTGGCAAAGCAGTCCATGTTTGGCACTTCTTGATTAAAATCGATTTTCCAAAACGATTTGCTGGATTTGGACTCTTGGTGATTTATCAGTCTTACATTGCACTTTGTGAGATTAGATTTGGAACCGTGACAGGAGTCCGAACTGTAGTAGCTATGAACCCAATTCGCGCCCTCGCGCGCAAAGCCGAGTTCGGGCGGTCTACAACGACATCTTGATTTATTCACCTTCTGAGGAGGAACACGAGGAACATTTACGGGTAGTACTTGAGTAACTTAGAACCCACAAGTTGTATGCTAAATCTGGGAAGTGTGAGTTTTGGCTAAAAGAGGTTAAATTCTTAGGCCACGTGGTATCCAGGGAATGGGTGACTGTAGATTAATCCCAGATTAAGGCAATGCAAGATTGGGCACAACCTAAGAATGCTTTTGAGATCCATAGTTTCTTGGGGCAGGCCGGGTACTATCGGAGATTTGTGAAGGATTTCTCTAGACTAGCTTCACCTTTAACTAGGCTGACGAGGAATGGAGTTAAATTTGTATGGGACGAGACTTGTGAGAAGTCATTCCAGGAACTTAAGGTTGGACTTACCACTGCCCCAGTCTTGATTATTCTGAAGAGGGGTTTGGGTTATTCAGTTTATTGTGATGCTTCATGGGAAGGTTTGGGTTGCGTTTTGATGCAAGGAGGGAAAGTAGTAGCCTATGTGTAGCGATCCCAGTTTTACCACTTCGCTGAGTATGTCGGGGATCGAGCTGCTCGGTCAGCTCGCAGGGGTCTAGGAGGGCAACGCCCCTTGGTGGGTCCAAGGGCAGCGCCCTGGTGGGGATCGAGCTACCCGGTTAGCTCGTGAGGGTCCAGGGGGCAACATCTCTTGGCGGGTCCTAGGGCAGCGCCCTGGCGGGGTTGAGGGGTAGCGCCCCCGAAAGCAAAAATGCAAAATGCATTAGAAGTTGCTTGTCCACTTGAGCGGCCGTTTATGCGCTCGAGCAGAGAATGTTTGGTTCCAGAAGTTTGACCTATCTGCAAAAGTACTAGGAAAGTGTATTTGACGCTCGAGCGGGGCTTTCCATGCTCGAGGGGACGATGTTATATCAGTTTCTGAATCTGATATTTCAGATCACTTTTGTATATCTCTCTGTAAAAACCCTTTCCTCTCCATTCTCTCTACATTTCCCTACGCCAAATTGGATCAAAAACCTTGATTTCTCAAGATCCATTAGAGTTCTGCCATAAGTTTTTTATCAAAGTTGGTTAACTTCTCGAGGGCTTCGTTGTGTGTGGTGAAGATCGAGTTTCGACACCGTTAATTTTGGGGGTTTCATCTCATTTCTTCTTCAAAACTTGAGGTAGGGATTTTCTTAGAGTTATATTTATATTTTTGCAAGATCTATATGATTTTCGAAATTATCTTTCGATAGCTTTGAAAATTGATTGTTGATTCAAGAAGTTGAGCGATTTTGAAAGTGGGTTTGTCTCTTGTTCTTTTAAAATGATCTTATGGGTTTTGATCTTCGTTGATTGAAGAAAAGATGATTTTGAAAAGTTTTCTTTCAAAAGATTTGAGTTGTATAGTTTTGGTGAGAAAACCTAGAATTTGGGAATTTTTTTTAAAGGAGACTGAAAATCCATGAATGATATTGTTATATTTATTTTGTATGTCAAAATAAATGGATGTTTGGAAAATTTCTTATTTATATTTATATAAAGGATGAATTTCAGGGAATATGAGAATTGTTGTTCATTTTGGAAATTATTGTTCAAAACGTTGAAATAGTCTTGAAATAACTAATTGTCGAGGATACTTAAGAAGGGGGAATTGTGTTATTCCTCGGATGATGAATTGGAATAAAAGTATTTATATTCATCTTGTGAAATTGGCATATCAATTCATTTGATTACATTAAACTTTGAAAGTTGATTTGAAAACTTGCATTGAGAAAATAATGTTGAGAAACAAGTTTTCATGGAATGGTTTTGGGGTAAATGCATTGGTAAGTCTTGACAGGTGGTGTAGATGATATTGAATAAGTTGGCCTGAGAGTCTGGGATGAAAGACCGAAAACTCGCGCGGATAGGTGTCGAGCCTTTCGGTTAATACCGGCAAAAATGACAATTTGGTAGTACTTGTATAGTCTACTTGCAGACACCAACCTAGGGATTACCAGAGTCGTATTTACCGCCCTTGAAATAGATTGTTAAGTTTTGAACAATTGAAATTGCATGATATCATTGAGCATGATGGTTTTCAAAAGATGAAAATGTGATTTATCTTCAAAAAAGGCATAACATGACATGTGCATTTCATCTCTTGAGAGTTGTATAAAATGTATATTCTTTGTTAAGAATTTCTTACTGGGCTTTATGCTGACCCTACGGGATTTTTGTGCAGGAAAATATGTGGTAATCCTACCCAACTAGGGGCATGGAAGTATGTGTGTTGGGAGTACAATGCTCTCATTTTGCTGTGACTTTGTGTGTAAGCCAAGGGTTGTGTTTGTGTGGGTTTGAATAACCGTTTTGTGTAACCAGGCACAAGCCTTGGAAACTTGTAAACCCTTGGGGGTATTTATTTGTTTATTTACTTGTTGTTGGATTAATGTATTGTTGCATGAAGAACTATTGTATCATGTAATGTAAGTTTAGAGATTTATATTCGGTTTTCCTTGAAAGAGCCATGATTGTTGTCTTATCATTTGGGCTAGAAATTTGGGACGTAACAACTTAATATCAGAGCTACCGGGTTTGAATACTTGGAGCTCATGGAAAGTGGTTGTTTAACCACAATGGGTTCATTTATCATGCTTAGGAAGTGTTATGCATTTTGTGATTATGTGATAATATGCTTATGTGACTAAATGGGTATGGGATTGGACTTTTAGGATGTTGTTTGCGCCTATTAAATTCCTTGAGGTCTTATTAGTAGAGTACTTGATCAATACTCATTCTACTAAGAATTCTTAGTTTTTCGTGGGACGAATCTCATCATAAGAGTATAATCTGTATGTGTTTACATGACTAAGTGCTTATGTGGGGTGAAATTTAATTGTTATATGGTAGAGGAATATATAGCATTATAGTGATCAAACGTGTAAGGCAAGTTGCGGGCACGCGTGGGTTAGTGTGCTAAATTAATTCTATTGTCATTTATAGGATGTCAGGAAGAGGTCAAACCCGTGGTGGTAGAGGCGGGAGGCGTGGTAGGGCTTGTCGAGGTGTGCATGAGGTACCGGTCCATGAGGTTTCGGTGCAAGAGGAAGAGTCCGGCCAAGCTAATGTGGCCGAACAAATGGGGCAAGCGGGAATCTCGGGACAAGCGGGCCAAACCGCAATGGGGCCCCTAGCTCGAGAAATGGCAGGGGCTTTAAGAGAGTCTATGAACTTATTGAGGGTGGAGAATCAAGCCCGAGAGAATACCACGGAGTCAAGGGCGAGTTTCCTTATTAGAGAGTTCTTGCGGGCCAAACTGGATGAGTTTCGTGGTGGTCCCGAGCCCAAGAAAGTGGATGAGTAGCTCGAACAAACTGTGAAGACATTTGAGATGCTTCACATCGAAGATAGTGAACTAAGAGTGACTCTAGCGAGTTACTACCTTAAGGGAGACGCGGGTCAATGGTGGAAATATGCCAAGGGTAGAGTGGAGCCGACATGAGAAGCCTTTGCGGTTGCTTTCCAAGATAAGTACATACCTCCCACTGCTAGGGAGAGATTGAGGCAAGAGTTTAAAGACCTCAAACAACTTGACATGCCCATGGCCGAGTTTGAGGCGGTCTTCTCTAGTTTGTCCAGATTTGCACCAGAGTTGGTGGCAACGGAAGAGCGTCGTTGCATTGAATTTGAAAAAAAATTGAAAACAAAAATTATGTTCAAGCTTGTCGGAAATATGATTCGGGAATATGACTGTCTTGTGGAGACGGTGACACACGTAGAAATTTCCATACAAGCCGAGGAGGAGAGGCTTCAGAGTTCGAGGTCTAGGGGCCAAGAGTCTCAAGGAGACTATAGGCAGAACAAGAAGAGCAGGAACACCTATCCATCCCAGTCCCAACCACAACAGTCTAGATCCACTTTTCCTTTGCCTAGTGTGGGTCTGGGAAAAAGTGCATTGAGTAGCTTCTCTTGTTTCAAGTGTGGCCAACCAGGTCACAAAGCCTTCTCATGCCTACAGAAAAGAGGAGGGCAGTTAATAGTACCACCACCTAACCGATCTCAAAGTCAGTCTCAGTCTCAGAATAAAGGTTAAGGGTTTAATTGTTATCAGTGTGGTCAGCCGGGGCATACAAAGTGAACTTGCCCATAGTTGGGAGGCGCATCTGGCGCATCAAGATTGAGGCAGACTCAGAGCCACCAGTAGGCTCAATTAGTCCAAGCTTCGCGAGTTAATTAAGGAGCTGCTTTGGCTCAGTCAGTACAATAGGCCTATGCTCCGAGAGGGGAGCAAGTCAATTAGGGGCCACAGGGGCACGTGTATGCTGTTATCGTGCCAGAGCAGTTGCCAGAATCCTCAGTTGTGAGAGGTATTTTTGTTGTGTGTAATTATTTGGCTAATGTATTGATAGACACGGGGTACGTCTCATTCATTTATATCTACTGCATTTGCTTCTGCATTGGGGTTAGAGGTAGCACGGTTAGTGCCTCCACTCAGAGTAGAGTCATCTATTGGGGCTACAGTTGATTTAGACCGGGGTTGTCGTGATTGTGAAATAGAAGTTGCGGGGCGTCGATTTCCATTTGCTTTTGTGTTGCTAGATATGTCAAATTTTGATGTCATTTTAGACATGGACTGGTTGTGTTCTTATCTGTGATTGATTGTTACCGTCAAAGAGTTACAGTGTGCACTCTGGGTGGTGATCGTTTCTATTTTAGGCATGGACTGGTTGTGTTCAAGATCTATATGATTTTCGAAATTATCTTTCGATAGCTTTGAAAATTGATTGTTGATTCAAGAAGTTGAGTAATTTTGAAAGTGGGTTTGTCTCTTGTTCTTTTAAAATGATCTTATGGGTTTTGATCTTCATTGATTGAAGAAAAGATGATTTTGAAAAGTTTTCTTTCAAAAGATTTGAGTTGTATAGTTTTGGTGAGAAAACCTAGAATTTGGAGATTTTTTTTAAAGGAGACTGAAAATCCATGAATGATATTGTTATATTTATTTTGTGTGTCAAAATAAATGGATGTTTGGAAAATTTCTTATTTATATTTATATAAAGGATGAATTTCAGGGAATATGAGAATTGTTGTTCATTTTGGAAATTATTGTTCAAAACGTTGAAATAGTCTTGAAATAACTAATTGTCGAGGATACTTGAGAAGAGGGAATTGTGTTATTCCTTGGATGATGAATTGGAATAAAAGTATTTATATTCATCTTGTGAAATTGGCATATCAATTCATTTGATTATATTAAACTTTGAAAGTTGATTTGAAAACTTGCATTGAGAAAATAATGTTGAGAAACAAGTTTTCATGGAATGGTTTTGGGGTAAATGCATTGGTAAGTCTTGATAGGTGGTGTAGATGATATTGAATAAGTTGGCCTGAGAGTCCGGGGTGAAAGACCGAAAACTCGCGCGGATAGGTGTCGAGCCTTTCGGTTAATACCGGTAAAAATGACAATTTGGTAGTACTTGTATAGTCTACTTGCAGACACCGACCTAGGGATTACCAGAGTCGTATGTACCGCCCTTGAAATAGATTGTTAAGTTTTGAACAATTGAAATTGCATGATATCATTGAGCATGATGGTTTTCAAAAGATGAAAATGTGATTTATCTTCAAAAAGGGCATAACATGACATGTGCATTTCATCTCTTGAGAGTTGTATAAAATGTATATACTTTGTTAAGAATTTCTTACTGAGCTTTATGCTGACCGTACGGGATTTTTGTGCAAGAAAAGATGTGGTGATCCCACCCAACTAGGGGCGTGGAAGTATGTGTGTTGGGAGTACAATGCTCTCATTTTGCTGTGACTCTATGTGTAAGCCAAGGGCTGTGTTTGTGTGGGTTTGAATAACCATTTTGTGTAACCAGGCTCAAGCCTTGGAAACTTGTAAACCCTTAGGGGTATTTATTTGTTTATTTACTTGTTGTTGGATTAATGTATTGTTGCATAAAGAACTATTGTATCATGTAATGTAAGTTTAGAGATTTATATTCGGTTTTCCTTGAAAGAGCCATGATTGTTGTCTTATCATTTGGGCTAGAAATTTGGGGCTATACACTATGGCTCACGGCAGTTGAAAACCCATGAGAGAAACTATCCTACCCACGACCTAGAGTTAGCGGCGGTATTTTTTGCCTTGAAAATTTGGAGGCATTATCTGTATGGTGAGAAATTTGAGGTGTTTTCCGGTCACAAGAGTCTAAAGTATCAGTTTACACAGAAAGACTTAAATTTGAGGCAGAGGAGGTGGATGAAATTCATAGAGGACTATGATTTTGATTTGCATTATCATCTGGGGAAGGCCAACATTGTGGCCGATGCTTTGAGTAGGAAGTCTATTAGCAGTTTGGCTAGTGTCGCCATTCGGGAGTGGGAGATGTTGGGTGCTCTTGGGGAGCTTGACTTGCATCTTGGCAAATCCGTTGAATCTACAGCCTTATTTTCGGTAGTTGCATAACCTACACTTGTGAACCAAGTGTTAGAAGCATAGAAGAGTGACCCTGAAGTAGAAATCCTTATGGAGAAGATTTCCAGTGGGAAAGTGGAGAGGGCCTTGAATGTGTATCCTGACCAGAGTACGAGATACCTTGACTGTTTGTTCGTGTCAGAGTCTTGCTGTGAGGAAGTACTCCAAGAGTTTCACCATTCGCGCCTTGAAGTGCTTCCGGGAGGCACAAAGATGTATCATGATTTGAGTCGCCAGTTTTGGTGGAGAGATATGAAGAAGGATGTAGCCGTGTTTGTATCAAACTGCATTACTTGTCAGCAAGTGAAGGCCAGCGGGCTTGTTGTAACCATTACTTATAGCTGAGTGGAAGTGGGAGCATGTCACGATGGATTTTGTTGTGGGCCTTCCGAGGACTCAACGGGGTAGTGATGCTATTTGGCTGGTAGTTGACCGGTTAACCAAGTCTGAGCACTTCGTACCTATACGCGTGAGTGATTCGGTAGACTATCTTGCAGACTTCTATATTAGGGACATAGTGAGATTACACGGAGTCCCTATAACCATTGTTTCGGATAGAGATCCGCGTTTCATAGCTCGGTTGTGGCAGAGCTTGCAGAGTGCCTAGGGCACTAGATTGACCTTTAATACGGCATATCATCTTCAGATTGACGGGCAGTCGGAGCGTACTATTTAGATCCTTGAGGATATTCTTCGAGGGTGTGTACTTGATTTTAAGGAGTCGCGGGAGAGGCACTTGCCCTTAATGGAGTTTGCCTATAACAACAGTTTCCAATCGAGTATTGGCATGGCACCATTTGAAGCCTCGTATGGTAGACCGTGTAGATCCCCGGTGTGTTGGGCCGAGGTGGGTGATGCACCTTTGTTAGGCCTAGAGTTAGTTCGAGAAATGAAGGAGAATGTGGCACTTATTCGTAAGAGGCTGGTTACAGCTCAAAGTTGCCAAAAGAGTTATGTCGACCGTAGGAGGAGACCCTTGTCTTTTGAGGCGAGAGATCATGTTTTTCTGAAAATATCACCTAGAAGAGGTTTAGTGAGATTTGGAAAGAGTGGGAAGTTATCTCCTCGGTTTATTGGCCCTTTTGAGATCCTTGAACGGATTGGGGAGGTTACTTACCGTTTGGCGTTACCGCCACAGCTTTCTGGGGTTAATGACGTGTTTCATATTAGTATTCTTCGGAAGTACGAGCCGGATCCATCGCACGTGTTGGATTGGACCGACTTGGAGGTAGATGAGAATGCCTCGTATGAGAAGAGACCGGTAAGGGTCTTGGATACTCGAGATCAAGTCTTGCGAGGCAAGACAATTCCCTTAGTAAAGGTATTGTGGAAACACCACGAGGTTGAGGAAGCAACATGGGGAATGTGAATTGGAAGTTCGAGAAAAGTATCTGGACTTATTTGTTGATGTTTAAACATGTATTGCATTGCGATTATGATTGATAGAATGTGAGAACATTGTATATGTTGTTTACATTTTGGAAATATGAGTCATGATAAACATTGTATATGTTTGAGAATGTGGAATATCGTATGTATTATATCACTTTTGGAAGCATTGCATGTGCCATGTAAAATTTTGAGAACTTGGACTTTGATTTAAACATTGTAAATGTTTGGGAAATTGTAAAATGCAATTTCAATACGGGACTTGTGTATCGAGTCGATGGGAATGGATGACCGGAGGATGGGTCATGGTATTGAATTTGTGGGAATAACATTGTTGTGAATGGGTTAATGTTGATTTTGAACTCGATTTGTAATTTCGGGGATAAAACTCCTTAAGGGGAGGGAGATTATAACGATTCTGGTTTTGACCCGTTAGCTATTGTATTCCAGATTTGGGCTCGTATGGTTTAGAATGATTATTCATATCTTGTTTCCCTCGTCTCCCCTTTATTTTGGTTATCGGATTGTAATTGTACGTTTGGAACAGATTGGTTGCTTGTATTTCCAAACCTGTGATGCCCAGATTTTGGCTCTTACGCTCGAGTGGGCATTTTTGCGCTCGAGCGGGCTTCACAAATTTTGCTCCTCCGCTCGAGCAGCCATTCTTGTGCTCAAGCGGGACTTGTTAACTCTCAGTATTTTTGCAGACCTGCAAATACTGGAAGAGTGCATTGGACACTCGAGCGTCTAGTCTCACGCTCGAGCGGGGCCCTTCGTCTGCAGAACTTCTGGAAATGTGTATTCCATGCTCGAGCGTAACTTCTAACACTCGAGGGGACCTTTGTGTCTCGCGCTGAAGCGTCACTTTCCACGCTCGAGCGGACTGCGTGTATAACAGTCTGTGAAAATGTCATTTTGAATCACTTTTTCATTCCTCTCTCTCTAAAACTTTCCAAAAACCAAGATCTACACAGACATTCTCTCTTAGATTTCATCTAGATCCATTGATCTTTTCACCCTAGTGCCATTGAGAAAAAGTTAGAGCATCTCAAGATCTACATTTTGATCTGAATAGAAGTGGGTTTTGGTGTTCTTGGAGTTTCTCTCTTGTGTGGCTCATCTTCTTCCTTTGAGGTAGGGATCTTTTCTACACATTCATATGATATTTAATTTAGTTATTTGTCTCTTGTGTAATAGTGATTTGATTTGTGGGTGTTTCAAGCAAACCTAGGGTTTGGGTATGATATGGAAAGAGGGATTGTTGTTGAATATGAAATAAATGAATGTGGGTTGTGAAAATGAGCTTATGTTGGGTCAAAATGGTTGAGTTTGATGCTTGGGTTGATATTTGGGTAAAAGGGGATTTTTGCCCTAAAATGACTATCATAATTATTTTATATTAATAATTGAAATTGGTGGGGTAAACATGAAATTGAGCAAGTGGTGGAGCAGATGGTGGAGTTGAGTATGTAATACTTCATATCTTTGGAAATTTTGGATAAATTATCTGTCATGAGATTGTATGTCTGTCTAGAAATATTTGTATTGGGCTATCGATGGAGGGTAACTATGATTTTTTGCAGAAATTGCATGCAGATTAGGTGAATTGAAACTAATCTCTTGTGGTTGTCATTGAATATGACTATGTTTATATACATTGTATATGTATGGTTATTTGGGAGTGGAAAAGGGATGTGCTCCACGTATGATTATGTGTTTAAGTACATTGCATATGTATGAATGATTGTTTGGGTAGAGAAAGGGGATGGACTCCATTATAATTAAGTTGGCCGGAGTGTCGTAGGTGAAAGTCTCGAAATTATACAAGGGTGCCGATCCCGTGGATGAAATATCCGTAAAATAGCAATTGTAGTGCTTGTATAGCCTACGTTTACATGGGTCCCGTTTGACGGTTTCCCGCGGATGAAATATCCGTGAAAGGAAAGTTTGAAAAGTTTATACGTTGATGATGTGATTGTAGAACTAATGAGTTGTAGTCTCATTTGGATTGTTAAAGAAATGATGAAATTGGCTCATGTAATGAAATGAATTGAATGGAAATGGATTAAGAATTTAATTTGTTATCATATGACTGTATAAAGTGTGGATGTTCTATCACTGACGTTGTGTATGCATGGTGTACTTATACCTTTGCTAAGTTTCATATGCCGTGTTAGATGATTCCTACTGGATGTGGCTTACCACATTTGGGGATAACATTTTCAGGTATTGAGGGCATGTCTCCGCCAAGACAATAGCTGGGAGGGACTTTTGGAAGCACAAGCTTCTTGTTTTGATTGTATATTCTTTTTGTGTAGCCAATGGCTTATTTGTAAGAGCTAGTCTCTCTTTTGTTGTAACCAAGTCGAGGCTTGGAAAGATGTAAGCCGACAGGGCATGTATTTAGGTTAAACTCTTTTGTATCATTAACTTCATGAAATGAAAAGATTATTTACTCTAATTTATGTTATCAATTATGTATACTTTGGATTATATTTATCGTACTATTTTTGAGGGTGTTACACTATTTCTAATCTACTCCTAAAATAGCTAATTTAGAACTATTCCTAAATAATTCTTCACGAGTGTGATTGAGGGTTGTTGATTCATTTCTCATTATATCTCTCTTGGCCTATTTATAGGCTCAGCCACATGAGAGAAAGAAATAACCTAAGTCCACGATTTCTTCAACAAGTCCACGATTTCCTCAACATTATCCATATCCCATGTTTGATAGGAACCATTTTGCAGATTTGGTGCTTGATTTAATCTTAGCTCCTTGATTTCAGCAACTAACTTCAAATTGGTGCAATTGCTAACTTTCTGGCCCTCCATTTAACATGTTATCATGCCACGTCCTTAACACATCTATCATGCCACATTAGTATGTTTGTCGACAGAATAACAAAAAAAACAAAAGTGGTCAAGGTTATTCTTTGAAAATAGTTTATGATTTCAATTGAAAGACCATAATTAAACTTGACCACAATTAATAGACCACAATCGATAGAAAAATAAAATGTGGTGCAAACAATGCCCCCCCTCATTAAATGGATTGAAGAATGAAATCCAATTAAATGATTTATAAGGTGGTTTACCACAATCGATAGAAAATATTTTACGGTACAAATAATTCAAATTCTTGAAAAGTTATATTATACCCATAGTAATCTATCATTGTCGATTTGTGAACACTCCATCCTTAGCTCTGTCGAGTGACATAACAAAGAGCTACATCCTTTAATTTTAAAACAAAACAAGTCTCTATTAGCCATATTTTGGCTAATTAAAGAGAATTCACTACATATAGCATTTTTCAACCATTGTTGTTTTTCAAACCATGTTATGAAAATTAATTTTTGGTGTGATCCACAAATCTAAAGTGGATGTTGGATCCCAAAACTTATATAATTGAATGTTATGAAAACTTCATAAATTTTGACTATCACGACTCGCTCTCCATATCCAAGGGTTAAGTATCGTGATGGCCAGTAACTGAAGTTGCCTACGACCAATTCTTGAACAAATAAATAAACGCGAGTGGAAATAATATTTAAGTGAGGGTACACAAATAATCATCAGAGCTTCTATTTTTATACCAAAATTTATTGACCAAAAAAACCGATATTTACATATGAAGAAAAGAATTATAAATACTATAAAAGTGTTATGTGTATCTATTCCACAGCCCCGCGTCTAAGACTCTCCAAAAGCTATTTCGGAATTGCATTGTTTCCTGAACATTGGTAAACAGCTATAAGCACATGACAGAGTGAGAAATATTATACTAAGAGCATAATTACCATGGACAAGCTTTAGGCTTACAACAGATACAATAGATTACTTTTCTCTTAGAGTAAATAAGTTGCTCATATTATAACAGAAATTCGTTTCAGAAATCATATGATATTATACAAAAATATATAACCATAACCACGGTATAGAACAGAACGAAGGTCAATGGATTCATGACAATACAGAAGTACAGATTCAAGAGGTGGCTCATACGGATTCTAGAGGTGTCTCCCACAATAGTGTAGCACTTAGCTCTACACAACACTTTGCCCCATGCAGAACAGAGGTCAATAGATCCATGACAACAGAGGGCCACAAGGTGACTAATCATAAGCTAATGGTTTATTCAAGTCCTCCAAGGCATAGGACTTCTGTGGTGGTACTTACAGAAAAATAATTGCTTATAAAATCATTGTCAAATAATTTCTAAAATTTAAATAAACATATCCATGGGTTTCAATTTAAGCAAATAAAGTTCAGAGCACCACTCCTCCTTTTATACTAAGTTTAATACTTGCTCAACACGTTTGGGTGACATGTAGCCTTTCTATTTTGTAGCCATCATCATGCTCTAGATTTGAAGCTTATCCCTCAAATGGATAAGTTTAGATTAGTTGCTTATTTATACTTGGGCCCAATTACTAAAGTAATTGTATTACTAGTTTTTTCATTTTCTTTTTTTTACACTTTATCACATCCCATTATACAATTAAATATGGTATTCGACTATTACTATCACTATTATTATTATTATCATCATGATTGGTTGTGGTATTAATTACATATTTAATAATACTAATATAAAATTTAAGGGACAACTTAAATTTTTGGGTTGTTACATTGACACTTTGAACAATGCCAAAAAATTCACATTCAATAAATGTGGGTTCATAATTTTCAGCCATCTTTGGCTTAAAGTCATGCCCCCCAAGTGAATTTTTATCATCATTTTGTGATGATCTTTTAACATTTTGAGAGAAGAAGTTGTTCTTCTAATGGCTAGTCATTTTTTGCCATGTTTGGCAAAACATCATGCCCCCCAAGCGAATCATAATTCTCAATATTTTTTGAGAGAAGTGGTTGTTTTTTAATTTCAGTCATTAATGGCCTATGAAAATCTCCAACACTACAACAAAAAAGGGTTTTTACGGCGTGCAACGTGCAGCGCACGTCATATTATGACCAGTCATGGAAAGTCATTTACTTTCAATGACATGCTTCGTACGCCATTAAAAACTATTTAACGACAGATTTTGTGCGTCGTTGTTACTTTTTCTACGACATGCTGTAATACGCCGTTAAAAACTATTTAATGGCAAATGTTGTGCATCGTTATTACTTTTTCTACAACTACTTTTGCACGCCGTTAATTGGTGAGACAAATAATGACGCTGATTGCACGCCGTAAAGTATGCAATACAACGACTTATTATGCCTGCCTTAGAATGTAACGCCTCAAATTTCTAGTCCAAATGATAATACAACAATCATGGCTCTTTCAAGGAAAACCGAGTATAAATCTTCAAACTTACATTACATGATACAATAGTTCTTCATGCAACAATATATTCACTTCAAATCAAAATAACATAAACAAATAGATACCCCCAAGGGTTTACAAGTTTCCAAGGCTTAGGCTTGGTTACACAAAATGGTTATTCAAACCCATACAAATACAGCCCTTGGCTTACACACAGAATCACAGCAAAATGAGAGTCTTGTACTCTCAACATACATTTTCTCGCTTTTAGTTAGGCGGCATCACCACATCTTTTCTTGCACAAAAATCCCATAGGGTGAACATAAAGCCCAGTAGGAAATCCTTAACAAAGTATATACATTTTATACAAGTCTCAAGAGATGAAATGCACATGTCATGCTATGCCCTTTTGAAAGAAGATCACATCTTCATCTTTGAAAACCATCATGCTCAATGATGTCATGCAATTTCAATTCTTCAAAACTTAACAATTCATTTCAAGAGCGGTAAATACGACTTTGGTAATCCCTAGGTCGGTGCCTGCAAGTAGACTATACAAGTACTACCAATTTGTCATTTTTACTAGCATTAACCAGAAGGCTCGACACCTATCTGCGTGGGTTTTTGGTCTTTCATCCTGGACACTCAGGCCAACTTATTTAATATCATCTACACCACCTATCAAGACTTACCAACGTATTTACCCCAAAACCATTCCATGAAAACTTGTTTCTCAACATTCTTTTCTCAATGCAAGTTTTCAAATCAACTTTCAAAGTTTAATGTAATCAAATGAATTGATATGCCAATAATACAAGATGAATATAAATGTTTTTATTCCAATTCATCATCCAAGGAATGACATAATTCCCTTTTCTCAAGTATCCTCAACAATTAGTCATTTCAAGACTATTTCAACGTTTTGAACAATAATTTCTAAAATGAACAATAATTCTCATATTCCCTGAAATTCATCATTTACATAAATATAAATAAGAAATTTTCCAAACATTCATTTATTTTGACACACAAAATAAATATAACAATATCATTCATGGATTTTCAATCTCTTTTAAAAATTCCTAATTTATAGGTTTTCTCACCAAAATGGTACAACTCAAATCTTTTGAAAGAAGACTTTCCAAAATCATCTTTTCTTCAATCAACGAAGATCAAAACCCATAAGATCATTTAAAAGAACAAGAGACAAACCCACTTTCAAAATCACTCAACTTCTTAAATCATCAATCAATTTTTAACACTATCAAAAGATGATTTCGAAAGTCATATAGATCTTGCAAAAATATATATATAACTCTAAGAAAATCCCTACCTCAAGCTTTGAAGAAGAAATGAGATGAAACCCCAAAATTTATGGTGTCGAAACTCAATCTCCACCGCACATAATGAAGCCCTTGAGAAGTTACACAACTTTGATGAAGAACTTCGGTCTAACTCCCAATGGATTTTGGAGGAATCAAGCCCTCGAGAAGGTGTACCCTTGGCTTACCGTGCGTAAGGCAGGTAGAGTGGGACTTGTTTATCATTATTGTCTCAGTATATTTGTGTATATTATGAGTTATGATGGTTATGGTTCTGGAAGGCCGAGTTGCCTCATTTGTTGAGTAGATAGTTGTTGGTTGCTTGTTGTTTTCCCTTTGTACTTAATGTATATATGTAAAGACATGAATGTGTTGGAAATGGATGTAAGTACTGTATTGAGATTGTGAATAATGTGAAGGACATCAGATACTTGTGAACATGCTTCAAAAAGGCAAATCAGGTGTACGTCCGGAAAGTGTGAGAAAACGTAACGGGCTTTGTGAAATTGTTTTCAAGAACTTGTTATTGTCATATGAATTTTGAAAAAGGTAACATGAAGAAAGAAAAGTAAAATGCTTATGTTGTTGAACGAAATGAATGATTTTGAGAAAAGTTTCTATATAAGTATATTTCTGTATAAACCGTCACTATATGTATATGATATGATTTAAAGCATGCATGATCATAGCTATCTGTATGTTGTTATTGTTTAGGATTATATTGGGATCCCTACTGGACTTTATGTTCATCCCACGTTACTAATCCTTTTTCAGGTGAACGTCGAGAAAGATTTTAAGATCGAGGATCTTTTTTATGTGTTGGCCATGGGGCCTTTTATTTGTAGGCGGAGTGCCAGTGATGTAAAAGGGTTAAACCCTTTCTTTTAATTTAAAAGATGTAATCCTACGGGCAATTTATTTATTTTTTATCTCATGTTGCATTCATTTCATATTCGAATGAGAAAACCTTTAATAATAGTACTCGTTAATGTATTAAATTTCTACGCATGATCTCTGAAATTGTGTTATAATGAAGGATTTGGTAATGGTATCCGTTGATATAAAAGTGGGGCGTGACAACTTGGTATCAAAGCGAGCCGGATTTGAATACTTTGGGCTCGTGGGGAGTGGTTTTTACCATATCGGGTTTACTATGCTTGGTGAGGACGTTGCATATAGTTAGGATAAGTGTTAGGATTTATATGTTGCATTTATGTGAGCATGGGATTAAGTTTCTTGGATAGTACTTATAGCCAGTGAACTTGCTTTGAGGTCTTATCGAAAACATGCCTGATCAACGTGGTTTTTGATAGGAATTCCTTGAGAGTTCTGGGATGAGTGTCTATCTTTGAGGACTTGATTTGATTATGTGTTTGGGTGTTTAATTATTTATACGCAATAGAAATTGTTTGTTTTAGGAAGTAAGTGTGTCTTGAAGCCTTGAGGTGGCGAGTGCGTGCCTTAGGAAAGGTTGTTGCGTTGAACACTAAGCTTGGTTTTGTTTTTGGATTTTATAGGATGTCTACATGAGGGAATAAAGGTTGAGTTGGGAATAGGAGTGCCGGTAGGGGCACAACAGTTCCTTTAGCACCTGTCGTTGCAGCATCGGCTGTCGGTGAGGAAGTTGCACGCGAGATTGTAAGAGCAGTGCAAGAGGCTCTAGCTCGCAATGAGGGTGACAACAGGCATACCCTCAAACTTACTAAGGAGTTTTTTCGCTCCAATCCGCTAGAGTTTTTGGGGGAGGCTAAATCGTTGGAGGCGAAGGCTTGGTTGGAACAAATTACCAAGACTCTTGATATGCTCAGAGTCAAAGATGAAGGATTGAGGGTCTCTTTGGCTACTTTTCAATTGAGAGGAGATGCGAGTTATTGGTGGAAGTATGCTAAGAACACAGTAGGTAACACGTAGGTTGCTTTCACGGAGGCCTTTTGGGCCAAGTACTTCCCTCCTTTCGCTCGGGAGAGGTTGAGGGAACAGTTTGTTGAGTTGTGCCAGGATGCTACTCCTTTGGCACAGTTTGAGATGCGGCTCACTAGTTTTCAAGGTTTGTTCCAGAGTTGGTGGCAACAGAGGAGCGTCATTGTTATGAGTTTAAGAGGCGGTTGCGTGATGATATCCGGGAAAAGGTAGCTAGATTTATGTGGAAGAATTACTATGCTCTAGTTGAGGCGGCGGCCCATGTGGAGGCTGTGGTTATGAGTGTTGGTCGGGATAGGAAGGAGGCCACTTTTGCGACCTCTACGGTTCATAAGCATTCTAGGCTCAGTAAGAGGTGAAGGCGAGTGTATGCTCAATCGCAGGCTCAATCCTTGTCTTCGTCAGGTTTTCGAACTCGTCAGTTGGGAGGCCTAGTGAGATTCAGGCTTCAAGTCAGTTGTAGAGTAGGGAGTCTCTTGTTTGTTTTGATTGTGGTCATCTAGGCCATGTTAGACATTTTTGCCCTTTGCGTGTGAATACTTCGGGTGTTTCAGAAGCTAGTCGGACTCAGTCTCCTCAGTCCAATCGAGGGCAGTACCGATACTAGACCCATGTAGGCCAGGCTTCGAGAGCTTCACGATGGTCTACTTTTTAGCTAACAGAGTAGTATTACCCTAGAGAGGGACTTTTGTATTAGAGGCTAGTGATTTAATATGTGAACCTTTTGTTGTTAACCGGTGTACTGGTGGGTGTTGATACACCGCGATTATGTGTTGTATATGTACATGTCTTGTTGTTTATTTACTCTCATGTGTTGGGGGCACGTAGTGAATCTCGAGCGCTGTTTTATATGTGTAATGAGAAATGGTTCATGGATTGATAATCTTAATAGTGTTGTATACATGTTATTGTCTTATGAGATGGTTATGTAATGGCCTGTGAGCCTTATTTTATTTGGGAGTTAACTGTTAAGAACGGGTAACCCGTGGATTAGTGTAGTTAATGGTGTTGTGCGGTGAGAATGAATTATAAGGCTTGAATGTGTTGAGTATAGAGGAATGCGAGATCTGGATTCCTGGGTAGTGAGGATGGTACTTGTGAGTGTGGCTTAGTGTTTTAGTTATTAGTCAATGAGTTTGTTGCGATCCTATAGATCTTGTTAAGGGTAACATTTGTGTTGTGGTTGTTATGAGTTGGTATGGGTTTACGGTGTTATTAAATATTGGATAGAGTTTATGAATGTGAGAAGAATTTAGTGAGTAGATGCTAGAAATATTCTTTGGACAGAAGTAAGGTAGTGTGCTTGGGTAATGAGTGTGGCATTGGTGAAAATTCTTTTGTGCCCAAAATGTGGTGTTTGTCGTTGACCATATCGGTCTTATGTTTGAGAGGTGAAGGGGTATTTGCCATGTTGGCATATGAGTGGTGGTTTCCTTAGAAACGATGGTGGTTTGACCAAATCTTGAGGAATTTGGTGAGATTCAAGGAATATGAGAACTTATGTGTGGAACTCCATCTTGGAGCAAGTGGTGTTGGGTACCATGTCGGTGTTTGGTACCGAGTGCAAAGTTTTCTCCGGCTGGTTAGTCAGTTGGTTGATATCGGGGTTTGGTTAACACGTGGTCACCTGGGGAATAGCTGGGGCTGGTGTGCGAGGTTGTAAGGTTGTGGGTGCATTGGAGTGGTTTGGCGAGTAGTATGTCTCGCGTAAGTGGTTGTGAAGCTTGTATAAAGATTGTCTTGAAATTGTGGGAAATCCCCTGGTTGGGGTAACGTATTGTGAACTCTTCATTTTGCGTGTGTTGTATGCCTCATGTAGATGATAATTTATGATGATAATATGACGGAATGGAATTGCAAGATTGTGGATTCCTTTGTTTTGTGTTTGTGCCTTATTGTGTTAGTAACACAGTTGTAATTTCTATTAATTGTTATTATAGAAATGTTATATTTATGTTGGTTGGGGAATCACTATAAGGGTGATGGGAGTTGTTGGGTGACGGTGGAGGTTCACCAATTGTCTTATGTTGAGAAACGAACTCGGAAGATGAATTTTTCCTTGTGTTGTAGCCTCGGATGGCAATGTTGAACTATAATGTCTTGGATTTAATCGAAGTGTTAATAAAGGATTTCGATGCTTAGTTTATTTGATTTAATAAACGCTGAATTTAACAAAGTATGATAATGTGAAAGATTTAGTGTTCAGAGTAACACTTTATTTTATTGTTGGAAGATGGTTGTAAAAAAATTTAAGAATTTACTTGGAAATCGAGAACATATTTTGGTTGTAGAAACCTTCAAAGAAAAGGAGAAAATGTGGAAAAAAAAAAATTTACATGGTTTTGTAAATAATGTCACCTTTTTGTGGATGGTTCACTACGAGTTGCGTTGTGTTATTAATTTTGGGGATGAAATTTCCTAAGGTGGGGAGGTTGTAGCACTTGTACCCTTTTAAAACTTTTGGGAAGTGTATTTGAATCCTTTATTTTATTTTGGGGATCTTTGGTGTTGTTATATCTTGGTTTTGGAATGTGAAAATCGATTTAAACTTGTTGGGTTTGGTTGTTCGCACTTGTTCTTGCCAAAAGTTCCTTGGAGACTTAGAAATTCTATTCTAGGGTCGACACCAGTCCTCCTAAGGGTTGACCCTTACTTGTTGGTGAAGTTCCTGGAAGAGTTGCTGGAATATAGGGTCGACACCAGTCTAGGCAGGGTCGACCCTCTTACATTGCAGATTCTATGTGTTAGTTGTTGGAAATTAGGGTCGACCCCCTCTTGTCTAAGGGTCGACCCCCTTGCTTGTGCCAGATTGTCTTTTCTACCTAAAGGGTCAACCCCCTTTACCCGAAGGGTCGACCCCTACGTGTTTTTCTTAGATTTTTGGGCTGGTTTGGGCCCTACGTTTTGGGAGTTTTGACTTATTCCTTTCATTTGACTTTGGGGTTATTATTCTATTATTACCTTGCTACTATAAATAGGCTCCAAACATATTTCATTTCACTTTTCTCTTATTTCCTCTCTTTCAAACCGTGAGTTCTCTTCTCTCTCTCTAAAACTCAAACTTTTTCACTTAAATTTCTAAATCTATTCACCTAGAGTGATCTTTTCACCTTGGTCCTTTGAGAAAGAGTATAGATCTTGTCAAGGGCTTTCTTTTGGTCCAAATGGTTTGTGGTTTCATCGCCAATGATTTTTTTAGGTCGTCATCTTTTTGCTTCAAGAGGTAGGGATTTCTTTGCTTCTTTCCAATACTTCGTCTATAGATAGACATGTGGTAGATTTTATTTCATAAAAACCATATTCATTATGGATTTTCTTGAAATCCATGAAAGGGGATCTAGGGTTTGATATTTGTGATTGGAGTTGTTAAGTTGTTTGTTGTTCGGTTATTTGGGAAAATGATTTATTATGTTTGTGAAGAGAGGGAGGAAAGCCCTAATTTAATGTTATTGATATAATGGATTTAAATGGGAGGAAGTTGAATAATCTTTATATTTTGCTAATATAGATTGTATAATTGTGTTTATATCAAAAGAAAATAAAAGGAGAAGTAGCCACGGTGTTGGTTTTTTTTTAGACTAATCATGTGAAGTTGAGTTGAGTTATGGTTTTGATAACAATGGGATTGGTTTTGTAAAATAAAGAGGGTGGATTTGGTTTTGGTTTTGTAAAATGACGAGAATGAATTCTTAGAAAATGGTTGGAGTTGTGTGGATTGGAAAATAAACAAAAATGGTCTTTTTGAAAGAAAATGAAATCATCACCCTTTGTAAACGAATAATGAACTTGAAGTCGGATCTTGGAACCTTTACATATTATCATTGTTATTGGAGTAAAAGTCTTGCGAGAATTGGATTTTTGTTTTCCTTTCGTATTAGATGTAGAAATGGATAGATATGAATGTAAATGGTGGAGTTGGATATTTGTAATCTCTCACCTATGAAAATATGGATAGTTTATCTATTTTGGAGATTGTATATATGTTTAGAAATATATGTTTTGGCACTATCGGTGGAGGATGGCTATGACTATTGTAGAAATTGCATGTGGACTAGGTGAATTGAAACTAATCATTCGTTGGTTGTCATTGAATATGACTATGTTTATATACATTGTATATGTACGATTAGTTGGGATGAGAAGGGGATGTACTCCATGTGTGATTATGTGTTTATGTACATTGTGTATGTATTACACTTGTGTTATTATGCATTCTTGTATGTTGAGATGGTTGAGAATGTGCTTGCGCTTCGAATGAGAGGTACCATTACCTTCCAACTAGCGCTTGGAGAATTGGTCGTGCTTCGAATGAGAGGTACCAGTACCTTCCAGCTAGCGCCTGGAGAACTTGGCAGAGGTACCATTACCTTCCAGCTGATGTCTGGTAAATTGGCATTTCGTTATGGAAAAGTGTATCCTTGGCTTGGCATTTTGTTATGGAAACGTATATCCTTGACTTGGCATTTTGTTTTGGAAAGGTGTACCCTTGGCATACCGTGCGTAAGGCATGTAGAGCGGGACTTGTTTATCATTATTGTCTCGGTATATCTGTGTATATTATGAGTTATGATGGTAATGGTTCTGGAAGGCTGAGTTGCCTCATTTGTTGAGTAGATAGTTGTTGGTTGCTTGTTGTTTTCCCTTTGTACTTAATGTATATATGTAAAGACATGAATGTGTTGGAAACGGATGTAAGTACTGTATTGAGATTGTGAATAATGTGAAGGACGTCAGATACTTGTGAACATGTTTCAAAAAGGCAAATTAGGTGTACGTCCGGAAAGTGTGAGAAAACGTAACGGGCTTTGTGAGATTGTTTTCAAGAACTTGTTATTGTCATATGAATTTTGAAAAAGGTAACATGAAGAAAGAAAAGTAAAATGCTTATGTTGTTGAACGAAATGAATGATTTTGAGAAAAGTTCATATATAAGTATATTTCTGTATAAACCGTCACTATATGTATATGATATGATTTAAAGCATTCATGATCATAGCTATTTGTATGTTGTTATTGTTTAGGATCATATTGGGATCGCTACTGGACTTTATGTTCATCCCACATAGCTAATCCTTTTTCAGGTGAACGCCGAGAAAGATTTCAAGATCGAGGATCTTCTTTATGTGTTTTATTTGTAGGCGGAATGCCAGTGATGTAAAAGGGTTAAACCCTTTATTAAAAAAATGTAAGGCTATGGGCAATTTATTTATTTTTTATCTCATGTTGCATTCATTTCATATTCGAATGAGAGAACCTTTAATAATAGTACTCGTTAATGTATTAAATTTCTACGCATGATCTCTGAAATTGTGTTATAATGAAGGATTTGGTAATGGTATTATGGACTCGCCTTTTTCCGCGCCCCACCTTTTGGAAAGGGTTGGAAAGAAGGCCTTACAGTTCGGACTCTAGCGGTTTTGACTCTAGTCTCACAAGGGCAATGTGAAACTGATAATCACTAAAGAGTCCAAATTCGGCAAACATTTTTAGAAAATCAATTTTAAATCAAATAATGCCAAAATTGGACTATTTTGCCAAATATAGAGTCGCCACTTAAATATTTTATTTTTGGAAAAATTTAGGAAACCCTGACTCATGCCAAAGGCCACGTGTCTGTCATCACCAAAGTTGTCTCGGCTAGGAAACTTGGGTACGAGAGGGGAAGGTCTTGAAATGAGCACCCCCGTTCGCCCGATCAAAGATCGGCCTCTACTAATCATGATATGATGTTTTATAAACATTATGTGTTCTTATTCCGATTATTAATCTAACCTTACTATGTGACGCACACACGAAAGTATAGACTAGTTGCAAGGCTTGGAACATTTCAAGTCATGTTTGCTTTGAGAAAATGGTTTGAAATTGCCACCCTCAAGTGGGCTTAAAAGTTGCGGATTTTCCACCAAACATAGTGGGCTTAAAACATGATTTGCCACTCAACAAAGTGGGCTTAAAACTTACATTTGTTGAATCGTTCCAATTCAAGCAACAAGCCTTCATCCACAAGCATTCATGCAGTTTAGCATTTAAGCACATAGCCCCATGGCAAGCATGTGAAACATGGCAATCACACTCATGCAAGTATGCTAAAGCATAAAAACTTACCGAGTACTCCAAGCCAAAACAAAAACTAGTTAGAAAAATGCATGATCCTAACTATACAATATGCCTAATGCAACTTATGCAATATGAAATCAATAGGCTCGGCTACTAATATGGCATATGAAACAATTTGACAACATGCGGTTAAACACATATTCAAATAAGAAATTGAAACAATAATGCAGTTTGAATGATGCGCTGAGCCTCGGTGCATGCAGAACAAATGAATGGATGCAAGCATGCAATATGTTAATCAAAACATGTCCCTAATCTAACCATCAAAAGAGATTAAATAAAAGGGAGAAAGATGCGGAGTTGGAAGACATACACGCACGCACACACACTTATTACAACATTATGCCCTCGCGAAGGAGGGTCTAAATGAATAAGAGCTAAGCTAATTTAATTAAGCTAATTAGACTAAGCTAATTTAGACTAATTATTACAAATCAAACGAATAACTAGCAAACTAATTACTAATTATTACAACACTTTAATCAACTAGTAAACTAATTAATTAAAACAAATGCACACTAACTAAGCATGCAAGGCATTAAACTATACTGCCACTGCTCCGCCTCGAGAAGTGGAAGATGCATGCGCTCGGTTTTCACCTCGAAAATCCCTTCGTTTTGCTCTTGAGAGGGTCTGTTTGCAGGGTTGAGTACACTTCAGAATCATTCTGCTCCAACTTACCAAATCTCTGTTGAAGATTGCATCAGTGGCTTGTCGACCATGGATGGCTGATGCTGGCCTTCTGCCGGCCAAAAGGGTGCCTTGCCGGCCAGAGATGAAGCCTTGTCGGCCATTGGTGAGGCACTGCCGGCCATTGATGCTCTGGGTCACCATACTACAACAGAGCACAAATAGAGCAAAATAAAGGTTTTTCTAGGGGTATGTTTGTACTGTACCCCTCCTTATCATCTCAAAACCTCAAAGGAGTGGCACACTTGGATCCAAAACCACCAATCAAGCAATTTCATTGCATGATGGCCAAAGATCCAAGTTGAACAATTTTGATAAATGCACAAATATGACTCAAATGACCACCACCCTATCATGCATGATCAAGGGTGATGGAGACCAAGGAAAATGGTACATTTCATCACTTTTGAGTATGAAATGTCCCATTTTCCTTATGTTCGAATTAACGTCCGATTCGAACACATGCAATGCAACACAAAAGATGCTTATCTTGCCTCTTTTACTTGTCCAATTCTTGTTTACTCATTTTACATTACCAATTCATTCTTTAATTGATTAAATCCAAAAGTGAGTATCCCCTAATGGAAAGAAGTGTCAATTAAGGGGTAATTTAAGGCATGAGAGAGATCATGCCGTTGGTAATGAACCCTCAAAGAGGATTAAACTATTAAGCATAATCTCAATCTTAAGCTTAAAAGACCCTAAGTTTGAAACAACTCTCAAAGCAAATAAAAGAGTGAAGCAAAGAGGGAGGTTGCAGAGATTTTAAGTGCTAAAATGGAGTACAAAACAACACTAAAACATGCTATTAACTCAAAACAATGATAGTTAAAACATGAAAACACCAAGGTAATGAAGGAATTAACCCTACAACTATGCAATACAAGCCTCAACTGAACTAACCAACCCAAAACAGAGCCAAAACAGGTTATTTCAGAGGCAAAAACATGCTAGACTTAAGCTAAATTAAGCTAGAGAAACATGCTAACATATGAAGCTAACTAGGCATGTAAACAAGACATAAGAAGGGGAGGCTAACCCCTCCAATTTTGGGCTTCAAAACAAAGTTTTTACAACTGAAAAACCTCTGAAATTCGGTGGTTAAAAGGCCCAAAAAAGTTGGTTTGAAAGTGATGAAAAAATGGTACAATAGCTTAACAAGCTAAAAGGCAAAAGAGGTGGAAAACCCCCAAACTCAAAAGAGCTCAAACCACCACTTTTAAGCCTCAAAAACAGAACTTTTTACATGCCAAAACCAGCCCCAAAATAGTAGAAAAAGATGGCAAAGCAAGTAGTGAAAGCAAGCTTAAGTAACAAGTGGTATACCTCTTGAAGCAAAGGCACAAAATAGGCAACAATCCAAGCCCAAACCACTTGCTAGAGCTCAAACCAAGTCTCAATAAACCTCAACTCAAAGAGAAGTAACTTCTATCAAGGAAGTGTATGCGAAAGTGTAGAGAAAACAAGCTTTAAGGCACAAAATTGTAAGAGAGAGAGAAATCTAGAGAGAGAGAGAGAGTTTTTTTGTCTTCAAATTTTTCTAACCCCTCTACATGCAAGAGAGGGGTCCTATATATAGAAAACACAAAATCCCCTCACAAAGATCCAGCCACACACGTGTTGGAAGATGCACAAACCTATACAAATAGCTGGCACAAAATATCAAAAAATATCTGCAGAAACGACTGATGGCCGGCTGACCATCAGTGATGGCCAGCAAGGCACATCAATGGCCGACAGCCTTCAAGGATGGCAGGTAGCCTTCAAGGATGGCCTGCAGGCCATCAAAAACTTCACCCTGAAAAGACCCAAACATGATCCAAAGATGAGGCAAAATGGATGCTGGGTTTAGAGAACTCAAACCTGTGGCATTCTGCTGCGGACTTTGAGCATTCGATGGGCAATCAAACTCATTATCGGATGTACCTGCAAGAACATCCATGTACCGGCAAGAACATCCAAGTCTTAAAGGGGCCGTAAAAAATGGGGTATCTACAGGTATCCGTTGTTATAAAAGTGGGGCGTGACACGTTCAATCAACACCTCTTGACTGTGGTGGTTTTGAAACCCTAGCTTCAAAGAGAGAGAGAGAGTCAGAGAGTAAGTGAAAGAGAAGCAGTAACAGTTTACCATAAAAAGAAAGAGAATCTGCACCAGAGAGTTGAAATCAAAATCAATGAGACGATCAAAATCAAAATAAAAATCAAAATCAAACAAAGAATGAGTAATCACTTTAATAGGAATCAACAAAGTAGTGTGTACCAGGTAACCCTTCTTCATGAGACGATTCAAAGAGATGAGCTCCCATCGAACCCTTCTCCCTTTTAATGAAACCTTCTAGGTTGATTTTGATTAGAAGCCAAGGACTTGGATTGTGCATTTTGATATATTGATAGCATGCCTTGTGTGTATGTTTTGAGAGAGAGAGAGAGAGGAAAACAAATAGACAAAATGTGGAGCAAAATTAGTAACTTATTTTGTTTTTTTATTGCCGCTCAAATTTTTAAAAAAAAAAAAAATTGATGATAAAATTATTTCTTTACCAAAAGATAAAATTATTAATTACGAAAATAGTTTTCTTACTAAGTGATATTAAAATATTAAAAATTGTTGGTGACGAAAATATATTCGTCACTAATAATTTTATAATTGGTGACTAATTTTTTTCTCACCAAAAGTCTCAAAATTTTGGCGCCACCCAAAAAAATTAGTCTGCAACAAAAAAATAAAAATAATGACGAAAAATAATTTCGTCACCTAATTTTTTTTATTATGTATGTAGATTGGTGACGAAATTTTATATTTCTTTCTAAAAATGGTACATTCGGAGATGCAATATTATTTTATTCACTAAAAGGTATGTCTTTCGTGACAAAATTTATTTTCGTTATTAGCTTTCGTCTCCAAAGACTCTTTTTGTTGTATTGTGGGAAAAAAAAATTTCTAATGTTTTTTTTTGGTGATGTGTGTCGTAAAAAGTGCGATACTTTTAATAGCGCGCGTTGCGTTCACTGTGAAAAGTATTTTCACGACTGGTGTATGTGTGTCGTGTATAATCGATGTATTAATGGCACGCCATATGCATGTCGTAGAAATTTTTATTATTTACGTCGTGCATTGCAAGCTGTAAAAAAATCATCTTTATTACCATTCATGGCCTACGCAATAGACACACCGTGGTTGGAAAAGTATTTACAACGTGCAAAAAAAACAAGTCGTAAAAGTGAGAAATTACGGCTTGCATTTATTGTATGTAAAAAGTCAGTTTTGTTGTAGTTTACAATATCTAATGAACAAAACAATACAAGATTTGACATTTGAATTACAGTTTGCTACTTACTTTCCCATCATACAAATGTTCACATTTTGAACTTGTCAGACCTTGAATCTGCAAGGGCCTGAAATGATATAATTGAAGAATCTTGATAGATTTAAACTAAAAGATATTTGCAAGAATAAAATAGTATCACTTAGAAGTTAACTTTTATGACTATAGCCTTTTACATTATTAGCTAAAAGTAATTAAAATAAATTATAAATTAATTTGGTACAACTTTTGATAATTTGTGCAAAAAAAATTGAATCGGCTTGATTAAATAAACTGTCACATAACTTTTTTTTTTTCTTCTAATAATTAAGACAAGAAATGAGACTCTTTTAGCCAGACTTATTGAAGGGTTTCAATTAAAAAGAGAAATAAATTATGAAGAATTTTTTTTTTCTTTTTTGGGGTCAAATAAACTGAATAAATCAAATAAGTTATAATTTAAAATTACAACCAAACATTACTAGTCAACCTTTTTTAAGTAAACAAGTCGATTTATAAATAATAATACCAAAACATTGTATACAGTAAATGAAAAAATCAGCACAGTTTAGGCTATGAAATCGACCAACTTAGGTAGCACAAAGGTATTGTATAATTGTCCAAAATCAGCTTTGTCCTTTTGGATAGGTGCACCTGACCCTGGCATGGAGTATTTCAATTGGTCCAACACTTTGAGCAGAAATCTGTTGCCTAGTAAATTGGGCTACCATAAACAATTAGGTAAATTCTACTCCCCTCCATTGAGAGGTGAAAAAATAAAATAGTAATTCTTATATTTTTGTTATAATTACATCAATTTTCCTTACATTAATGAGAAGGTTGACTGAGCTAACAATAAGACATATTTTTTGTTGGCCCTTGTGCATCATAATGAAATTATCAATTTCCCTCCCGAGAGATCAGTATAATTTACCTAAATGATTAATGTCAACGATATAATATCATAATAAAAGGCTCAATACGTGCATAAGAATTGTTGTTGAACTCCATGTTAAATGATTTACATAATGAAATTAATGAAAGGGTAAGATTAACGAACCATTAAAAAGATTAGCTAGTAAAATAGAACCAACTAGTAAAATAATTTGAGCTCCATCAACAAAAGAAATAAGAAAAAGAAAAAGAAAAAGAATCCATCATTGAAAATTAAAATTAACAATCATTGGATAGGCATACAAAATAAATAAATAAACAAAAGTAAAGAAGAGAACGTAAAAATGGGACTGATTATTCCAATTAGGGAGTTGGGGGGACAAACCTCAATATACAATTATAATTGAAACTATCCGCAATTATTTTTAATTCATTTGTCGACACCAACTCAAATACACCAATACAGCACGACCTAGAAAGTTCAAACAATGGTGCAACCAGAGAGTGCTTAATATTGCAACTGATAGCACGATCGCGCTGTGGATACTCTTTGCAGGAGTAATACTGCACATTTGGAGTACACTCCAGTTGTTGATCGCGGAACACACGGCCCAGGAGACCGAGATGTTCGCGACTCACTCTATCCATATCAAATTCATAATCTGAAGATGTCAACCTATACCAACAAAGTTCTTCATCGATCTGGGTAAAACCAAAAAGTTGGTGTCGAGTTGTAAGTAAACGCTTGCCCCTAATTTCTATGACTTTCCAAAACTGTATAAGAAATGGGGTATGGGGCCAGAAATATAATATACTTTTAAAGTAGGAGTTTATCTTCTCCATACACTCTAGAATAGGAGGAGCAATCAGAGTTCCATCGATTATCTTCTCTGCACAATTTTCCAAAATTTCCAAGCCCAAAATTTATATATATATATATATATATATACAAGGCAAAGCAAGAATAAAGTAAGCAACAAGAAAAGAAAGTGGGAATCTACTATAAAATCTAATCTAAATCTAAATAGATAAAAAATTTGTTAACATACCTACTACTACTTAAGCACAGGTTAGAAATGTTATATATTACCGTTTTGTTTTGTGCCACCTATTTGATATTTTCCCTATATTTTAACACTGACAATCGGAGTTGGGATTTTCTCAGAGATAAAAATAACCAAAATTAAATTATATTTTTTAATAAAAAAAAAAGAAAAAGAAAATTAATAGTAAGTGTTTTAATAAGACACTGGTTAAATAGACCTAAAAAAAAAACTAACCAGCCTGCCATAGCGAATAATTGGAGTGAAAGCCAACCTGTAAGTAATAAGAACATATGATATGAGATGAGATGAGAAAAAAAACTAATTGGAGAAGGGAGGCGAGGAGGAGGATGTTCGCGAGGGTCATCTTCTCCACTCCAAAAACCCTAGCCAGAGTTACGGATTTCACAGTGCCATAGCAGTTGGTTGTTGTTCACATATGATTCGAAATCAGGAGGAAAGTCACAGATCATATCATCATCCGTAGGATTTTCTGTCTGAAGGAAATTTTCATTCTCGACCATCAATTATCTACACCCATCTCTCTCTCTCTGTACTTCCCAGCACCAGCGGCTAGAGTGTTCATCTTATATGCCTAGTTGCATCATTAAAAAAATAAAATATAATATATAGCGATCCCGATTTTGCCCCGACCTTCATTGTGTCCTGGACTTGGGGTCCGTGGTTAAATATTGTATCCATGTCTTGTTTTTCCTCTTCGACTCCTTGTATTTGAGTTTTGGAACTTGTTGGGCGCATTTAGAACAGGTTGGTTGTTAGTTGGGTTAGATTGTTGTTGCCCAGATTTTGGCCTCTTCGCTCGAGTGAGGCTTCTTGCGCTCGAGTGAGCCTTTTGTAATTTGCTTCTTCGCTCGAGCGAGGTTTCTTGCGCTCGAGCAAGAATTAGGAGTTCTCAGGTTTCCTTCCAGACGTAACTTTTCTAGGGAAGGTGAAGTTCTTCGCTCGAGCGAGGTTTCTTGCTCTTGAGCGAGCTCTGTGTTATTTGTTTCTTCGCTCGAGCGAGGCTTCTTGTGCTCGAGCGTGCGTGTGTATTTGTTGCAGACTTGAAGCTTTGCATTCTGCGCTCGAGCGAGGTCACTTGTTATATCTGGTCTCTCGAGCGACAACTCCTTCGCTCAAGCGAGGACTGCGTATATCAGTTCGCAGCAGAGGGTTTTTGTATCACTTTTTGCATCTCTTTCCACTCAAAACCCTAGCCCAGCTCCTTCTCTCTCTAAAATACTCTCTCTCTCTATAAATACACCTTGATTTAGAGGTCTCTCAACCCTGGTCCCTTTGTTAAAAAGATAGAGCATCTTGTGGGCTTCCATTTCATCCGAGCAAAATCGAGTTTGGACATCTTTGAGGCTTCTTCCATTCTTCCTTTGAGCTTCTACATTTGAGGTAGGGATATTATACTCTTTGATACGGGTTTTAACCTAGGTATTTGTCATTTTGTATAAATGGTGGGATTTGGGAAGATTTAGATGAAATTAGGATTTGCGTTTGAATTTTGAAATTGGGGTTTTCTATAATTGGCTCCATATGTGTATGTGAGGTCTTGAACATGATGTTACTTGAGTATAATCAGAGAGATTGGATCTTGGGGGTTAATATTTGAAAAATGGGGGATTTGCCCTAATATGAGTTAAATAAATTATTTGTATAGATAATAAAATTGACATAAGAAATATGAAAATGGGAGGATGTATAAATGAAATATGTAGTTGGATTTGATAAATCACTCACCTATGGAAAATATGATAAATTATTTGTTTAGAGATATCTGTTTTGGGCTATCGGTGGAGGATGGCTATGACTGTTGTAGAAACTGCATGAGGATTAGGTAAATTGAAACTAATCATGCGGATTATGTCATTGAATATGACGGTTTGGATTAAATTGTTGAATATCTGAATTTGGTAGTCATTGTATATGGCACGTTCTTAAATACATTGTATATGTATCATTATTTGGGAGGAGATAGGGGATGTACTCCATTGTTTGGGAGGACATAGGGGATGTACTCCATTGAAAATTAAGTTAGCTGGAGTGTCCAGGGTGAAAGTTTGGAAATCTTATATATATGTGGGTGCCGGTTCCCTCGGATGTGATTCCGTAAAAGGGCAAGAAAATGGAAGTGTTTGAATAATGGTTGTTATTGAAGTGTTAATAAATGAGTTGTAGTCTCGTTTTGAATTGTTTAGATGACAATGAACTATATCAATGAGTTGATTTGGATAAATGAATAGAAATGGACTGAGATATAGATGTCGATATTGATTGGTCATGGAAAGGGTGTAAGTTGGTTTACAAGTATTGAACATTTATCTGATGCTGATATCTTAGTTAATTCTCATATATTGTTTTAGCATATCTCTACTGGGCTTTGGCTCACCCTACTTGGGAAACCATTTTCAGGTACTGGTGACATGCCACCTCCAAGGGCATAGCTTGAGAGGACGAGGCTGAAGGTTCTATTTTTGTTACCTATATGTTTATATGTTTTCTTCTTAAGCCGAGGGCTTTAATTGTAAAGAGCTTATGACTCTCTTTTGTTGTAACCAAGTTATCCCTTGGAAAGATGTAAGCCCGTAGGACATTTATTTTGTTGTTAGTAACTAGTGTTACATGCTGTAGTTTCAAGATGAATATTTATGAAAGTATAATGCATGTAATCTCTTTTGAAATAGAAACTCTGATGAATGAAAGTAATACGTTTCCTATTATGTTTATGAAACGCTTGGGTTAGGTTATCCTCTTTATTTTGAGGGCGTTACATAATAAAATATAATAATAATAGTAGTAATAGGTGGAAGGAAAGTGCGTAGAAAAGTCAAGTGATTCAAGAGGTTCACGTGGTCCAATCTTAAAAAAAATAAAAACTAAAAAATAAATAAAATAAAATAAAATCTTCCCATGGTCAAAGTAAATAGAAAAAAACAAATAAAAGGAAAATTATATTCCGGTACATGCCATATGTACTTTCGGTTAGGGGTGAGCAAGGTTTGAATTGGTTTGGATTGGGGTAAAATTAAGATCAATCTATTATCTATAGTTTTTAAAAAATTAGAACCAATTCAATCTGTTTAAATCATGGAACCAATCCGAACCAATCCATTTAAACACAAATTGGATCGGTTTAGGACCACGAATTCACATATTTGAATAACAAAAAAAAAAAAAAAATCGAACATTTTAATTTCATAGAAATATAAACATAACATCATATTACTTCTACAACAGCAACATGTCTTTCCATAATAGCGACATATTGTTCTAGAATTTAAACAACCATAAGAAAACTGTTTCTACCATATGTATTCAGACCATTATAAATTAAAACTAAAAACTAAAAAACAAAAGCAATAAAAGAAGATATTATGCGGGTTTAGGTTTTATATGGAATAAGAGAAGATACTATGCATGAGGGTATATAATATAAATATAGGCTATTTGTATACGGTCCGGATCGGTTCTAATCTGAAACCGACCAGTGGACTACGAATTTTTAATTTCTCAATTCGAAACTGAATCACTGATTCAAAAAGCCAATCCAAACCTAACGGATTGGACTGGACTGGATCAGATTAGGGATTTTATGGATTCCTTGCTTAGCCCTACTTTCGGTTATGATTTTTGTATTTTTTATTATGATTTATTAAATTATTAGTTATGATACATAATGATTTTGGTTATAATATTATTATTTTGTTATGATCTTAAAATTGTTTAGTTATACATTATGTGATATTTGATTATAATTCAAATTTTTTTTTTTTTATTAAGACTCTTATAGTATTGAGTTATATCATTTCTGATAATAAAAAATTCACAAATAACATAACCTACCTATGGTATAATAGCAATACCCTTTTTTTTTTTTATATAGTAAAGGTGTAGATATCACAATCTTTCCCAAATTGGATATATTCTTTTTAAAATTACACAAACTACTAAGGTCAATTTGGGAATTGAACATTTTAGTTAAAAAGTTATAAAGAAGTAAAAAAATTATATAAAAAAATCAAAAATTCATTTCCATTCCGTATACTTTTTCAACGTTTTATTTTTTTTGTAAAAAATTATTCTCAAACACTTTAAATCTTTTCCAAGTCATGTTTTAGCCGTAAAAAAGACACTTTCTCAACAAATTTAAAAAAAATTAATTACTAACACTTATTACATTATTAAAGTAAGTTGTAACGCCCCGCCTTTTATTACTTGGAGCCATTACAAAATTCATTAATTTAATTCAATTTCAAAGATAACATGCGGAAAACTCTTTACATCAACGAGTAAGAATAAATAAAGATTCTCTCATCCGAATGCAAATTAAATGCAACATGAGCATAACTAAATAAATTGCCTGTAGGCTTACATCTTTAAAAGTTAAAGAAAGGGTTTAACCCTTTTACATCAATGGCATTCCGCCCACAAATAAAAGGCCCCGTGGCCAACAAGTAAAGAAGATCCATAACCTTGAAACACTTCTCGATGTTCACCTGAAAAAGGATTAGCAACGTGGGATGAACATAAAGTCCAGTAGGGATCTCAACATGATCCTAAACAATAGCAACTTACAGATAGCTATGATCATGAATACTTTGTCTCATACTGTATAAATAATGTGACGGTTTATACAGAAATATACGTATATAAAAAAATTTCTCGAAGTCATTCATTTCATTCATAACATAAGCAGTTCGCTTTTCTTCTTTCTTGATACTTTTTTCCAAAATTCATATGACTATAACAAATTTCTGAAGAAAAACAATTTCACCAAGCCCATTACGTTTTCTCTCACTTTCCAGACTTATACCTGATTTGCCTTTTCAAAATATGTTCACAAGGATTCAAAGTCTTTCACATTTTTCACAATCTCAACACAGTACTTATGTCTATTTCCAACACATTCACAACTATACAAGTATGCCTTTAATACAAAAGGAAAACAACAAGCAATCAATAACTATCTGCATCAACAATTAAGGCAACACAGCCTTCCAGAACAATAACCATCATAACCCATGATATACCCAAATACATTGAGACAATAATGATAAATAAATTCTGTTCTACTTGCCTTAAGCATGGTAAGCCAAGGATACACCTTTCTACAATGAAATGCCAATTTACCAGACACCGGCTGGAAGGTAATGGTACCTCTGTCAAGTTCTCTATGCGCTAGCTGGAAGGTTCTGGTACCTCTCATTCTAAGCGCAGCCAATTCTCCAAGCGCTAGTTAGAAGGTAATGGTACCTCTCATTCTCAGTGCATTATACGTTACCAATCATTACAACATGACAAAGTGCAACCAACAAGTGTAATGCATACACATAAACTCTTCAACAAATTACAACCAACACAAGAGTAATGCATACACAACAATTCAACACAACAATGTCATCCTCCACCGATGACCAAGGACAAAACCTCTAAATATATGTATTCAACACACGTATTATAATAATTCAACTCTCATGAGATTTTAATCCAACAACAACAATAGTAAAATAACTAAGGACAAAACCTCCAAATGTATGTAATCAACACACGTATTATAATAATTCAACTCTCATGAGATTTTAAATCCAACCTTAAGTTAATTTCTGAAATTCACAGTGTTATCATTTCATTCTTCCATTTCAAAAATCAATTCTCTTATTTTCCAAGTTAACATACTCCACCCTTTATCCCAATCCATTCTTTTCATTTCACAAAACTAATTCCACGGATATCAAAGCCATAACCCAACTCAATTTAATATGTTCAATCCAAAATAATTCCAATGCCATAGTTAATTCTCCTTTTTAGCTATTAACACATTTACACAACCCATACTAACAATTTACAGACATTATTCAACTTTATCCATTTTTAATTCACCAACTCAAAACATTAAATTAGGGCTTTTTGTTCTTTCAACATAAACATGCTAGATTACTCCCCAATTAACCCAAACAACAATCAATTTAACAATCTCATTCCCAAACAACAAACCCTAGGTTCCCTTTCATGACTTTCAAAGAAATCCATAATGGATATGATTTTTATGCAATACAAATCTACCACATATCTATCTATAGATGAGGTATTGAAAATGAACAAGGAAATCCCTACCTCAAGATTCGAAGCTCAAGATTTGAAGCTAAAGATGAAGACCCACTTTGAAACTCCACTGAAATCGCAAAACAATCGGTAAAAGTCTTGATCTATGCTTGCTCTTCAACCATCTTGAAAGATTTTGGGTGAATCTTGGGTAAAAAGAAGAGAAATCAAGAGTTTGGAAGGTTAGGTTTTCAGGTTTGGAAGATGGGAGGAGAAGAGAGGGAGAAAAATACAATTTTTGGGCCAAAAAATCACTTTATAATGTTTGTTAGCGACTTGGTCGCTCGAGCGAAGGAAGCTTGGCTCAAGTGTACAAAAGAAGCTCTCAGATTCTCTGAAAAATGCACTCTTCGCTCGAGCAAGCATGCTTCCAGCACAGAAAGTCAAAATTCAAACAGGTATAACTCTTTCGTTTGGACTTCGTTTAGGGTCGTTCTTGTGTCCAAATTGAAGCCCCGAAAGTAAGCTCTCCAATGGTTCTAGCCTCACATCAAGATTCAAATTATGGAGAGAGAAAATGATGAAAGAGTGAAAACTACTCAATAACAATTATTCAAATTTGAAGTTTCTGATTCAATCTCACCCAACCACTATGGTAACACCTCAACCAAGGCTCAAATAACAACTAACAAGGTTCTCAATCAAGGTAATCAAAGGGTCAAATATAGTTCCATCATAATAGGAAGCACAGAGTGCTACATAAGTCATGCTTGAGGTAGCTCAAGCTCTTGGCAACATTCAATCATAGTTTGTCTCTTATGTTCGTAGGGAAGGTAACATTATTGCTTATGGTTTGGCTAGACTAGTTATGCATTTCTCGTCACCACGGGTTTGGATGGAGGATATCCCTGATATCCCCCCCCCCCTCTTCACCCGCTCATGTTGCAAGATATTGTTAGAATTTTATAGTTTGACTTTCAGGTTTTCTCCATCTAAAGAGAGAGAGAAAAAAAAAGAAAAATGAAAAAAAAGTCATGCTTAAAATTATAAAGTTTCTTTATTATATAATATATCAATTACCAAGCCTGTTTGGTAACCATTTCGTTTTCAATTTATATTTACAAAAATTTTAAAAACTGTCATAAAAACTTGTTTGATAATTTTTTTGGTGTATAAATGGTTGTCTCAGTTTGTAAATTTGAGGAAAAAACATAAACTCAAAAAATGAGTTTACGTTGGTTTTTAAACAAAAATTTAAAAATTTGACGAACATATTTTTTTCAATTAATTTTTTCCAATTAATTTTTTTCAATTAATTTTTTTAATTATTTTTTTTTCAATTATAATGTGTATGATCCCATTGTCATAAATAATAAATAAAAAAATAAATATAAATATGTTAGGCATGAACAAACATATTTTTAGTTTGTGTTTTTAAAATTTTCAAACATTTTGTTCAAACCAACCGCGTTTGTAGTTTTTGTTTTTCTAAAAATAAACGAAAACTAGTTTATAAAATTTTTGTAAACATAAACCAAAAACGTAAACGTTACCAAACGCTACCCAAGAAACCTATCACATTTATGGAAGTGGATATTGTTTTAAATTGTAAATTTTTTTATTTCACGATACATCAACTAGTACAAAAATAAAAATAAAATAGAATGTAAAATGTATTAATTTGTCTAGTAGTCTTCCTAAATGAATTGTCTATTTGGCATATGTTTATTTAAATTATACTTTATCAATGAGGAAAAACAACTATAGACTAGTTAAGGGACAGTACTTCGATGAACATAAACTCTTAAGGGTTCGTTTGGAAAGTGGGTTGGCTTTTTGGCAATTTTAGTTTGGGGCTAAAAAGCTTCGTTTGGGAAGGGCTTTTTGATTTTTTTTGACTTTTTTGTGAGGGAAAGAATGTAATGATTATGGGTTGGATGTGATGTTTTGTCTTATTAGGCTAAAAAGTCTATTTTATTTTTTTGTGGCTACAATAGCCCCAAACCCAACCTCTCTTCCCAAACGAAGCCTAAGTCTTTCATAATACTTTCTCAACAAAATAATAAGAATAATAATAAAATTAAAAGAGTAGGTGGAACCGAAAGAAGTCAAGTGAATCAAGAGGTTCGAGAATTTCAATTTTTAAAGGACAAAAAAAAAGTCTTTCATAATAGTAGTAAGATAATAAAATTAAAAGAGTGTAGGTGGAACCGAAGGAAATTGAACAGAAAAGTCGAGTGATTCAAGAGCTTCGTGTAGTTCAATTTTTAAAGAACGAACAAATAAAAAATGGTTCGCCTACTAAAAAAGTAAGCAGAAAAAACAAATAAAAAGTATTATATGTATTTTTTGTGTTTTTAATTATAACATACTATGTTGTTAGTTATGATACATTATAATATTAATTATTATATATATTTTTAATTATGATCTTAAAATTATTTAGTTATACTTAATGTGATACTTTGTTATAACTCAATATTTTTTAATTATGATCCTTAGGGTGTGTTTGATTGATAGGATTAGAGCATGGGATTAAGATTATTAATCTGTGGGTCCAATAACCCTATGTTTGTTTTGAAATTTTGTTTCAGGATTATTAATCCAACGGATAATTATTCCAACAAATTTGTAGGACTATTAGTAATGGGGCAAAGGTGAGATTATATATCCTGAGTTGGAAAATAAAATAAAAAAACTCTTTTACCCTTGACTAAAAAGTAAAACACTTATTATTTTTATATTTTAGATGGCTAAAAATAATTTTTAAAAATTTAAAAATATTTTTTGATATTTATTTGATCAAATTAGTTTATATTTTTAAATAAAAAATAAAAAATAAACCAAACAAGGCCTTTGTATTTTGTATTTTTATTTTAGTTTTATTTATTTATTTATATTTTCTTTCAAAACCACGTTTATGAAGAAATTTTGATAAAGTAAAGATTATGAAGAAACATTGATAGAGGGTAAGATTGGAAAAAGAAGATTAATATAGTTGTAATCCTACATTCATATGTTTTCTTATTTAATGCAAATCAAACAACGAACAATGGAATAATTTATCCTACTAATGCAATTAGATAGTGAATACCACACTAATTTGATGGGATTATTAATACATTCACTATTAGTCTTGTGAATCAAACATAGCCTTGTAGTATTGAGTTATGTCATTTGTGGGTATGGGATCACTTGTCCTAGTTCCGTATTCTATTTTCCTATCCCAGTGTTTCTTTGCTACCATGTGTCCAACACCAAACATTCATTTAACTCTATTAACTCTTCGTAAGAAAACCCACAGAACACCATTGTCAATTTCCTTTGTTCCTCTTCCTTCTTTTCTTTCTTCCTTTATATTCGTCTCCTTTATTCCCAGCCACAAATGTAACGCCCCGAAAATTGGGCAGGGTAAATGTATTTATGCTACAAAACCCACCTGATAAACAAACACATATATATAGCTAACTATTCCATACATTCATTTTCATTAAATCCCAAATGCCAAATACATGCTATTTACATCACAATACCCCAGTTCCAATCCCAAGCATACATTTTACAACAAGCATGAAATGGAAGCCAAACAGATAATAAGTGCCGTACAGGCTTACAAATTTATCCAAGAACATTCTTGGTTACACAAAATGGAGTTTCAACTCAATGCAAATACAACCCTGGGCTTACATTCAACAAATAACAATAAAATAAAAATGAAGCCTCAGCTCCGAGTCCTCTCAAGTCAATGCCTTGGCGGAGGTATAGCACCTGTACCTAAAATGATTTCCCTTATAGGATGAGCCACAACCCAGTAGAGATATATTACACAACATATGAACCATGACAAGACTAAAGAGGAGTATGCTCATGCCATGCTCATGATAAAACAATTTATCTCTCTTTTTATAAAGCATGCAATGCTGAGATGCAATAACAGATATAAAACCATTTCCATTTTAAACCATATATGTTACATGAATACAAGCTCTGTGAATCTCTAGGTGAGTGCCTGCAAGTAGGCCCTAATGCACTACCACTGTCATTTTTACCAGTAAACTGGAAGGCTCGACACTTAATCGCACGATTCTACACCCCCTACCCAGATTCAGTAAGTATTAATTTTTTCGCAAATAGATACATTTCCAAACATTTATCAAAGAACAGATACATTTCCAATGAAATGAATGTAATGCAATGTCCAATGCAACAAATGAGGAATGTGGTTCAATTTACCTAAGTAGCATACATTTCTACAACAATCATGGCTATTCTCTACCGATAACCCAAAATAGATATTTCTAAATAGATATTTAAACAATTAAATTCCAAAAAAAATTCCGATAAATACAATCTATTCCACATCTTATCAAATATGAACAACTACAGTAGTTTTCATATCACAATCACATCCGGTAACCTCTCAAGGTCTATTTCTAACCGTGTCGGTTTTTTTCCAACAGATACATTAAACAAAATAATACTGTTAATGCCCAAGAAAACATCATTTTCTTTCTAAACTCATTCTCCAAGCATTATTCAGTTATGACATCCTATTTTGATCGAAAGCCCCAAAAATTAAACGTAATTCCTTTGTTTTCTTTAAAAATGCTCTTTTGGTCACAAATCGGTAAAAATTTCAAAACTAATCAAATCGAAATCCGTTTTTGTTCAAATTTAAAACATAACTCTTTCATAACCTTACAAACATATTCCAAGTTTACACTTTCACAATTTGGGCATCAACTTTTTATTTTTCTCAAAATTTCTCTTTTAAGCAAATAAATCACAATTTTTTTTTTTTCCAAAAATTCTAATTAAATTATATACAACTCTAAACTCCCTATAATCAAGTAAAAGTGCATAAAGAAGAGTAGAAAAAATCCCTACCTCAAGTATGAAGAAAAGTTAATCCAAATTTTTGATTTTCTCGGATTGTGATCTCCACTTATCAAAATGTTGCTCTCACCAAGCTCTTCACTTTGGCTTCAACAACTGTATTTATTGAGCTCTTCAAACAAATGGATACATTGCTCTTTGTTAAGATATCCACAATTATTTTTATCAATGAGATTAAAACTTTCCCTAATATTCTTTTCCTCGTATGGTCCTTTTCAGACACTTGTTTTGCAAGCTGACTTTTGAAGCAACGTGAAGCGTTGTATGTCGGAATCCAGGCATCGGGATTGTTAGATGTGGTGAACAAAACAAACATTTGATACAATGTTGTGCCAAAAGAAGTAAAAACTATCTTCCCCTGTTCGGTATCTTCAAACATGACATACGTTACCCAACTGGAGAACAGAAGAAATAAAAACCCAAAAGCCACGACATTGAAGTATGTGCTAAGCATTCCAACCAAGATGAGGATGCTCTCTCGTAATTCCCTTTAATTGATTAAGATGACTTTTCCAGTAGATATGAAATACTTCATAAGAAATTGGAAATAAGGTATGTGTCATGAGAATGATAAGAATTACACCCTCATAAACAAGAGACTATGCACTAGTTAAGTATGGCAAATGTCCAAGAAAGCAGTACTCTCTATTACTTTATCACCCAACTGATAGTCTTCCCATCTCAGTTCTTCGTGGCTTTTGTCTTTGTAGACTGGCATGGTTGATATTGATTCTAGCTTTCCAACAGGCTGTGTACCACTACCACTATCTAACTCAGCTGTTAGTGTATAAGCAGCCACCCTACTTCCCCCTCGTTGACCCCCAAAAGTAGGCTGCCCAAAAACCAGAGCTCTCAAATGTTGGAGTTGTAGCCTGGGCTCCAAATGGAGAAGTACCAAATGGGCTACTTTCAAATGCAGAAGTTGATTGGCTAAATGCTGGATTGGAACCAAAACTAAAGGATGGTGCACTAGAAGCACCAAAAACAGGCATAATAGAAGAGCTCATAGGTTGTCTCCAAGCCCAGCGTTTCCGATTACTTGACCCAAACATTGTTACTCTTTATAACTCCTCAGTGCTCCAATACCAGTAACAGGGGCTCTTGATCTGAATATTATTGGATACTCAATCCACACGCATGAGAGAGAGAGAGAGAGAGAGAGAGAGAGATGATGATGATTATTTGAGCCTCTTTCTTCTTTTCTTTCTTCATTTCTTTTTTGCCCCTCACAGATTGTCCCCCTCTTTTGTTTTAGTAGACCACACCACCTTTTCTCTACAAACTCTCTTTTTTTTATTATGGACCACCCGTCCCCCCCTTTTTTTTTTTTTTTTTTTTTCATTGTCTATCATGCACCGTAATAACAATCAAATACTACCTGTCCTACCCCTCATCATTGTCAAGAGAGAGAGAGAGGTGATATATATATATATATATATATTAAAACTCATCTTCCCATTGATTGTTTTCTTTTTTCTTTTTGTTTTTAATCATTTTCCCACCGAAAGCGAGCAAGCCTCAGCTGGAATGTAACCACTCTCCTAATGTGAGAGAGAGAGAGAGAGATATATATATTATAAAAACCCTTTCCGCTCAAATTTTTCTTAGCCTCTCTCTCAAATAATTTTCCACCACCCCAAAAACATTATCCTCATGCTGACCATACATGCCAAACAATCACCACCACCTTTTTTGTTTTTGCTTTTGTTTTTGTTTTTGTTTTTGTTTTGTTTTTTTTTTTTTTTTTTTTTTTTATTTTTTTATTTTTTGGTCATTACAACAAAACACAACTGACACCTCTTCTCTCTGCCACAGTAACCTCTTGTTTTTCTTCTCTTCTGCGTTGCCCTCTGCTACTTTTTCTCGTTTTTCTTCTCTTCTGTGTTCCTCTCTTTCCTCCTTTCCCTTTTGATGTAAACCCACGTCAGACCAAAGTGTAAGCCCACCCAAAATATACATATGCCATTGTAAAAAGCCGCATAACCTTTGACTCTAATTTTTATTAAGTTTATTAAATGAAATGAAATATTATGATATTTTTAAAAAATATATTTATTTTATATTTGATTTATTCAAAAAATAATAAAAAAAAATGCATTATAAAAGAAATAATAGTTATTCCATAAGAAAATAAAAAAATAATCATTTCATTCCATTGCATGTAGCACCTGTATCCTTCAAAGCTTTTGGGGAAGCATATTCGAATCCTTTATTTTTATTTTGGAAATCTTTGGTGTTGTTGTATGTTGGTTTTAGAGGAGTATAATCCGATTTAAACTTGTTGGGTTTGGTTGTTCGCACTTGTTCATGTCAAAAGTTCCTTGGAGACTTAGAAATTCTATTCTAGGATTGACACTAGCCTTTCTAAGGGTTGTCCCTTACCTATTGGTGAAGTTTCTAGAAGTGTTGTTAGAATATAGGTCGACACCAGTCTGGGGAGGGTCGACCCTCTTAAATTGCAGAATCTGTGTGTTAGTTGCTAGAAATTAGGGTCGACCCCCTTGCTTGTTGCCAGATTGTCTTTTCTACCTAAAGGGTCGACCCCTGTATGTTTGGTCCTATTATTTTATTTGACCTTAGGGCTATTTGCTACTACTATAAATAGGCCCAAACCACTTTTTTTCATTATTTTTCCTTTCAAACCGTGAGTTCTCCTCTCTCTCTCTCTCTCTCTCTCTCTCTAAAACTAAAACTTTTTCACTTAAATCTCTAGATCTACTCACCTAGAGTGATCTTTTCACCTTGCTCCCTTAAGATTAAGTGTAGAGCTTGTCGAGGGCTTCATTTTGATTAGGGCAAATCGTTGTTTCGTCACCGTCGACTTTTGAGCTTTTCTCTCTTCTCTCTCATCTAAGCTTGACGTAGGGATCTTTTCTACACTTCCATATGATATTTAGCTTAGTTATTTGTATCTTGTGTAACAATGATGCGATTTGGGGGTGTTTAAGGCAAACCTAGAGTTTGGGCACAAAATGGAAAGAGGGGTTTTTGGGTGAAGGTGAAATAAATGCTTGAGGGGTTTGAAAATGATATTGTATTGTGTATGATTTGATAATTTTGGCACTTGGCTAATATTTGGGGGAAAATGGGGATTTGCCCTAATTGAATCAAATTATTATTTTGTATAAATAATGGAAATTGACATTAAAAATGTGAAATTGAAAGGGTATTAATATGAATGGTGGGATTGGTTATGTGTTATTCCATTCTTTGGTAGTTTCAAATAGACTATCTATTATGAGATTTTATATCTGTTTAGAAATAACTATATTGGGCTATCAGTGGAGGATAGCTATGATTGTTATAGAAATTGCATGCAGATTAGGTGAACTGAAACTAATCACTTGTGTTTGTCATTGAATATGACTATATTTATATACATTGTATATGTATGGTTATTTGGGATTGGAAAGAGGATGTACTCCATTGTTTGAGTTTGTAATTAAATACATTGCATATATATGAATGATTGTTTAGGAGTAGAAAGGGGATGGACTCCATTATAATTAAGTTGGCCGGAGTGTCTTGGGTGAAAGTCTCGAAATTATACATGGGTGCCTAGCCCGCGGACGAAATATCCGTAAAATGGCAATGGTAGTGCTTGTATAGCCTACGTTTACATGGGTCCCGTTTGATGGCTGCCCGCGGACGAAATATCCGTGAAAGGATACATGGGTCCCATTTAATAGTTGCATGTGGACGAAATATCCGTGGAAGAAAAGTTTGAAGTGCTTACGTGTTGATAATGTAGTTCTAGAACTAATGAGTTGTAGTCTCTTTTGGGTCGTTGAGAAATGATGAAATTGGCTTATGTAATTAAATGAAATGAAGGGAAATGGCTTAATGATTGAGTTTGGTAATTTAAGACTACACATAATGTGGGTGCCTTTATCTTTGATGTTGCATAGGTATAGTGTACTTATACCTTTGCTAAATTTCATATACTGTGTTAGATGGTTTCTACTAGGTTGTGGCTCACCCTTCTTGGGAATAACATTTTCAGGTAATGATGACATGCCTCCACCAAGGCAATAGCATTGGAGAAACTTTTGGAAGCAAGGGCTTCTCGTTCTGATTGTCTATTTTTTTGTAAAGCCAATGGCTTAAGATGTAATGAGCTAAACTCACTTTTGATTGTAACCAAGCTATGTCTTGGAAAGATGTGAGCCCGTAGGGCATTTAACTTGTTGTTATTAATTTGCATTATATGCTGTAGATTCAGAATGAACGTTTGTGAATGTATAATGCATGTAATCCCTTTTGTAATACGAACTCTGTTATGTGAAAGCGTACCAATTATGTTATATTCATTTCTCTTATGAGTTGGGTTATTTGTATTATTTTGAGGACGTTACATTGCACTTCATTCCATTCTACTACTTGAACTTTTTCTCCAAAAATAAGATTAGTTTCTTACAAAATTAAATAGATAAATATATTATAGAAATTTTAACTTCTATTATAAGATAAAATTATGGATAAATAGATGAGATGAAATTTTAGTTCAAATGAGTGGATTTTTTTTTTATAATTATTATTTGATTAGAATAGAATAATCGAATGGTGATATTACACAACAATAATCATATGGTATTACCGTTAAACTTTGATTTGGTTTCATTTGTAACAAAATATTTTTGGACCCGTGCAAGGCACACGCCAATAATCATATGCCTCCGCCAAGGCAGTAGCTTGGGAGGACTTGGAGCCAAAGCTTCCTTTTTGTTATTGTTGTAATTATTTTTGTACAAGCCTAGGGCTTAAACTATATTGAGTTAAAACTCACTTTTGTTGTAACCAAGCATCGTCTTGGAAAATTGTATACAGTAGGGCATTTATTTATCTGTTTAACTTTTATTTTATATCTTTAACTTGTGGCACATGCTATAGATTCAGGGTTAGGACTTATGAATATATAACTGCATGTGTTGCCTTTTGTACAATGGAATCATATGAACGGAAGATAATTATTTCGGTACATTTTGTTATTTAATTAATATCGTGAGATGAATTATGATTATTATTTTCGGGGCGTTACAACTTGGTATCAGGGCTACCGGGTTTGAATACTTTGGAATCGTGGGATGTTGTTTTTACCACATTGGGTTATCTCTCTTGTTGTGTTAGAAGTAAACCTAGTATGCTATGCAATAACATGCTTATTTGATTATGTGGGTATAGAATTTAATTTCTAAGATATTGATTAGGTCTACGAGTTTGTAGAAGTCCTATTAGAAGAACACTTGATCACTTCTATTTCTAACTGGAACTCTGGCGACGCTGCAGGACGATCATTATCTAGAAAGGAAGTTTGTATATGTTTATGTGACTACGTGCTTCTATGGAGTGACTTAATTGTTGTCCACCGCATTAGGAAGCGAGTGAATTAGTTTCGACATATTTGTAAATGTACTAATCTCTGGTGTTACCTTCATTAGGATGTCAAAACGTGGACATGGTGGTGTTAGGTTTCGCAGGCTTAGACGGTAGGAGGTGTCGTTACGGGATAATATTCTGGCACAAGAGAAAGGGGTTGGTCAGGCTATTTTAGCCGAACCAGTTGGTCAGCAGGCCATGGAATCTTTAGCCCGTGAAATGGCCAGAGCCTTGCGGGAATCCATGGATATTCTTAGAGCTGAGAATCAAGTCTAGGCCCATGTTGCTGAGATAGGGCCATCATTTCTGAAGAGAGAGTTCTTTCAATCTAATCCGGATGAGTTCTCGATGGATCCAAAGGAGCAACTAAAGGTAGATGAGTAGCTAGGGCAGATGGTAAAGACGTTCGAGATGCCTGGTATCAAGGACGATGGGCTGAGAGTGACCTTAGAATCCTTCTAGCTGAAGAGAGATGCGAGTCAGTCGTGAAAGTATGCGCGTGGGCGCATTGGAGTGACGTAGGAGGCCTTTGTCAACGCCTTCCAGTTCAAGTTTTTGCCTCCCATTACTAAGGAGAAGTTGAGAGAGCAGTTTCTGAAGCTTAAGCAGCTTAACACACCAGTGGCTGAGTTTGAGGCTGCCTTTACTAGTTTGTCGAGGTTTGCACTGGAACTCATGGCGACAGAGGAATGCCGTTGCATTAAATTCGAGAAAAGATTGAGGACTAGGCTTCTTTTCAAAGTGGTTGGGTCCATGATTAGGGACTACGGACGCCTTGTGGAGGCAGCAGCTCATCTTGAGACCGTGGTTTAGTCGGAGGAGAAACGAATAAGGTAGAGGAGTTAGGAGGTTCAGGGGTAGACTTGAGACAGTAAGTGGTAGAGGGGTTCTACCCCACAGAAGTCCCAGGGAGCACAGCCTCGATCCACTTTTCCAATCCTGAGTTTGGGTTCTCGAAAAGGTGGTCAAGGAGGGATCACTTGTTTCAATTGTGGTCAGCTGGGCCATAAGTCTTTAGTTTGCTCGCAGAGGGGAAGAGGACAACAGTCTGTGCTATCTTCAGCTTGTCCTCAGAGCCAGATTTAGAGGAGAGGGGAACCACCTACCTGTTATCAATGTGGGCAATCGGGGCACTTGAGGAGGTTTTGCCCTCAGTTGGGTGGCATATTTGGTGTGTCTGGTTCGAGGCTGACGCAAAGCCATCAGCTTACACCAGCAGCTCAAGCCTCGAGAGCTAATCAGGGAGCCTCTTCGGCTCAATCAGTGTTTCAGACGTATGCTCCGAAGAGTGAGCAGGTGGAGCAGAGACCTATGGGGCGTATGTATGCTGTTACTACGCCAAATTTGTTGCCAGGACCTTCAGTAGTGAGATGTAACTCCTTGTTGTGTAATTCTATTGCCAATGTGTTGATTGATACTGGCGCATCGTATTCTTTCATTTCTTCTGTGTAGCACTCCAAATTTTTTTTTCTCTCTTCTTATCGCTCAAGCGGTCTCGCGAAGCTCCTAGTACTTTTACAGGTCTGAGATTTTGAGAGTTGTCGATGTTCGCTTGAGCGTAGGATTGGTCGCTCGAGCGGTCTTCCTTATATGGTCTGAACTTTTGGAAGTTCATATTGTTCGCTCGAGCAAAGGATTGGTCACTCGAGTGAAGTGTCTGAATTCAGCACATTTAAAGTCATTTTTGGTCCACTTTATCTTTATTCTCTCTTGCCCCTTCTCTCTCTTCTTTCTCTTTTCCACCATTGTTGTGGGTTTCAAGCTTTCAAGCTTGGGTTTCATCTTTCTTCTTTCATTTTCTACCCCATGTTCCTTATATAAAAATGAAGAGCACGTCGAGGGCTTTCGTTGAAGTTAAAATGTCGGGTTCTTCATCTTCTTGCTTAAGGTAGGGATTTTCTTTGTTTCTCATTAATATACTCTCACAGATAGATGGGTGGTAAATTTCTATTGCATAAAAACCTTACGGAGAAGGTGGCACTTATTCTTACAAGATTAGTTACGGCTTAGAGTCGCCAAAAGAGTTATGCCGACCGTAGGAGGAGACCCTTGTCCTTTGAGGTGGGAGACCATGTGTTCCTGAAAATATCACCTAGGCAAGGTTTGATGAGATTTGGAAAGAGTGGGAAGCTGTCCCCTCGATTCATTGGGCCTTTTGAGATCCTTGAGCGGGTCGGAGAGGTTGCTTATCAGTTGGTGTTGCCACCACAACTTTCCGAAGTGCATGACGTGTTTCACATTAGTATGCTTTGGAAGTATGAGCCGGATCCATCGCACATATTGGATTGGACCGACTTTTAGGTAGATGAGGATGCCTCGTATGAGGAGAGACTAGTGAGAGTCTTGGATAGACGGGACCAAGTCTTGCAAGGCAAGACAATTCCCTTAGTAAAAGTATTATGGAAACATCACGGGGTCAAGGAAATGACTTGGGAGCATGAACTATAATTCCGAGAGAAGTATTCGGACTTATTTGTTGATGTTTGAACATGTATTGTTTATTGATTATATAGAATATAAGAACATTGTATATGTTTTGGAAAGGTAGAAGCATTGTATATGTTGTTTACTTTTGGAAATATTAGTTATAATAAACATTGCATATGTTTGAGAATGTGGACTATCATACGTATTGTGTCACTTTTGAAAGCATTGTATATGCTATGTAAACATTTGGAAACTTGAATCTTGATTTAAACATTGCAAATGTTTGGAAAATGGTAAAATGTGCTTTCAATGTGGGGCTTGTGTATCGAGTGGATGGAAATGGATGACCGGAGAACGGGTCATGGGGATGAACTCGTAAGAATAACATTGTTGTGAATGGTCTAATGTTGATTTTGAACTTAATTTGTAATTTCGGGGATGAAATTCCTTAAGGGGGAGGTTATAGCGATTCCAGTTTTGACCCATTACTTGTTGCATTCTGGACTCGGGTTGGTATGGTTTAGAATGGTTATTCATATCTTGTTTCCCTTGTCTCCCCTTTATTTTGGTTATTGGGTTGTGGTTGTGTGTTTGAAACAGGTTAGTTGTGTGTTTTTCCAAACCTGTGATGCCCAGATTTTGGCTCCTCCGCTCGAGCGGGCACTCTTGCCCCACTCGAGCGGGCTTCACAAATTTTGCTCCTCTGCTCGTGTAGCCATTCTTGCGCTTGAGCTGGATTTGTCAACTTTCAGTATGTTTTGTAGTACTGCAAATACTAGGAGATTGCATTGGATGCTCGAGCGTCCAGTCTCACGCTTGAGTTGGGTCCCTTGTTTGCAAAACTTCTGGAAATGCGTATTCTACGATTGAGCGGAACTTTGTGTCTGATGTTCGAGCGTCACTTTCCACGCTCGAGCGGACTGCGTGTATAATAGTCTGTGAAGATGATGTTTTGTATCACTTTTTCACTTCTCTCTCTCTCTCTCTAAAACTTTCCAAAAACCTAGATCTACACTTTCTCTCTCTAAAACTCACCTTCTCTCTTAGATTTCATGTAGATCCGTTGATCTTTTCACCCTAGTGCCTTTGAGAAAAAGGTAGAGTGCATCAAGATCTACATTTTGATCCGAATAGAAGTGTGTTTTGGTGTCCTTGGAGTTTCTCTCTTGCATGGCTCATCTTCTTCCTTTGAGATAAGGATCTTTTCTACACCTTCATATGATATTTAGCCTAGTTATTTGTCTCTTGTGTAACAATGATGTAATTTGAGGGTGTTTCAAGCAAACCTAGGGTTTGGGGTATAATATAGAAAGAGGGATTGTTGTTGAATATGAAATAAATGATTGTGGGGTTTGAAAATGATTTTGTATTGAGTCTAATTTGATGATTTTGGCACTTGGTTAATATTTGGGAAAAAGGGGGGGATTTTCCCTATTTGGATCAAATTATTATTTTGTATAAATAATGACATTAAAAATGTGAGATTGGAAGGGTATCATTATGAATGGTGGGATTGATTATGTATTATTTCATTCCTTGGAAGTTTTGAATAAACTATCTGTCATGAGATTGTATATCTATTTAGAAATATCTGTATTGGGCTATCGGTGAAGGATAACTATAATTGTTGTAAAAATTGCATGCGGATTAGATAAATTGAAACTAATCTCTTGTGCTTGTCATTGAATATGACTATGTTTATATACATTGTATACGTATGGTTATTTGGAAGTGGAAAGGGGATGTGCTCTATATATGATTATGTGTTTAAATACATTGTATATATATGTTTGTTGGGAAGGAGAAATGGGATGGACTCCATTATAATTAAGTTGGCCGGAGTGTCCTGGGTGAATCTCTCAAAATTATATATGGGTGCCTAGCCCGCGGACGAAACATCCGTAAAATGGCAATTGTAGTGCTTGTATAGCCTACATTTACACGGGTCCCATTTGGCGGCTACCCGCAGATGAAATATCCGTGAAATGGAAGTTTGAAGTGTTTATGCATGCGTATTGTATGATTTGAAATTTTTTGAGTTGTAGCCTTAGTTCAATTGTTGGGAAATAACGAAATTGACTCATGAATTGAGATAGATAAGTGAATAGAATATGAGTTGAAAGCAAGTGGATTAAGACTTGAAATTGATATCTTATGAGTATATAAAGTTGTGAAAAGTTTTGCCACAAGTATTGTTTATGCACTTTGTACTTATATCTCTGCTAAACTTCATGTATTGTGTTAGATGATTCCTACTGAGCTGTGGCTCACCCTATTTGGGAAAAACATTTTCAGGTAATGATGGAATGCCTCCACCAAGGCAATAGCGTTGGAGAGATTTTCGGGAGCAAGAGCTTCTTATTTTGATTGTATATTTTGTAAAGCTAAGGGCTTAAGATGTAATGAGCGAAGCCCACTTTTGTTATAACCAAGTCAAGGCTTGGAAAAGTGTAAGCCATTAGGGCTTTTATTATGTTAAACTCTTTTGTAATTATTAACTTCATGAAATGAAAGGACCATTTACTCTGAATTATGCAATTGTTATTTATGCTTTGGGTTATAATTATTGTATTTTTTGAGGGCGTTACAATGTAATTGTTGAACTTTTACTAAGTTTGGAGATCATGGGCTCCCTTTTGTTCATTGAAGACTATGTATTTAATATTGTACATCGTGGGGAATTTGTTAAACTTTTTCCATCTTCTTGAATTGTGAATGCTTGAATATGTATTTTGTAACCTTGAAATTATGGTTCAATGAGAAAGAGAAACTTTGGTATTTGTACGAATTTGAGTTGAATATTATATGTACATCTCTGCCGTATTGGATAGTTTATAGTTTTAGATTTTGGGGCATTACAACCTTGCAATAACTTGCGTAATCTATTTATTGTAATTTTAAATGACTTAGTTCAATCTTAGAGGAAATTTCACTAACTACCTTAAATTAGAGAATGACTTGAATATTTAGCCATAGCAATAATTAACTGTGACTCTTAACAGGTGGTTTAGCCTAAGCTCTAATGCTCACTATACTAGTGGCATGTTTTTTAAAAAATGTCACAAAAACAATATTTTGTGGCATATTTTGATAAAATGTCACAAAGCCACAAACATAAAAGGCTCTAGTGGCATTTCAATAAAGAAGTGTCATATCACTATAACAAAAATGTGATCTAATAGCATCAATTTTATGGCATTTTAGAAAAGAATGGCACAAGAAATTATTTTACTGACATTTGTCAACAAATACCACTAAACTTTAGTAGTAATGACATTTTTTTAAAAATGTCACTAAATTAAGTAGGTGTAAGTTACTTTTTATGGCATTAACTGAAAAGTGTCATAAACAAATATTTTATGGCATTTTGAGAAATGTCGCTAAGCCAAAAATTTTCCAAGCTATCTAATGGCTTTTTTTGAAAAAAAAAATGTCAATATATTTTTAAAATTTTTTAAAAGCACAAAATAAATAAAAACAAATAAATTAAACTCAATATAACATGCTTTTTTAATTGTACTTGCCACATGTATAAAATTGATCAATGGCTTTATTATGAATTAACAGGATAAATAAAATTTCAAATTGCTCGCCTATACAATGATAAAGTTACTTGAATTTTAGTCCCTGTAGTTTCAATTAACTCGATTTTGACTATGAATTTATGGATTTATCTTAATTTATTTCAATTGCTTATACTTATTGGATAGATTACATCAATAATCCTTACATTTTGTTATTCCATATAATTTTAATTGACTCAATTTTGACAGTTAGATTTTTAGATTTTAAGTCAATTTAGTCCAATTGACGTTAAATCTTTAGGGTCTTTGAGATTGGTTAAGGTTAAGTCACTGAATTGACCAAGTATTTTGTTTTATTCCTAAAACGATGACAGGTTGCATTTGTCATAAAAAAAAAAATGCAATCAATTGGACTAATTTGAGACAAAATAAAAAATTCAAAGTTAAAATCGATTCAATTGAAATTACAAAGACTAAAATGACAAAATAGCCAAAATAGAGGGACTAATAGTGTAATTAGCCCAAATTGTTAGCATTTTTTAATGACTAAGTGACATATGTCATTCTTTTAGAGGCAAAATAATAAATTTGCTTAACTCGGTGAGTTAACCTCAACAAATTCAGATCATTTTTCATCAAAAACACTAACAATATTATTAATTGGATTAAATTAACACAAAATTTAAAATTAAAAGTTACAATTAATTTGATTAAAAATATAAGGACCAAAATTAATATTTATTTTTTCATTTTACTCATTATCCACCATTGTTGCTATTTATTTATTTATTTTACATTATAAGACAAAGGAAATAACAAAACACAAGGAAACAAAGCAAAATTGATGAAGTAAAATCTCTAGCGCAGATCAGGTTACAGATGGAGGGGCAAAAGTCCAATAATTCTGAAATTGGTGAAGTAAATTTGATTTTGGCAGGACAAAGAGATGGGAGCCAAATGATGAAGCAAGGGTTTATCATTCTTCATCTTTCATGCCATCCTTATCTACCATCTACACCACAAAATTGCTATGTTTTCATCTTCTATGATCAGAGTTCATTAGGTATTCTTTCTCTCTTTCTCACTCTCATCAAACACACACAATACCTCTATCTTTGTCACATATTTATGATCTTCTTGTTTAAGGCATAAAACTTGATACAATCTGAAATTTTAATTTTGTAACTCATGAATTTATTAATTTTCATCTTTTAATATAAAAGTTTAGTTGTGATTTACTATTATTGTATTTATATTGTGATTTTATATAATGCCTTGCAAATGTTTGTTTAAATGCTTCCATGAGATTTTGCATTATTTTGCTCTCTTTTTTTTTTTTTTTTTACCCTTTTTCTGTTTGTAAGGATGAATAAGATAACATATTGACTTGATTTTATTTCTCTCTAATCAGTGTAATGTATTTGGCTTATGCAATGTGTGTTTTCTTAACCGTTTGTGAATTTGCAAAAACTGAAATTTCTGTGTTGGATTGATTCCATTTATTTATGTTATTTGCTGTTATTCATGTGAAATTGGAGTAAAATATAATGATGCAAATTTAGGAGGATTTGAAATTCAGCACACTTTTGGATTGAAGGAATAGAGGCTAAATCATTGATGAAGTATAGACAGAAAGTTTATAGAACATTGTTACCTTATCTTAGCATCCTTCTTAGGCCTTTGTTTGGTGACTTTTGACTCCAACTAGACATGCAATTAGATACATCTTAGCTGAGTCTTGATTTCTAAGTAGAAAACCTTAGTGTGTAAGTTCATCGACTTCGAGTTGCTACCAAGATTTTGTCTTTGGAACTTCCTTTCAATATATCTCAGATGAATTATTAGTTTATCTAAGAACTCTTTCCATTTCTTGCGATCCCTGCTTCACTATCAATTAAATAAAAACATGAATTACTTGTTAAAAATATGCAAATGCTATTTTAGAAATGGGAAAGCATTAATATGGTTATTCACCCAAAAAAAAAAAAAAAGCATTAATATGGAGGGGGATTTAGATATTTTTATCTTTTGGAAAGGTACATTGATTCCCTTGTTTCTTGAACTTCATATATCTATATATATATAGCAGACATGTAAGAAAGGTTTAGATCAACTCTCATTTTCATGCCATGTTTCACTTTCCCAGTTATAATAAAAACAGTACTCTGGTCTTGTTTTTAACTCTACTTCTCCTAATGTGGGTTTTCATGATTCAAAGTGCAGTGTCAAAAAAGCGATAAAGAAAACCACTTTCCAAATCATTTTGTTGGAGATTCTTAAGCCTAAAGTTGGACTACCAAGAGAAAAGCACATGAATTGAGCCTGTACACAGCCAAGAAACACCCCACCATTTGAGAATGGATGTCCAAAATTCCCAAAACTCATCGAACCGAACTGAACAAAACTGTAAATAGTTTGCTTCGTGTTCAAAACTGAACTAAACAAGTACTTAGGAAGTATATCCATGCATCTTATTGTCACTTGGTCTGTGTGTAAATACTTAGGAAGCTGTAAATTATAATTTAGTAGTTGCATTTGATTCATATTAGATTTCTAGGTCAGCTAAAATTATTTCAGAAAATGTTGCAAGTTTTCAAGGTTTACAGAAGCCTATTGGTAAGACATCTCATATCTGTGAACTTTGCTCTTGATGGGCATAAAATATTAATTTGGTTAGGACAGACACGGATGCTGTAATTGTAGATGCACCACTTTCTCAGGTGTTGAGAGACAACGATGTTGATGACGATGGAGATGAGGAAGAATTAGATCTTCTTATGTGCCTGGTAAACTTGTTGAACATTGCTAGTTATTTATATTTGAAAACAATTCTATAGTATCTTTTCCCTCTCTTTCTTTATCATTGTTTTTGTTAATTTAAGTGATTATTTGAAGAATGAATAATGAATTTTGAATTTAACTATGTCATTTTCGTATGTGGCTACAAAATATTTATTCACTATATGTTACATTTAGTCACTATCAAGATAGCAACACAATAAAGGTGAATACACAATTTTTCTTTGTTAATTTTCTTCAAGTATTTTGTTCATTTGCAAACAATTTATTTGGAGCATTCTAAGTTTACAATTTGATTTGTCTATTTTGCTTCAATCATACTAGGATTCATCTGTAAAGCAAAAAGCCTATGGACCCATATCCTTGTCTAATTTATGGAGAGATACATCTGGTCATAAAGCAAACCAAGACACAACAATGGATGCTATGGAAGCTGAAAAGTCAGAGCTAAGGTCCTAAGTTGTTAATGTTTTCCTACACATATATACATACATATATCTACGTGTGTGTGTGTATGTAAAATTAATTAGTTAACAATTTGGTTAGGTCACAACAACTTCTAGTCCTCTTGACATGGCAGCTCGACATCAAGTATGGTCCTTGTCATCAATACAAGATGCCTCTCTTACTCAGGTACTATAATGAGTTGAATCAAATTGAATTTTGCCCATATTATTATTGTTGTGGTGTCGTGAATCATTCTATTTAAATTGGTAAAAATAAATTGAATTACTTCTTGATTTCGACTTCGTAAGGCCCGCTTGGCAAAATTTTTTTTTATAGTTTTAGTTATAGCGATTCTAGGGTCCTAAGTAATAAATGAGATATAAATTCAATTTTTGGATTTTGTATGATTAGCCCATACTTAATCATTTTGGCTCATATTTAATTATGTGAATGGTGGGGACCACCTTAAGTCTTTTAAAATTTATTTATATTTTAATCTCAGTTGGAGATTTATTTTAAATTATTAAACTCCATTCATTTTGGACCCAATTGATTGAATCGTGACCCGTTAGTAACCATGTAATATTGTTGTGGTTTTATTATTATTATTTGATTACCATAAAAGAGTTGTGAATATTTACGGTGTGTACCTTAAACGAAATATATTTTGTGGTGAGAAAATATTATATTTACTTTTGTCATTAAAGATGTTGAAATGTATTTTTAAATTGATAGATATAGGTGTATATATATATATATGGTTAGATATTTGTTTGGTTAGATATTTATTTAGAAAATATCTATAAAAAGTGACCAAATAGATTTTTGTCAAACTTTTGGGAGTTCTTGGAGCTCTTGCCGTGGGAAAGAAGAGAAAAGGGATTCCAAGTTTGTTTTTCTTGGGTTTGATCTAGTGTAAGTCATTTTTGACCCCTAGTGCTTTGGATCAAAACGTAGAGGGCGGAAAAGGCGACGTTTGGCTCCAAAAAAATTTAATTTCTGTTGCCGAAAAATTTGAAAGCTTCTTGGCTTGAGGTAGGGATTTTTCCTACACTTCTTTATGCACTTTTACTTGATTATATAGAGTTTAGAGTTGTATATAGCTTAATTAGAATTTTTGAAAAATTTGTGATTTATTTGCTTAAAAGAGAAATTTTGAGAAAAATAAAGAGTTGATGCCCAAATTGCAAAAGTGTAAACTTGGAATATGTTTGTAAGGTTATGAAAGAGCTATGTTTTAAATTTGAACAAAAACGGACTTCGATTCGATCGGTTTTAAAAGTTTTACCAGTTTGCGACCAAAGGAACATTTTTAAAGAAAACAAAAGAATTATGTTTAACTTTTGGGGCTTTTGATCAAAATAGGATGTCATAGTTGAATAATGCTTGGAGAATGAGTTTGGAAAGAAAATGATGTTTTCTTGGGCATTAGCGGTATTATTTTGCTTAATGTATCTGTTGGAATAAAACCAACACGGTTAGAAATGGATCTTGAGAGGTTATCAGACGTGATTGTGATATGAAAACTAGTGTAGTTGTTCATATTTGATGAGATGTGGAATAGATTGTATTTATCGGAATTTTTGGAATTAATTGTTTAAATATCTATTTAGAAATATCAGTTTTGAGCTATCGGTGGAGGATAGCCATGATTGTTGTAGAAATGCATGAGACTTAGGTAAATTGAACCACATTCCTCATTTGTTGCATTGGACATTGCACTACATTCATTTCATTGAAAATGTATTTGCTTTTGAGAAATGTTTGGAAATGTATCTGTTTGCGAAAAGATGAATACTTGGTGAATCTGGGTAGGAAGTGTAGAACCGCGCGGTTAGGTGTCGAGCCTTCCAGTTTACTGGTAAAAATGACAGTGGTAGTGCATTTGGGCCTACTTGCAGATACTCACCTAGAGATTTACAGAGCTTGTATTCATGTAACATATATGGTTTAAAATGGAAATAGTTTTATATCTGTTGTTGCATCTCAGCATTGTATGCTTTATAAAAGGAGAGATAAATTGTTTTATCATGAGAATGGCATGAGCATACTCCTCTTTAGTCTTGTCATGGTTCATATGTTGTGTAGTATATCTCTACTGGGCTGTGGCTCACCCTATAAGGGAAACCATTTCAGGTACAGGTGCTATGCCTCCGCCAAGGCATTGACTTGGGAGGACTCGGAGCTGAGGCTTCGTTTTTGTTTTATTGTTATTTGTTGAATGTTCTTGGATAAATTTGTAAGCCTATAGGGCACTTATTATTTATTTGGCTTCCATTTCATACTTGTTGTAAAATGTATTCTTGGGTTTAGAACTGGGGCACTGAGATGTGAATAGCATGTATTTGGCATATGGGATTTAATGGAAAATGGATGTATGGAATAGTTAGCTATATATATGTGTTTGTCTATCAGGTGGGTCTTGTAGCATAAATAGATATACCCTGCCCAATTTTCAGGGCGTTACAAGTACCCACTAAGAGCTAATTACATTGTTCAGATTTACTTCCAGCTTTATTTTAGAATAGCATGCAAAATTTGTCTGACAGCTTTATTTTAGAATGCATATCACTTTCAGTTGTGATCATCTTCACTCTAGCACTTTGTACTAGTTTATTTTTTAAATATTATTTATTAATTGTAAATATATAATTACTTAAGTAGTTAAATCTTGGTTTACAGGTGGGAGATATAGTTATTCTAAAAAGTATCATTAGGCCAACAGAAACAATTGCAATCGGGGTACTTAAAAGCACAGACCCATCTAAAGAAGTAGAAGGGGAAGAACTAGGACCTGACTATTGGGAGGTACATGTTCAAGTGCCGGTCAAACCTAATGAGAGCTTGATCCGATCATATGAACTTGTCAAAACAATTGGACAAGCTGTTGCTTGGCCTGCTCCATTTGTGGTATATTTCTTTCGTAAATACTAATTTGATTAACAAATTTATATTAACTTAATAGAGTTTCAATTACCTTTATATGTTTATCTTTTGAATGTAGATTTCGCAATTTATGGATGCTAGTCGAGAATATTTATACAAGTGAGGTTGAGAATTTGGGAACTGAATTTGTTTTGGTAATTTGTCTCTCCGGAAGATGGATATCACTACGGCTTTTCAGAACTCTTATGGTTGGAACAAAAAAAATTTTTATTTTTTTTTATTTTTTTTGCTTTAACTTTGTTAGTGTGGTAGAATATTATATAATTTTGATTATGATCTTTATTGCAATATAAATAAATTTATATTTTTAGATTAAAAAAATGATTGTGGTTTGAATTTTTTTTTTTTTTTTTTTGGATGTGATGATATTTATTTATTATTATGGAAATATGACAGGATGAATCGATGTCAAATTAATATAGGATGTGACAATTAATATTCAATTTTTTATAAAATCAATTCAATTTTTTATAAAATCGATTCAATTTTTATAGGCATTTACGGATGCTTAGTTGTGGCTTTTAAAAGTGTCAATGAAAAGAACATATAAATGGCATTTCGTAGTAGTCGTAAAAGTTTTGCGAAGTGCCACGAAAATAAGCTTCAATGGCACTTGTATCTATCTAATGGCACAAATGAATTGGATTTAGTGGCATTTATAAAGTTGTTAAAAATATCAATTGTGGCATAACAAGCGTTATTAAAAATCCATATAGTGGCATTTTTTAGATTGCAAGTCTTCTTTAATGGCACTTGATAGCGTCTACCATGACATTAAAGTGTCACTGAAAGTTTTTAGCCCTTATGGTGTAATGGCACTTACAAGTGTCACTGAAGTGTCACTAACTCTTTTTTTAATAACGCTTGATAGTGTCACAAATAGTATCTTTCATGACATCAAAATGTCATTGAAAGTTTTTGGCCATGATGGTGTAGTGGCACTTGCAAGTGTCTACCGTGGCACGGATAGAAACGACACTTGTTCAAAATACCGCAAGACTAAAAAATGTCATTAGAAGAATAGTTTTGTAACACTTTCAAATGTCACTAAACTAAGAAAATGTTATAGTGTAAAGACCGCTTATTGACTTCTGTGACTTGGGTGTCACACAGGTTAATTAAAGACTATAGAAGAAATTCAAATCGAATCTAAAACAGTTATGGCTTTGATACCAAAAAAGTCCCACGCTATGTAATCTTTGTGATAGAAACAAGAAGAATCAAAATCAGAGTTATATTAGAACTAGGCTTTAACTTGCGTAATCTATTATTGTAATTTGAAAAAAAAAAACCCAAAGATGTAAGAAACAAAATAATAAAAACAACAAAAATGATACCAATGAAATAGTATAAAAAAAGACTCAGTTCAAACTTTCAGATCATTTCTGTTAAACAATGCTTGGTTTTGTAAACATGAGCAAGAATCGTTCATCTTGCCAGATTATGTGCTGTCGAGACTACCCTTTTTGTTGATGTAGAAGATGCTATTGAGAATATTTATTCTTTTATATAAAGTGAAATTTTGAATTAGTGTGAATGGACACAAAATATACATATATTTTTTTTAAAAAAAATATTATCTGAACATGTAACTGGTTAGATCAAAACTGTTTAAATTCTCTTCAAATATAAGTGGCTTGCACTACAAGAAAAGTGGGCTTAAAAGACGGAACTTTTTGCGACGGAACTTTTGCCGTCGCAAAAAATGACTTTTTGCAACGGCACAACTTGCCGTCGCAAAAAATGTGACTTTTTGAGACGGCACTGCTTGCCGTCACAAAAAATGTGAGTTTTTGAGACGGCACAGCTTGTCGTCGCCAGAAAATGTGAGTTTTTGAGACGGCACAGCTTGCCGTCGCAAAAAATGTGACCTTTTGAGATGGCACAACTTGCCGTCGCAAAAAAATGTGACTTTTTGAGACGGCATAGCTTGTCGTCGCCAAAAAATGTGACCTTTTGAGATGGCACAACTTGTCGTCGCAAAAAAAAATGTGACTTTTTGAGACGGTACAACTTGCTGTCGCAAAAAATAGAGTATTTGCAACGGCATAAAATGCTGTCGCGAAAAAATAAAGTATTTTCGACAGCAGAAATTGCTGTCGCAAAAAAATAGAGTTTTTGCAACGGTACCAGCTGCAGTCGTAAAAAAAAAAAAGAAGGGTTTTTTGTGCCCGTAATAGGTACCGTTGCACACAAAAAAAAAAAAAAAAAAATATAATATATATATATATATATATATATATATTGTGGCTTTGAGACGGCTTCATATATATATAGTCACAAAATGGTTTAAATAAATGCAACGGTATTTTTCTGTCACAAAAAAAGAAAAAAAAGACGTCGTCTTACTCTTTTGAACATTTTTCTTTTCACCCATTTTTTCATCTTCCTATCTCTCTGTCTCTGTCTTTGTGTCTCTTCTCTCTCTCTCTCTCTCTCTCTCTCTCGCTCACTCATCACTCTTATCTGTCTGTCTGTCTCTCCATTTCTCTCTGTGTCTCTGTCTCTCTTCTTTTTCTCTCTCTCACTTACACTCTTTTCTGTCTGTCTGTCTATCTGTCTATCTCTCTCACTCTCTCTCTCTCTCTCTCTCTCTCTGTGTCTCTCGTCCATCTCTCTTCTGTCTATCTCTCTCATCTCTCTTCTCTCTTTTCTTGATCTCTCTCGCTCATCTCTCTTTGTCTCTCTCTCGTTTATCTCTTTTCACTCTTTTTTTTTCTCTCTCTCTTCGTCTATATCTTTTCACCCATTTTTTCATCTTTATCTCTCTCTTCTCTTTCTCTCTCTCACTCATCACTCTTTTCTCTCTCTCTGTCTATCTGTCTCTCTCTCTCTCTCTCTCTCTCTCTCTCACTCATCTATCTCTTCTCTCATCTCTTTCCTCTCCCTGTCTTTTTCGCTCATCTCTCTTCTCTCTATCTCTCTCATCTTTCATCTCTCTCTGTCTCTCTCGCTCATCTCTGTTCTCTCTATCTCTCTCTCTCTCTCTGTGTCTCTCTCGTTCATCTCTCTTCTCTCTCTGTCTCTTTTTCTGTCTCTCACTTTCTATCTCTTTATCTTTTTGTCTCTCTCTCTCTCTTCTCTTTCTCTCTCTCTCTCCCCCACTGTGTTCACGTTGCTCACTCTTTCCCTTCCATCTTCTCTATTTACTAAGCTCCCTCTCGATTTATCTATCCACTACAAGAAAATGCACTTTTAGCGACCACTTTGTCTCTCTCTCGCTCATCACTCTGTCTGTCTCTGTCTGTCTGTCTGTCTCTCTCTCTCTCCTCTATCTGTCTCTCACTCATCTCTCTCTCTCTCACCACCCATCTTTTTTACCACCTTCACCACTACTGCAAACGCCATTCAACTACCACCATTACTACCACTGTCGCCACTTCACCTCTACAACTACCATTACTACTACCATAGCCACCGCTCCACTACCACCACTACCACTACTGCCACTACTACTACCATTACCTCTCCTTCACCCCAGCCACTCCATCTACTCTACCACTACCACAACTTCACCACTAATCTCCTTCGCCATCACCACCACAACCACCATTATCTCTTATCCACCACCTTTACCACTACTGTCGCTCTCTCTCCTCTACTACAAAAAATTAGTTCATGATTTTTAATAACCAAAAAAAATGGGCCGTAGAAAAATATTTTTCATTGACCACAGAAAATTAACTTTTATTTTAGTGGAAAATATTTTTCATTAAAATATTACCCCTGCTTCTACTAAATAAAAAATAATAATATTTTTTTTCATTAAAATAGAAATGAAACAAATAAATTTTCAATCTTAGTAGCTAAAAAAAAACAATTCTGATACGTAGCTTGAATTTGCCGAGCTCGAATATATATTTTAACAAAAAATAATTTTTTTTTTACGACGGCAACCCCCGTTGCAAAAAAAAAAAAAAGAGTTAAACGGCGTTATTTTGTTATTTAAATTTCATTTCTGACCCAAAAAAAAATTAATAATTTATTTTTTACTTTTTATTCCCGCCCCTTTTTTTTCCATTCCCGCTCCCTCCCCCCCCCAAAAAAAACAAAAAATCCCCAATCTCAAACCCAAAAATCCCTAATCTCTTCTTACCCCCCTCTCTCTCTCTCGATCGACGTCGGAGCAGTGTCGGAGCAGCATCGTCGTCGTCGGAGCAGCGACCCCCTCCCCCCAAAACAAAAAATCCCCAGTCTCAAACCCAAAAATCCCTAATCTCTTCTTACCTCCCTCTCTCTCTCTCTCTCTCTCTCTCGATCGACGGCGAGCAGCGGAGGAGCAGCGTCGTCCGAGGAGGAGCAGCATTGGAGCAGCAGCAGCGTCGGCCTCCTCTTCCGCCGCCTCAACATCTCTTATGTTTTTCTTTCTTTACTCTTTACTCATCTCTCTCTCTCTCTCTCTCTCTCTCTCACACACACACGCACACACACACACACACATGTTTATACATACATACATACATACATACATACATATATGCATTAGTTCATGTTTGACTTCCAATTTAGTTTATCAAAATTTTGAAATACCCCCATTATCTATGCTGATGCCCTAGGTTTTGCAACTTTTCTTAATACTTGCAAATGTTTGGCTTGTTTATGGAGGACAGTTTGGCCAAATGTGAGGGGGCGTGTTAAGGGTATAAATTCAAAACTTGAGGAATTATGACAATATCCATTAGTTGTGGTGGGCGTTAGCCATTGGGAAATTGGAATCTGATTGAAGTCTCTCATAAGAAGGAGATGATAATTGTTTAATGTGAAATATGTTGTGTGAAGGTAGTGATGGCATACTAATCAGGATTTTGGAAAAAGAAATTAAATCCTGTGAAATAGGCAGAAAGAAGAATTTATAGATGCACATACCTTTTAATTATTATGGTGGTATTGGATTGGATTGGTAGATGGGTCACTTTTCCTATTAGATATTCCCTTGAGGGGAAGGAAAAACTATTGGATCAACTGACAAAGAGGATGTTGGGAAAATAGATTGCTCTCACTGTCTTTTTACTTACATACATATTTGTTCTTGAGATTTTTGGAATTATTTAAAATATGTGAATTCTTTGGAACAAGACAAGAGTGGTCAATCATAATAGTTCACAATACCTACTATCTTCTAAATTTTGAGTGATATATATTTTTGCCTTTTTGGGAATATGTCTTCTCTATATGCTCATGTATATTTAGAACCCATAGATGAAACAATAATGAAGTCAGTTATCTACTTGTTAATTGAATTTTTCTTTCCCTTGCATTAAATAAAGTCATACCTTAAATATATGCTCTTTGATTTCACAATCCGGGTATGATATTTTTCATGACATGAATTGGCATCTCTGTTCAGGATTAGCTCTATTACAGACGCATAGTGAATCCCCTAAACTATATGAAGGGTGTTTGGAGGCACCTAAAGAGCGAATTCAAGAGGTTGCTGTTTTTCATCCATTTGCTGAAGCTGCCTATACGGTCTTGTCAGGGAACATTCTTCAATATTTCTTTTTATAGTTGATCATGACAATTCTAACATTGCAGTGGCATATGGTGCAGGGTCTGTTACTTGATATTGGAAGAAATCCTGTACTATTTCCTTGTTCGTGGCTCTATAGGCAAGGGATTTAGGCTCCCTGGACTCGTAACAGGTTGTCCACCTCTCAAACTTCTTGCGTGGTTAGATGGGTAACCAAAATATATTATATATTCAACAATTATTATCAATCTGTTTCACAAACTGCATAGACAATCACTTTTTTCTTTCACAAAGGATAAGGAGGGTTACTATGTGTTCTACTTTGACCACATGGCTTCTTTAATCTCTGTAGTAATTGATCCCAAAATTATTGAATTGAGCTTTGTATGATATGAGTTGAAAATGGAATTATATATGTACGTATGGTTGAGTTGGCGTTCTGGACTGGACAAACAGATTGGAGTGGTAATCAGCATGTTATAGCTCTGTTTTACTTCATTATTTAAAAGCAAAAGTTCATTTTTGTATTCATTTTTTTGTTCATTCATTCATATTTACTCACCCTAAGTAGTTGAGATCAAAGCAAGTGGAGTTCTTGTGTTATGTTATGTTGTGTATTTTAACCCAGATTGTGACTTAATTTACATGATTTAGTCATGTATGGATAACCTTTTTATATCTTTAAATCTTGTCTCTCAAAACATGCCATAAAAAAGCTTCAAATTTTCCAAACTCTAGGTAGTTGCAAAGTACCCTTCTTTTGTTCAAATTCTCCATGTACTAATACCCGTGAACTTTATGATACTAGGGGTATCAATGATATTCACACTTGGGTGTTCCATTTACTCCAACTATCTGCATGTGTCATTTCATTATTATGATTCTTACTATTTGTTTGATAAAGACAATATATTTGCTTTATTATATCATCTCTTTCAATCACATTTGGCAATGGCACCTCAAAGAGGTAGTTTGTATTTTTCTCTTCCTTTGTTGCTCATTCTGTCTTAGAAAAGTCAAATTTATATTTCACATTGAAAGCAAAGATAGATACTTGTCAAATTTATATTTGGTGGAGAGATATCTGTTTCCATGGTATTTCCTCTTTTTTTCGCTGTTGTTATCTAAAAAAATGTGATATAGCCTTCTGAAGTTTGTAAGTGGTTTTGTTTCTTCAATTTAAATTTTCGTTTAAACTTGATCTGGACTCACTGATTGATGTTTAAGGCCATTTAAATTTGAAAGTATCATTGCGTTCATTAGAGACATTACAAATTGATCCCATCAAACGTGTTGTTGGGGGTCAAAAATCTTCCTTTCTTGTTCCTAGGTGTTTTATTTCATTTTTTTTTAGTTGTCATCTTATTTAAAGGTTGTATATTAACCTCTATTTGATGAATAAAGGGTTGTAGTTACAACATTAGAAAGAACTATGTTTTTAAGAAGTCCGTTTTGAGTAGTGTATAAAAATTTGATTCTTCCAAAAGAGCATTTGGAGCTTGCTTAACCACAAATTAACATAGTTATGGAACTCCACGAATAAAATACCTGTTGTATATAGGTCTAGAGGTTTACATTTTGTTGTGTAGCATATAGCTCGGTCTAGGATATATCTACACCTTTATGTGTACAAACATAATATATGCGTATATGCCAATTAATTGAAGGATGATGAGATGATGAACTTTTGTATAGATACTAGAAGGCTGACATTTATAGTGATCCCGATTTTCCCTTTCGTGTATAACTGTAATTCGGACTCGGTTCCGTAAGGGTGTTGTTGTCTTATCCTCTTTCTATCCCTTACTCTTTGTTTTCGAGTTTTGGGTCGTGTTGGGCAAGTTGGGAATAAGTTGGTTGCGTTTTAAAACGTAAAATCTTTGCCTAGTTTTTGGTCTCTCCGCTCGAGCGGCGCTTTTGACGCTCGAGCGGGCCTTTGTTGTTGCTTATCCGCTCGAGCGGGGGTTTTGGCGCTCGAGCGGGGAAATCACCCATCCAGTATTTCGTCTGCAGTGTTGGACGCTCGAGCGGGGGAATTGACCGTTCGAGCGGGAGTTTGTGTCTGACGCTCGAGCGGGGACCATGTCTGTAAAGGTTCTGGGAGTGTGCATCCGCCGCTCGAGCGGGAGTCTGTGAGTGACGCTCGAGCGGGGGTTTCCACGCTCGAGCGAGGCGACTCTTATATAAAACTGAGGTCCGACTTTTTGGATCACTTTTTCACATCCTTTCTCTCTCTTACTTTTCCAAAAAGTTATTTTGAGAGCTCCTCACACTAAAACCCTAACTTCTCTCTTAGGATTGATCTAGCTAGAGTGATTTCCTCACCTTGGGCCTTTTTAAAAGTTGTGTGGATCGTCGAGGGCTATCTTTTAATCTGAAAATTTCGGGATTTGGAGCATTTCCGTTTTCTTCATCTCCTTCGTTGGGTCCCATCATTCGAGGTAGGGATAACCTACTCCATCTTATGAGCTTTGTCTTTGAATTTTAGCATTTAGATATGTTGGGAGTTGTTGGGTAATTTTGGGAAAAGTTTGGGCCTTTGTGTAATTTTACAAAAGTTGGGGATTTAATTATATAAACCTATATGCAAGTTAGGCATAGAGAAATGAAATTAATGTTGGAACATTGATGGAGATGGAACCTTAGGGTTGTTTTGTGAATTATGGTAAATTGCCCTAATTGGTTCAATTAATTAATGGATGTAATTAATTAAAGAAAATGAGGAATTGAATTGAGAATGTTGAAATTGGGAATGTATGGGACAAAAGGGTGTAGTTGAATTATTTATTGCTCACCTAGTTGAAATGTTGATATATTATCCGTTTGTGCATTTATTTCCTGTTTAGAAATAATTGCTTTGGACTACCGGTGGAGGGTAGTATTGATTGTTGTAGACAATGCATGATGATTAGGCAAACTAAAACTAATCAATAGGATGTGTCATAGAGTATGACGGTTGATAGAATACATTAACTTCATGTATTGATAGATTGTGCATATGACCAATGTGTTTATGTGCATCATGTGTAGACGGTTGATAGAATACATTAACTTTATATATTGATTGATTGCATATATGATTCTGTGTCTATATGCATTGCTTGTGTATGGGAGGAGATGGGGGATGTACTCCACGGTTTAGGGGAAGATGGGGGATGTACCTCTAAACCGGTTAATGGTTAAGGGAAGATGGGGGATGGACCCAGGGATGTAACTCATATGCTCTCCCATTGAAGTGTTGATATAGCTCATATGCTTATCTATTGAAGTGTTGATATAGCTCATATGCTTATCTGTGGTAGTAGTGATACAACTCATATGCTTATCTATTGAAGTGTTGATATAGCTCATATGCTTATCTATTGAAGTGTTGATATAGCTCATATGCTTATCTGTGGTAGTAGTGATATAGCTCATATGCTTATCTATTGAGATGTTTGTTTGATTTGATATAGCACTAAAATACATATCATTTAGGGAGTATGGAAGTGGTTTATGTGTTATTGATACAACACCTAAATGTGTATCCACCTTGAATTTCGAAAGCGTTCTAGTGATGAACTAAAATCTCATCAAATGTTTTGGCCAGAGTACTGAGCCTTGTTTTCAAACTCAAAGTTGAATAAGAAATGGAAAGTGAATTGTAACATAGACTTGACCGTCATGGAATTGTAATAAGATGTAAATGGAAGTGTAGTGTTGACCATCTATCAGTTGCTAATCTCTTAGTCATTGTTCATAGCTGGTTTAGTATATTTCTACTGGGCTGTGGCTCACCCTATGTGGGAACATCATTTTTAGGTACAGGTAGCATGCCACCTCCAAGGACATCGCTAGGGAGGCTAGAGGCAGGCAGACGTTTGTGGTTTTGGTTATCTTTTGTTGTATTACCTGTAATTTCAAGCCAAGGGCTTAATGTGTATTTGAGTTAGTACTCTCCTCTTTGTAACCAAGTATTAGCTTGGAAAGTTGTAAGCCCATAGGGCATTTGATTCTGTTGTTAACATGTAATGCTTCTTGTAAAGAATTACTCTGTGGAATAGAATGATGTTTGTCTCTTATATCAATGCATGTCTAAATTGATGGGTTTAATGTTATTATTTTGAGGGCGTTACAACATTTCTTTGAAGGTGTCATAACTTATTTCCATTGCTTAATTTTCTCAGAAATGCATCTGTTCTCATTGTTGATTGAGATGTTTAATTATCCATGTGGGATTTGATGACTAACAAAAAAAATGTTGTATTTGATGTTATTGGGAGTTAGAGCCAGATTTCAAATATAATTTTTATGTTTTTTTGTATTTGATGCTATAGTAGTTAAATTTTTATTTTTGTATTTGATTGAGATGTTTAATTATCCATGTGGGATTTGATGACTAACAAAAAAAAATGTTGTATTTGATACTATAGTTGTTAAATTTTATGTTTTTTTGTAATTAACATTAACACATAATTATATTGTCATCAATTATTTTTATTTTTATTTTTCAGATATTTCCCATATAGGAGTGTACTTCTTGTGGAATGCATGCCTGTGGAGAATGTGGCTAACTTTTGTTTTTGTTATCGATGAAGAATGAAACATTTAATTTTGGTTTATGTTATTTTGAATAATGAACAAAATCATGTATTTAAACATTATATATGTATTATGGAACATTATGTAGTGGGATAATTTTGTTGATGTGTAATTATGAATGGAAGAATATTTTATTATGGAGAAATTGTTATTTTTATACAGGAACTTTTATATTATTATGCAATTATTATGGAGAAATTTTAATATTTTTAATAATTTCATTGCAGGATGTTTTTTTCTTTTTGTGATGGCACTACACTGTCACAAAAAAATAGAAAATTTTAATATTTTTATTGATTTTGTTACAGGTTTTACTTTTTGCGACGGCACTAAACTGTCGCAAAAAATAGAAATTTTATTATTTTTTTAATACTTTTTGCGACGACAGTACACTGTCGCAAAAATAGAAATTTTCATATTTTTAATACTTTTTGCGACGGCACCACACCGTCGCAAAAACAATGTTCTTGCCGTTGCAAAAAAAAAAAGACTATTAGCGACGGCATTTTTTGCCGTCTCAAATAACATTTTTAGCGACGGTAAAATAGTGTCGTCGCAAAAAGTCAAGAAATTTCAAACATTATTAGCGACTGCAAAGTGCCGTCGCAAAAGGAAAAAATGATGTCGCAAAACATTTGCGATGGCAAAACTCTTTTGCAACGCCTCCAGTTGCGACCCCCCTCTTGCCGTCGCAAAAAGCTGAAATTTTAGTAGTGTTCAAATAATTGCCATGATTATCACATTAAATACCAAACGGTGCATATTGTCACATCACAGCAACAGACAATCAATTTTTAATACCTGAAACTACAAAATGAGAATTCAAGAAGTGAATTAATTCATTGATTGAAAGTAAAAAACCACATTCAGATACAAGAGACAAACTCTCAATGCATTGGAAGGAATGAAACCAGAAATACATCAAAGAATCCTTAATCATGCCATTACCATCACAATGCTCATCACTAGTATCACATATCTTCTTAAAACTCTAATCTCCAAGATTGTACCGTAAAATATTACCTGGTACATGCAACACCATAAATGAGTCCTCATCGTCTTTTTCCTCTCGTACAAGAGAAAGTATAGCAAACGAGTAATACATTGGGTTCCATGAGAGCCATTGCATCATCTGGGGAAACGTAGCTCCAACTGAACCAAGATCGACAACGTACTTCACAAACCACCCAGAATAATCTCTCTCAATCTCGTAAACATCAAATTGAATCCTTGGACTGTATATTATAACGAGATGCAAATATTCATTCAACTCCTCGTAATACCTAAATGGCCTCCCTTTCCAATCCTTATGAGGAATTAGAGGCATTGGAATAGTTCCAATGCACTCCTCCTCCACGTTGAAATATAATGAGTCCCCCGATGTGCTGAACCAGTGAATCGCGCCATTCCAGTAGACCCGACCAAGAAATTCAGAATTTTGATTAGCTGTGAAAGGTTCAGCACATGCCCTCCAAGACCCGGTCTTGGATGAGTAAATCTTAATCTGATAATAGTGCTTGTTTCGATCATAATCAGCTGACAAAACTAAATCAACGTGCTCAACTTGCCAAACACAAACGACTTTGTAGTGAGGTGATCTTGACGGGTCAAACACTAAATTCAAACCTTTATGGCCATCACGGGGTTGAGGAAGCGACTTGAATTGCTTGGTGGTAGAATTGAGGATATGATAGCGAAATTGATAGTCGCCTCCTTCAAGGTTGGAATAGTTAGAACAACATAATAATCAATGGCATGAGCTCAAAATCCCTTTACTTGATAGGCTTGGAATTGTTGTGAAAGGTGTCAAGAAGACATAATCATTGTCGTTGCTCAGGATTTCATTCTTTTGAAGAGGGATGAAATTGAGTTCTGGGTTGCGGCGTCTCATGGATGAGTACAAGAATAGGCCGGAGACAGAGCTGGAGTTGGGATTCCAACAACGTGCAAAGTAGGGATTGGTGATGAGAGAGAGCCAGTGTTAGGATACAGACTTGAATCGCATGAGTGATTTTACTGGTAACTTTATCAGGATTTGGGTTAAGATGTCATCGTTGGTGGAAACTTTATCTATGGGGCATGAGTGCACAGACATGAAGGACTTGGGGGAGTATGTTTCAATCTTGCTTCAACTCTCAGTATGTGGTTTGAATTATTTTTGATCAATCACATTAAGCCATTGTATATATACAGAACTTGGTTTTGTGAGTGTTGTGCATCTATGAGTGCTCTGTGTTTTGAACATTGTGCAGTACATTGTTGAATATTTTTAGTCATTGACAATGAGGTTACTTGTTGAAATTGGCCTTTGACAAGGTCAGTGGTGTTTGTTCCACACTAGTCAATTCAATTCTACATCAGGGTATACTTTTCCCAAGCTTCCAGAGGAAATTTCTAGATTCTCTGTTTGGAAAGCACGAAAAGTAGGGTATAACAGAAAGAGACTATAAGAAAACATTAGAGCACAATTCTTAATGGCTAGGTTTCAAGAAATGAATTGGTATTAGTCGCGTGAAGTGATATCAGGAATATTGAGGCTTTGTTTGGCATGTTATGTTTGAACTAAAATAGTCACAAAAAAATAAATTAAGTTTTTCATCCTAATAAGACAAAACATCACATCCAATCCATAATTATTTCATTTTCTCTCTCACAAAAGTCAAAAAAGCCAAAAAGTCTATCCTAAACAAGGCTTTTTAGCCCCAGGCTAAGTAGATGTTTGGCATGCACTAAAAAATTGCATTTTTTTTTATATATACATACACTTATTTGGATCACATCAATCAACATCTCCTTTCAACTTTTCTACCCACTTTCTCTACTTTTCTACACATTTGGTTATAAAAAGTCAAAAAGTGCACTTATTTAGAACATCCCAAACCGCCAAAAAATTAAAAAACCAAAAAACCAACTTACATCTCAAACGAATGTTAAGTGCTACAGTTGTAATTTTTTTAATCGAACCAACTCTTTCGATTGTGAATTGATTGTATCCATTGAGAATAATCAAATACACGATATGCGTCCAAAATTAGTCTAATACAAATGATTTTCATTCCACTAATATATGGTATACGTCCATATCGAAAGAGCAAATATTATGCAGACAAAATCATCAATACCAAATTCTCCTAATATGATGCTCAAGACTTATGCTAAAACACAAAAATTAAAGAAATTATTTCATTTTTACCCCTATACTTTGTCACGATTTTCAATGACCCCCCAGACTACTCTTATTTTCACACGTATCCCTATACTATTTAAGTTGCTATCAATTTTGCCCCTGCCGTCAAATTTGAAATTGAAAAAGTTTTAAAAAATTACATTTTGGCCCCAAATTTCAAAAGAAAGATGCAGACCCACCCTTTCCTACCAGCAAACCACCACTAGCTACCAGCACTTCAAGGCCTTCGATTTCCTTCGTTATAACTCTGTTTCGCCTCATTTTTACATCATTAAATTCAACTCACGGTCTAATTTTCATATCACATCTCACACCTTTCGTTCTTCCTCTTTTTGCATGCTATCAGAGCTCCGAAAGTTGATAAAAAAAAAATAAGACTTTTCTTCTCATTTTTGACTTTTCTTCGAGCCATCTTTCGGACTTCATATCTTTCTCGATTCTTGACGGTTCTACTTCATTCTTTCGCCATTCTCTTCACCTCACTTCTTACTTTGCCCTACACTACCTTGCTTTCTCACTTCCTCATGTAATAGGCGGCTTTGGTATGCCGAAAATTGTCCGAAAACTAATTTTTTTCAAAACATTCATCTTTTGTTTCTTTCTTCTCCATCTTCCTTATTCTTCTTTTCCTTCTTCACTTATAACATGATGTGGAACATGGTTTTAGGTGATAACGTGTAGCGATCCCAGTTTTGCCATTTCACTGAGTTTGTCGGGGATCGAGCTGCCCGGTCAGCTTGCGAGGGTCCAGGGGGCAGCGCCCCTTGGTGGGTCCAAGGGCAGCGCCCCCGAAGCAAAAATGCAAAATGCATTAGAAGTTGCTTGTCCGCTCGAGCGGCTGTTTATGTGCTCGAGCAGAGAATGTTTGGTTTCAAAAGTTTGACCTTTCTGCAAAAGTACTAGGAAAGTGTATTTGATGCTCGAGCGGGGCTTTCTACGCTCGAGTGGACCATGTTATATCAGTTCGTGAATCTGATATTTCAGATCACTTTTGTATCTCTCTCTCTCTCTAAAAACCCTTTCCTATCCCTTTTCTCTATACTTCCTTACGCCAAATTGGATCAAAACCTTGATTTCTCAAGATCCATTAGAGTTCTGCCATAAGTTCTTCATCAAAGTTGGTTAACTTCTCGAGGGCTTCGTTGTGTGCGGTGAAGATCGAGTTTCGACATCGTTGATTTTGGGGGTTTCATCTCATTTCTTCTTCAAAACTTGAGGTAGGGATTTTCTTAGAGTTATATATATATATATATATATATATATTTGCAAGATTTATATGATTTTCGAAATCATCTTTCGATAGCTTTGAAAATTGATTGTTGATTCAAAAAGTTGAGCGATTTTGAAAGTGTGTTTGTCCCTTGTTTTTTTGAAAAATGATCTTATGGGTTTTGATCTTCGTTGATTGAAGAAAAGATGATTTTGGAAAGTTTTCTTTCAAAAGATTTGAGTTGTATAGTTTTGGTGAGAAAGCCTAGAATTTGGGAATTTTTTTTAAAAAGACTGAAAATCCATGAATAATATTGTTATATTTATTTTTAGTGTCAAAATAAATGGATATTTGGAAAATTTCTTATTTATATTTACAAATGATGAATTTCAGGAAATATTTGAATTGTTGTTCATTTTGGAAATTATTGTTCAAAACGTTGAAATAGTCTTGAAATGACTAATTGTTGAGGATACTTGAGAAGAGGGAATTGTGTTATTCCTTGGATGATGAATTGGAATAAAAGTATTTATATTCATCTTGTGTTATTGGCATATCAATTTTTTTGATTATATTAAACTTTGAAAGTTGATTTGAAAACTTGCATTGAGAAAAGAATGTTGAGATATAAGTTTTCATGGAATGGTTTTGGGATAAATACATTGGTAAGTCTTGATAGGTGGTGTAGATGATATTGAATAAGTTGGCCTGAGAGTCCGGGGTGAAAGACTGAAAACCCGCGCGGATAGGTGTCGAGCCTTGTAGACGTCCCCGAACGCATCCCGGGAGGGTTAGGTCCCGTTCCGTTCATATTGGGTTCACTACAGTTCGGACTCAAATTGTCACGGTTCTTAATCTGAACCAAAGAGTCCAACTCTGGCAAATCGTTTTGAGAAAAACTGATTTTTAAAAGAAGTGGCAAACATGGACTGCTTTGCCAGATACAGAGTCGCCACCTAAATATTTTTAAAATGGGAAATTTAGGAAACCCTGACTCGGTGCCAAAGGCCACGTGTCTGTCATCACCAAATGTCTTGGCTCGGGAGCTTGGGTACGATCGGGGAAGGTCAGCTATGAGCACCCCCTTTTGCCCGATTCGAAGACTGGCCTCTACTAACCGTGATATCCAATTTTGAAAACGTTATGTGTTCTTATCCCGATTAATTAGCCTAGAATTACTATGTTATGTGCGCAGCAAACAAGTATAGACTAGATTGCCTAATTTGGAAATAAGCATTGCATATCCGTTTATTTTGAAAAGGGTTTTGGAATTTGCTACTCGCAAGTAGGCTAAGACACGGATTTCAACGAGTTTTTCCAACTCAAGCAATCCAACCTCCACCCACAGGCATTCAATCAGTTTATCTCATATAAGCATTTAGCCACATGGTAATCATGCTATCATGTTAACATTCACACACATGCGATATGCTAAAGCGTAAATACTTACATCGTACTCCGTGCCAAAACAGTAAACTAGTTAGCAAAAATGCATGCCCTAGTTCATGTCAAGTGGCTAATGCAACACACACAGAGATGCAGTAGAGTAGGCTGGGCTAACCCTAAACATGGCATGTGAAATGCTACAACTATCACGTATTCAATTTGGAATTGAAATACAGATGCAGTTTGAATGATGTACCGAGCCCGGTGCATGTCAACAAATGCATGGATGCACGCATGCATTGCATAAGGTATGCTAAAATAATCGTGCCCTAATCTACCATCATAAGCAGGTAAATAAAAGGGAAGAAAGACGTGGGGTTGGAAGACATACACACCACTCACGCACACTTATTACAGATTTGCCCTCGCTCGGAGGGACCAAATAATAATACAAATTAACTAACTACGCAAGCTAATTAAATATTACAAATTGCCTAATTAATTAACAAATTAACTACGCTAAGAGAAAAGCAGTAAACCGCCTCGGGGCGAGGGCTCAATGCATGCGCGCTCGGATTCCGCTCGGAATTGCACTGCCATGCCTAGCCTGCCTCTGTTTTCCCTGCTTTGTCCTTCTGAAAATTGCCAAAGTCCTAAGGATGCCTCTCAGGATGCTGGGGATCACCACCGGCTGAAAGGGGACATCACCGGCTGAAGAATGTGGTCATCGGCACGAAATAGGTCCACCGGCCATTGATGGACTGCCGGTCGGCACTAAATACTGTCGGCCGGCAATAAGTTCCTGCAGGACCTGCAACTCACAGCAGCAGAGGGCAGAATCTTGCATGGCAGCTCAATTCAAGCAATGTATGCACCAAACACATTCCTTATCATGTTTGTTACTCAAAGGAGGATGTGCCTCGATTCTCGGGCCACCAATCACGCATTTCCATGCATGATGGCCCAAAGAGCCAAGTGTGCAACTTCTATTTCAAATGAAATGCAAAGCAAGCAAACAAATCAAAGAATCCTAACCTCTATCACACTCACTTCAAGAGGCCAAGTATGCACAATGCCATGCAATCCTAGACATATTGGCTAACATGTAATATGAACAATGCAAGGCACTTATACAAACATACAAGCAAGCATGCAAGGCAAGCATGCAAACCAAATAAAAGAGGGATTTAAACACGATTTAGGCAGCCCTAAATAGGCCTAAAACAATGGCCAAAATGCAAAGGAAATGAGACCAAACACACATGTACACATGCACATGTCAAGGCACAAACCTAAGCATTAAGCAAGCAACTTTCAAGCGCACTTAAAAGAGGCTAAGTGTGGACAACTAACATGCATTGTAAAGCTCTAAAATTCATGCTAAACATGGTGCCAAACCAAGCAACAAAGCAAGCTAAACATGCAATTAAGGTCCAAGCACTTAAGGCAAGCCAAGGGGCTTAAACCAAGGTCAAACCCACCAAGCCTCACAAGGCCAAGGGGACTCAAAAAAGGTCAAAGGTAGACCTAACAACACTCAAGGAACACCTAGATGGCATCTAAATGGTCCAAGCATAAAGGCACATACAAAGGCCAAAACATGAGGCATACAACATGCGCTTTTAAGGCGACAAAGAGGCAACCAAGGCAAGCATATGGCCATGCCAAAGGGACTGATATTGCATGTTAGGTGGTTCCAAACCACCAAAATGATGCAAGCAACACGTGCTACACATTCACATACTTGAGGCATACTAGCCCGACAAGCCACAAATGCAAAGGAGCTATACTAAGCATGCCAAAATCAATCCAAACGACTATGGACAGACCTAAAGCATGGCAAAATAAGCACAAAACATTCATAAGTCCAAGCCTAAATCATGTTCAAACAAAGGCTAACAACCTAAGACATGTTAAGGGAATTACAAGGCATTACATGGCAACTACACTAAGCATGAATGGAGCACCAAAGCCAACACACAACATGATTATATTATGGCATAATAAGCATGAAATGTAGCCTAGACATGATCAACACACACTTGAACAAAAGGCTCCTTAAGAGACCAAAAATGGTCCCTTTCAAGGACAACAAGGACAGGGGGTGGCCCTCCCCTTTTGGAGACTTCAAGGCACCATCTCCACCACTGAAATCCCTCAAGATTTCAGTAGTGAAGAGGCCCAAACACCAAAGTCTCGAAACTTGCACAAAATGGCACAAAATGAGGCCTTTCAAGGCCTAAGGGTGATCAAACACACCCAAACCACAAAACACCCTTAATAAACTATCAAGATGGCCTAAAAATAGAACTTTTTTGTATTAAACACTAAGCACAAAAACAGCTTTAAGACAGGTAAAAAAGGGATGCAAAAATGGGGAATAAAAGGCAAGTTTCTCACCCTTGTTGACCACCTTCACAAGTGTTGATGTTGTTGCTTCCTTGGGCTCAAATCCAGCCAAGAACAACCTCTTGGAACCTCAGAAACCAAGGAAGGTGAAACACTAGGTGTTGATGTGCAATAGTAAGACACAAACACCTAGTCACACAAACAAGAGAGAAATATAGATATAGGATATGTGTTGAACCCTAACCCTAAAACCAGAGCTCCCTCTCACCTTTCTAACCAAAACTTTCTAACCCTAAAGCAAGGGAGACAAGGCCTCCTCTTATAGAGGAGGCAATCTTGTAAGCTTAGTCACTAAGCAAAACAAGAGAGGCATCCCTCCATACACGTGTATGGAGGAGAAGCCAATGCCATACAGCTGCCTCAAAATATCTGAAAAAGCAACTGAACAGTAATCGGCTGCCCAAAAAAGTCATTTTGACAAAAATGACTGCCGACCGGCAACAAATAGTGCCGACCGGCAATATATATTGCCGGTGGCAACAAAAACCAGCCGGTGGCCTCTAGCTAGTGCCGGTGGTGTGTGGGGATGCCTCACAAGGCATTCCCTGCCCCTCCAAGGCAAAACACAAGTGTTTGGTGCAAAACCAGACACAAAACGGTCGAGTCCGGAGATCCTGAGGCAAGGCGCGTAGCCGAGAACTCCGGGAACTCCAAACAAACACAAACATGGATAATCACCGAGTGTTCAAACGGTGACGTCCAAGTCTTGCAGACGGTCAAAAATGGGGTGTCTACAGTTGCCCCTCTTTGACAGAACTCGAAAGTCATAACAATGACGGGAGTGAATGTCAAAGCCCAGAGACGACCCATTTTTGACAAGGCCAAAGACTTGGACAAACATGCAAGACAAATAAGGTATGCGCCCGAAGGCAGGGGCAAAATGCAAGACAATGCAAGAGGCCGAGCATAACTTATGATCATGCAAAGAAAGCTGTAATGAAGCACGCATGCGACAGTTATAAGCTAGCATACGCCAATCTACACTACAATGCAGAAAGGATGTAAGAGAATTATGCAATTCTCAATTCGTCTCACGCGGAGGATGCAATACCTGTGCGGCTCGTCCGGTTGCACCGGCCTCAAATGAGTCGTACATACAATATCGTGCCTGAAAAGAAAGCAAACTTAGCAGGTATGATATTGTTAGCAACATGCATGACAATGCAATGATGAATGCAAAATGATATGCAAAATATACAAAACTATGTATAAACAATGCAAATGATATGCAATCTAAATGCAGGGCAATTGAATCATGATTCAATCATGAGCGGTTCGAAACTACACATATGTCAAATAGATTGATGGAAGTAACAAGTCCGTCTACCATAGAACGATGTTTGAACTATGAGTGATGTAGACGGACACAAAGACGAGTATTGAGTGGAATGACATAAGTGGGGTAACGACCCGCTGAGGAAAGAATAATGTTCCTAAAGCCGGATGCAACAATTACACTACAATGTAATATATACAATGGATATGGCATGTAGCCAAACCGTATCTCGCTTAGGAAGGGGATGCACGCATACAAGCCGCATCTAATCACAGAGCTGTACGCGTGCAGAACTGTGTTTTGACGTGAGAAGTATGGACACATACCAGACCAAGCTCAACAAGGAAAAGCGCAAGCCATAAATGGGGGGGGTGATGCAATGGATGCATGCAACTAAAATGCAATATATGCAATATGCAATGGAATGGATATTTACAATGGATAAGTGAGGGCGAAACATGCGTATCGACGCAAGTGAAGAATGCACGACAATGTGGGTGGAAACGAAACATGCGCGTCAATGCAAGTGAAGAATGCACGACAGTGCGGGTGGAAGCGAAACATGCGCGTCAACGCAAGTGAAGAATGCATGACAATGCGGGTGGATAATGCAGCGGGGTGCATGCAAACTATAATGCAATATAGGTGAATGTTTACAAAAAATGCATGACATATGCACTATATTACAACGAAATGCATGACATATGCATGGCTTTTTTTTTGGTTTTTTTTTTTTAAAATGCATGACATATGCAGTATTATTTACAATGATGCATGACAATGCAGTATGTATGATGAATGCATGACAATGCAGTATGATGCAATGGCTGCGATTGCAGTTTTCCCTATTCTCCCAACAGGGCAATATACTAGGTTGGTTCAGTATCCAGAACTGAGGCGTAGACACGCCGCCTCAACCTATGGGGCTTCCATACAGATTTCAAGCCGAGGGTACACCCTCTGGGTATTTAAACCAGACTTTAGTCTCGGAAATCCTGAACCTTTGTGTTCTAGGCATGAGCCATTCAAACTCTAGTTTTCACCGTCCCTATTGGTCTCCTAGGAACTCACCGCAAACACAGGCTGGTGGCTTTACCAGACCACCGGAAGTCGTTCGGGCACGACAAACACCAAAGGAATTGCACCTTCAGAGGATTTAAGGTCTCCTAGACCGGGATGCAATGCACGACAATGCATGTTTTCTTGTTGAATGCAGATGATGCATGATGTTTTTGAAATGCGCGCCAACGCGCGGCTTTTGAGATGCATGCCAAATGCAATGAGGTGTGCACAACAGCGCGGTGCGTTCGGATAACGCGCATGAAGGTCTTGCACCTCCCAAGGATTTAAGGTCTCCTAGACCGTGCGTGTTTAAGGTCTCGCCAGACCATAGGGGCAATGCATGAAGCAAGTGAAACACGCATGCCATGAAGGAAATGGAAAGTGATATGTAAATGAGACACGCATGCCTCAAGGGAATGTAAAAAGGACGCAAGCGAGGTACGCGTGCCTCACGAGGATGTAAAATGATGCAAGTGAGGTACGCATGCCTCACGGAAATGTAAAATGATGCAAGTGAGGTACACGTGCCTCACGGAGATGTAAAATGATGCAAGTAAGGTACGCATGCCTCACGAAGATGTAAAATGATGCAAGTGAGGTACGCATGCCTCACAGAGATGTAAAATGATGCAAGTGAGGTACGCGTGCCTCAAAGGATGCAAAATGCTGCCAATGAGGTACGCGTGCCTCAAAGGATGCAAAATGCTGGTGTGACACGCATGCCACAAGGAAATGCAGAACAATGCAAGTGTGACACGCATGCCGCACGAAATATAAAACAATGCAAGTGTGACACGCATGCCACACGAAATGTAAAACAATGCAAGTGTGACACGCATGCCACACGAAATGGAGAATGATAAGTGAGACACGCATGCCTCACGAAATACAAAACAATGCAAGTGTGACACACGTGCCACACGAAATGTAAAGCGATGCAAGTGTGACACGCATGCCACATGAAATGGAAGATGTAAGTGAGACACGCATGCCTCACGGAATGGAAAATGCAAGTGAGACACGCATGCCTCACGAAACACAAAACAATGCAAATGTACTCGAGTGCGTGACAACGCACGTGTTTTTTCTTTTTGGAATGCGTGATAACGCAAAACAAGGAGATGCATGACAACATAAATGATGTGCCAAGCAACGGCAACACGAATGATGTGCGAGGCGATGTATGTATTGAGATGCATGACAATGCACGACAACGCTTGTAACAACATGCATGACAATGCATGAGGGATGTGCATGACGGCGCGACGCAACGCACCAGACAACATGATGAATGCATGCAACGCACGAGGGGCAACTTTTGAATCTTGTAAAAGGAAAAAGGATACAAAAGGATACAACATTGCATGAATTTGAGTGCCACGTACAGAAGACGCAGTCTGAGGTCAAAACGGAGGCCGGTTGAGCATCGGAGATGCACTTTCTTGTACTTTCTTGAGCTATGAAGACCAGAAACCACTCATATTGCCTAAACAAGGCTTTGGGAACACCACCGGCCGGACTAGGAGGCCACCGGCTGTCCACCGGCTGAAAATAAATTCCATCGGCACAATATTCTGCCGGCCAACACAAAATGTTGCCGACCGGCAAAAAGTTGCTGAATCGAGGCAGATTCGACTTTTCACCTTGGGTGTTTTAAAATAGGGTTCCAAACCCTATTCTATTCACTTCCCTCTAGCCGAAAATCATACTCTCTCTCTCTAGAGCCTTTTTCCTTCCTCGATCCCTCGTTTTCTTCGCGTTTTACGCCCGTTTCGTCGTCGGATTCGCGATTTTCTTCGCGTTTCGGACATTTTCGACCGATTGAAATTTCATTTCGGCGCTTCCTTTGCCATTTCCCCCTTTTTGGGATTTGTTCCCCTCGATTTCCTCTTCATTTCCATACCTTTTTCCCATCCCGACCTTTCCGGCCATTTTCCACCCTCCCGGGGGTTGACTTTCGAGTTGACTCTTCGTGTTCCGAGCCTATTTTCATTCTCCGACCATTTTCTCATCACTCTTGTCGTGGCCGACGACATTCCACGTGTTGGGACTCCCCCGGATCACGAGATGGATCCTGGGGTCGAGCTCCTACCTTTGAGCGAGCGTCCGTTCGACCCGGCGACCTACCGGCCAGCGATTCATGTCCTGCCACCCGACGGATTGCGCCAGTTTAGGAGTTTCGACATGGCGTTGGATCCTGAGCTCCTGCTATGTGAGCCTGCCTCTCACCTATCCTTCGGCGCTTCCGAGGTAACATTTTTTTCCTGTTTTATTTTCCACAATGTAGAACTCTTTAAACTGTCAACTACCATAGCTGATTCGGTTCTTTGACTGCTTAATTCTTTAACTGCGTAGTTCCGATACACTGATACACTGTATATCGTAGTTGATTGCAAATGCACTCGTAACTAATTATCCGTTTAAGACTCACACGTGCACACACACTGCACTAGCCTTGAACCACTCAAACCACGGCACACACCGTATTTCACTGCAAACACCATTGCCCGGTATCTGTTTGAATCTGAAAACATGCACGCATGCTACATTTGCACTGAACCACTCAAACACGTTGACGCATCACACGTTGTAGTTCACTAAAAGCACACCGGCACCCGATATCTGTTTGAATCTGATAAACTTGCACGCATACCAATTTGCACTGAACCACTCAAACATGCTGACGCATCACACGCTGTAGTTCACTGTAAACACACCGGCACCCGATATCTGTTTGAATCTGATAAACTTGCACGCATGCTAGATTTGTACTGATTTTGACTGTTTCTTCAAAACTGTACATTTTATATTGCTTCATAACTTGTTTGAAAATAGGGAGATTCCCATACCATCCGCGGGTATGGGAATACCGTCGCTCGCGTGTGGTACGCCGAGCTTCCCGACGCGGTTCGCCATATTGTAGACCAGGCTGGCTTTGGCGCATTCTGCAGGGGACTCTCCCAGCTCACGACATGCAGACCTCTCCTCGCCGCTCTGGTGGAGAGGTGGTGGGACACCACCGATTCATTTCACTTGTCTGCGACCGGGGACATGACGATGACCCCTTATGATTTCTCGGTGCTCACAGGCATCGGGGTAGGGGGTGATCCGATCCCCTTTGACATAGACATGGATGAGTGGACCGCGGCTCAGGTCTACTTGCTTGGCGCGGCACCGCCTCTCGCACGTCCTGGCTTCGTCCGGTACTCCTGGTTCGAGGTGCAGTTCCGGGTTCAGCCCCTCCTTGTCGATGCAGCTCCGATGACCCCAGAGGCCGTAGAGAGATATGCACGCGGCTTTCTCATGTTCTTGTTCGGGACGACCCTTTTCGCCTACCGGGCGAACACAGTGCCTCTCTGCCTTCTCAGTGCACTGGTGGATGTCAGAGACATTTTACATTATGACTGGGGTGGCGCCGCTCTGGCCACCCTTTATGGATACATGAGTTCAGCCTCCCGCGGCAGCGGACAGTTGCTCGGGGGTTATTGGCGTGCTTGGGAGGTACATTTCTTTTTCTGCCTTTTCATTTCTGTTCTGTACTTTCTGTACTCTGCACACTGCACACACTGTAGTCTGCTTTATACTCGCTGTATACTGTACACACGGCACACACATACTCTGCTTTACACTGACTATACACTGCTCACACTGTACACTCTGCACAATACACTGCACAACACACGGCTCTGCTATTTTCTGCTTTCTATTCTGTATTCTGCTTTATCTGATAAATGCACTGGTATTTATCTTGCAGTTGTGGGTTTACGCCTACTTTCCTAGGCTCGCTCCTGTACCCGATGCAGAGACCCCTCTGGTCGTCCCCTTTTCGCGTCGCTTTGACGGGAGATGCGTACGGAGGCCCCGAGAGACCTTCAGCTTCTTCCGCCGCTACTTCGACACTATCACCCCTGCCGAGGTATGTTTTACTTGCAGTTCATTTAAGCTTCACCCTTCCACTGTATATTTCAATAACAGTAAATAACAAATTGTATTTCATTTTCAGATTGTCTGGCAGCCTTGGGCTCCTTTGCCAGCCGTGGCGCGGGATCGGTTTGCCGGTGCCGATGATACCTCACGTTACCGGATTCTGCTCGAGGGCCCGGTCTGTCGGGATTGGTACCTGGGTAAGCGTTTCTTGCGTCAGACCCTAGGCCTGCCTGAGCAGATAGTCCCGGTGCATCCTCCTGAGCACATGCGGGATACGGAGAGGTTCACTGCTGAGCAGATGGCAGATTACACCATTGGCTGGGAGGCAGACCACTTCAGAGGCGAGGGCGATTACTCGGAGTACGTCCGGACCTTCATCATGCGACCTCTGAGCGGCGGCCGCCGAGTAGAGAGAGAGAGACCTACGGCACCAGCGGCCGGAGCAGGAGCTGGAGGAGGAGCGCCGAGGAGGGCTCGAGTCCGTGGCAGGGGTGGAGTTCAGCGAGGGCGGGGGTCCGGTTGGCCTGCTCTGCCCGCTGCTTTGACTTTCCGAGGACAGGGTGGGGCGACCTATCAGATCCCCTTTGCTCCTCCACCAGCTGACCACGAGTTTGTCGGTGTCCCCGACTTGCCTCCGGTATGTATTACTGCATTCTTCATCTTGCACTGTTATTTCATTTCAGTTTATTTGATATTCCACAGAATATTGATGCATCTAATACTTTTGCAGGCGTCTTCTGGGTACACCCGGCAGTCATTGGAGATGAATGCCTCCATGATGGGGATGCTCCAGCGGACATTCGACCTCCTAGCCCTTTACAGCATTCCGGTATGTCGTTCCTGACCACGGCCTCAAACCATACACAAACTACTTTACATAATCTGATGCATAACACAACATGTGATAAACTGCTCACGGCATCTGATACACTGTACTCATACACTGCATTCTGCACTGATTTACCGTTCACGGCATTCTGCACTGATAAACTGCTCTCAGTATTCACATACACTGTACTCATACACTGCATTCTGCACTGATTCACTGCTCACGGCATTCACATACACTGTACTCCTACACTGCATTCTGCACTGATTTACTGTTCTCAGTATTCTCAGTATTTTGATGTGTTCACTTTTCATGCTTTTTCAGCCTCCCTTCCAGATTCCTCCGGTGGGCGGCGCTCCAGCTGGACCTCCCATTTCTACTCGGGATGGCAGAGCATATCCCCGCACCAGAGGGGGGCGCACTCATGTCAGGAGTAGCTCGCGGGCTCCGGTTCCGGATGATGAGTCTGAGGCGGAGACAGAGGCGGAGGAGACCGATGATGGCTCGGACTCGAGCTCAGATGGTGATGCCCCTAGTGGTGCCCCTGTTGACGACGCTCCTGGACCTTTGTCCAGGAAGAGGACCAAGACAGATTGACGGCCCCAGAGCCATTTTGACATTTGATACAGATTTTTGCTATTTTTTGCTTCTTTTTTGCATTTTCCCCTTTTTGTTAGTAGTTAGGGTACTTTGTACTGCCGCAGGCAGATTTTGTTTCCAAAACTTATGTACTTGAAAAGATGATATGAAATGAAACAAACTTTTTGTCTGAAAAAGTGTTTACATTTGTGTATATTTCATACCTTGCACTGCATTGCATCATATTACACCTCAAATGTAAATGATATTGATCTGTTGTCTGAAAATTGGGCACTTGCACTATGATAATCGGATAACCAACCAACTAACAGCAAACAACTCATACAAACCACTGCTTGAACTAAATACACAGCCCATGCTCTACTGGGGATTGATCTGCATACAGCCCATAATACAGCACTCGGTTCATTCTGCACACAGCAAGCCCTGAACAAACAGCCCCAATCTAACAAGACGGATCACAAAAGCCGAAACAGTTGGAGTTGAAACACACTCAAATGTCCCAAATTTCCTTTTCTTCTCTTGCTTTGCACGAATGTAGAGAATGGCACAGCATCCTGAGCACAAACGATTAATCTTTGGAAAAGGGGGTTTCACAACCGGGGTATCGAGCCTACCACAGAACACAGCGAGACAGACTCAAACAGAGAAACAAAAGGCACACGACCTGAACACAACGAGACACACTCGGAAAAGACTCAAAGCTAAAGTCGAGACCGACAAATCAAAAGACACGACACACGGACATGCTTACACAAGGAGAGACCTCGAATCTCGAGGAGCCAATTCCTCCGGGTATTATTTCCCACCCTTTCTTATTTGTGATACTCACATCACTCGGCCCTCAGGCTCAGTTTTTCTCTCAAAACCTTCTTACTTTTCTCTCAACTTACTTATCTCTATTCTTTATTCTCTCATTTTTTTATCCCTCCCCAGGGTGACTGATGGATGAATAGAAAGTCACAGGTTCACGCCCAATCACTGTTAGCTCACGGCTATTTCTTCTGACGAATAGAGTGCCTTTCCGGCGAGTATGTTGACGGGGGAAAGACAGGAGACCTGACTCAACTGTGCCCCTAGTTCGTCACTTTGACCATTTTTTGTTTTCTAAAACAGCTTTGATCAAGAATGAGAGTCAGATTAACACACTTATTCGATTTTTGATTTGAAAATCATGCGAATCAGGCTGTGAGCACTGAAAATTCTCCTTTTGGGTCCAAACATGGTCCAATTTTGAAAAATGAAATAGTTTTCGAGAAAATAAGTCAACCTTAGTGAAAATTTTCAAAAACTATTTTTGCAAACAGTCAACGCTCAACGAGCGCGGAACTTACCCTCGAGATATGCAACCTCAAATCGGAGGCAATGGCAAATTGCCCTTGGCTTAAAGGGGGATAAGGCAACGGAAAGTTGCCCCTGGTTTGGACGGTAACTCAGGGCAACTTATGGCACTGTATGGCAACGGAAAGTTGCCCCTTGTTTGGATGATGCCGCGGCACATTGTAAGCCAGTCCTTGTTGATGACGATCGGACCCTCAGACGCGGAGGAGACGAAGATGGTTTGAATCAATATATGGACACAGTCACCTGGAAGGTGTTGGTGGTTTGGACTTCAAGAAGAAGTTAATCACGTAGTTCCAGGTCGCTGCAATCGAGACGTTGGATTCAGAGGAGGCAGAAGTGATCAAAACCATGACATGGACTGAGACGCTATGGAAGCGTTGGGGGATGGACTTCAAGATGAAGTTGCCTACGTATCCCAAACATGGGAATCAAGCCTTACGTAGTTCCGGTTAAGGTACACTCGGGTATTTTAACCTTCACTGTTTAGGCTCTAACTTTTGCCAAGGCGCCCAATGCGGGTTTTCGACCTTGCGAGCTATGTTTTTCTTCTTCTTTTTCTTTTCTTCTTTTCTTTTCTTTTGCATTTGCATTTCTTTTCTTTCTTTTAATATTTTTTTTTGTTCTTTTCTTTTTCTTTTTTTTTCTTTTCTATTTCTTTTTTTTTTTTTTTTTCTTTGCTCTAACTTTTGCCTGGGCCGCCCTTCCGGGTTTTCGGTCCAGCGAGCCTCTCGAAGGATAAAAGTGTAGCAAGCCCATGCCAAATGGTTTTGAGATTGAAGCCCTCTGTATCCAGGAGAGCAACTGTTGGGTTGATTTGCAGAAGAGTCCATCACGGTTGCTTTACGAGCCTTGCCGGGTGGGATCTGATCTCCTTGATCTGACTTTGATGCCTCTTGCTCAAGGGCTGCCTCAAAATAGGCCACACAGGCGTTTCATGGCACTGTTGAATGTTTTGGACGGATTCCAGTTTGCAACAGATAAATTGAATCTTGAGGCTGAGAGCGATCCTGGGCTGCACAATCTCAAGAGTGATTCCACACAGGTCTTTGCAAGGCTGCGCAAAACATTTCGTTTTTGAAAGTTTTTAAGAAAGCGACAAATCATTCGCGCTGAAGATAGTGTGGAACCAGTCTAGATCAAACCAGGATCCTTCTCAGTACTCACGCCGACAAGCATAAATTCATTCATTAAAAGCTTAACATGCCTCTCTTTCCCTCCATTTGATCAAAGTTTTGCAAAACCCGAGGAATTCCTTCCTCTTCGTTTTTATCACCGCAGTGTTCAAAAAGGGTTTTTATGAAAAGCTTAGGTCATTATAACGATGTTCAAGGCACAAGAGAGTAGGTGGTATGTACTGTCGTTCCAGTCACCTCTTCTGGCATGGCTGACTCAAATAGCAATAAGTGCGGAACGTGATAGCCGCGGCTGTTTCATTCAGATTTGTTGGTTGTGACTGGCTCCTCGGCAGAAACAAACTTAAAAGTGAAAACAACTAATTATAAGACAAAACGGTGTTTGAGGCAACAACCCCGAAATCACCTGGTATTCTATACAAGAGGGACTGACTCATTACAACAAGACAGACCCTTAAGCAAAAAGACTGACTCAGTACAGAGAGACAGACTCAAAACAAAACAAAAGACTGACTCGACACCCAAGTCAGAATTTACAAAATTAACATTAACAGATGCCCAAAATGCGTGCCAAACGCCACATCCAAAAATGCGCCAGGCACTGCCCACAGGCGGTTCACCTTCTGATTACATACTCGCAGTATCTGTCCTCAACATCCAACAACTGGGTGGTGACGGACTTTGCTGAGGTGGGGGGGAGGATAACCTCGTTGTCAATCAAATCTTGCACCTCATATCGGAGGCGAAAACAATTGTCGGTAGCATGGCCTGTCTGCTGGTGGTACGCACAGTACTGAGCAGCATCATGTGTGGCAGGGAGATGCTTCAGGAGGGGCCGAGGCTCCAGGGGTTTAAGGGGTCCCCTCTCGGCGAGGATTTGAAGTGCCTTGGACAATGGCATGTAGAGAGCATGGAAGACCCTGCGCCCTCGGGGCAGGTATTTTGGAGCATGAGCACTCTTGCTAGATGTACTAGCGAACGGATCGGCGGGAGCGGCCTTGGATTTCTGATCCTTTCCGGATGCAAGGTTGGGAGCAGGAAGAACTGTTTTGGCATGACGGGGCCTATCCCGATTCTCTGATTGACTGGAATTGCCCTCAGGCGGGGTGGGGAAAGCATCCTCCACAGCTTTTGTCATAACTGCAGATATCTATTGCTTGTTCAATCCCCCGGCTTTCATAGCCTCGACTGCCCACAGCAGCTGTTCGATAGGGTCGGCATCTGTCTTCATCTTGCCTTTGTCTCGGGCCTCAGCCTGATCTAGGATTTGGTTTGATGCGTCGTTGCCATAACTGGGGGTCATCTCCGGTTGGCTGAGTCACAAGTGTTTGGTGCAAAACCAGACACAAAACGGTCGAGTCCGGAGATCCTGAGGCAAGGCGCGTAGCCGAGAACTCTGGGAACTCCAAACAAACACAAACATGGATAATCACCGAGTGTTCAAACGGTGACGTCCAAGTCTTGCGGACGGTCAAAAATGGGGTGTCTACAAGCCTTCCGGTTAATACCGGTAAAAATGACAATTTGGTAGTACTTGTATAGTCTACTTGCAGACACCGACCTAGGGATTACCAGAGTCGTATTTACCGCCCTTGAAATAAATTGGTAAGTTTTGAACAATTAAAATTGCATGATATCATTGAGCATGATGGTTTTCAAAAGATGAAAATGTGATTTCTCTTCCAAAAGGGCATAGCATGGCATGTGCATTTCATCTCTTGAGACTTGTATAAAATGTATATACTTTGTTAAGAATTTCCTACTGGGCTTTATGCTGACCCTACTGGATTTTTGTGCACGAAAAGATGTTGTGATCCCACCCAACTAGGAGCATGGAATTATGTGTGTTGGGAGTACAATGCTCTCATTTTGCTGTGACTCTTTGTGTAAGCCAAAGGCTGTGTTTGTGTGGGTTTGAATAACTGTTTTGTGTAATTAGGCTCAAGCCTTGGAAACTTGTAAACCCTTGGGGGTATTTATTTGTTTATGTACTTGTTGTTGGATTAATGTATTGTTGCATGAAGAACTATTGTATCATGTAATGTGAGTTTGGAGATTTATATTCAGTTTTCCTTGAAAGAGCCATGATTGTTGTCTTATCATTTGGGCTAGAAATTTCGGGCGTTACAACTTGGTATCACAGCTACCGGGTTTGAATACTTGGAGCTCGTGGGAAGTGGTTGTTTAACCACAATGGGTTCATTTAGCATGCTTAGGAAATGTTATGCATTTTATGACTATGTGATAACATGCTTATATGACTAAATGGGTATGGGATTGGACTTTTGGATTGTTGTTTGCGCTTGTTAAATTCCTTGAGGCCTTATTAGAAGGGTACTTGATCAATACTCATTCTACTAAGAATTCTTGGTTTTTCGTGGGACGAATCTCATCATAAGAGTATAATTCGTATGTGTTTGCATGGCTAAGTGCTTATGTGGAGTGAAATTGAATTGTGTATATGGTAGAGAAATATATAGAATTGTTGTAGTTAAACGTGTGAGTTAAGTTACGAGCACATATGAGTTAATGTGCTAAATTATTGCTCTTGTGTCCTTTATTAGGATGTCAGGAAGGGGTCAAGTCCGTAGTGGTAGAGGCGGGAGGTGTGGTAGGGCTCGCCGAGGTGTGCATGAGGTACTGGTCCATAGGGTTCTGGTGCAAGAAGAAGGGTTTGGCCGAGCTAATATGGCCGAGCAAGCAGGATAAGCTAATGTGGTCGAGCTAGTGGGACAAGCGGGTCAAACCGTAATGGGGGCCCTAGCTCGAGAAATGGCAGGGGCTTTAAGAGAGTCTATGAACTTGTTAAGGGTGGAGAATCAAGCCTGAGAGAACATTACGGAGTCAAGGGCTAGTTTCCTTACTAGAGAGTTCTTGCGGGCCAAATCGGGTGAGTTCCATGGTGGTCTCGAGCCCAAGAAAGCGGATGAGTGGCTCGAACAAACTGTGAAGACATTTGAAATGCTTTACATCGAAGATAGTGAACTAAGAGTGACTCTAGCGAGTTACTGCCTTAAGGGAGACGCGGGTCAATGGTGGAAATATGCCAAGGGTAGAGTGGAGTCGACATGGGAAGCCTTTGCGGTTGCTTTCCAAGATAAGTACATACCTCCTATTGCTGGGGAGAGATTAAGGCAAGAGTTTAAAGACCTTAAACAACTCGACATGTCCGTGGCCAAGTTTGAGGCGGTCTTCTCTAGTTTGTCCAGATTTGCACCAGAGTTGGTGCCAACGGAAGAGCGCCGTTGCATTGAATTTGAAAAGAAATTGAAAACAAAAATTATGTTCAAGCTTGTCGGAAATATGATTCGGGAATATGATCGTCTTGTGGAGACGGCGACACACGTAGAAATTTCCATACAAGCCGAGGGGGAGAGGCTTCGGAGTTCGAGATCTAGGGGCCAAGTGTCATGACCCGAACCCGCCCCCGTAGGTTAAGGACATAACTGGCCGGTAATCATGAGATTACCTACGGCCTCAAACCAAACCAAACGTATTTTAACAGAGTTAATGGGGGCAAACGGAAGCAATTCAAAACTTTGTCCATAGAGCTGTGCTTACATGGCACATCAAAACAAACCATACATATATATATTAATAACTCACAACTGAAATACAGTGCTATAAAATTCTGTTCAGACAGGACCATCCAAAACTAAGTCAACCCATGGAACTATATACAAACATATACAAAACTTCGCCAACATGACAAAATATAAATACATAACAAAAGGGCGAAGATGGGTCTCGTGCATGAGATACGAGGGCTGACTTTCCAAAACCTATGTTGATCCACTTAGGCTTTACTGGGGCTGGGTCTGGACCTCTCTTGGCTCACCTACAAACACATGAATGAGCGTGAGCAAAAGCCTAGTGAATAATATCAAGTAAGGGAAATGCATTGAAACATTATACAACAGACGGCCTTGGGCCCAATTCATTCATGTCAACTGGCCTTTGGCGTTTTCAAACTTTCATATCAGACTGGCTCTTAGGCCTGTATATTAGACTGGCTCTTAGGCCTTTATATCAGACTGGCTCTTAGGCCCTTATATCAGACTGGCTCTTAGGCCCTTCAAACTTTTTAGATCAAACTGGCTCATAGGCCTTTCAAACTTTCATATCAAACTGGCACATAGGCCTTTCAGACGTTCAGATCAAACTGGCTCATAGGCCTTTCAAACTTTCATATCAAACTGGCACATAGGCCTTTCAGACGTTCAGATCAAACTATGTCCACCATTCAAATTAATGAACTTTACAAAACTTACATAGAAGTAGCAATTGGACAATAACATATGTCAGATATTACTCACAGTGATCGGCTTGTGGATTTGCCCTGGAGCTGGACCCTACACATCACATAACACATATGGGTCACAATTAATTTAATCCGTTCTTTAATTCACATTTTCCTCTTTAGGCTTCATTCTTATCTCTTTAATTCAATTACAATGCTCAACACATGCCTAAGAGTGCTTGCAAGTGAAAGAGAACAAAAAACGAAACACAGAATGCGAAAACAAAATTTCAGAAAACAGGGTCCTCGCTCGAGCGTGGACTCCCCCGCTCGAGCGGGCCTTTAAGGCTTGCAAAAGTACTGGTTGCATGAAAAATAAGCTCAAGCATGAAATAGGGCGCTCGAGCAGAAAGCCTGTCTACAAAGTTCCCCGCTCGAGCGTGAAATACCCCGCTCGAGCGGACACCAAGTCTGCAAAAAGTACTGGGAGCACGAAATTTACGCTCGAGCGGAGGTTCTCCCGCTCGAGCGGACCTCAAAATTCTGGAAAATCCAAAATGTGTTCTTGAGCTCCATTTCGACTTTCAACTAACAATTCATGCATTTTATAGCTCCAATTCCACACATACTTGTACTAACATGGTATAAACACCAAAACACATCATCATGGAGCTCACTTTCAAAGATTTAACACATGCATGGCTCAAATTGACACCAAACTCAATTCTAACATACACATTTATGCATTCAAAGCTCTTATCTTCATAGATTGTACATGCATGTGATGTCTAGCTCTCATTCTCAACTTAGATGATACCAATGGTGATTATACATGAGCTTCAATTACAAATTTACATGGATTTCAACCAAATTGCAACATGAATCATGTAATTCAAGCTCAATTATGCAAATTCCAAACAATTACATACATGCATGCATATATGGTCTTCCAATTCAACAAAACAAATTCAAAACATGCTCTTGACCATTAATTAACTTTGAACACACAAGATTACACCTTAAACTCATGAATTCAAGAATCAATGCTTACATAGAAGCCCAATCTATGGTTAATTCTTGAACTAGACTTCAAATTCTCAAGCTTGAGTCAAAAATTACACAATTCTCTCTCTCTCTCTCTCTCTCTCTCTCTCTCTCTAACAGCCGGCCCCTCTCTCTTTCTTAGAGTTTGATCAGCCCAAGTGAAGATACAAGAGGGAATGGGAGGTGTAGTGCTCTTACACAACAAATCCCACTAACCAAAATTACAAATATTAACAATTTGAGCACAAGGCCATTAAATAAATCAATTTAATTTGACCCGAATCAATTTTCAATTAAATTTCACCGTAGGCTCTAAAAATTACACTAATCATAATGGCGCAATCAATTTTGGTTTCGGTGGCCGATAAGGCCTTCAATTTAATTCCCAAAGCAGATAATCCTACGGTGAACAGATAGAAATTCAAAACCACATATTTCCACATAATGGCACACAAAATCATATTAAGCACATAAGCATACTCATATTAAGGACCAATTAGCACACTACAGAACAAGGGTATTACACCAAGAGTCTCAAGGAGACTATAGGCAGAACAAGAAGAGCAGGAACACCTATCCATCCTAGTCCTAACCACAGCAGTCTAGATCCACTTTTCCTTTGCCTAGTGCGGGTCCGGGAAAAAGTGCATCGAGTAGCTTCTCGTGTTTCAAGTGTGGCCAACTGAGTCACAAAGCCTTCTCATGCCCACAGAAGGGAGGAGGGAAGTTAATGTTACCACTACCTAACCGATCTCAAAGTCAGTCTCAGTCTCAGAATAAAGGTCAAGGGTTTAATTGTTATCATTGTGGTCAACCGGGGCATATGAAGAGAACTTGCCCACGGTTGGGAAGCGTATCTGGGGCATCAGGGTTGAGGCAGACTCAGAGCCACCAGTAGGCTCAATCAGTCCAAGCTTTGGGAGTTAATCAGGGAGCCATTTTGGCTCAGTCAGTACAACAGGCCTATGCTCCAAGAGGGGAGCAAGTTAATCAGGGGCCACAGGGGTGTATGTATGCTGTTACCGTGCCAGAGCAGTTGTCAGAATCCTCAGTTGTGAGAGGTATTTTTGTTGTGTGTAATTCTTTGGCTAATGTATTGATAGACACGGGTGCGTCTCATTCATTTATATCTACTGCATTTGCTTCTGCATTGCGGTAAGAGGTAGCACGGTTAGTGCCTCCCCTCATAGTAGAGTCACCTGTTGGGACTACAGTTGATTTAGATCGGGGTTGTCGTGATTGTGAAATAGAAATTGCCAGGCGTCAACTTCCGTTTGCTTTTGTGTTGCTAGATATGTCGAGTTTTGATGTCATTTCAGGCATGGACTGGTTGTGTTCTTATCAAGCTATGATTGATTGTTACCGTCAGAGAGTTACAGTGTGCACTTCGGGTGGTGATCGTTTATATTTTTTGGGGAACCGAGTTGATAAAGCCTTGTCGCCAATTGTTGACCCTCGTAGTAGGAGCAAACTTAGTGGCCTTTTTGCAACTCTCTTGGATAGTGAGAGTGACGGGGCTCGTGTTGAATTACCAAGGGTAGTTTGTGAATACCCAGATGTCTTTCCAGAAGATCTTACTATTTTACCACCTCACTGGGAGATTGAGTTCTCCATTGAATTAGTGCCTGACATGGCACCGATTTCCATGTCACCAAATAGATTTGCACCCGCTGAATTGCACGAGTTAAAGATTCAACTCCAAGAAGTTTTAGACAAGGGCTTCATTCGCCCTAGTACATCGCCTTGGGGAACGCCGGCTCTCTTTGAGAAGAAGAAGGATGGGTCGTTGCGGTTGTGTATTGATTACCACAAGTTGAATAGAACAATTAAGAACAAGTATCCTCTACCCAGAATAGATGATTTGTTTGACCAACTTAGAGGGTCTCGTTGCTTCTCAAAAATAGATTTGAGGTCGGGGTACTATCAGTTGAGAATCCAGGAGGAGGACATTCAGAAGATGGCCTTTCATACTCATTATGGCCACTATGAATTCCTTGTAATGCCTTTTGGGTTGACCAATGCACCGGCTTCCTTTATGGATTTGATGAACAGAATTTTCGGGAATACTTGGACTATTTTGTGGTCGTCTTTGTGGGCTACATCTTGATTTATTCAACCTCTGAAGAGGAACTCGAGACTCACTTGCGAGTAGTGCTGGGTTTACTTAGTGAGCACCAATTGTATGCCAAATTTGAAAAATGCAAGTTTTGGTTAACAGAGGTGAAGTTTTTGGTGCATGTAGTGTCTAGAGAGGGAGTGACTATGGACTCCTCAAAGATAGATGTCATACAGGATTGAGAACAACCCAAGAATGTTTTTGAAATTCGGGGTTTCTTGGGATTAGCGGGGTATTACCGACGTTTTGTAAGGGACTTCTCTAGACTAGCTGCACCTTTGACTAGGTTGACTAGAAAGGGTATTAAATTTGTGTGGAGTGAGGCATGTGAAAAGTCATTCCAAGAGCTTAAGACTAGATTGACTACCGCACTAGTTTTGATAATTCCGGAAAGGGGTTTGAATTACACTGTCTATTGTCATGCGTCTGGGGATGGACTTGGTTGTGTCTTGATGCAAGAGGGAAAAGTTGTGGCCTACAGTTCATGATAATTGAAAACTCATGAGAAAAATTACCCCACCCATGATCTAGAATTAGCATCGGTGATTTTTGCTTTGAAAATTTGGAGGTATTACTTGTATGGTGAGAAGTTTGAGGTTTTTTCCGATCATAAGAGTCTAAAGTATTTGTTTTCTCAAAAAGACTTGAATTTACGACAACGGATGTGGATGGAATTTATGGAGGATTATGACTTTGAGTTACACTATCATCCGGGGAAGGCCAATGTGGTGGCCAATGCTTTGAGTCGACAATCTGTGAGTAGCTTGGCAAGTGTGGACATTCGGGAATGGGATATGCTAGATGTTATTGGCAAGTTTGATTTGCACTTGGGTGAGTCCGGAGAGAGTGCTACCTTGTTTACTTTGAATGCTCAACCTACCTTGGTTAGTAAGGTCATAGAGGCACAACGAGGAGACCATGATGTGGAATCAATCCGTGTTAAGATTTCCAATGGGAAGGAAGAGAAAGGTTTGAACGTTCACTCGGATCTGAGTGTATGTTACCTAGACCGTTTGTTTGTACCAGAATCTTGTAGAGAGGAAGTACTTCGGGAGTTCCATCACTCACGCCTTGCGGTACACCTGGGAGACACTAAAATGTATCATGATCTTAGTCGTCAGTTTTGGTGGAGAGGTATGAAACGAGATGTCACCTTATTTCTATCGAAGTGCCTTACTTGTCAACAAGTGAAGGCCGAACACCAAAGACCAGCGGGTTTGTTACAACCCTTACCAATAGCCGAGTGGAAATAGGAGCGTGTTACCATGGATTTTGCAGTTGGGCTTCCTAGAACACAACGAGGCAATGGCGCGTTTTGGGTGATTTTTGATAGGTTGACTAAGTCTACACATTTCATTCTGATGTGCACCAATGACTTTGTAATACCCCTGTTCTGTAATATGTTAATTGGTCCTTAATATGATGTGATTATGTGTTTGATATGATTCTGTGTGCCAATTATGTGAATATATGTGATTTCGAAGTTCTACCTGTTCACCGTAGGAATATCTGTTGAACAATCTGCTTTGGAAATTAAATTGAGGGCCTTATCGGCCACAGAACCCGAAATTGATTACGCCATTGTGATTGGCATAATTTTTAGAGCCTACGGTGAAATTTAATTGAAAAATTGATTCGGACCAAATCAAGTTGATTAAATTAGTGAATTAGGACCCATCACTTATTATTATTATAATGCCAATAGTGGGTTTTGTTGGAAAAAGGCACTACACCCTCTATTCTCTCTATTTGTTTCATTTTGACTGATTTGGGGACTCAAACTAGAGAAGAGTCGGCTGTAGAGAGAGAGAGGAGAGAGATCTGTGCATTTGTGGTTCAAGACTTGGACCTTTTGGAGATTAGGCTCGAGTATTGCTAAATTGAGAAGATTAAAGCTCCATGGTGAGTGATTCATGCATTTATAGTCATCATCTCGTGAATTCAAGTTTAGTAGATGGTCAAGAGCATGAATTAGTTTGAATGTCATGGAATTGAGTTGTATATGATGGATTTCAAGTTAATAGAAGCATGCATGTAAAGAATTGCTATAGATTTCCATGTTTGAGCTCAAATTGTGCAATCTATGTTGAAGCTTAATTGAAATCCATGTGTATGACCATTTCTTCACCAAATAAGTTATGAATAATGTGTATTTCTTACATGCAAGAGTAGATTATAAAGGTGTAAGCTTTGCATGTTTGAATGAGATGTATTGGTGATGAGTTCGGGTTCAAATGAAGCATGCATGTAGATGAATTATGAAATTGAGCCTCCTAATGTTGTAAACTTGTGTTGGTATCATGTTAATATGTGTATATTTGAGATTTGGGCCATAACATGCATGTTTTGTTGGTTGAAAATTGATTTGGAGCTCAAGAACTCAACCTGGGATTTCTAGATTTTTGGTGTCCGCTCGAGCGGGAGAAGCTCCGCTCGAGCGGGAAAATCGTGTTCCCAGCATTTTGACAGACATGGTTTCCGCTCGAGCGGAGGAGTTGACGCTCGAGCGGGGAGCTATGTAGACAGGCAGTCCGCTCGAGCGGGAATTTGAGGTAACCAGCACTTTTGCAGGCTTAGGGGTCCGCTCGAGCGGGGAAGTCCACGCTCGAGCGGGGACCCTGTTTTCTGAAATCCTGTTTTTGCATTTTGTGTTCTGTTTTCCGTTCTCTTTCACTTGCAAGCACTCTTAGGCATTTGTTAAACATTGTAAGTGAGTTAATCAAAAAAGAATAAAGCCTAAAGAGGAATACGTGGATTAAAGAACGGATTGAATTGTTAGTGACCCGTTTGTGTTCGTGAAATGTGTAGGGTCAAGCTCCGGGGCAAATCCACAAGCCGATCACTGTGAGTAATATCGATATTGAGTGCTTATGAATGTCCAATTGTCTATTCCCTTATAAGCTTTATGAATTGCTAATTGGGATTGTGGACGTAAGTCTGTCATGGATAAACATGAATGGACCAAAGGTCGTTTTGACAAACATAAATGGACCCAAGGTCGTTTTGTTAAACATGAATCGACCAAAGGTCGTTTTGATAAACATAAATGGACCCAAGGTCGTTTTGATAAACATAAATGGACCCAAGGTCGTTTTGATAAACATAAATGGACCCAAGGTCGTTTTGACATGAATGAGTGGGCCGAAGGCCGTTTTGAAATGAATGAATGGGCCGAAGGCCGTTCTGACATAAATGAATGGGCCAAAGGCCGTTTTGAAATGAATGAACGGGCCGAAGGCCGTTCTGACATAAATGAATGGGCCAAAGGCCGTTTTGAAATGAATGAACGGGCCGAAGGCCGTTCTGACATAAATGAATGGGCCAAAGGCCGTTTTGAAATGAATGAACGGGCCGAAGGCCGTTCTGACATAAATGAATGGGCCAAAGGCCGTTTTGAAATGAATGAATGGGCCGAAGGCCGTTCTGACGTAAATGAATGGGCCAAAGGCCGTTTTGATACGAATATATGGGCCGAAGGCCGTTTTGACATAAACGAATGGGCCAAAGGCTGTTTTGACATAATCAAATGGGCCGAAGGCCGTTTTGACAAAACTGCAAATCTGAATGGGCCAAAGGCCAGAATGTTTGAAATTACAATCACTTGATTTGTATTTCGTATAGTTATATATATATCTGTTAAATAGAAATATGAATTGGGCCCAAGGCCGTTTGGAACATGTTGTTCTACATTGTTAAGTAATTTCTGTATTTGATATTATTCACTGGGCTATCGCTCACACTCATTCATGTGTTTGTAGGTGAGTCAAGAGAAGTCCAAACCCAGCCCCAGTGAAGTCTGCCAGGAACAACATGAGTTTTGGAGAGTCAGCCTTGTGTCTCACGCACGAGACCCAACCTTGCCATTTTCTTTATATACTTACATTTTGTCTTGTTGGCAAGGACCTTGTGTATATCGGTATGTAGTTTTGATATGGGTTGACTCAGTTTAGATGATCCTGTCTGAAAAGGATTTTATGGTACTGTATTTTGTCGTGGGTTATTAACGTATATGCGCATGGGTTGTTTTATAGTGCATATAAGCACGACTCTATGGACAAAGTTTTTAATTATTGCTTCCATTTGGCCTCTTTACTCTATTGAGTTACGTCTGTTTTGGTTTGAGGCCGTAAGTAATCTTAGGATTACTGGCCGGTTATGTCCTTAACCCATAGGGGCGGGTTCGGGTCATGACAGACTCAGTTGAACGCTTGGCAGAGTTGTACATTAGAGAGATAGTTCGACTTCATGGAGTCCCTGTGACTATTGTGTCGGATAGGGATTCTCGTTTTACTGCCCGGTTATGGCAAAGCCTTCAAGAAGCGTTGGGAACTAAGTTGACTCTTAGTACTGCTTATCATCCTCAAACCAATGGATAGTCGGAACGTACCATTCAGATTTTGGAGGACATGCTTAGAGCTCGTGTCCTTGATTTTAAGGGGCCTTGGGAAAGGCACTTACCATTGATTGAGTTTGCTTACAACAATAGTTACCAAGCTAGTATTGGAATGGCACCATTTGAGAGACAGCTAAAAAAGTTGTTCTCATTCGGAAGAGGTTAGCTACGGCCCAAAGCCGACAAAAGAGTTATGCCGATAAGAGGAGATGACTTTATCTTTTGAAGTTGATGACCATGTGTTTCTAAAAATCTCACCAAGGCGGGGTTTGATGAGATTTGATAAGAGTGGTAAATTATCTCCAAGGTTCATTAGGCCTTTTGAGATCTTAGAGCCAATTGGGGAAGTGGCATACCGGTTAGCTTTACCGCCATAACTTTCGGGAGTTCATAACGTATTTCATGTAGCTATGCTTAGGAAGTATAAACCCGACCCTTCTCATGTACTTGATTGGGCTGACTTGGAGGTAGATAAGGATGCCTCTTACGAAGAACGACCGGTTCAAATATTAGATACCCAAGAGCGAGTGCTACGGGGCAAAACTATACCATTGGTAAAGGTGTTGTGGAGACACCATGGGGTTGAAGAAGCGACGTGGGAATGGGAGGCGGAAGTCCGCTCCAAATATCCAGATTTATTTGAAAATGCTTAAGTTGCTTTTCTTTGTAATATTCCCTAGTGTTAAGGGAAGCGTATTTAAAGTTGTTAACCATATGTTGATATGTGCGTTGTTGTTTTAAGCATAAGGTTATTTAGAGTTGCCATTACTTTTTGGGAAATTTCATGTTTATGCGTATTTGGGAGTTTGTTGTTAATGAGATAACCATGGTGGAAATGGTGACATTTCGTTGAGAGTTAATATTCTGATTTGAAAATGAAATAGCGTGGTTTTGATCGCTACAAACCCTTTGTTTAGGAAGTTTGATTTGAAATTTCGGGAATGAAATTCTTTAAGGGGGAAAGGTTGTAGCGATCCCAGTTTTGCCACTTCGCTGAGTATGTCGGGGATCGAGCTGCTCGGTCAGCTCGCAGGGGTCCAGGGGGCAGCGCCCCTTGGCGGGTCCAAGGGCAACGCCCTGGCGGGGATCGAGCTGCTCGGTTAGCTCGCGTGGGTCTAGGGGGTAACGCCCCATGGCGAGTCCTAGGGCAACGCCCTGGCGGGGTTGAGGGGCAGCGCCCCCGAAGCAAAAATGCAAAATGCATTAGAAGTTGCTTGTCCGCTCGGGCGCATAAGCGGCCGTTTATGCGCTCGAGCGGAGAATGTTTGGTTTCAGAAGTTTGACCTGTCTGCAAAAGTACTGGGAAAGTGTATTTGATGCTCAAGCGGGGCTTTCCATGCTCGAGCGGACCATGTTATATCAGTCCGTGAATCTGATATTTCAGATCACTTTTGTATCTCTCTCTCTCTCTAAAAACCCTTTCCTATCCCTTCTCTCTATATTTCCTTACGCCAAATTGGATCAAAACCTTGATTTCTCAAGATCCATTAGAGTTCTGCCATAAGTTCTTCATCAAAATTGGTTAACTTCTCGAGGGCTTCGTTGTGTGCGGTGAAGATCGAGTTTTGACACCGTTGATTTTTGGGGTTTCATCTCATTTCTTCTTCAAAACTTGAGGTAGGGATTTTCTTAGAGTTATATATATATTTTTGCAAGATCTATATGATTTTCAAAATCATCTTTCGATAGTTTTGAAAATTGATTGTTGATTCAAAAAGTTAAGTGATTTTGAAAGTGGGTTTGTCTCTTGTTTTTTTAAAAATGATCTTATGGGTTTTGATCTTCGTTGATTGAAGAAAAGATGATTTTGGAAAGTTTTCTTTCAAAAGATTTGAGTTGTATAGTTTTGATGAGAAAACCTAGAATTTGGGGATTTTTTTTAAAGAGACTGAAAATCCATGAATGATATTGTTATATTTATTTTGTGTGTCAAAATAAATGGATATTTGGAAAATTTCTTATTTATATTTATATAAATGATGAATTTCAGGGAATATGTGAATTGTTGTTCATTTTGGAAATTATTGTTCAAAACGTTGAAATAGTCTTGAAATGACTAATTGTTGAGGATACTTGAGAAGAGGGAATTGTGTTATTCCTTGGATGATGAATTGGAATAAAAGTATTTATATTCAACTTGTGTTATTGGCATATCAATTTACTTGATTACATTAAATTTTGAAAGTTGATTTGAAAACTTGCATTGACAAAAGAATGTTGAGAAACAAGTTTTCATGGAATGGTTTTGGGGTAAATACGTTGGTAAGTCTTGATAGTTGGTGTAGATGATATTGAATAAGTTGGCTTGAGAGTCCGGGGTGAAAGACCGAAAACCTGCACGGATAGGTGTCGAACTTTCCAGTTAATACCGGTAAAAATGACAATTTGGTAGTACTTGTATAGTCTACTTGCAGTCACCGACCTAGGGATTACCAGAGTTGTATTTACCGCCCTTGAAATAAATTGTTAAGTTTTGAACAATTGAAATTGCATGATATCATTGAGAATGATGGTTTTCAAAAGATGAAAATGTGATTTCTCTTCCAAAAAGACATAGCATGACATGTGCATTTCATCTCTTGAGACTTGTATAAAATGTATATACTTTGTTAAGAATTTCCTACTGGGCTTTATGCTCACCCTACGGGATTTTTGTGCAGGAAAAGATGTGGTGATCCCACCCAACTAGGGGCGTGGAAGTATGTGTGTTGGGAGTACAATGCTCTCATTTTGTTGTGACTCTGTGTGTAAGCCAAGGGCTGTGTTTGTGTGGGTTTGAATAACCGTTTTGTGTAACTAGGCTAAAGTCTTGGAAACTTGTAAACTCTTGGGGGTATTTATTTGTTTATTTACTTCTTGTTGGATTAATGTATTGTTGAATAAAGAACTATTGTATCATGTAATGTAAGTTTGGAGATTTATATTCAGTTTTCCTTGAAAGAGCCATGATTGTTGTTTTATCATTTGGGCTAGAAATTTGAGGCATTACATAACGGAACTGGTGATGGTGGTGGTGGCAGTCCAGCGATGTTCATTTGAATGGAACACCGTGTCCAATAGTGGCACAACGCAATGCATCCAAAGCATCAACACCACCTTAGACTGAATTACCTCATTGTTATAGGTTAAGAGTAGGCAGTGCAGTACTTGGACCATAAGTAATAGTTTGGACTTTGAATTCTCTCACACAAATCAGAGAGAAAGAAACTAATTGCTCTAAAATAGAGCCAAACACATTGAAGAGTAACATCACAAGAAGTTTTCGCATTACTTAGAGAACACCGATATTTTCAGTTTCCTGTATGCATATGTCAATAAAACAAATATATAGTGGTCAATTTTTGCACTCATGTTTGAAATCTATCTACTTGTCATTCCAATCACCTATTGAAAAAGATCAACAAAGAACTTTAAGTCAACTACTCAAACAATCAAGAGACATCACTGTTTTATTTGAATTGGCATATCAAATATTAAGGTAATATAGTAATCATTTATATTAACTCTTTGTATGGACATAATCCCTGTCTTTGGTTCTCATAGCAGCAGATTGCTTCAACCGACCTGGTTTGTTACAAATCTTCATATTTAAATAAATAGACATGGTCTAGTATTCGTTATGGGAAATAAGAAACAATCTGTAATACCAATGACCTTATTTTTAACCCCCCACAAAAAAAGTTTTGTTGTCAAGAACTAGCGTCCTTCATTTTTTTCTCAAATGATATCCCTGAGGGGAAAAATCAAGTAAAACTTAGTGGTTAAACTCCACCATCACTACCTGAACCACCAACTTCACTACCACCAAACTTCATTACCGCCACCACCACCATCACCAGTTCTGTTACCACCTAGAACCATGTTCCACATCACGTTATAAGTGAAGAAGAAGAAGAAGAAGAAGAAGAAAAAGAATGAGGAAGATGGAGAAGAAAGAAACAAAAGATGAACGTTCTGAAATTTTCAAAATTACTTTTCAAACAACTTTCGGCATACCAAAACTGCCGATTACACGAAGAAGTGAGAAAGCGAGATAGTGTAAGGCGTAGTAGGAAGTGAGGTGAAGAGAATAGCGAAAGAATGGAGTAGAACCATCAAGAATCAGGAACGATATGAAGTTCAAAAAATGGCTCGAAGAAAAGTCGAAAACGAGAAGAAAAGTCCTTTTTTTTTATTTATTTATCAACTTTCAAAGCTCCGATAGTATGCAAAAAGAGGAAGAACAAGACGTATGACATGTGATACGAAAACTAAACCGTGAGTTGAATCTAACGACATAAAAATGAGGCGAAACGAAGTTATGATGAATGAGATAGAAGGGCTTGAAGTGGTGGTTGCTAGTGGTGGTTTGCTAGTAGGAAAGGGTAGGGCTGTATCTTTCTTTTGAAATTTGGGGCCAAAATGTAATTTTTTTTAAACTTTTTCAGTTTCAAATCTGACTGCGGGGCCAAAATTGATTGTAACTTAAATAATATAGGGGTACACGTGAAAATAATAGTCTGGGGGGGGTCATTGAAAATCGTAACAAAGTATAAGGATAAAAATGAAATAATCTCAAAATTAAAACATAAAAAGTGTAATGGTAGATTGAGATTATTCAAATTATGAATCCCTCTGTAACTGGGTTTAATCCCAACCGAGATAGCGGACCAGAAAATTCATCCCAGAAAACACTAAAATAATGAAACTAAAATAATAAAGTAAGACCAACCAGAGTGGTACAAACAACATAAATTGGAAGGATAAGAATTTAGTGCATTATCTTTGTATCTCCTAATGCCAAGCTATGCGAATGGTGTATTGCGGTTGGTGAGGAGTATCCTCATGTGGTGTCTCAAGAGCACCAAATAATTGTTCAAACACAAGATGTAATTTTCAAAAGTTCTAGAAGCTTTGGCTTTTTAAAAAAAAAAAATTAAAAAATTAATATCTAAGAAGCATTTTAAAAAAAACTGCTGATGGATAAGTCAATTATTATTGCTTTTTTTAGTTCTTTTCAAATTTTACTTCTTTTTTTTTTTTTTTTGAGATTGTTTCATATTTACCCTAATACTTATACACGATTTTCAATCAGCCTCTCAGACTACTCTTATTTTGACGAGTACCCCCATACTATTTAAGTTACTACCAATTTTGTCCCTGTTGTCACATTTGAAACGGAAAATGTTAAAAAAAATTACATTTTGGCCCCAAATTTCAAAAGAAAGATGCAAACCAGCCCTCCTAACACTTCTTTAGCTCGCAGACGAATCGTTTCGATTCAGCAATGTCGACACCAACCCTTTTAACACTTCTCTATCAAATGCAACTTCCTAAGACAAACCCTCACCATTATCGAAATCTCTATGGTCCTCTTACACCGCTCAAATCTACGATTACTATTCATACACAGGCCTAATGGGTTCTCTTGTTCACGAAGAAGGCCATATATACTCGCTTGCCACTTCTGGCGACTTGTTATACACTGGTTCTGATAGCAAGAACATTTGGGTATGGAAGAATCAGAAGGAGTTTTATGGGTTCAAATCGAATAGTGGGTTAGTTAAAGCCATTGTAATTGCAAATGAAATCATTTTCACGAGCCATCAAGACTGGAAGATTCGATTATGGAAAGTGTCTGTGAAGAATCCAACAATTCACAAACGAATCGGGAATTTACCCACGTTGAAACCTTATATAAAGAGCTCGATCGATCCGAGCAATTATGTTGAGGTGAGAATGAATCGAAATATGGTTTGGATCAAACATTTCGATGTGATTTCGTGTCTTAGTTTGAGCGAAGACAAATCTTTGTTGGTCTTGTTTGGTGTAGCTGTTAAAACAGATTATAGATTATGACTTTAATAAGAAGTTGTTAATCTATTTGGTATAGCTGTTGGATTATAAATTTAAGTTGCTGAGTAGTGTTTGTTAAATAAGCTGTAAAGTAACTTTTTCAATTAACATAAATTGGGAGGATAAGAATTTAGTGCATTATCTTTGTATCTCCTAATGCCAAGCTATGGGAATGGTGTATTGCGATTGGTGAGGAGTATCCTCATGTGGTGTCTCAAGAGCACCAAATAATTGTTCAAACACAAGATGTAATTTTCAAAAGTTCTAGAAGCTTTGGCTTTTAAAAAAAAAAAAATTAAAAAATTAATATCTAAGAAGCATTTTAAAAAAAAAAACTACTGATGGATAAGTCAATTATTATTGCTTTTTTTAGTTCTTTTCAAATTTTACTTCTTTTTTTTTTTTTTTTTTTTTGAGATTGTTTCATATTTACCCTAATACTTATACACGATTTTCAATGAGCCTCTCAGACTACTCTTATTTTCACGAGTACCCCAATACTATTTAAGTTACTACCAATTTTGTCCCTGTTGTCACATTTGAAACGGAAAATGTTAAAAAAAATTACATTTTGGCCCCAAATTTCAAAAGAAAGATGCAAACCAGCCCTCCTAACACTTCTTTAGCTCGCAGACGAATCGTTTCGATTCAGCAATGTCGACACCAACCCTCCTAACACTTCTCTATCAAATGCGACTTCCTAAGACAAACCCTCGCCATTATCGAAATCTCTATGGTCCTCTCACACCGCTCAAATCTACGATTACTATTCGTACACAGGCCTAATGGGTTCTCTTGTTCACGAAGAAGGCCATATATACTCGCTTGCCACTTCTGGCGACTTGTTATACACTGGTTCTGATAGCAAGAACATTTGGGTATGGAAGAATCAGAAGGAGTTTTATGGGTTAAATCGAATAGTGGGTTAGTTAAAGCCATTGTAACTGCAAATGAAATCATTTTCACGGGCCATCAAGACTGGAAGATTCGATTATGGAAAGTGTCTGTGAAGAATCCAACAATTCACAAACGAATCGGGAATTTACCCACGTTGAAACCTTATATAAAGAGCTCGATCGATCCGAGCAATTATGTTGAGGTGAGAATGAATCGAAATATGGTTTGGATCAAACATTTCGATGTGATTTCGTGTCTTAGTTTGAGCGAAGACAAATCTTTGTTGGTCTTGTTTGGTGTAGCTGTTAAAACAGATTATAGATTATGACTTTAATAAGAAGTTGTTAATCTATTTGGTATAGCTGTTGGATTATAAATTTAAGTTGCTGAGTAGTGTTTGTTAAATAAGCTGTAAAGTAACTTTTTCAATTAACATAAATTGGGAGGATAAGAATTTAGTGCATTATCTTTGTATCTCCTAATGCCAAGCTATGGGAATGGTGCATTGCGATTGGTGAGGAGTATCCTCATGTGGTGTCTCAAGAGCACCAAATAATTGTTCAAGCACAAGATGTAATTTTCAAAAGTTCTAGAAGCTTTGGCTTTTAAAAAAAAGAAATTAAAAAATTAATATCTAAGAAGCATTTTAAAAAAAAAAAAGTGCTGATGGATAAGTCAATTATTATTGCTTTTTTTAGTTCTTTTCAAATTTTACTTTTTTTTTTTTTGAGATTGTTTCATATTTACCCTAATACTTATACACGATTTTCAATGAGCCTCTCAAACTACTCTTATTTTCACGAGTACCCCAATACTATTTAAGTTACTACCAATTTTGTCCCTGTTGTCACATTTGAAACGGAAAATGTTAAAAAAAATTACATTTTGGCCCCAAATTTCAAAAGAAAGATGCAAACCAGCCCTCCTAACACTTCTTTAGCTCGCAGACGAATCGTTTCGATTCAGCAATGTCGACACCAACCCTCCTAACACTTCTCTATCAAATGCAACTTCCTAAGACAAACCCTCGCCATTATCGAAATCTCTATGGTCCTCTCACACCGCTCAAATCTACGATTACTATTCGTACACAGGCCTAATGGGTTCTCTTGTTCACGAAGAAGGCCATATATACTCGCTTGCCACTTCTGGCGACTTGTTATACACTGGTTCTGATAGCAAGAACATTTGGGTATGGAAGAATCAGAAGGAGTTTTATGGGTTCAAATCGAATAGTGGGTTAGTTAAAACCATTGTAACTGCAAATGAAATTATTTTCACGGGCCATCAAGACTGGAAGATTCGATTATGGAAAGTGTCTGTGAAGAATCCAACAATTCACAAACGAATCGGGAATTTACCCACGTTGAAACCTTATATAAAGAGCTCGATCGATCCGAGCAATTATGTTGAGGTGAGAATGAATCGAAATATGGTTTGGATCAAACATTTCGATGTGATTTCGTGTCTTAGTTTGAGTGAAGACAAATCTTTTTTGGTCTTGTTTGGTGTAGCTGTTAAAACAGATTATAGATTATGACTTTAATCAGAAGCTGTTGATCTATTTGGTATGGCTGTTGGATTATAAATTTAAGTTGCTGAGTAGTGTTTGTTAAATAAGTTGTGAAGTAACTTTTTCAATTAACTTTTATTTTTTATTATTCACTATTTGTCTACATTTCTCATAAAAAATAATAATAATATTTTATAGTCCATTTGGGTTTTTTTCTATTTTTAAAAAAATAAGAAATAAAAAAATCTAAGAGTATAACCGTGAATTAACATGTCTATAGCAGAAGCTGATAATCAGAAGTAAGGGGTGAACAACTTCTCAGAATTAGCTTTTTTGACTTAAAATAAGTTGTTAGAATCAAAAGTTGTTTGAAATAAGTTTAACCAAACAGTCCAAAATAAATTTTTAAAAGCTAGAAGTCATAAGTTGGCTCAAAAAAGCCCCACCAAACACCCCCGTTATACTCAGCTTCTTGGGAAAAGACAATGAAGGTTTGGAGAGTATCGAATTCGAAATGCTTGGAATCGATTCAAGTTCATGATGACGTGGTGAATGCGGTGGTTGCCGAATTTGATGGGTTGGTCTCCACCGGCTCCGCAGATGGGAGGGAGAGATGCAGGGGAAGGGTACCAAACACTTTTTTTCACTGAACTGCACCATATGGGTTGTAATGTTTTGAAAATTTCAAAATTAATTTTCGAACAACTTTTGGCATACCAAAACCACCCATTACAAGAAGAAGTGAGAAAGCGAGATAGTGTAGGGAAAAATAGGAAGTGAGGTGAAGAGAATGGCGAAAGAATGAAGTAGAACCGGCAAGGATCAAGAAAGATATGAATTTCGAAAGATGGCTCGAAGAAGTCAAAAATGAGAAGACAAGTCTTATTTTTTTTATCAACTTTCGGAACTCCGATAGCACGTAAAAAGAGGAAGAACGAGACGTGTGAGATGTGATACGAAAATTAGACCGTGAGTTGAATCCAATGACGTAAAAATGAGGCAAAATGGAGTTATGACAAAGGAGATAAAAGGGCTTGAAGTGGTGGTTGGTGGTGGTGGTTTGCTGGTAGGAAATGGTGGATTTGCATCTTTCTTTTGAAATTTGGGGCCAAAATATAATTATTATTTTTTTTTAATGTTTCCCGTTTCAAAAGTGACGGTAGGGGCAAAATGGATAGTAACTTAAATAGTATGGGGGTATGCGTGAAAATAAGAGTAGTCTGGGGGGTCATTGAAAATCGTGTAAAAGTATAGGGGTAAAAATGAAATAATCTCTTTTTTTTAAAAAAAATAAATAAATAACTTTTATAGCAAATTCCCAATAGTATGCTTTTAGGTGTGATTGATCATGGACTATGATCCTTTGCAATACTTTTACAATGAATTTTTTTTTTTTTTTTTTTTGTGACTCTTATCATCTTGAACACAACCTACTTCTCATTTTATCATCTTCCCTCCTATTGAGTAAGGGATGGCATAGAGCAGATCAGGGATTCGAGCTAAAATTTCTTATCCCAAATCCATTTCAAAAAATCTCAATCCAATTCGATTCCATAGAGTAAATATTTATCCAAAGTTCTAAAAACATCAAATTGTGCAGACCACAAGACGCATGGCCAATTTGAATACCATCGATAGAAATAATTAAATTATAAACTATATTTATTAGTATTATTATTATATTATTTGAACAAATACAAATTGTAATTTACAATCCATGTTCTGTCTCAACAATATCAAACACAACAAAATAGACTCAATAAATGGAAAACAAATGGACCATCCACCAAAACTCACAGGTCAACCTAGAGCTGAAGCAGCAAAATCACAAAGCTTTTTCTAACTTTTATCCTCAAAACTGTACCGCATCGCCTTACAATTACAACGAATGACGATCTGTTGTTTCTCCCCGTACAGAAGAAAGTATAACAAAGCTGTAGAAATTCAAGTGCTTTGGAATTATTCTGCTCAGAATCATCTCTGGAAATTCATCAGCAACCAAACCAAAGTCAATTCGATACTTCACAAACCACTTGGAACGGTTTCTCTCCAATTCATAGACGTTGAACTGTTTCTTACATCTCGATAAGATGCAAATGGTCCTGACTCACCAAAATAGTTAAAGCACCTCCGTGTTGGATATCAACCCATTGTAAGGGTGGCAGCCACATGGTAAGGGTGGCATCAACCCACTATCCACATGGTGGGGTAGCTGCCAACCAACAAAAGTGAAGGAGCAAGCTGGCCATGTGCAAGGCCAGCCATACTCTCCACCTTCTCTTAAGTATATAAATAGAGATGGTGAAAAGAGAGCAATATAAACACAAACAGACAAGAGAGCAACATACAAGAGTAGTGTATACTCTGTTTGTGTTATCAGAGTAAGAGAGAATAAGCTATATAGAGAGAGACAGAGAGTGTGAGTTGAGTATGTAATCATCATCTTGTTGATATATAGTGTCATCGCTCCTGTGGACGCAGAGTGTTATTGCTTGTTTGTGTTTCCTGGTGTGCCCCTCGATCCCCAACAAGTGGTAGCAGAGCCCCGAGTGGTGAAAAATCAAGTTTTTTCGAAAGTGCCCAGATTTCGAAGTGACTGAAATCCACTTTCGAGCATACCAAGAGGAAGCTCTAGAGAAGAGGAGTCCAAAACTACAAAGCATAGGCCAAGAGGAGCAGGCACTCACCCCCACGCGCCCTCTGAACATAGCGCGTGAATTCCAATTGCACCTACGTACTTCACGCGCCGTTCAGCTACCGACGCGTCAGTTTATTCGCAGCCACGCACCCTCACGCACGGCGAGAGGAAGAAGGTGAGTGGCGCGCCTGTGAGTGACGTCATCTCCACGTCACATGCCAACTCAGCGCCAGCTCAATGTGCACGTGGCTGACAGGTCAGCGCCACGTTAACCGAACTGCCGCTGTCATTGCCACATCAGGTGCCACGCCAACAGGTTTGCCACGTGTCTGCCACGTCAGCCGCCCAGTCAGCGCCATGTCAACACGTCGAGGACTGATCCAGTGCTATGTGGCTAACGTGTAGCCACAGATCTGAGGCGTCCAAACTATTTTGGCTTGATCTGAGCCATTCTGAGTCTGTTTCTGACGATCCATTAGTGGTTTCCAGCTATTTGGAGTATTCCGGACACATCCGTACGGTTAGACTTTTGAGTCAGAGTTTATATAAAAAGAAAGAAGATCAAAATGACAAGAAAAGGTGCAAGTTTCATGATAGAGCCTTTTAATGGTAATAATGACTTTACCTTGTGGCAGCAAAGGGTGAAAAATATTCTAACATGAGAGGGTTTGGGAAAAGCTCTTCACAAAAAGTCCAACAAACCGGCAAACATGCAGGATAACAAGTGGGAGGAGTTGAGAGAACTAGCAAACAACACGATCCAGTTATATCTCAGGAACAACACACTCCAAGAAGTCATCAATGAAGAAGATCCGGCAAAACTATGGGCAAAGTTAGAAATGAGGTACAAGTCAAAGTCTTTGACAAATCGGTTATCTTTGAAGAAGCAGTTGCACACACTTCAAATGCCAGAAGGAGCGAACCTTACAGAACACCTGGACGAGTTCAACAGGCTCACAACGGAGTTAGACACTATTGGGGTGAAGACTGAGGAGGAAGATAAGGCTATTATCTTGCTGGTCTCCTTACCTTCATCATATGAGCATCTCAGGACTACTCTGTTGTATGGGAAGGATACTCTTGGACTGGATGAGGTGGTTGCTACGCTTATTTCTCATGAGGCGATAAAGAAAAAGGAAAGTAGCAAGCACCTAGAAGGAAATGCCTTGGTTGCATCAGAAAATGAGCAAGGCAGAGGCAGATCCAATGATAGACGGGGTAGATACAAATCAAGAGGACGTTCGCAATCAAGGCTAGGCTATAGGAGAAAGTGCTATTACTGTGATCAGGAGGATCACCTCATCAAAGACTGTGCAAAGCTCAAGAAGGAAAAGGCGAACAAGGAACATGCGAGCTCATCAAATGTCGCTGCTGTAGTGGATACTGAGGATTAGTATGTACTCACAGTTTCATCTAGTATGATGAAACCTGATTGGATTTTAGATTCCGGAAATATATACCATATATGCATGGACAGGAAACTTTTTTCCACCTACCAAGTGAAAGACGGAGGTATTGTTCGTGTGGTTAACAACACTGTGAGTAAGATTGTTGGCATGGGAACAGTACGGCTCCGAATGGAAGATGGAAAAATTTTCATGTTGGATGGAGTCCGACATGTGCTGAGACTGAAGAAGAATCTAATTTCCTTAAGTATGCTAGACTTGAAGGGTTACAGCTTCTCATCTAGTAAAGGAAATCTCAAAGTTATCCATGGAGATACGGTGATGCTACATGGACGACTAGAGGGGAATCTGTACAGGCTTGTTGAAAAGGTTGTGACAGAAGGAGCTACTGTCACTTACTGGGCAAGAAGTACAAGACACGCACCGAAAAGACATAGGGCTCAGCAGACATGGCAACCAAAGTGTACAAGAACGCATGGAGGCAGTTCGAAGGTGCACAAAACGGAACCATTGCAGCCAATTTTAAAGAAAGCTCAGAGCAAAGAGACCAAGACAGCAAAACATGTCCTAGGGAAGAAAAGAGTTTCTTTTGCTCCTGAATTAGAGACATATTGCGATCTCTCCAAGACTGCATGGAAGGGAGAGATGCAATCACAAAGAATTGCAAAGTCAGTTTTGCATGGCACCCCAGTGAAGGGGTGCAGGGCACTCCAGGTAGGGGGTGCTATTGTGGATCACCTCACATGGGTTGAGGGGGTGATTTGTTGGATATCAACCCATTGTAAGGGTGGCAGCCACATGGTAAGGGTGGCATCAACCCACCATCCACATGGTGGGGTAGCTGCCAGCTAACAAAAGTGAAGGAACAAGCTGGCCATGTGCAAGGCCAGCCATACTCTCCACCTTCTCTTAAGTGTATAAATAGAGATGGTGAAAAGGGAGCAATATACACACAGACAGACAAGAGAGCAATATACAAGAGTAGTGTATACTCTGTTTGTGTTATCAGAGTGAGAGAGAATAAGCTATATAGAGAGACAGAGAGTGTGAGTTGAGTGTGTAATCCTCCTCTTGTTGATATATAGTGTCATCGCTCCCGTGGACGTAGGCTGGATTGCCGAACCACGTTAAAACTCTTGTGTTATTGCTTGTTTGTGTTTCCTGGTGTGTCCTTCGATCCCCAACACTCTGATCCCAGCCTGATGGAAGTGGAGGCATCGACATTGTTTGCAGACACTCTTTAAGGTGGCAACGAATTTTTTTATTATTATTTATTTATAAATATATAAATGAGTATTATACTCAATGACTTAAAAAAATAAATAAATCAGATCAACCAGATAGAATTTGTAACTTAAAAAATAAATAAATAAGATTATCAAAGTGGAACCTGTGGTTTATGCACCAGTCTAAAAAGCACGCTGTGAGGCAAATAAATTGCAACTTAAATTATGACCAAGATTTACGAAGGAATGTTATAAAGAAATTGTTCCCTTTCTAGAACTATAACTATAACTATAAATCCTAAGAAAACTAGAGTTGCACAGTCCAACAAAAACTGTGTTTGTAACTCTCAATCCATTTGGAAATTGGATTTGAAAAAGAGAGGAACGGATAGAATTCAAAGGAACTAATTGGAATTTATAGAAAAAGGAAGAAAGATAAAAATTAGAGCTTAGAGATACTAGAGGTGTTCACAAAAATTGGTAGAACCGATAAATCGATCCAATTTAATCTAAATTTTCAGTTGGTATTGTTTTTATATTAGTTTGATTTGGTCTGATTTTTATATTAGTTTGGTTTTGGTTTCGAAAATGGTAAAACCGTTCAAATTAGTCTGATTTCCAGTTTTAAGGTTTTTTGTTATAGATCTGAACTGACTTGTAATATATTGATTTATATTTAATATGTAAAAATAAAAATATGGAAGGTACTCATAAGATTTGAACACCAATCTTAATTTTTAAATTAACAATTCCTAAGGATCTCTAAGGTCGTAATTTTTTGAATTTTTTACAAAATATTCTTGAAACATGCAACTGTTTAGATCAAGATTGTTTAAATTCCCTTAAAAAATATAAGTGGCTTCAAATAACTGCCATAATTACCACATTAAATACCAAATGGTGTATCATTTATATATATATATATATATATTACAGCAACAAACACAATCAACACTGCTGGAAAAACAACTTTAGCGGCGTTTTAAAAACGCCGCTATATGTCTGAAAAACGCCCCTAATTCCTTTAGTGACGCTTACCACCAAACGCCGAGGACGCCGCCGTCGCTGTAAGTTTATAACGTTTTAAAAACGTCGTAAAATTAATATAGGCAGCGTTTATACAAACGGCGCTAAATGTGGCAGCCAAAGGTCACATGACGTCACACAGGTATTCAGCGACACTTCAAAAACGTCGAAATAGCATTATTTTTAAAAAACAACTTGGTGGCGTTTTAAAAAACGCCGCAATAGATTTTTTTTTTTTTTTTTTGAACCACTAATTTTGTGAGATTTAACTCTAAAAATATACCTATAAAATCGCAATAGATTTTTTTTTTTTTTTGAACTACTAATTTTGTGAGATTTAACTTTAAAAATATACCTGTAACATAGTAATAATGAATAAAACTTGATATAGACATATTTCTATGAGATTATTATTCCCTCACATCTATAATAGTACCCAATACAACATCCTTTAAAGAAAAAAAAACCAATAAATCATAAAAAACTAATAGTAAATAAACAAAAACTTATCTACCTGCCTAGCTACTATATACATCACAAATCATATTCCAAAACATATATATTTACGGCGAGGCATCAAACAGAAAGGAACTAAAGTTTACGCTTGCACCTCCGGATGCCACTATTGGCATCACCAATCCCAGAAGAGTCTCCAACAACAACTGATAGGTTCTTTACAGTCGCCAGATGCTGCAATGGTGCCTGACAATCATTTGCATTTGCAGCAGCTGGCTTCCCTTGGGAACAACTGCCAATGTTCGAAAAATCCCTATGGGGCATCAACTCCTCTCCAACTGCCAAAAAATCCATCATCAACTGCAAAACCACACACATATACAAGCACAAATTACATTTGTAGGAAATAAACAATCGAAGTACATAAAGAATTTTCAAAAAGATGTTAATAATTACATAATTCACAACACACAATGGTTTGTGTACCCGCAAAATAATAAGAGGGTATATTCCTCAGTTATTTGTTTCATTACAGCCATTACTAGTGAAAACACTAAATATCTGTCTGACATTATGTAACATATTACAGTTAGCTTGCAGAAATATGATTCTGCTTGATCATCCAGCTCTCAATCTACTAGTTATTATAATTAATACAATTTTACTACTCAATCAGATAACAGTAAAAGTAAGAAATAGAAATACGCAATCCAAGGACATTGGTGATGGATGCATACGTAAGGACTCTTAGATTGTGTTTGGATCTAAGATTTGAGTAGAGATTCGTGGAGAGAAAGGAAAAGGTGAGGGAAATCTTCTCCTTTCCATTCACAAATCCCTATCCAAATCCTAAATCCTAAATCCAAACACAACCTTTAAAGTGGTCACATACCCTATAGCTGAGGGGTTCAAGTATTGGTACAGAGTAATGGGAAAAATTTTAAGCCTATGAAGCATGCAGGTTGTACTCACTATAACAATAATTTGCTCCAGTCTGTACCAGGCAGGCTGTGCACTGGCTTTGCAATAAAAGTTGAAAATTTAACTTAAAAAGAAAAGAGTGAATTCAACTTGACAAATACATGAGTGCTAGTATTACTATTATCTCCTCTCTTCTTTTTTTTTTTCATTTGAAAGAAAAATAATACCTTCTATCGTGTAAAGGGGCAAAATTTGTGAACTTTTCTGGTTCAGTTTGGATGTCATTGATTTTAATGCAACTCGGGCACAGTAAAGGGTTATCCACGATAAATCGCTTTATTGCTTTATAACAGAGGATAAAGTCCACAACTATTGATTAAATTTTGATATTGGGGTGATATCTCCCTAGTTCAACTCAGTTTATGCAAAGAAGACAACAACAATATGACAGCCATCAGCAAAGATCATACAATGAGAATTTATAACTGCCTTGAATTTCAGTCGGCAATAGAGCACCCAATATGATTAAACTTTACTCCCAACATTCTATGCTCACTCTTCACCGAAACTTTACATGACAAACTAGCTCCCCAAGTCTATCCTAATCAGTAAATATTATACTGCCAACTTCTATTAAATCTCATTTCATTTAAAATGACCAACCAACATAAATCATATTAAAAGAATTGAATGCATCAAAATCTGTAGAACATAAAACATAAAAAACAGATAAGCACAAACCGAAGAAGACGTTGATTCTGCAGGTTTAGACGAATGGTTTTCTATCCCAAGCCTGCTCCAGTTCTGGCTTTCCTTCTCTGCTTCAGCTAGTATCTTCCTTTCAAGTTCGAAGTCAAACTGGAAAGTGCTTCGGGGAATTTCTCCAAGTTGTGGGGACATTTGAGGCTACAAAAGAGAAATTAATAGGTAAACATAATCAAGCAGACACCTTGAAATGTAAATTGATAAATAATAACAAACACTTCTGCCTTTGAACTCATTAGGAATGGGAGCAAATAGAAAAATTAATGAGGATATATTCATGGAAAAATTGGGTAGAAGGTATCAATTGCTTTGTAATCATCATGCCAAGTTAAGCTTAAAATATGCTACGTAAAACATCAATTTAAACAAATAACACATTACCAAATATACAAGTATGTAACGCTAAGCTAATGCATAACTGAACTTGAACCCAAGATGGTGACAAGGTTGTCATGTTGAACGTGTTAAGAAGATCACAGTTTGGAGCATAAAGGGTTATAACCTTAGACAGAGAAACATGCTAACATAGCCACATGAGCAATATGTGTCTGATTCACAATTTCAAAATGATTTGATTTCGAAAACTTGCAATAGAAAATGCTGAGATATCATATCTCAAGAACCTGAAAGATTTCAGATTGCAGCAGAATATAACATTTGTAATTAAGTCATAAAATGGTCAGAAACATAGTCTCTGCAGGTTACTTTGTTTAGAGTGTTTTGATAAAGTTTTTGCATACTACACAAACATAGCTTCAACAAGCTGAAAAAAATATGATTATTCAGAAGTATGTGGGAGGGATACTTTTAACTTCTACTTTCTGATTATCAGTTTTCAGCACAAAGAAGCTGCAACAAACAGGGCCTGATATCACTCACAGTATTAAAGCATTTGGTCAGAATGAAAGGAAGCAAGTGTACTACTCAGATAATAAACAGGTTGGTAATTGAATCAGTCCATTTGATTTACATTGCATTTTAACTAACAAAAAAAAGGAGAGTGATATTCTAAGCATAAAAAAAAATTTAGTCATCCAGGGCCCTTATTCTAGAATACCGTTGGGGCAACAATTATGTGCATATTCACTTAAATGCAATTAGGAGGAGAATGGACAAATTCACTGTTATGTAACCAGGAAGAGAATATACATATTCAACTACAATTAAAAGAATAAACGCCACATCAATCCTAATGAAACAGGCAAAAGTTGGGAAGTTAAAGATGCATTCTGACCTTAAGCAGCTTGTGAACGAATTGAACAGCATCACTTGGTCCAAAAACCTGACAGATATTAAAGCAATAAGCTCAATCTCGTCATGATTATTAGAATGAAAATAAAAATCCAAACAAATTTAAAAACACAACAATCAAACATGATATGTTACTATCAAAAGACACCACCAGGAAAAATAACATAACATACCAAACTTCTGCCATTAATGTAATGAGTAAGCTTTCCCTCATTTGCATTGTAAAGTAGCTTCAAATTTCCTTGGCCAACTTCAACTGTAAAATCCGTACTTCCTTCTGAAGTATAGACTTCTGAGATGGTTGAACTACCTACTTCTGAAAATTTAAGAAAAAATGATAGAACAATAAAATAATACTTCGTGTTAGCACCATGAAGAGAATGTGCCCTGTTCATTCCAGTTTGCAAGAACAAAGCACTAGATGATGAAGCAATATGGTTAACCTGTAGGCAGAGGAAGAAGTTGAGATTCAATTTCTCTTCCAGCTGAATCCAGAACAATTACTTCAGTGGTATTGTGTTTGTAGTTAGTATTATACAACTATGGCAATAACTTGACCGAGCAGGAAAACCACTTGTTTCATAATTAATATTACAGGAAACACATACTTTCACATTGAATTTACATTTAAAAAGGTCTTTTAACACCTTTAAAGCACTGAAATTATGCGTTAGACAGTTATCTCTAAAGAGGGTGGACACAGATGGGCTAGTCACTTGATAATCATAAGGTAGAAAGAGCTATCCACTAATGTTGTTTGGAAGAAGTAAGGTGTTCTTCACATGCTTACTTACAATACTTTCACATTCCATATACCAGGATGGCATGGTAGAGGGAAAAAATGCAAAAGATCTTTGCATGTTTTTCATATTGTGTAACGTTACACGGTGGATGCGAAATAGGCACCCAATCCATTTTTAAGCCTTGAACTTGAAGTCCAAAGTGTGTTCTAAGTTTGTTCCTCTACCAGAAAATAATCACATGCATTTCTCTTTCTGAGAGAGAGAGAGAGAGAGAGAGAGAGAGAGAGAAAGAGAGAGAGACAGAGAGATTTCTATCAATCTATTTGAGAATGTTCATCCACAAGGTGGTAATTTATATAATTACAGAAACAGTGGTAACCTCAATCAAAATAGTGTAGGACATTCATAACAATGAAGGACAGAAAAGCCAAGTGGAGCACTCACTGGAATCCGAATTACTTCCTCCCTCTTCCATCCTAAAGGATTGTAGACAACTATGACCTACAAAAGAGGACAGCATAAATAATTGTTTTGGTTCCAAAATGTCAACTCTAATCTTCATCACAACAAAAATACTAAATAATAATAATAGAACAACAAAAAAAATTAAAGTTGAATGATTCTCTCACCAAGCTTTTCCCATTAGACAAAGCAGCTTCTGATGGAGGACAGTAACTTACATTAAGAAGGGGACACTAACAAAAGGGAAAATCAACAATGTCAATATATAACTTACATTATGAGGACAGTAACTTACAATAATAATAATATGCTCAATTGCATTAAAAGGAGAATGTATAACAATGTCAGTATAAAAATGCAAAGAATATATTTGATTTCCTTTTTCCAAAAATTCTCGCATCATCTTTCTAAAGAAACTTTAATTGCACTTTTTCCCCCTCTTAGTTACATGGATTGTGTTGCTAATGAAGAATGACAAATGGAAAGGTTGACAAAGTGGAATATGCTTCACATATCAACCCAAGTCACAACTATTAATACAATTTATCATAGGACAATAGAGTAACAAATATAACCTGCTCCTGGAAAGGGTCAAACAAATAACAACTTGTGTTTTATCATATCTTCATGACTGTAGCTGTAGCATCTTTTATGAATCTGAATTGAAACATATACATTTGATACTAAGTTCTATGTCACAGTTAAAAAAATGACTGTCCACATAATAATGCTCATTTTAGTCCTCAAAAAGAGAGGGAAAGAATTTAGGTTGAAGAATACACAAGTGCATGCACATATGTGAAAAGGAATATAATTTAATAAACACATTTAATATTTAAAATGTCATTTTTATGTCGAAGTTATACATGTCAAAGAACTATAAATGGAGTAATTCCTTTCTGATAGCACAAGGGAAAATGAAAATACAGGTTACTGATAACTCTAGTAACACAGAATACAATGCTTGTAATTAATATTACCTACTGAAACTTGGTGACCGAGTCTTCATGTCTAGTGCTTAATTTTGACTCTACTAACAAAGCAAGTGATGACGTGACCACCTTCTCAGCCTGAAGATAATATTACCAAGAATATTAGTGAAGATAATATTAACAAAGCAAGTGATTGAAGGCTTCTGGGGCATATATTTTTCCAGCCCCTCCAGCGCCAACAAGCACAAACATTTTCCCAGTGAGTGGAGATGGGAGCGATACTTCCCCATTAGTGCAATATAATCATAGAGCTCTGTTATTTTATCTTCATTATTAACTCTAATCCAAAGCATCATCTCATAGTAAGCTAATCTTAATAGTGAATTCGGATTCTACTCATAAATAGCTTCACAGAAATATACAAATTCTTGTACCATCTCCATGTTTGATTAAAAACATCTCAGCAATGGACCATAAGTTTCCTCCTCTAGTCACCTACTCACCATCAAGAATATACTTAGAGCACATTCATTTCATTTCACAAATCCTGATTAAACTTGTAAGTTTCTTGCTAAAAATTTCAATAATCAAATCGAGAGAGACGGGAAGGAAGAGAGAGAGAGAGAGAAATCAATACCTCGCTGGTGCAAATGGTGGTGGCGGTGCAGATGGTGGTTGCGGTGGAGCTTCGAAATCGAGAGAGAGAACTTCAAAATCGAAATCGCTCTGAGATCTCTGAGACCGATCTGAATATCTGAATCTCAAAGATGAAACTCTGAGAAATCAAGCACAGCCAAAGATGAAATCAGATCTAGAGAGAGAGAGAGAGTCGGTGGGGCTTTGAAATCGAGAGAGAGATCTTCAAAATCGAAATCGCTCTGAGATGAAATCGCAATCACTCTGAATCTCAAAGACGAACGTGTATGAATCTGAATCTCAAATAAAATCGTTCTGAATCGAAATCGCCCTCAAGGGTTTAGAAACAATTGGGGATGAGCAAGAGAGAGGCGCGATTTGAAGGCGTGAGGATTCAAAATAAGGGTTTACAAAAGGCTTTAACAATCATTCTCAGCTTCAAAATGGGCTCTGAGAGAGAGAGAGAGAGATCTGCGCGAATAACATCTCAGATTCAAAACAAGGGTTTCAAAACAGAGGGAGAAAGGAGGCGGGTGAGGCGCACGGATTTGGAGGCGCTTTTCAACGCCTCCTATTATAAAACGGTGTCGTTTTGTTTAAAGGCATATGCGACGTTTAAAAAACGTCGTTAAATGTTGATAAAAGTGACGTTCAAAAAAACGTCATTGAAAAAACGCCACTATAACTCCTTTTTCCTGCAGTGCAATTTTCAATACCTGAAACTACAAAAAGGAGAATTCAAGAAACAATTGATAAGATTTCTTTCTGAATAGTAGATCATTTTCTTGGCGCTGAGGACTAAACCATTATTTTTAATAATATTATAAAATTTATACAAGTGTTTGTCATGTTGAGAGACAGAATTAGAATAAATTAATACATCATGTATATAAACAATTGTAAATGCTATGTAAGGATTGAAAATATCATTCTACCATATCACATTTTGAGAATATTTTTGCGTCATATAGACGGTTTAACAAGTCTTTTTTTATTGGGGATTGGATACCAGATCTATTGTAAAACCTTATTAAGTGGCTTATAATTAATAACTAATCGAGGTGTGCCTTGCTCTAATTTAATATTTTTATTAACATAAAAAGCAAGGCATGACCATGGAAATTTACTGGGCCTAATTAATTTTTTATTAAGGAGGTCATTGATTTACTTAAGGAAAAATATCCTTCAATTTCCAAATCAGAATTCAAACATAAATCTAGAAAAACAATTAAAATGAAAATGATTCTTATGGCTGACGCAGAATCCCTTTCTGATTCTGAAGATGATATTGTATTGGAAACACTTCCTCCAATTCTCACTAAGGCCAGGCTACCAATAGTTTCATCTCCAAAAAATATCTTCTCCAATCAATTCAAAAACATCATCACCAAGGATCTCAACTCAACACATTTCAGACATATGTTAAGGCGTGGATCTTAACAATTTGTAAATCATGTGATCTCTGCAATTTCATCAATACAATAATTTCAAAAGAAGACAAGCCAATTCATAAAGTGGATTCTCCACCGACAAAACAATTCAATAATGCTCAAGCCAACTCATAAAGTAGATTCTCTACCAACAAAGAAATCCAATAATGCTTTTCAAGCACAATAACTCTCTACCAAAACAATAATTCAAAAATATTAGTGGCTTCAAATAACTACCATAATTACCACATTAAATACCGAATGGCGTATCATTTATATATATTATCATATTACAGCAACAAACACAATCAATTTTTAATACCTGAAACTACAAAAGGAGAATTCAAGAACTGAATTAATTCACTGATTTAAATAAAAAAAACCACATTCATATACAAGAGACAGACTTAATGTATTTGAAGGAATGAAACCAGAAATACATAAAAGAATCCTCAATCATGCCATTACCATCACAATGCTCTGCACCAATATCACATATCTTCTCGAAACTCTTATCACCAAGATTGTACCGTAAAATCTTACCCGGTATGTGCAACACCATAAACGAGTCATCATCTTTTTTCTCTCATACAAGCGAAAGTATAGCGAACGAGTAATACATTGGGTTCCACGAGAGCCTCTGCATCATCTGGGGAAACGCAGCTCCAACTGAACCAAGATCGACATGGTACTTCACAAAACAGCCAGAGTAATCTCTTTCTATCTCATATACATCGAATTGAATCCTTGGATGGTATATCTCAACAAAATGCAAATGATCATTCGACTCCCCGTAATACCTAAATGGCCTCTGAAGGGGCTGAATGTGAAATGGGTCAGGTCCAAGCCTTGGGCCGGCCCAATCCGACAAAGCCCAAATCCAAGAGGGTCAGATGAGCATACGGACAGAACAATTGAGCCCAACTTCATGAACAATAGTACGCCCAAGTCTTCTAGCACTTGGGCCCAACCCGCAGTGGAAAGGTCAGCCCAGTCGCAGCGCTGGTCTGGGCCGAGCTGCGGGACAGAGTTTGTGGGCCGAACAAGTAACAGCCCAGCCCAGCCCATCTCCATGAATGAGCCTGAACAAGGCCGAGCCGAGGCACATCATTACCGAACTGAAGTACCTGAGTACCGAGCTGGAGAACTCTCTCAAGGAAACGTGGGATCTGTGAGTGCAAGCATGTGCAGGTTGCCACCTCAGCTGGTCCCCCACACCTAGAATCACGGAAGTTGTTGAGCCAAAGGAATGTGGTTAGTTATCAGCATGCTTACAATGAGAATATACAATCAATGACAACTACCAAGTGGTCCCCCGCCTAGAGCAATGCTGAAAGGACACCTGGCAGCACCTATACCTCATGAACTCACCTTGAGAAGCAAGTAAGGAACACTATATATATACAACATGAACTTCACATTGAAGGTAACTGAACTATCCCAAGCTGAACCACACCTACATACAAACACAACCTTCTATATACTCTTCTCCGATCGCTAATTCCCACACCGGAGGGGTTATCCGGCCAACCCCGGCCGGGCAGCTCTAACGGTGCTTCTTGTGGCAGGAGTCCCAGTCCCTGGATGGTCCAACTGAGTGTGAAGCCCCGATCCACTTTCATCTAGTGCGGAGTCCGGTACGCACAATTGGTGCGGTGAACGTGGATAATTTTCATCTGTGAGCTCTGCATTCAGTTTCGGCAATGGGGATTGAGGACGTTCCGCCTTCATCACATACTCCGCAGACGGAGAAGACGAAGGAAAAAGGTTTGGCACTCCCGACAGTTCTGGAGGAGCAAACCGGAAACAACAATCGAACCCCTGAATCTGTCGAGCATCGATTGCCCTTCGCCGGAGGTTCTTCTCATCATTTCCTTCTGGAGAAGGATTATAGAGATCGAATTATAGATTCCATGGGAATGGAGATACAGGAATTGAAGGCTCAACTAAAGAGGGTGTTGGGTGATCCGACGGAGAAGAGGACAGAAGCAGAGCCTTCTCGTTTGCAACGAAGGAGCTCATCTAGAGAGTTACCAGTAAAGAAACTCCCCAGGAATGATTCTGGGCAACGAAGCCAACCAATCCCAACTCAGAGCGAAGCGGCGAGTAGTCATACCCGTGGGTCACGCCGGAGGAGGGCCAAGAGGCAGAAGACGGGTAGTCAACAAACTGAATACCCTCCTCAGGACCTGCGTACTTGGCTGATGGGCAATAGACAGAACGAGCAACATCGAGATCATTTGGACCGTACTGTTCACCAGAGAGAACATCGAGCACTGGACAGACTTGTCTCTTCGCCATTTTCTCCGGAGATAGAGACCATGAGACCTCCAAAGAAGTTTACTCCCCCAAAGTTCACTTCCTACGACGGGAAGTCAGACCCTCTGACGCATATCAGCCATTTCAGACAGATGATGTCCCTCTGGAGCCGAGATGAGGCACTGATGTGCAAAGTCTTCCCATCCAGCTTGGGAGAAACCGGACTCCGATGGTTCGATCGACTCCCCGCTGGATCAATTCATGGCTGGAAGCAGCTCTCCGAAGAGTTCCTGGCCAGGTTCGTTTCCAATACTAAGATCCCGAAAGAGCCGGACACACTGTTCGGCCTCAGGAAGGAGCAAGAGGAAACGCTGCGCAGTTATGCTAGGAGATATTGGGAAGAGTATAATGATTTGGAAGAAAATGTGTGCAGCGAGCAAATGGCCGTCATGTCCTTCAAGCATGGTCTGCGTCCGGAAAGTAAGTTGAGACAATCACTCACCAAGCGCCCGGCCACAGCTCTGAAAGACTTGCGCGCCAGGATTGAGCAGTATGCTCGCCTGGAGGACGATCAGATTCCCATTGAGGTAGTATCAGCAGAACAAGCAGCCCGGCAGAAGAAGAAAGCAGATCGAGCAGAACACCGAGGAATTGCGGTGAATGAGGTGGATAAGTCCAAATCCCATGAAGCAGTTGTGACCGTGTTCAAAGAGCCAATCTATCGAATCTTGGAGAAGATCAAGAGAGAGCCCTTCTTTGTTTGGCCGCCGAAAATGATGGGAGACCCAGCTCGGCGCAATCAGAAGCTCAGATGCACCTATCACCAAGACAGGGGACACATGACTCAGAACTGCAGGGCACTAAAGCAACACTTGGAGGACCTGGTGGCGGCCGGGCACTTGAGGGAATACATAGATCAGGGCAAGGAAGTGGCCGAGTTAGGGAACCCCTTCCAGAAGTGAACGTAGAGCATCCGCCCCGGCTAGTAATAAATGTGATCCATGGGACAGCGGCTCCGGAGTCTGAGGAAACACTGAAAGAAGAGATCGCTAAGGCTGCCCAAATTCAGCAAATCATGTCAGTGGAGCCGACATCGAAAAAGGTACGTACCGTACCACAATCCCCCTGTGTACTGTATCATTTACTAGCAAAGATTTAGAAAACATACAGCACCCACACACTGATGCGTTGATCATAACTGTTGGGATTGGGAAACGGTTTGATGTGAAACGAGTCCTAGTAGATCAGGGCAGTGCAGCAGACATACTGTATTATGATTTGTTCAGAAAGCTTGGCCTCTCCGAGCAGCATCTCACCCCAGCGACAGCCCCGTTGGTCGGTTTCAATTCACAGCCGGAGTGGCGCTCGGCCGAATAGTATTGCCAGTCGTAGCAGGAACCAAAACCCTCCAGATAGAGTTCTTGGTCATTAATACACCATCCCCTTACAACGCCATACTCGGCCGCCCGTGGATTCATCGAATGGAAGCGGTCCCCTCAACCTATCACCAGCTCATTCGTTTTCCTACGGAACACGGAGTAGAGCAGATTTCGGGGGACCAAGTTGCGTCCAAACATTGCTTCATGGCAGCGTTAAAAACAAAGCAACTCTGCAACCGGGTACAGACAGTGGAAGTGGCCGGACAGCCAGTCTTGGAAGATGTGGGAGGAACTCCAGAGGAAAAGATGGTGGAGGATTTGGAGAAAGTCTTGATAGAAGAAGCCGACCCGGAAAAATACTTCCTTATCGGTACCTCGCTAAGCGCTGATGAGAAACTTCAGCTACTGGAACTGCTGAGGGAAAATATGGAGGTATTCGCGTGGTCAGTATATGATACTCCAGGGTTGGACCCAGAATTTGCCTGCCACAAGCTCAACATCAATCCTTCAGCTCAGCCTATCGTACAGAAAAGTCGGAGATCCTCAGTTGAGCACACTGAAGCAGTGATCGCCGAAGTCGAAAAACTTCTGGCCTCAGGCGCAATCAGAGAAGTGCAGTACCCGCAGTGGTTATCCAACACAGTTGTAGTCAAGAAAAAGAACGGAAAATGGAGAGTTTGTGTCGATTTCACTTGCTTGAACAAAGCCTGCCCTAAGAATAGTTTTCCATTGCCTCGCATCGATCAACTAGTAGACTCAACAGCAGGGCATGAGCGCATGAGTTTTCTGGATGCCTATAGCGGTTATCATCAAATACCGTTGTTCGGTCCGGATCAAGAAAAGACAGCGTTCATTACACCGAGAGGGACTTACTGCTATAGGGTAATGCCGTTCGGCCTCAAGAACGCCGGAGCGACCTACCAGCGGATGATCACTCGATGTTCAAAGATCAACTGGGGAAAACCATGGAAGCCTACATAGACGATATGGTAGTAAAAAGCAAGTTCGCTACAAACCACCTCACAGACTTGAGAGAAGTATTTAGCATCCTGAAAGCCCACCAGCTTCGCCTCAACGCCTCGAAATGCGCCTTCGGGGTGGGAACAGGGAAGTTCTTGGGATACATGGTCACTCATAGAGGAATTGAAGCGAATCCGGATCAGATCAAGGCTATACAGAATCTCGAAGTGCCAACAAAGTCTAAGGAACTGCAGAAACTAGCCGGAATGGCAGCCGCACTGAACCGGTTTATCAGCAAATCCTCAGATCGGATGAAGCCCTTCTTCCAGCTCTTAAGGAAAAAGGCAACATTTGAATGGAATAGCGAATGTACTGAAGCACTGCAGAACCTCAAAAGATACCTCAGTACACCCCCTCTATTATCCACCCCAGAACCGGGAGAGGAGCTGTATCTCTATCTAGCAGTGTCAGATCACGCCGTGAGCGCAGTGTTGATTCGAGAAGTTGGCAAGGATCAGAGACCAATATATTACGTCAGCAAGACTTTACTAGATGCCGAGACACGGTATCTACCACTGGAAAAGTTGGCTTACGCGCTGCTTATTGCCTCGAGAAAGCTGCAGCATTACTTCCAGGGGCATACCATTAATGTCCTCACTGAATTCCCCCTCAGATCTGTATTCAGCCGAGCCGATTTCTCTGGCCGAACAGCGAAGTGGGCAGTAGAGCTGGGTGAGTTTGACATTAGGTACCAACCCCGAACAGCAATCAAGGCCCAGGTCTTGGCGGACTTTGTAGCAGAATTCACTCCCACCCAGAGTACCGAACCGGTGAATCTAAGCTCGGCACAGGTGCCATGCACCGCCGAACAAGAAGAACCTAGCGCTTCGGAAGCATGGAAACTCTTTATTGGAAACATCTGGCAACTCTACGTCGATGGTTCATCCAATAACCGAGGCTCGGGGGCAGGAGTAGTCCTTATTTCGCCAGAAGGATTTATCTGGGAACAGGCTCTCAGGCTTGGCTGGAAAGCTTCGAACAACGAGGCCGAATACGAAGCATTATTAGCCGGCCTGCGGAGCGCCGAACACTTCAGTGCAGAACAGCTTCTTGTTTTCAGCGATTCACAACTAGTAGTAAACCAGCTTTCCGGGGTCTATGAAACTCGGGATGAAAGAATGACTATGTACGCAGGCAAGGCCAGAGACCTACTCAGAAAATTTCAATCCATACGAGTGGAGCGAATCAGTCGGGACAAAAATAGCCACGCAGATGCTCTGGCGTGCCTAGGCTCATCAGTGGACACAAAGGATGCCAGAAAAGTTTGGGTTGAGTTCATACCAGAACCAAGTATTGCATCTCCAGTCCTCTGCAACAACCTAGAGCCGAGCTGGATGGATCCAATATTGGTCTTTTTGAAATCTGGTAAACTCCCCGAAGACAGAAAGGAAGCCAACAAGATCAGGCATAAATCAGCTCGATTTTGGATCTCACCGTCCGGGAAGCTTTACAGACGTTCCTACCTCGGTCCCTACCTCTATGTGTGCATCCGAATCTCGTTGAGAATGTTCTCTATGAAATTCACGATGGGATTTGTGGGTGCCACGTCGGCGGGAGGTCACTGGCGCACCGAGCCCTAACACACGGGTACTGGTGGCCACGAATGCAGCAAGATGCACAGCAGTACGTGCAAAGGTGCGACAAATGTCAGAGGTTTGCTCCACTCATTCATCAGCCAGCCAAAACTCTCACTCCACTCACCAGTCCATGGCCCTTTGCGCAATGGGGTCTGGATATTGTTGGACCATTGGCGCGAGGCACTGGAAATAGGCGATTCTTCATTGCTGCAACCGACTATTTCACCAAGTGGGTTGAAGTTGAGGCACTGGCAAATATCAAGGAGGCAGACACAAAACGGTTTGTTTTGAGAAGTGTGGTAGTGCGTTTCGGCATTCCGCGGGTACTAATCGCGGACAACGGGACTCAATTTGACGGAAAGATCTTCAGGAAATTTTGTGCCGACCTCAGAATCGAGTACAGGAACTCTTCTCCAGGGTACCCACAGAGCAACGGTCAGGCAGAAGCGTCGAACAAAACCATCATCAATGGAGTGAAGAAGCGGCTTGAGCACGCCAAAGGCAAGTGGGTTGAGGAGTTACCACATGTATTATGGGCCTACCGAACTACAGCACGGCGCCCCACAGGAGAAACACCTTACTCTTTAACCTATGGAATGGAGGCCATCATCCCACTTGAAGTAGGTCTCCCAACTCTTCGGTCTGAATTATTTGAAAGCTCCAGTAACGAGGAAGCCATCGCGCAAGCACTGGATATGGCAGAGGGCCGAAGAGAGGCAGCACTGATCAGGCTTGAAGCATATCAACAACAGCTCATCAGAAGTTTCAACCAAAAAGTTTTCCCAAGGCAATTTATACCAGGAGAATTGGTTTTGAGGAAGGTCATGGATCATAAACGGGTGCCTGGTGAGGGCAAACTTGGGCCGAACTGGGAGGGTCCGTACAAAATCACAGCCGTAGTTGGAAATGGAGCTTACTACTTAGAGGATCTGAATGGCAAAGCAATACCTCGGCCCTGGAACATAGCAAACCTCAAGAAATACTACCAGTAGGGTCGTTTCCCAGCCTCCTTATCAAGATGTAAAGGCACTTATTTGTTGACCAATACAAATGTTTTCCCATTCCTATCAGATTTATTCAATTCTTGTAATTAGCTTTGATGCTTATCAAACGAAACTAGCTTTGGTTCTTACCAAACGGAATTAGCTTTGGTCTATACCAAACGGCACTAGCTTTGGTTCTTACCAAACGGAATTAGCTTTGGTCTATACCAAACGGAACTAGCTTTGGTTTTTGCCAAACGGAATTAGCTTTGACGTTTATCAAACGGAATCAACTTTGGTGTTTAACCCAAATGGCCCAGTTTCAGAACGACTGAACGGAATTTAAATTCAGTTAGCACTCAAACATGCTAAGTGGTATAGCTTGGTGGAAAATGTTTGGCAACTGGATTGGAATACTAGCCAGGTGGAATTGCTTGGTGGAAACCGTACTAACATGTCTTAAGTAAACACCCCTATTTTAGCTAAGTGGCATTACTTGGTGGAAGTTGCACTGACATTCCCTAAGCACGCATCTGTGCACCTACAGAACTTCTTAAGTATCAGCACAACAACACTTCAGTATTGACTCAGCAACCAGAGTTAGAACAAACTCAACCGAGCTAGCATCAGCCTTACTCAGTCCCAGCTGGGGGCAAACAATCATTTTTAAAAAAAGCCTACCTGGACCTGAGTAAGACATCTCTCCTTGCATTTCTTTCATACACACTTACACTATCAAAGTTGAAACAGACTCAAGCAATTCTTACAAAACAATTTCGATCTTACTTAGCTCCAGGTGGGGGCAAACAATTGTTTTCTTACAAAACCAACCTGGACCTAAGAAAGACCCACTTATGAACTTAAAGCACAGCCATACTATATATCCGTTAACCACGCCGATCACTAGTTCGGCCCGAGGTCCTAACAGTGCTCGGCCGGGGGCAAATGAGTGCAATGCCACACAGATCATCAGTTCGGCCCCGAGGTCCCAACAGCGCTCGGCAGGGGGCAAGCAGTACAGAACCAGACCGAGCATCTATTCGGCCCCGGTCCCAACAATGCTCGGCCGGGGGCAAGCAAGTATAAGAAATGTTCAAACATAGAAGCTAAACAACATCAAATTGCAGAGTTCAAAAAGGAAACCATATTATCCAAGCAAGGGGCACAGAGGGCCTCATAACCAGCAGTAAAAACAAAAAAGAAAATAAAAGGAAAAATTGTCTTCATCAGAACAGAAATGTAAAAGGTTCAACTTTCAACTCTCATCACTTCAACAATCAACTTTCATCAACAGCGGGCAGTTCCGGAGCAGCATCAGCAACTTTGTCAGGACCATCCGCGGGAGGAGCAGTAGAGGGAGCTCCAACTTCCTGAGAAGTAGGAGCCACCTTAACCACATCCTCCGTGGTTTCGGTCTCCAAGGTGGCAACCCCTTCAATGTCCATCGTTTCAGTGGCAACATCCACGCTCTGGGTCTCATTCACAGGGTCATCTTCAGGGGAAACATCGTCCGGCAGAACAGCAGGGATAGGAGTAGTCTTTAAACCAGAGGATTTCGAGGGAACAGGGACATCACGATACAGAGAAGAGCCTTCAGGAACCATCGCAGCAGCTAAGGCACCCGTCCAACCCTTCACAAAGAGCTTGTCTCGCAGCACTAGAACCTCCCCCTTGTAGGCGGCTCCAGCTTCATCCCAGCCCTGTTGCCAGTGCTTGGCCTCCAGCGCAGTACGCTCAGCAGCCATCACAGCAATAACGGCCTCCAGCTCGGCCACCTTCCCCTCAAGTTGGGCCTGGGTCTCAATAGCAGCCTCCTTCGATTGTTCAGCAGAAGTGACAATTTTGTTCAAACGGAAGGCTTCCCTCTCAGCGGTTCGGCGTCCCTCCTTCTCCGACTCCAAGCTTACTGTCAGTCTTTCCGCATTCATTGCAGCCTCCAGCACGGCCCTTTCCAGCTCCTCAGCGCGGGTAATGGACAGGTGCATTCTCTGGATACACTGCAAAGGACGACAAAGAACTTAGAAAAAAGAAGATGGCAATACAACAGTAAGGTCAAGAAAAGCGAAGAAAAAAGAGCCTACAGCAGTCAACATTTGGAGGGTCCCCTTCAGGATGGGAATGTCACGAGGCCCATTATGTCCAGCCATATCAACCGGCATCAACAAAAACTTGGTTAAACTAAAGGCAAAATCCTGTGAAGCAACAACCGAATCAGAGGTGGAGATGGGCCTGCCCTCATATGATATCGGTGGCTCCCATCTCTCAAAAGTTTCATCTTCAGCGGGATCCTGAGAAGTCTCCCCCACCACGGCCTTGCCAGTCTCCCTCATTCTCTTTTTTGCTCGGGCAGCGACCGAGGCGGAGGGCTCGGCGGCAATTACCGGGGTCCCAGATGCCCCAACCTCCATCTTCACCTCCATAAGGCTCTTCGTCTCGGTCTTCTCCACGGGGAATTGCAGAGCGCCAGGAGCTCCGAAGGCCTCAGCCTCTAAGTCCACCAGCACCCTCCTCTTCGCTACTGATCCGCTCCCTGTGAAACTGGGGGCAGGGGAGGGCGCTCCCTCAGGTGCATCTTGGACAGTGCGGCGTCTCGGAACCAGCAGGGCAAGAGACACCTCGGTCTCGGTATCAGAATCCAAAAGGGCAGCAGCGAGTCTCGCCTTCTTCGGCATAACAGAGCGGTAACTTGACTGATAATCCAACAACTCAGGAGCAGATCTTCTCTTGTACCTCAAGGCAGCCTTGATGGCTTCAGCATTCTCCCGATTCGCCCGTCGCTGGAAACGGGAAGATTCTGTAAAAAAAAAAAAAAAATACAGAGAAAGAAGAAAGCAGACCATCAGAACAATATTCAGAACAAAGTAAGAAACACTGAAGGCATTAGAAAGGGAGGCCCAGACCTGGGTAGCCATCTTTCTGTGGCATTCTCTCAGATTGAAATTCGGTCCCAGCAAGGAACTCCCAATTCCCACCAACTTGCAAGAAATCATCATTGTGTTTATCTGAGTCCGACAGTCCAGTGACTAGGTGACAATCAGCGGAACGAACACGCAGGTAGTATGTACTGTGGTCTTTGTTGTGAGAGAGGGTGTAGCATCCCAGAATATCCCATATATCAAGGTTCAAACCCAGTCGTCTATTGAGGGCAGACACGCCACAGACAACACGGAAAAGATTTACAGACACCTGCATAGGGGTCAACTGGACCTGATGCAGAAAGCGGCGCACCAACGGGTCAAAGGAAACCGAACCCCTCCCTCGACAATTGAAGCAACGGGAAAGGCAACGGTGTTCCTCGTGCCCATGCGTTTGGCATCCACCTTCGCCAGTGACAAGGTAACATCAAGAGGAATGTTGTAATCTAAACGGAACATGGCCATGGCTTCCGGGGTATCGACTAGGGAACGGAACTTCCCCATTTGATTAAACTGTTGGGCAGAAACGGGATTCAGACAGCGGAATACGAGACCCAGATGGCAAACACACAGGACCAGATGATTAAAGCAGAAAGAGAAGAAGAATCATAAGAAAACTTACAGAAATCACAGCAGCGATCACGAAGCAAGAACCAGCGGTGAAGAAACCCAAGCGGAGCACCGGCGAGATCAATCCAGCGGAATAGGAAGAGGCTCCCTCTCTCTCTCTCTCTTTCCCTTTCTTTGGAACTCACTAAAAGGATGAGAAGATTAAATCGAGGGGTTTGAATCGATAGCCTGAGCATTTATTGCACTAGTCGGCGCGCAGGCACACAAAGCACGATCTTCAGTATGGAATCGACGCATAATCTCTGCAAGCCTATCACGCGTTGCCACGTGTCACACGAAAGGATGCATGCAGGAACCGTGTGTCAGGATTGAACCGTCACCAAGGCCGAACTGGGGAGAAGCCGAGACGACGCGACGCTTGGGAGATAGAACAATAGCTCCCCCCAAGGGAACCTTAGCGCGAGCTAGGGGGCAAATGAAGGGGCTGAATGTGAAATGGGTCAGGTCCAAGCCTTGGGCCGGCCCAATCCGACAAAGCCCAAATCCAAGAGGGTCAGATGAGCATACGGACAGAACAATTGAGCCCAACTTCATGAACAATAGTACGCCCAAGTCTTCTAGCACTTGGGCCCAACCCGCAGTGGAAAGGTCAGCCCAGTCGCAGCGCTGGTCTGGGCCGAGCTGCGGGACAGAGTTTGTGGGCCGAACAAGTAACAGCCCAGCCCAGCCCATCTCCATGAATGAGCCTGAACAAGGCCGAGCCGAGGCACATCATTACCGAACTGAAGTACCTGAGTACCGAGCTGGAGAACTCTCTCAAGGAAACGTGGGATCTGTGAGTGCAAGCATGTGCAGGTTGCCACCTCAGCTGGTCCCCCACACCTAGAATCACGGAAGTTGTTGAGCCAAAGGAATGTGGTTAGTTATCAGCATGCTTACAATGAGAATATACAATCAATGACAACTACCAAGTGGTCCCCCGCCTAGAGCAATGCTGAAAGGACACCTGGCAGCACCTATACCTCATGAACTCACCTTGAGAAGCAAGTAAGGAACACTATATATATACAACATGAACTTCACATTGAAGGTAACTGAACTATCCCAAGCTGAACCACACCTACATACAAGCACAACCTTCTATATACTCTTCTCCGATCGCTAATTCCCACACCGGAGGGGTTATCCGGCCAACCCCGGCCGGGCAGCTCTAACGGTGCTTCTTGTGGCAGGAGTCCCAGTCCCTGGATGGTCCAACTGAGTGTGAAGCCCCGATCCACTTTCATCTAGTGCGGAGTCCGGTACGCACAGCCTCCCTTTCCAATCCCCATGAGGAATCGGAGGCATTGGAATAGTTCTAACACGCTAGTCCTCTATGTTGAAATACAATAAGTCCCCAGATGTGTTGAACCAATTAATCGCACCGTTCCAATAGACCCCGCTATGAAATTGGGAATTTCGATTAGCGGTGAAAGGTTCGGCACAAGCCCTCCAAGAACCAGTCTCAGATGAGTAAATCTCAATTTGATAACAAAGCTTGTTCTGATCAGACTCCATAGAGTAAATATTTATCTCAAATCCATTTCAAAAAATCTCAATCCAATTCGATTCCATAGAGTAAATATTTATCCAAAGTTCTAAAAATATCAAATTGTGCAGACCACAAGACGCATGGCCAATTTGAATACCATCAATAGAAATAATTAAATTATAAACTGTATTTATTATTATTATTATTATTTGAACAAATACAAATTGTAATTTACGATCCATGTTTTATCTCAACAATATCAAACACAACAAAATAGACTCAATAAATGGAAAACAAATGGACCATCCACCAAAACTCACAGGTCAACCTGGAGCTGAAGCAGCAAAATGACACAGCTTCTTCAAACTCTTATCCTCAAAACTGTACCGCATCGCCTTACAATTACAACGAATGACGACTCCCCATCTGTTGTTTCTCCCCGTACTAAAGAATGTATAACAAAGATGTAGAAATTCAAGTGCTTTGGATTTATTCTGTTCGGAATCATCTCTGGAAATTCATCAGCAACCGAACCAAGGTCGATTCGATACTTCACAAACCACTTGGAACGGTCTCTCTCCGATTCATAGACGTTGAACTGCGTGCTTGGAGGATGATACATCTCGATAAGATGCAAATGGTCCTGACTCCCCGAAATAGTTAAAGCACCTCCGATCCCAGCCTGATGGAAGTGCAGGCATCGACATTGTTTGCAGACACTCTTTAAGGTGGCAAACTATTTATTTTTTATTTATAAATATATAAATGAGTATTGTACTCAGTGACTTAAAAAATAAATAAATCAGATCAACCAAATAGAATTTGTAACTTAAAAAATAAATGAATCAGATTATCAAAGTTGAACCTGTGGTGTATGTACGAGTCTAAAAAGCACACTGTGAGGCAAATAAATTGCAACTCAAAATATAACTATAAATTCTAAGAAAACTAGAGTTGCAGTCCAACAAAAACTGTGTTTGTAACTCTCAATCCATTTGGAAATTGGATATGAAAAAGAGAGGAACGGATAGAATTCAAAGGAACTAATTGGAATTTATAGGAAAAGGAAGAAAGATAGAAATTAGAGCTTGGGGATATTAGAGGTGTTCACAAAAATGGGTAGAACCGGTAAATCGATCCAATTTATAGTCTAAATTTTCAGTTTCGTGTTGTTTTTATATTAGTTTGGTTTGGTCTGATTTTTATATTAATTTGGTTTTGCTTTCGAAAATGGTAGAACCATTCAAATTAGTCTGATTTTCGGTTCTAAGATTTTTTTTGTTATGGTTCTGAACTGATCTATAATATATTTATTATATTTAATATGCAAAAATAAAAATATAGAAGGTACTCTTAAGATTTGGACACCAATCTTGATTTTTAAATTAACAGTCGCTATGGTTATAATTTTTTGAATTTTTTACAAAATATTCTTGAAACATGCAACTGTGCAGATCAAAATTGTTTAAATTCCCTTCAAAAATATAAGTGGCTTCAAATAACTGACATAATCACCACATTAAATACCAAAGGTTGTATCATTTATGTATATATATATTATCATATTACAGCAACAAACACAATCAATTTTCAATACCTGAAACTACAAAAGGAGAATTCAAGAACTGAATTAATTCACTGATTTAAAGCAAAAAACCACATTCATATACAAGAGACAGACTCAATGTATTGGAAGGAATGAAACCAGAAATACATAAAAGAATCCTCAATCATGCCATTACCATCGCAATGCTCTGCACCAACATCACATATCTTCTCGAAACTCTTATCACCAAGATTGTACCGTAAAATCTTACCCGGTATGTACAGCACCATAAACGAGTCATCATCTTTTTTCTCTCGTACAAGCAAAAGTAGAGCGAACGAGTAATACATTGGGTTCCACGAGAGCCTCTGCATCATCTGGGGAAACGCAGCTCCAACTGAACCAAGATCGACATGGTACTTCACAAAACAGCCAGAGTAATCTCTTTCTATCTCATAAACATCGAATTGAATCCTTGGATTGTATATCTCAACAAAATGCAAATGATCGTTCGACTCCCCGTAATACCCAAATGGCCTCCCTTTCCAATCCCCATGAGGAATCGGAGGCATTGGAATAGTTCTAACACGCTCATCCTCCATGTTGAAATACAATGAGTCCCCAAATGTGTTGAACCAGTTAATCGCACCGTTCCAATAGACCCCGCTATGAAATTGGGAATTTCGATTAGCGGTGAAAGGTTCGGCACAAGCCCTCCAAGAACCGGTCTCAGATGAGTAAATCTCAATTTGATAATAAAGCTTGTTCTGATCAGAATCAACCGACAAAACTAAATCATCACAATCAACACGCCAAACGCAGACAACTTTGTAGTGAGGTGATCTTGACGGGTCAAACACTAAATTCAAACCCTTATGGCCATCACGGGGTTGAGGAAGAGACTTGAATTGCTTGGTGGTGGGATTGAGGATATGATAGCGCAATTGATAGTCGCCTTCAAGGTTGGAATAGCTAGAACAACATAACAATCCATGGCATGAGCTAAAAATTTCTTTACCTGATAGACTTGGAATCGTCGTGAGAGGTGCTAAGTAAGCATCATCACCGTCGTCGCTTGGATTTTCATTGTTTTGAAGAGGGATGAAATTGAGTTCTGGATTACGACGTCTCTTGGACGAGTACAAGAATAGGCCGGAGACAAAGCTGGAGTTGGGATTCCGGCAACGTGCGAAATGGGGATTGATGATGAGAGAGAGCCAGTGTTTGGATACGGACTTGAATCGCAGGAGTGATTTTACTGGTAACTTTATGAGAATTTGGGTTAAGATGTCATCGTTGGCGGCAACTTTATCTATAGGGGATGAGTGCACAGACATGAGGGACTTGGGAGAGTATGTTTCAATCTTGCTTCAACTCTCAGTATGTGGCTTGAATTATTTTTGATCAATAAGATTAAGCTATTGTATATAGAACTTGGTTTTGTGTGTGTGCGCGCGCGCGTGCGTTTCGATGAGTGCTCTCTGTTTCAAACATTGCGCAGTGTACATTGTTGAATATTAGAGCCATTGACAATGATAGGTTGCTTGTTGAACAAGGCCAGTGGTGTTTGTTCCACACAAGTCAATTCAATTCTACATCAGGGTACACTTTTCCCAACCTTCCTCAGGAAATTTCCACATTCTCTGTTTGGCAAGCACGAAAAGGAGGGTATAACGGAAAATATAAGGGAACATTAAAGCAGAATTCTTAATGGCTAGTAAGGTTTCAGAAATGAATTGGCATCGGGAATATTGAGGGGCCGTGAGAACAAGCTTAAAAAAAATAAAAAATAAAAAAAGAGTTAAAGGTCAATTTTTAATTTATTTTGAGTTATATTACTTTTTAGATAAAAAAGTTGAGAAAGTTAAAAAAAGTTAAAAAAATCAGCTTTAATCAACTTTCCAAATCACTTCTGAGTGATATTATTGTAAAAACATTTTAAAGAGTAATGTTAGACGCTCTAAAAATTTTATGAAAATTTCTACCAAAGGTCTCACATAGATATGAGATCAACACCATGTGGGTCTCATAACTATGTGAAACGTTTGGTAGAAATTTTGATAAAATTTTTTAGATCTCTAGCATTTTTTATTTTTAAATCAGTAATCCAAAAGAAAAAAAAGTATAATTTCAATTAAACGAATCCTATCAATTGTGAACTAATTGTATCCATGGAGAATAATTGAATATGAACTGATACATGTCAAGAATTGGTCAATACAAATAATTTTCATTCACACCAATATATGATATATATGTCCATATCGAAAGAGCAAAGATTATAATTCTATAGACTAAACATTAATATAGAGTCGTAAAAATATCAAGCCATGTAACATGGCTTATTTGAATACCACTGATTAAGGCCGAAATGTACATCATTGAGGCCGTTAATTAGAATCTCTTAACTTCACTTGCTGGTCAAACCGTATAATTTATGTGTGTTAAATGTCAATTAGGTTGTACATCGTCGGAGCATAAAATGGGCAAAAAGATCAAATTCGAACAGAGTTGACTTTTTATGGAAAAGTCAAACTGATGTTTTACACCTGTTTGGAAGTGAGTAAAAGTATAAAAAGAAAAGGACAAGACTTTTCTAGGGTTCTGAAACTGTTTTAACCTAAGGAGGGAGGCTAGGGTTTGAAAAGGAGAAGGAAAGCAAAAGCTTCAAGATGTCTTCCATGGTGGCTTCTTCTCCATCTTCCTCTTTCCACTCCTCCATGAGTGGCTAGTCATCTTTTCTAGGGTTTTGAAGAAACCCTAGCCATGTAATGGGTTTTTCTTTTTGATTTTATATTATGTAAAGGTTTGAACCATTGTATGGTGTTTTAAAAATTCTTTATATATAATTTCCATTATTCTTTTGAATATTTGACTTTCTATGATTGTTAAATGTTATCCATACAATTGTTTTTTTTTCCTTCACATTCAAGGTATGGGACGAACCATACTACGAGAAACGAGTCGTATCACTACCCTAGTTTAGAGTGAACGATTCGTATTACTTGAGATGGTTCGTGCTCGTACATTGAATGTGATGATCTTCTTGTCAAATGCTTCGAACTTGTAGTTGCGAAACATTAATCCGTTCAAACCATAGCATAATTGATTTCAATTAGAAACCCTAATTATGTGGTTAGTGGTGAATTCTCTACCCTAGGATTTTCCCCCAATTCATTAAACCCTATTTCATTTATTCTTGATAATTTAATTCCTTAGTTTAATTTATTCGTTTTAAATTAGGTTATAATCATTCAATCTTTTTATCAAAATTAATTTAGGAATTTATCAATTAAATTAGTTTAATTTCACAATAGTCCCTGTGGATCGATACCTGGACTTGCCATTATTCTGATTGAATTTGGTATAGTTTAGTATTTAATTTTGGTGTGTTCAACGACCCATCAAATTTTGGCGCCGTTGCCGGGGACTTCTGGCGAAATTAGTTAATTTAAAGTTATATTCTTATTTTAATTTTTAGTTTAGGATTTTATGCTTTTGGTGTTGCTAAGTGTGCAGAGTGTTTGAAATTGGAGCTATCATTGAAGTGCAAGCGGAGCGCAGCCGAGCTAAAAAAAAAACGCAGCACTAAAGTGAGTAAACAGAAGCAAACACTCACAAGCAAAGCACCAAAGTGCTAAAACGAAAGTCAAAGCTCAACTGGGGGTTGGAGACAACGTCTACACGTCAAGCATCCGCAAGACGAGTAAAGCGTTTTCGTTAAACCGCTGTGAGTATTTCTTCCTTTGGTATTTTGCTTTCATACTTAGTGCACAGAGTCGAACTTATTGTGTGTCTGTGGGTAGTGTATGCACGGGCGTCGTTCTTGTCGCCCTGAATTGTGGTGTTTGGACCTTGAACTAGAAAGGACCCTTAGGAGACTTAGGGCTTCTGCCCGTGTTCCTAGGCTTGAGTATTCATATTCATACAGTGAGCCATTAGAGATGGCAGATCCTAATGTCCCGAATGTGCCCAACCGGACACTTAAGGATTATTTTACACCCACTGCATATACATCACCATCATGCATCCAATTGCCCAACACCACTGCTGCTCATTATGAGATTAAGTCCAGCACCATACAAATGCTCCCATCATTCCATGGACTAACTCATGATGACCCTTATAAGCATTTGAATGAATTTCTGGAAATTTGCTCGACAGTGAGGATCCAGAATTTCACAAATGAGGCCTTAATGTTGCGATTGTTTCCATTCTCGTTAAAGGATAAAGCCAAACACTGGCTAAATTCTTTACCTGCTAATTCAATCACAAGTTGGGACCAATTACAGCAACGGTTCTTGGAGAAGTACTTTCCCATAGGTAAAACCAACCAACTTAGGCGAGCCATCACAAACTTTGCTCAAATGGATGGCGAGCAATTCCATGAGACGTGGGAAAGACTTAGAGACCTTCTCCAACAGTGTCCCCACCACCAAGTGCCTGATTGGCAACTTGTTCAAACATTCTATTATGGCTTAACTGAGCCACACCGCCAAATGGTGGATTCGTCCTGTGGTGGGACATTTATGTCTAAAAGTGATGCCGAGGCATGGCAATTGTTTGAGAACTTAAGTGATAATTCCCTTCACCATGCCTCCGCAGCCCGGCAAGTCCGGCAACCCGTAGTTGGAGCCCCGAAAAGAGGGGGCATTTATGAGGTCGGGCAAAACCTAGAGTTAGCCCAACAAGTAGAGGCATTGTCCCGCAAGATGGACCAATTATTAGCTACGGGACATGCCCCTACCCAGCAAGTTCAGCCTCAATTCCACGAGGCATGTGTTATTTGTGCGAGCCCTGCTCATGACTTGAGTGAGTGCCCTTCGGCATCACAATTTCCGGAGTTAGTCCAAGAGCATGTGAATGCGGCTCAAGGATTCTCCAACCCGGGTAATGACCCATACTCCAACACATATAATCCGGGATGGAGAAATCACCCTAATTTCTCATGGAGACCCCCTTCACAAGGCACTTCTTACAATCCTCCACCACCAAGGCAGAATTTCAATAATTTTGCCAACCAATCATCTTACCGACCACCGCAACCTTATAGGCCCCCACAACCATATCGGCAACCACAACCACAGCCCCCGCCTGTTCCTCAGGGCAACTCTGCCTTTGAGACTCAGGTGTTGGAAGTTCTCTCAGAACTTAAGGGGTTAGCACCGATAGTTCACTCCCACACTCACTCTATTGCCAAGATAGAGACCCAATTGGGTCAAATGGCTAACAACATGAATCGGAGAGAGGAGGGAAAATTACCGAGTCAAACTGTGGCCAACCCTAAGGGACAATACGGGGCAGAGAGTTCGGGTGGGAATGGTAAGCAACATGAACAAGTGCAAGCGGTGGTTGCTTTAAGATGTGGTAGGAAGTTAGAGCCTCAGTCAGTTGCGTCTGATGCAACTAGAGTTAGGGAGGGTGACCATGGTGGTTCACCTAGTGAGAGCAAGGGTGAGGGGGAAACAATTAAGAGGGATGACTTAGTCTCTATTACTTCATTTGAGCCCACGGCACCATATGTGCCTAAGGCACCCTTCCCCCAGTGCCTTGACACACCGTCCCCTTTTAATAAGAAGGCGGCATCTATGGAGGCAATGATGGAGGTCTTTAAACAGGTAAAAATCAACCTCCCCCTGTTGGAGGCGATTAAGCAAGTACCATCATATGCCAAATTTCTGAAGGACCTTTGTACGCAAAAGCGTAAATCTAGGACACATGTGTCCCAAAAGGTCCTACTCACGGAGCAAGTAAGCTCCATCTTGTTGAATGACACACCTCCTAAGCTTAAGGACCCGGGTGCCCCAACCATTGCATGCATTATAGGGGACCATTTCATTGATAGGGCCTTATTGGATTTAGGGGCGAGTGTCAATTTGTTGCCGTACTCTGTGTACGAGGAATTTGGGCTTGGCGAGTTGAAGCCCACTACTGTTACTCTTCAGTTGGCTGACCGGTCCCTCAAAGTGCCACGTGGCATGATTGAGGATGTATTAGTTAAGGTTGATAGGTTCTACTTCCCTGTTGACTTTTTGGTTTTAGATATGGAACCGGTAGCCAGTTCGAGGAAACAAATCCCGGTGATTTTGGGTCGACCTTTCTTGGCTACGGCCAATGCATGCATTAATTGTCGGACCGGGGTTATGGAAGTTTCATTTGGTAACATGCAAGTGAAACTTAATGTTTTCCAAGCATCACAACAACCTCATGAGAGAGAGGAGTGCTTATTAGTGGATGTTGTGGATGAGATTGGAGGAGGCTTTGCCCTCCATTCTTGTAGAGGACCCTTTAGAGGCTTGTCTAGCTCATTTTGGGTTTGAAAATTTTGATATAGATGGGTCAGTTGAGGAGGTGAATGTCTTGCTTAATTCTTCTTCTACACCGGATTTTCCTCCATGGAAAGCCCGGTTTGAGTCACTTCCTCCTCTGTCGAGAGAGCCTGCCACACCATCTTTGGTCACACCACCTACACTTGAGTTGAAGCCACTTCCGGCCACACTCAAGTATGCATTTTTAGGGCCCCAGGAGACTTTACCAGTTATCATTGCATCTGACTTGACTGCTGAGCAGGAGAGTCAGTTAATGAGTGTTCTCGTGGCACATCGGAGTGCTATAGGGTGGTCAGTGGCTGATTTGAAAGGGATAGATCCCTCCGTGTGCATGCATTATATACATCTAGAGGAGGACACCAAACCTTCTCGCGAAATGCAACGGAGACTGAATCCTAATATGAAAGAGGTGGTGAAGAAGGAGGTTTTGAAATTGTTGGATGCGGGTATCATATACCCCATCTCAGATAGCAAGTGGGTGAGTCCCACACAAGTGGTGCCCAAGAAATCGGGCATCACTGTTGTTGAGAATGAGGGAGGAGAGTTAGTCCCCACACGAACCACTACTGGGTGGCGAGTGTGCATTGATTATAGGAGATTAAATTCCTCGACTAGGAAGGACCATTTTCCCTTACCTTTCATTGACCAAATCCTAGAGCGGTTAGCGGGGCAGGGGTTCTATTGTTTTCTTGATGGCTACTCGGGGTATAATCAAGTCCCGGTATACCCCGCTGACCAGGAAAAAACCACATTCACATGCCCTTTTGGCACTTTTGCTTACAGGCGCATGCCCTTCGGGCTATGTAATGCACCAGCGACCTTTCAACGGTGTATGATGGCCATTTTCTCCGACATGGTGGAGAAATTCTTAGAGGTTTTTATGGATGACTTTTCGGTGTTTGGACCGTCTTTTGAGGAATGCCTTAGGAACTTGACTAGAGTGTTAGAACGATGTATTGAGGCAAACCTAATCTTGAGTTGGGAAAAGAGCCATTTTATGGTTCGTGAGGGTATAGTGTTGGGACACATTGTGTCCCCTCGAGGTATAGAGGTTGACAAGGCTAAGGTTGACCTCATTGCAGGCCTTCCTCCACCCAATTCCGTGCGTCAAATCAGGTCGTTCTTAGGGCATGCAGGTTTTTACCGTAGGTTCATTAAAGACTTCAGTAAGATATCACGTCCTTTGTGTAGTTTACTAGTTAAGGACGCGCCTTTTGTCTTTGATGAGGCATGCTTAAAGGCATTTGAAACACTGAGAATGGCCTTGACCACTGCCCCAATCATGAAATCACCAGATTGGTCACTTCCCTTTGAAATCATGTGTGATGCCTCTGATTATGCTGTCGGGGCTGTGTTGGGCCAAAGGGTCAATAAGGCACCATTTGCTATATATTATGCTAGTCGCACTCTCTCGGATGCTCAATTGAACTACACTACTACCGAGAAAGAGTTGCTAGCTGTGGTCTTTGCCTTAGACAAATTCCGGTCTTATCTCCTAGGTTCCAAGGTCATAGTCTTCACTGATCATGCCGCTTTGCGGTATTTATTATCTAAGAAAGAGACCAAACCTAGGTTGATTAGATGGATTTTGTTGCTTCAGGAATTTGACTTAGAGATCCGTGATAAGAAAGGATCCGAGAATGTGGTGGCGGATCATCTCTCCCGAATCCTTGTTGAGTATAATAGTGACCCTCTTATTTTGCATGATTCGTTTCCGGACGAACAACTCTTTGAGCTGTCACAAGCGAGCCCCCCGTGGTTTGCGTATATTGTGAATTACTTGGCCATTGGGCAAATTCCACAGAATTGGTCTAAGCAAGACAAAGATCGATTCTTTTCGCAGGTCAAGTATTACTTTTGGGAGGATCCGGAGTTGTTTAAATATTGCTCCGACCAAGTGATCCGACGGTGTGTGCCGGAGAGTGAGGTGCATAGCATTCTTACATTTTGTCATTCTTCTGCATGTGGCGGTCATTTTAGTGGGCATAAAACGGCCGCCAAGATTTTACAGAGTGGGTTTTATTGGCCCACAATTTTTAAAGATGCCCATCAATTTTGTAGAACTTGTTTGCGCTGTCAGCAAATGGGTTCGATGTCTCGGCGTGACATGATGCCAATGTCCCCTATTCTTGTGGTAGAAATATTTGATGTATGGGGGATTGATTTTATGGGCCCTTCCCGTCATCATTCGGGTTTGAGTACATTCTCTTGGCAGTAGATTATGTGTCTAAGTGGGTGGAGGCAATAGCTACCCGAACAAACGATCATAGAGTGGTAATCAAGTTTTTGCATGAAAACATCTTTAGTCGTTTTGGGTTTCCTAGAGCCATAATAAGTGATCAGGGTACACATTTTTGTAACCGGTTCTTTGAGTCGGTAGTTAAGAAATACTCTATCACTCATAAAGTTGGCACTCCATATCACCCTCAAACTAGTGGCCAAGTGGAAGTCTCAAATAGGGAGGTAAAGCACATAATTGAGAAAACTGTGAGACCGGATAGGAAGGATTGGTCACAAAGGTTAATTGATGCATTATGGGCTTACCGCACTGCTTATAAGACACCCATTGGGATGTCACCATATAGAGCGGTGTTCGGTAAAGCTTGCCATCTCCCTGTTGAACTTGAGCACCGAGCAATGTGGGCCATAAAGAAGTTTAACTTCGATATGGCCGCGGCTGGGCTCAACCGGAAATTGCAACTGAATGAGTTGGAGGAAATCCGGAATGATGCATATGAGAGTTCGAGAGTTTTTAAAGCTCGGACTAAAGAATTTCATGACAAGCACATTAATAGAAAATCCTTTGAACCCGGCCAAAAAGTGTGGCTTTTTAATTCAAAATTGAGACTCTTTCCGGGTAAGCTAAGGTCTAGATGGGATGGCCCCTTTGTAGTTGTTGAGGCATTCATTCATGGCGCCGTTGAGGTGCGAGATCCAAAGACCGGCCACACTTTCAAAGTGAATGGCCAAAGATTGAAACCATATATAGAGGGGATTGGGAATGGAGATATGATTGAGTCCATTGCTTTGATGGACCCATTTTACTACGATTGATAGATTAATTTATTGTTCTCTTTTCTTCCCTTCTATGTTATTTTGTTTTTCTTTGTTCTCGTCATGCTTTACTTGCGTCTAGGAGACTTTAAATCCTCTAAAGGTGTAATTCCTTTGGTGTTTGCCGTGCCCGAACGGCATCTGACGGTCTGGTATAGCCACCTAACCGTGTTTGTAGTGAGTTCCTAGGAGACCAACTGAGACGGTGGAAACTAGAGTTCGAATGGCAAAGCCTAGAACACAAAGGTTTGGGATTTCCGAGACTAGAGTCTGGTTTAAATACCCAGGGGTGTGGAGATTGCTTCAAAACTACCTCGGCTTGAACTCTGTATGGTAGCCCCATAGGTTGAGGTAGCTTAATGCGCCTCGATTCTGGATACCGAATCAACCTAGTCTGTCACCCTGTTGGAGAATAGGGAAAGTTACAAACACAGTTAGGGAGAAAAGTAGTACCCGTGGTTTTCGCGTGAAGATTATACCTTTAGTGGACATTCCGTTATTTTTTTATGTGCTATATTTATTTCGGATGTCAATTGAAGGTAGAAATGCTAGGTTTTGAAAAAAAAAAAAAATAGTTGTTATACTTGTTCAAATTTAAAAATAAATAAATAAATAAATAAATAAATCTGTGTTGTTCTCTAAAAAAAAAAAAAAAAAAAAAAAAAAAAAAAAAAAAAAAAAAAAAAAAAAAGTGTTATACTTGTTCATATAAATAATAAATAATAAATAAATAAATAAAAAAAAAAAATCTGTGTTGTCCTTAAAAAAAAAAAAAAAAAAAAAAAAAGGGCTGAAATCGCCGCACGTGCGGACTAGCCCCGCACGTGCGGGAATTGTGAATCAAAACAACGGAGCACACTGCCTAATAAGCAGGTGCGCGGGGAGTGCGTGCGTTGACTTGCCGCACGTGCGGCTTGACTCCCGCACGTGCGGGACGCCGAGTTTAAAAAAAAAAAAAAAAAAAAAAAAAAAACGCGGAGGTTGAAATCGCCGCACGTGCGGCCTGGGCCCCGCACGTGCGGGAAGTTTGGCAATTTGAGAAGGCTTCACTCTGCTTTAAAAGCATGAGCGTGGCCAAGTGCGGCCATGTGCGGCAATTTTTTTTTATTTTTTTATTATTTTATTATTATTATTATTATTATTATTATTTTTTATTTTTTTTTTCAAAATTAAAAAAAAAATGGTTTGATTTGGTTTTATTTTTATTTTTATTAAATTTATTTATTTATTATTATTATTATTATTTTAATTTATTTAAGTAAATAAATTTTACATATAAATAAATAAATATACAATTATTTTATGTATAATTTTGTATATATATATATAAAAAAAATCGTTTTTATTTAGTTTTAAGTTATTTATTTATTTTATTATTTATTTTCGTACTTAAAAAAAAAAAAAAAAAAAACCAAACCTTATCCAACTCTCTCTCTCTCTCTCTCACTCCCAAACACTCTCACATTTCACTCTCTCTCTCTCTACCTTATCTCTCTCTCTCAACCCCACAACAAACCCACCTTCTTCTTATCATCTTCTTCCCTTTTCTTCTTCTTTCTTCTTCCTCACCACCACCATCTAACCGCCGGCGTCCTATTTCCTTACCGTCCGTCGAATCTCCGGCAACCACCATTCTTTCCAACGAATCATCTCTCTTTTTCTCGCTTTCTCCATTTTTTTTAAGGTAATTTTTGCCTTTTATGTATAGATTTGTGCATGTAAATTTGTGGATGTGAAGTTTTTGATTTTGTTTTTAGTTTTATTTTTCTATTCATTTATTATTATTATTATTATTATTTTTTTTTGTGATCTAGTGTTCATATAAAAAAAAAAAAAAAAAGCTTACCCATGTTTAATGTTAGTAGTTTCTTCTTTCTTTTATTTTTATTTTTATTTATTTAGCCATATAAAAATATACTAATTTTACCCTTGTTTATTAGTTTGTTCAAAAAAAAAAAAAAAAAAAAAAAAAAAAAAAAAAACAGAACCAGCACCTGTGTAAGGAAGAAGATGAGGCCGCACGTGCGGCTTGGGTCCCGCACGTGCGGGAATTTTCAAATTAAAAAAAAAAAAAAAATTCAGAAATCATGTGCTAATACTAATCTTAATTTAGTTTGTTTTTATTTCCTCTATTTGTTTAGTTTAATTTGTTCGTTAGTGATTCTAGTTAGTTTAATTAGTTATAGATTGTTTTATTTTTATTTTTATTTTTAGTTTTTAATTTTGTTTGTTTAGTTAGTGATGTTATTTTTATTATTTATTTTTTTCTCTTTAATGTAATTGTTCATTTAATTATTTTATAGTTTAGTTAATTTAATGTCATTTCAATTTATTTATTTAATTTCGTTTTTTTTATATATATCAAAAAAAAAAAAAAGGAAAAAGAAAAAGAGTGGGAATTGCATGTGGTACATAAGTGGGCAAACTTGTGCTTTCATATTTTATTTTATTCTCATAATTGGTTCCACGGGTTGTGTCTATTTGCTGTTGGTATGTGCAGGATATGAGTCGACGTGTTTCTCGAGCCTCCAAGAAGGCCAGAGGTTCCTCATCTTCGGCGCCACCACCGCCACCGTCACCACCATCCCCGCCACCACCACCGGGTGACTCACCCCGGCCGGAGTGGGCTTCACGCCCTCTTCACAAGCTCACGCAGTTCAATCTGCAATTTTTTCAGGGTGAGGCAGACACTACTTGGGCCGTTGAGCAGCTCCGACTCCGGCAGCAGTTGGGCATCTGCACTGTGACCGCGCCCACTTATCCTCGTCTAGTACGACTCTTCTACCAGAACCTATATGAGTCACCCACTGATGCTGGACTGCTCTCTAACATTGATGGTCAGGCTGTCCAAATCACCTCATCCATGATTGCCACCGTGTTAGGGTTTTTGGCCAAGCCGGAATATCAGCCCTTCCCGGAAGTTGAGGATCGACAGCCCATCCATAGCCTCATCCAGCGATACTTCCCGAGGGCCCATGGTGATCTCAGTTTCACATGCTTACGGCGGAGCAAGCTGCCTAGCCGCTTACTATTCCTGGATTCCGTGGTCCATAAGAATGTCCTTCCACTTGGGCATCGAGCTGAGCGACGATTGGAGTTTGTTCGGGTTCTACACGGGTATCAGTATGGCTATCAGGTCCCGCTGGCGCGTATCATCTTCATGCACTTGCAGAAATTTCTACGAGAGGCAGTTCGGCCTGATCCTATGCAAAACTTGACTTGGCCACTACCATTTGCCAATCTGCTGACACTTGTGTTTCAGCTGAACCACCTCCACATTGCTGAGGATGAGGAGATTGATAGAGGGTATCCTACTTTCGGCCAGCGGGAATGGAAACATAGCATATCTCGTATTCCGCAGCCGGTTGGTGCCCCAGTTGATGAGGCCCAGGATCCCGTACATGACCACCCAGCTCATCCTGTTCCCCCTGCGCCTCCCCAAGGGGACCCGCTCTACATGACTCGCGAGGAGTACTTACAACTTCAGCACTCTGTGGATCAGGTCCACAGTACTCTTCGTGAGCATCACCAGAGTCTCATGGAGTTGCGCACGGATTTTCAGGCGCATTGCGACTACTCTCGGGCGACCTTGGACCAGCTGCTCGCCCACCAGCAACGGATTCAGGATGACGCCTTTGAGACGCGCTCTTTGATGCAGGCTTTGTTCGCCCAGCATTTCCCGCCACCACCACCACCGGCTTCCCCGTAGTCCCCACCTATATATTACTTTATCTCTTTTATTTTTATTTTTATTTCCCTTTTTAGTTCTTTCTTTTCTTCAAAAAAAAAAAAAAAGTGTAAAGTGTATACATGTTACTCTCTGCCTACTTGGATGTACACCTACAATTCTGGTAATATTCTCTCTTTTCTCTTTACTTTTCCATTGAGGACAATGCCATATTCAAGTTGGGGGATGAGGGTTATATTTTCTTTTGTGCATTTCTATTTGGCTCATAATTCATGCTTATACCTATTTCACTTGATTGCATTACTTCACTTTATGTGACTTTTTGCTAGTAGGGTGATGATATTTGCATATGTTAATTGGAGAACATAGTAGAATTGTATGAAAAGAGTTTATTGGGTAGATACTTGCATGCAATGTTTGCACAAGGAGAGTTGTCTGTGTTTGTGGTTTTAGTACACTTGTCATGAGTATGTCTTAATTCACATGAACACATTATCATAGCGGTGATCTTTTTATTATAATCCCTGGTGTACATCATTGATAATAGCTAGAGTCACAGAAAAGAATAAATGAGGAGCCAAGATTCTTAAAAAAAAAAAAAAAAAAAAAAAACACTTGACTTGTTTGGGTTCGTAGCCTTTTTAACTCGAGTTATTAAGCCCGTAGGGGTGTCTCTACACCTAATGCCCTAAAACCGTCTGGTTTGGGAGTCATTGGCCCAAAACTTGCTACATGGGTTAATTAGAAAGCTTAAGGGACTTGGACATTGCACAGTTAAGGAAAAAAAATAAATAAATAATGACTTGTTCGGATTCGTAGCCTTTTCAAACTCGAGTTATTAAGCCCGTAGGGGTGTCTTTACACCTAATGCCCTAAAACCGTCTGGTTTGGGAGTCATTGGCCCAAAACTTGCTACATGGGTTGATTAGAAAGCTTAATGGATCAGGACATTGCACAGTCATTGAAAAAAAAAAAAAAAAAAAAAAAAAAAAAAAAAAAAAAAAAAAAAGCTTTTGAGAATCTTGACTACAACAGGTTAGTCTTTCTGTATATGTTGGGTGTTATTATGAGTTACACTAGGCTATTATAGTGGATAGTTAACTAATATGGAGATTGCACTTTACACCGAGGATACTCATGACTTGTCTACTAGCATGCACAAGTATAGGGAACTTTACTTTTGTATTAACTGAATTGTGGTTTCGACTCAATAGGTTCCTTCATGCTTGTCCACTGTGTCTTTAATGACTCATTATGTCTCAATATCACACTGTAGTGGCACATAAGTTGATTGTTAGGTGGAGTAGTGTGGTCATTTGTTGTTAAGTATATATGAATATGTAATGTTTGTGGGTATCATTTCTGGAAACCCTCACGAGACTTTACTCGTCCACTTGGGGTAACCTTGTGGTTTAAAGGCTTGTTGCATATGCTAAATGTAACCGTTTTTCCCACGAAAGAGGAAATAGATAGATTTTGTTTAATTTTATTTTATTTTACTTGCTTGAGGACTAGCAAGTAGTAAGTTGGGGGATGTGATTAAGGCTGAAATGTAACATGGCCTATTTGAATATCACCAATAGAAATAATTAAAATTTATTTAACAGAGCTGCTACATAGTTCGAAAAATGTTTGGCCCGAAATAGCTCGAATCCAAAACGACGTCGTTTTTTAATATATATATATATATATATTTTTCTTTCTTTTCTTTGTTCTGAAACAGAGAGGATGAAGATGATGAAGATGAAGAAGAAGAAGAGAGAGGATGTGGGGATCGAGAGAGAAAGAGAAAGCATCAATATCAACAACACATCATCAACATCAACAACCACCAATCACAAAAAAAATAAAAATAAAATAAAAATAAAAATAAAAATAAAATAATTGTATACACGGATCATCAAATTTTTATACACAGATCATCACACCAAAAAAAAAAAAAAAATCGAGAGAGCACCGTCATCAACACCAGATCATCTTCTTCATCTTCTCTCCTTCTCATCCTATTAACACATCATCATCAACACCAGATATGTGTATATACACAGATCTATACACACACATATCTATATATATATATATATATATATGAGAGAGAGAGCTACCAGATCTATACACACACATCATCATCAACACCAGATATGTGTGTATACACAGATCTATACACACACATATCTATATATATATGAGAGAGAGAGAGAGAGAGAGAGAGAGAGCCACCAACCGGCCAATAGGCGCCGCTATCACCGTCTCCTTCTTCTCTTCCTCCCCCTTCTCTCCATCATTTCTCCTCCTCTTTCTTTCTCGCATCTTCTCTCTTTCTTCTCTGTTTCAGAGAGAGGGAAGGGAAAGAAAAGAAAAGGACCAAAAAAAAAAAAAAATACTCAAAATGACATCGTTTTAGGTATTTGAGCCAATTTGGGGCCAATGATTTTCGAGCTACCAAGTATTATTCTTTATTTAATTATAAACCGTAATTTATCATTACAGTATTATTATTATTTGAACAAATAAAAATCGTAACTGAACCAAAGTTGTAGAAATTATAACAAAGTTGTGGAAATTCAAGTGCTCTGCCGTTGTTCTGGTTGGAATCATCTCTGGAAATTCAGCAGCAACTGAACCAAGGTCGATTCGATACTTCACAAACCACTCTGCACAGTCTCTCTCTAATTCATAGATGTTGAACTGCGTGCTTGGAGGACGATACCTCTGGATCAGATGCAAATGGTCACCCAACTCCCCAAAATAGTTAAACCATCTCCGATCGTAGCCTGATGGAAGTGGAGGCATCGGCACTATTTGAAGACACTCTTTATCAACATCAAAACACAACGAATCTCCCCCGATTCCAGTAAACCCCGCCATTGAATTGAATGTTAACATGAGCAGTGAAAGGTTGACCAGAAACCCTCCAAGGACCAGTATTGGAGGAGTTGATCTCGATCTGGTAATGCTCAGAACTCAAGTCTGAGCTCTGAACACAGATAACTTTGTAGTGAAACGATTTTGCAGGATCGAAAGCGAAATTCACACCATGAACAACGGGTCTTGGAGAACCAAAACCCAGTGTAGGAAGCGTAGTGAATTGTTTGGTGGTGTGATTGTATACATAGTGAAACAATAATTTGAGAGAGAGAAAGAGAGAATGATAATTTGAGAGAGAGAAAGAGAGAATGAGCTCTGTATTGATCTGTTAATTGTTGTGTATTCGTTTACAAACAATGGGCTCTCTTTATAGAGAGAAGAGGGGCATTAAACAATATTAACACCACCGAAAGCATAAAGTAAAAGTGTGGTAGTGGGAATCAATTTACAGTGTGGTAGTGGGAATCAATTTACAGCTAGTGTCTACTATATTATGTCTACTATATTATATATTAACAGCCTGCCGCAAACTCAAGGAGGGTAGGCATCGACCAAGTTGAGTTTGGAAACAAGATCACGGAAGCGCCCAGGAGGATGAGCCTTGGTGAAAATATCAGCAGGTTGATCGGCAAAAGCAATAGGGAGAAGATGAACAGTACCACGTGTAACATGCTGTCGAATGAAATGACAATCAATCTCAATATGCTTGGTGCGATCATGAAAAACATCATTGTGAGCAATCTGAATGGCACTCTGATTGTCACAATAAAGAGAGGTAGCGCCAGAAGAGGAAACACCCATATCAGTGAGAAGCCAGCGAAGCTAGAGAAGTTCCTGAGTAGTATCAGCAAGAGCGCGGTATTCAGCTTCGGTGCTAGAACGGGCAGTGAGGGATTGTTTCTTGCTACGCCAAGTAAGAAGAGAATCCCCTAAGAAGAAACAGAATCCCGTAGTGGAGTGTCGATCTGTAGGATCCCCAGCCCAATCAGCATCAGAAAAGGCACGCAGTTCAAGAGAGGAGGAAGCAGAGTAGTGAAGGCCATGGAACAGAGTGCCTTTGAGGTAGCGAAGGATGTGGAGTAGAGCAGTATAGTGAGGAGTGTGAGGAGCCGACATGTACTGACTAACAATGTGAACAGCATAGGCAATGTCAGGACGAGTCACTGTGAGATAGACAAGACTACCGACGAGCTGGCGATAAAGAGTAGCATCATTGAGGAGAGCCCCATCGAGAGGAGTGAGACGAATCTGAGGATCAACTGGAGTAGATGTAGTTTTGCAATCAGTAAGACCAGTACGAGCCAGAAGATCGGATGCATATTTGGCCTGAGATAAATAAGAACCAGTAGAATCATGAGAGACTTCAAGGCCTAAAAAATAGTTACGAGTACCAAGGTCCTTCATCTCAAGCTGACGGTGGAGAAAACGTTTGAGGTGGAGAATACCAGCTGCATTATTACCAGTGATAATCATATCATCCACATACAGAAGGAGAAGAGTGGTACCATGAGGAGTAGTCCGTATAAAAAGAGCAGAGTCATAGGAGCTAGAGGTGAACCCAAAGTCATGAATGGTAGAACTGAACTTAGCAAACCAAGCCCGGGGTGCTTGCTTGAGCCCATAGAGTGCACGCTGTAGTTTGCAAACCTTATGAGGTGGAAAAGTGGACCCAGGTGGAGGTTGCATGTAGACCTCCTCAAGAAGATTACCATTGAGGAAAGCATTTTTGACATCCATTTGAAAGAGCTCCCAGTGGCGAGCAGCAGCAACAGCCAGTAAACTGCGAACAGATGTAAGCCGAGCAACAGGGGAGAAGCTTTCCTCATAATCAATCCCATATTCCTGGTTGAAACCCTTGGCAACAAGACGAGCTTTGTAGCGTTCAATAGAGCCATCAGAATGAGTCTTGATTTTGTAAACCCATTTGCAGCCAATCGCAGTTTTGCCCGGAGGAAGATCAACAAGATCCCAAGTATGAGTTTTGTCCAAAGCTTGGAGTTCATCAGTCATAGCTTGCTGCCAAAGAGGATTAGTACAAGCCTCACGATAGGAGGTATGTTCATAAGTAGAAAAGGCAGCAGACCCAACAATATAATCACGAAGGTGGATAGGAGGCTGAGTTACCCGGTGTGGTCGACCCATAGGAGGATCGGTGCGAGGAAGAACCGGTGGAGAAGGAGGTGGTGCAGGGAGAGGTGGACCATCAGGGAGAGCAGTCTGGTCGGGAGCCGGAGTGAGCAAGGGCGTCTCAGTGAAGGAGGAACCTGTATCAAAATCATTAGAGAAGAGATCTATGGAAGGATTAGTAAACAATACATTAGTGGAAGGTGCGGGTAAGTGAAAGGAGGATAGGGAGGAAAACATTTGGTGCTCCCAAAAAATGACATGGCGGGAGATACGAAGACGTTTAGAGAGAGGGTCCCAGCAGCGAAAACCTTTATGTTCAATTCCATACCCAAGAAAGCAACAAAGACGAGAACGAGGTTCAAGCTTGGTGTGTTCATGAGATTGAAGGAGAACAAAGCAGGCAGAGCCAAAAACCCGAAGATTAGCATAGGGAGGGGGAGTGCCATGCAGACGTTCAAAGGGAGTTTGATTATGGATGACAGGGGTAGGAGCACAATTAATAGTGTAGACAGCAGTGAGGGCAGCTTCTCTCCAAAAGTTTTCAGGGCAGGAAGAAGAGAGAAGGAGAGCTCGAGTAGTGTCAAGAATATGCCTATGTTTCCGTTCAGCACGGCCATTTTGTTGGGACGTGCCGGCACAGGAACGATGAGGCAATGTACCATGACTCTGAAGAAAAGAAAGAAAATCTGAATCCCGATATTCCATAGCATTGTCAGAGCGAAAAAGTTTGATGGTTTTGGAAAATTGGGTGTGGACCATTTGGGCAAAGCTATAATAAATGTGTTTAAGTTCAGACCGAGTTTTCATGAGAAAAAGTAAAACGGGAAAAATCATCAATAAAAACAACAAAATAACGAGATCCTCCCATAGTAGTAGTAGGGGAGGGCCCCCAAATATCCGAATGTATAAGATCAAAAGGTGCACAGGAAACAGAAGTACTTTTATTGAATGATAAAGCAGGTTGTTTGGCAAGTTGACAGGGTATACAATCGAAAGTATCTGGAATTACATGACCCAATTGTCCACTAGAAACCAAAGACTTTAAGCGATTAACAGAAATATGCCCTAACCGACAATGCCAAAGATGAAAAGGAGATAAAGAGGAAGCAGATGCAGGAGCAACGATCTGAGGAGAGTCAGGAACATGAAAGTGAATAAGCTCATAGAGACGTCCGTGCTTACGGCCGATCCCAATAGTCTAGGATTAATTTCAAACTTTGGTATATAATCCAAACCAATTAATCTATGCAAAACATCAAATTTGACATGTTCTAATCTACCATGCCAGAAATTCGACTCAAGAATATAAGCAAAAGATGTGTTATTCTTATTAATAGCAACTTTTGGTACAATCGTCATTACATTCAATTTGAAGAGACCATCACTCATGTATCCCTTTCCAACATACATACCACTTTTTGTTAATACAAATTTATCAGACTAAAAAAGAAGCCTAAAACCATTTTTACTTAACAAAGAACAAAAAACTAAATTCTTCCGGATGTTTGGTACATACAATACGTTGTTGAGGGTAAGTTATTTCCCTGATGTCATCTTCAAGATCACTTTTCCTTGTTCAACCACAGTAGAAGTAGAAGAATTTCCCATGAAAAGTTGTTCACCATTTGCAGCCTCATTGTAAGTTGTGAACATCTTCTTGTCCGCACAAATGTGACGAGTTGCTCTAGTGTCAACCCACCATTCCTTGGGATTTCCAACCAAATTAGCCTCAGACACCACAGCAGAGAGGTTGATGTCATTCACCCCGTCAGAGATGTAATCTAATTCTGTCACATTGGCTTGATTGGTGGTCTTCTTGCCTGTACTTTCGCGATCCTTCTTACGGCGGCGGCAGTCAGAAGCTCGATGTCCAGTCTTGCCATAGTTATAGCATTTTCCTTAGAACTTCTTGTTGCCATTGTTGTCGCCTTGTTTAGGACCATCTCCAGTAAACTTTCTCTTTTTGTTATGTGGTTTATGAACTTGTTCAACTACATTAGCCTTGGACTCGATGGGATTTTTCCCATTCCTCTTTTCAGCCTTTCGGTTATCTTCCTCAATTCTCAATCTTATAATTAATTCATCCATAGTCATCTCCTTGCGTTTATGTTTTAAATAATTTTTGAAATCTTTCCAAGTCGGTGGTAATTTTTCCACTAACGTAGCGACTTGGAAAGATTAGCTTAGAGACATACTCTCAGAATGAAGATCATGTAAAATTAATTGAAAATTTTGAACTTGAGAAATTAACGTTTGGGAGTCTACCATAACGAAGTCCATAAATTTACCGACAACAAATTTCTTCATGCCGGCATCTTCTGTCTTGTATTTCTTCTCCAAAGAATCCCACAATTCTTTTGCTGACTTCAGAGGGCTGTAAACATTATACAGCATGTTGTCAAGGCCATTGAGGATGTAGTTTCTGCACAGGAAACCTGAATGTTTCCAAGCATCTATAGCAGCAACAACTTGCCGATCACTTTCACCCTCTCTCAGTACTGGAGCCTCTTGTAAGATAGAACATCATTTTCTGCTGCCATCTCTTAAACTCAGTACCGTTAATTTTTTTCGATTTTTCTCTATAATTTATTGGTACTTGAACATGGTTCTGGATAGGAACTGGAGTTGGTGTAACAATTGGAGTACCACTTCCAGTTGCAGTTTCAGCTGCAGTAACTGTAATATCTGATTACAAAAATCAGAAAAAACCAAAACACAAATTAATTTTCTAGTTACTAAAACCAGAAAATAAATTATAACACAAAATAATTTTATTTTCCTTGTTACTAAAACTAGAAAAATAAAATACGAAAATAATTTTCTATAACACAAATTAATATTTTACAATTGTTAATGACACAAATATATTACTACTAGTTGTCAAAGAAAATAGACAGTATATTACTACTATTTGTTTTCCAACTAGAATATCACTTTGTGAAAACACAGAAAATTAAATACAATGAAGACACCCAAAAAAAAATGATCTGTCTTAAGATTGTTGGACAATCTTCACTGTATTTAAATAAAAAAATTATGTTTGTGTACTAAACAACAAACAGAATACAAAAGAATAATAGGAAATGAGAGAGATTGTTTGATTACAAAAATCAAACCAATAAATAAAAATAGATTTTTATTTTGTTACAAAAACAAAATTAAAATCTCATTTAAATAAATAAAATCAAAACAGGAAATAAATTAACTTACTTGATTAATTTGTTGAACAATATTCTGATCAAGTCCAGTGTTAGACACTGTGTCCTTAAGACAGATTCGTCCTCTCCACAGTGCTTTCAGAATGTGGATGTCTATCTCCCAGGAAAAAAATGATCAACAACGAATAAATGCAGCACTACAACTTATTCGCACAACGAACACACTAAGTGTTTACACTTTTTCTCACAAAAATTAAATGCAGTAAAATGCAAAGTATATTTGCAGAGGAGAAGTACGAAAATTCTGAATAAAAACATCAAATGAGGGCTGCATTTTTTTAGATGTAGTGGTGGCTTTTCAATTTGAATTAAACAGGTGCAAAACCTGTTTGAACAGGTATGATACCTGTTCAGTTTGAATAAACAGATACAAATCTGTTGGGTTCAAATTTCGAACAGATAAAAACCGTAGGGACCTGTTTGGATGTAAGGAAAAATCGGAACAGATTATTTCCGGAATTAATTTGAATTCTGGACATAAATTTTATTTTACCAAAAAATAAAATAAAATTCAAATGTTTTTGGCCCAAAAAGATTAGTATTGGGCCGGACAAGCCCAACTCAACCTCACACCATGGACCTGCACCCCAACCCAAGCTGCTTGACCGACCGGATGGACGGCGGCTGTAGCGTGCTAATGGTAATTTTTGGGTCCAATGGGTCTAGCCCATTTTGCCCATAACCTCCCTCTCTACAAAACTTGGGTGCCCCTTTGGACCTACCCCAAGTTCCAATCCCATACCTTATAAACCCACTCAAAATTTCCCGCCAAATCAATATGGGATAAGTCATTATACAAACCTTAAGGAATTTTCACCAAAAACTCCATTTCCATGGAGCTCACTTTGGCTTCAATTTCCTATTCACCCGATAATAGTTTTGAGCAACCAAATATATCACGTGAATCACAACGCGACATAGAACGCGTTACCACTTAGACCCGCGAAATTCGGCGCATGGGTCTCACCTAAAAATTAAACCAAAGTTAAGAAAAAATTATGTTTTTACCTAGGTTTTTTTTTTCAAAACATTTCTAACAATAACTACATAGAAAGTAAGAATTAACAAGAGAATATAACAATGATAAAATTAAGTATCAATAAATAAATAAGCAAGTAAACTTGAATATAATATTTTTCACTAGTGTAAAGGAAAACACATAGGGACAAGTTGTGACTTGTTCTATTATTGTAATATAAACATATTAAACTTAATATTGAAATGAAATATTTGCAAGATCTATTAAAAATTTAAAAAGTAAACAAGTTACTAGCTTAAATTAATACAAAATTCTTAGTATTTTGGATTATAAAATTACATTGTAGTTTCTCAACGTTCTTTAGCATATGTATGTGTAACTCACTATTAATAATTTTAAAAAGTATATTTTTCACAAACGTATCATAACCATACCGATATCCTATTTTTTTAAGTTTTGCCGTATCGCCGTATTCATATCATGTCGTATCCGTATCTATGCTTCTTAAGTTTGAACTATTGGTGATGTTTATATTTGCTATTGTCGTGTCCTCTATCTCCCCATAATTGTAAGTTTGTTATCTTCATCTTCTTCACTATCATTTCTATTAAGCCCTAAATTAATGAAAAAATGAAGAGATAGTGTCCATTCATTTTCCTAAATTATCAGAGTATTATTAAACAAATCGAAAAGGAGAAATAAACACAGATACATGGCAAGTGATTAGCTTGACATTTGACAGATTCTCAGCCATGCTAACAAAAATGTACAACTTTACTTTTATTTTATTTATATGATAGGATAAGATGCCGTAATTTTCTGGTTAAACAAATTAATTATAAATATGAAAAAATTACTTTAAATTCGAATAAGTTTTTAATATCAAATGGGAAAATTGTCACAATTTTAAAATCAAATAGTAAGCCATTTTCAAAATAAATCATAAAATCAATCAATTTTTAAATTCAAATGATAAAATCAACCCGTTTTTTAAAATCAAGATGTAAAACCAACGAGTTTTAAAATCAAATGATAGAATCAACTTGAGTTTGAGTTTGGTTTTGAGTTTTCAAAAACAGTTTTTATGTTTTATATTTGAAGTATTCGAATTGAGATCAATTTGACCCCTATTGTTACTTGCCGTCTACAATTACCAATCGCTTTTCGGAGCAAAAATAAAGTATTTTTTTGCCATTATACAGCAATCCTACATGTCTCTATTTACAATTTGGAATCCTAATTAAAAACTATAATATAATTTATGTGGCTGTGGTTGTGGTTGCAGTTGTGGTTGTCTCTCATGTGTAGAGTTGTTGGTCATAAGAGGGACAATATTTTGGGACAGTTACGTATAGGTCTTATTAAGTGAACTTATTATTCAATAGATCCTATGATAATTAATCACATTTTTCATTATAGACTATTAAAACACGTCATTAATTTTAAATTTTCAGCGACAGTTTGAAAATTTTATCACAAAAAAATGTCACTAATTATAAGTTTTGGTAATAGTTTAAAAAATTTGTCATAAAAAAGTCACTACTTTTCAACTTTTAGCGACAGTTTGAAAAATTCGTCACAAAAAAAGTCACTAATTATAAGTTTTAGTGACAATTTATAAGATTCGTGACAAAAAAAAAGTCACTAATTGTTAATTTTTAGCAACATATGTTAAAAAATCGTCACAAAAAATTATTTTTAATGACGATTATATTAGAATTTATTTTCAATAGGACTTGATAGGAATTAAGTCCAACTATTAGGACCTATTGATAGTTTATCTTTATATTTTCCGTCCAAAAAAGAGTTTAGGGACCCAACTCAGCAATTTTTGTTTGTGTAGTCGATGGGTGACAATAGTGGTCAAATTGATCCAAATTAAAATAATTTAATTGTTAAAACTGATATAATTAAAAGGACAATGAACAAATTTATTTTGAGGGTAATTTGAAAAGTAAAATTAAATTTCCTCTTTTATATACTATTTTAATGTTATCCGAGTTCTTTTTAGACCATCTCCAACGGTGTATCAGAGTTGATATCAAATTTGAATTTTGATGAAAAATGCACTGTTCACTCCTCCAACGGTTCATCAGAACTGATATCAAATCGACAATTCATCAAACGCTTCATCAAATCGACGACAGAATACTGATTTCACCAAAATACTGTTCCTGACCGTTGGAAAGAGGAGCCGGTTGACCAACCGGTCAACCAGTGAAAGGTTCAAAGAGTTCAAGGAAAATCAGTTCAAACCGTAAAAAAAAAAAAAAAAAAAAAAAAAAAAAAAAAAAAAAAAAAAAAAAAAATTTTGCCTAACCGGTCGACCGGCCGGTCGACCGGCCGGTCGACCCGGAAAAAGTTCAAAAAGTTCAAAAAAAGTTTAGAAAATGCAAAAAAAAAAAAATAATAATAATAATTTTTGGCCTAACCGGTCAACCGGCCGGTCGACCACCCGGTTGTCCCGGATGAAAATTTGATGAAAAATCAAGGGTTGGAGCGCTCAGTATTAGATTTGGTGAAAAGACAGTTTTTCGACTCAAATTTGGTAAAAAAAGAAGTGAAGCGTTGGAGATGCTCTTATGAGCTGAAATTTATTTTTCCCTGACACAAGCCACTAATAACATTGGTGGCAACTACCAACAAGAATTACAGTAGCCACCCTACCAATTCCCCAGCTCAGCTTCACACTCATTTTCTTGACCCAGCCACCACAATTGACAGTTGTGGATTCCAATCTTCCAAGATTTGCAGCCAATATTGACTTACAGGATCAGAACCAATATTCAAGAGTTGTTGGATCTTATAAATGCTTAATAATGCCAATTCGGCAGCTGCCAGTGCGTTTTCTGTCTTTTGCAGCTCAATACCTAACCTAACATGGAAATGCACAAGGAACATTGATATCTATTAATGCCATACACTCTGTTCAATGATTCAGCAAGTCTCTCTCCAATTTAATTTTTTTTTTTGGTTCTTTTATAAAGACTTCAAATTTGGAGGTTCTATATTGGCACTGGCAGAGTTTAGAGCTGTTTTGTGTATAAACTGTAAGATATGCTGTGTTCATGTAAACTCTTGTCTGAAAAATGTTTGGATTTTAATGATCTGTATCATATGAATATGCCTTTTACCTAGAACAATGAAAGTGCACCAGTCATATTAATGTACCCAACGATTTTAATGACCTCATTTTCCAAATTGGATGCCAGTCTCCTAGCATTTCAGTATATTTTCAGGGGGAAAAAAATTATGAATGGATAAAATGATATTAAGGAGAAAATCACCATAAAGGCACGATTTGCAATCACCTGTAAAAGCCATTAGCTTCAAGCTTGCTTAGGAGATTTGTATAGGCTTAATCTCAGTATATTCTATGTTATTATAATCTCTATATATAAACCCTCAATTGAGATGAAAACACAGATCAATTCCTGAAATTCTTGCACTCTCTTATATTAGGAAAAAAATTCTAACGAGAGACAAATTTAAGACGTAACAAACATGATTTTATCTTTGTGCATAATTTTTAGAACGGCAATTTTCTTGGCCTCTGATTTCGTTCTCATAAAATTCTTTTTACAAAGTTCAATATTCTTAGTATTTTTTATTTTATTTTAGGTTTTTTTTTTTTAGTTTTAGTTTTATTTTTGTATTTAACGGGCATTTTTTCAAAATTTTTCAAACTTTTTCTTCTTCTTCTTCTTCTTCTTCTTTTTTCAGAAAGTCCAGGGACTCAGATTTTGGCAAAGAATGGATTGTGTAGTAGAGATTAAAATTGTGTATTAGGGGGTATGTGTATGTATGAATTTGAATCGCATGTTGATGTTTTTTGGTAAATTCTGGATATATTTTTCTGGATTTTTAGTTTGTTTGTTTTGTTTTTTTTTTAAGTATAGGAGGACTTGAGAAGAAAAAGTTTCTTGACTGAAGGGAAAAAAGACAAGGCAACCTTGACAACAAGCTAACAAATTTAGCTTTTGACAAGAAATGTATTAGGAGAAGAGAGAGAGAGATCGAATGGCCATCTCTTAGAGCAAAAACTGTAATATGATGGCTTCAGTTGACTTGCTAAAAAAATTGATGAGTCAGAGAGACTAACTGCACATGAACATAATGATATTAAAATAAAACTATAAAACACATGCTACTCCACTTTTTATTTTTTTTTTATCTTACAATCGAATAAGTGAGCACTTCTATCATTTACAAAGCAAATAGCAACATTTAAAAATAAAATTGCTAAGTTTGTGCCCAATACGATCTAGAAACATGAAATAAGCATCTCTCCAAGACATCTTGAAGAGTAAAAGGCCCACCACAACCCAAAAACCAACTACAAATCCTAGTGCCAAGCTCAAAAAGAACCACACTTCTGAAAATCCCTCGTCTGCTTCACCTCCATGTCCAACTTTAGCTATTGTCGTGTTTGTGCTGCAGTTTGTAAGTGGAGGTCCACAAAGTTTGTTCCCAATAAAGCTGGATTCATCTAAGCTTTGAAGCTGAGTACTTGATGGAATTTTTCCTGTCAAATTGTTATAAGACAAATTCAAGTAACTCAAGAATGACAAACTTGACATGCTAAATGGAATCTCACCGCTAAGTTGGTTGAGAGAGCAATCAAGGGATTCAAGTTGTCCCATATCACCAATATTCTCGGGAATCCTTCCTGTTAAATGATTTCTAGACAAATTCAATGACCACAATCCCACAAGTCTAGTTAGTCCCTTGGGAATTGCTCCAAATAAATTGTTTTCTGAAAGATCCATGCTTGTCACCAATTTAAGATTGGTGTTATATAGAACCTCTCTTCCTTTGGTCACCAAAGTTGCACTTTCGAAATATTCACCCCTATATGTGTGATAGGATAAGTGGTTACTTGAGTTTTGTTTTCTTGCCATGGCACTAAAATTGTTGAAACATCTTGGCACAAGTCCTGAGAGATTATTACGTGCAAGGTCCAAGATTTGAAGAGCCCCTAGACGACATAGTTCATATGGAATGTCACCTTGAAACTTATTTGCACGAAGGTTGAGAACCATCAAATTCGAAAATGAATTCCCAATCCAAATTGGTATGCTTCCAGTAAATTCATTTTCACCAAGATCAAGGGTCAACAAGTTTGTACAGTTTTGTAGAGATTGTGGAAGTTCTCCTGAGAGGTTGTTATGCCACAAGTGCATTACCGCGAGGAAATTTAAATTTCCAATGGAGGGCGGAACCCATCAAATTGTTGTTTTCCAATCTTATGGTTTGGAAAAATGGCCAATGCCCCCAACAGTCAGGAATTCCTCCTGATAGATAATTGTCTCCAAGAACAAGAGCAAACAGTAAATTGATTGGTTTATCCTCTGTACCACAGAAGACGTGGTGAATAGATCCTGAAAAATAATTATTTGAAAGATCTAGTGCTATCAAATTAGAGGAGATGAATGGTAATTGACCCTCCAAATAGTTGGAACTCATGTCAATCGTTCCAAAGAAAAGAACGTCTATTATTCTTGGAATCTCTCCGTGGATTTGGTTACAAGAGAGATTTAAATAATTTAATCGGGAAGACATGTTCCAAAACCAGGTGGGAATGGAATTTGAAATATTTGTGTTGGCTAGATCCAAATCAGCTAACTTTTCTTGAGATTCAAGCCATAATGGAAATTTTGGCCCTAATTGCCATGAGGTCAGTGACAAACGTTTAATTTGAAAAGGAGGAACCCAACTATCACTTGCTTTCAAAATTAAATTGTTTCCAAATGCATAAAAGAAACATAATCTTGTGAGATTAGCAAAGTGAATGTCAGAGACAACACCCTTCAACAAATTATTCGAAATTACCAACCATTCTAACTTGACAAGTTGTCCAAGAGTTTCAGGAAGTGTTCTATTCAACTGATTTTGAGAAAGATCTAATCTTATCAAGGATGATAATTTTCCTATCGATGCTGGAATTAGACCAGAGATGTTGTTATTGGAAAGACATAGGTCGGCAAGATTTTTGAACTGGCCAAGCTCGTCCGACAAGTGACCAAGAAGATCATTAGAATCTAATGCCACCCACTCCAATCCATCTAACATGCACTGGGAGAAAATTTTGAAAACTTGTGCTATCTCCCCGCCAAATTTGTTACTTGATAAAGCAATTTTCTTTAACTTGCAAAGCTTTCCCAATGAACTTGGTATTCTTTTCTCAAGTTGATTGAATGATAAATCAAGGGTAACGAGGGAAGTCAAGTTTCCAATGTCACCTGAGATTTCACCTTTCAAGTGATTGTCTGCGAGATTGAGGGACTCGAGCTGGCTCAAATCATACAACCAATTTGGCATGGTAGAATTGAAAAAATTCCAAGACAAATCCAAAACTCTAAGAGAAGTCATGTTCAAAAGCCCAATTGGAATTGGTTCTTTGAAATTATTGTTGCCTAAGCGAAGAGAAACAAGACCAATGAGGCTAAACAACCCCTCAGGCATCGGGGAAATTAGATTATTTTCAGAAGCATCAAACACTATAAGAGAAGTCATGTTTTGAAGACCATTAGGAAGTGGACCATAAAAGTTACATCCACTGATATCTAGGGAAACTAGGTGACTTAGACTGAAAATCCACCCAAATACAGATGACTCGAATTCATTATAGGAAAGGTCAAGGATGGCAAGTGATGTGAAGTTAATGTTAAATGAAGGAGAAACATATTTGAGTTCGCAACTAGACATGTGTAATTCTGTCAAACAAGGGAGGGCATTTATCACCTGTAGCCAATCCAATGCTTTGCTAAGGTCCACCCGAAGCATATCAAGGTGTTGTAATGAATGAAGACTCGAAAGCCATTGCAAATTATCACCATGTAACTGTAATACATTGTAATTAACAACACATCCAAGATCAAGATAACCATAATTAGTAGTAGTACCTCCGAGACCAAGATTCCAATAGAGCCAATGAAGGTTGGAATGGGAATCCCTTCGAAATCATTGCAACTTAAGTCCAGGTGACGGAGATACTTCAAATCGAGTAGAGAAGGATTTATCGTGCCACCTAACTTGTAACTCAAATAAGCTTCATATTTAGCTTTAGTTTGATCAACCCTGAAAGGATGAAGATTACGAAGGCGGATCTTATGGACATGGCCAGTTAAGTTGTTGCAAACAACTCCTGCCCATTGACAACAATCCTCACCAGCCCAAGACGACAATTGGTTTGAAGGGTCTTTAAGATCTTGCTTGAATTTTAGAAGGGCTTGCTTCTCGGTTTCATTGCAAATGGTATTGGATTTTCCATTGCAAAAGCAATTATGAAAGGTTGCAATGGTGAGATAAGCAACACAAAAGGCAATTGTTGCACTTCTCATGAATGAACCCATGCTCATGCAAAGACTTCACAAGACAATTTGTTTTTTTGGTTTGTTTGTTACAAGTTGGTTTGTTTGTATCTCATGTTACAAGTGGGTTTTGGTATTTATAGAGTAATGCTTGGTCCATACCGTGGCCGGTCTTGCGCAAGAATCCAAATTTCGTTGACTTGAATAGTACATTCTTACTTCTTAAAAATGGGATGTTAAGGGTCGATGGAGAGTGCTCTTTTGGAACCTGAGCAGACGAGGCCTTAATAAGCAACACTACAGTTTGAGAATTTTTTTTTTTAAAGTTAATATTAAATAATAGTGTTATAATAATACACTACTGTATGGAAAAAGGGTAACTAGAGTCGCAATCGGGTAACGTGGGTTGAGGGTTGAACCTAGGTTCTGATACTAAGTTATGATGCCCCAATTTCCACTCTAAGGGTTAGGGTAACATCACTAAAGAGTCATTTAGTCAATATCCAAGTAAGATCCCAGGAAGGTCAGAGGAGTCAATATAGCCTCCCTTCTAAGTCCAACCACCTTAGATAGCAAGCAATCTTTTTGACAGATCTTAAAAGGTATTAACACCAGGTCTCATAAATAACGCGGAGATAGGCATAGGATTACAAAAGCAAAAACAATTACAGTGTTTCAAATCTTAAATTGCAAAACGAGTTCCATTACTAATACAATCCAAAAATAAATAAATAAATAAAAGCATGAATAGACTCAAGTCTTCAAATGTCTTTGGCTCTTTGTCGACCTCGTATGTTTCTTCGATTCCTAGCATGAAACGCCATGAACTTTGAATGCTCACTAAACGCACACACACCCCGTCTCTTTTTTCCAATTCAATACACAATACCAATTACAACAATAAGGAAAGAAACATGATATTCAAGAAAATAGAAAGGATTAGAAGGTTAGTTGTTAGTAAACTAGAAATCTTCCAAAGAGATTTCATCCTCCCAACTACAAGAATCGGACCCGGATTATTTGGTATGCCTTATCTTTTGTTGCTTTGTTGCCGACCTTACGTCGGATGTCTACCAATGGTTATATACTACATAGCACCAACCGCAGGGCTTCAAAAGAGACGATAATAATGGACCTTGCTCAAATCCTTTCTCACACCAAAACCACCTAGGGTTCGAATACAACCACTCCGTTCAAGGGTTCCAAAACAACCGCTTGCACAAGACTTTACTTCCAAATAGGGAACACATCCCATCAACCAATCAATAACTCAGTAACTTATCCAAAAGTTCACAAACCCATTACCACCCATTAAGTTTTCCATTAGATAATTTAAGTTATGAGTTAGAACATGCCATTTGTGGGGACATAATTTTTGAATGACAACACATGGCCGAGGTGTCATCGAAGTGCCAGCCGAGGTGCCACGTGTTCTAGTCATGACACCGATCTGCGAAGATACCGGAATCCGGGATAAGCGGATAAGGGACAAGAGTCCTAGAATGAGAGAGGACTTCAGTTTGGGTAAAGATAAGACTCTTAGAGAGTTTATCCCAATCCTACTGGGAGTCCAAGATTAGCAGTAATCCTAAGTCCATTGAAGCTAGGCTTCTATTGGGACTAGGTTTGTGTTGCCTATAAAAGAGAGGCACTCTCATGAGTCTAAGGTATGCTTTTTATGCTCTGAATAATGAGTTAAGCACTTTTTCTATCTTTGAGAGATAACTGAGTTGATCGTCGGAGTGCCCCCGGGTGGACGAACCACCGCGGGAATCTCTTCTTTTTGTGATAGGTCGTTCGGGCTTAATCTATTCTGCCAGTGTTCTCCAGCTGAGTGCTTGATTAGCAGTGTGGTCAGAAAGGAGAATAGATGGCCAACGACGGACAGAAAGGGAAGGTTGGGGATGACACCCCTACTGGGAGCAGAAAACAGAGACTCGTGATAAGAATCACGGAGAAAAGGACGTCGGCCAGGAGTGCAACGTGCCAAAGAAATCAGACCGAAGCGGGTATTATAACGAGGATGACCTCCAGGTATGGAAGGATAGATGCCTGTAGAGGGACGACAAGATGAAGGGAATGGCGAATAAATTGGCGGACCTGCAAACTGTCGTCAATTTCATGATGCAGAACAATGTCATGCAGTCACCGTTCCCTTTCCAAGATACGCCAATTCTAGCGGCCAAGAAAGATGCCTAGAAAGGGGGGCAGAACACAGTTCCTACAGTCCCTCAGCACGACAGGGCAAAGGGGCATTCTCACCCGCCTTCACGGGAGGTCAAGCATGGAGAATCAAAGAGGGCTGGAGAATGATGCTTGGGAGTTAGAATTTACAAGCTAAGGTTGGTTTAACACTTGTTGAAATTTAAATTTACAAGTTGAAGTTAAAACGAGGTCATGTTTAACACTTGTTAAAATTTTAAAAATTTATAAGTTGAAGTTAAACCGAGATCATGTTTAACACTTGTTGAAATTTTAAAAATTTACAAGTTGAAGTTAAACCGAGGACATGTTTAACACTTGTTGAAATTTTAAAAATTTACAAGTTGAAGTTAAATCGAGGTCATGTTTAACACTTGTTGAAATTTTAAGAAAAATTTACAAGTTGAAGTTAGACCGAGGACATGTTTAACACCTATTGAAATTTTAAAAAAATTTACAAGTTGAAGTTAAACCGAGGTCATGTTTAACACTTACTAAAATTTTAAGAAAAATTTACAAGTTGAAGTTAAATCGGGGTCATGATTAAAGGAAGGAATGATATAGGTTCTATCACCTCAGGATGCCGAGGTAATAGAACCTAGGGGCAGTTGTGGAGACATAATTTTTGAATGACAACACGTGGCCGAGGTGTCACCGAAGTGCCAGCTGAGGTGCCACATGTCTTGGTCATGACACTGAGATGATCTCAGCTAGGCCGAGGTTATCTGCGAAGAAACCGGAATCCAGGATAAGCGGATAAGGGACACGAGTCCTAGAATGAGAGAGGACTACCATTTGGGTAAAGATAAGACTCTTAGAGAGTTTATCCCATTCCTATTGGGAGTCCATGATTAGCAATAATCGTAAGTCCATTGAAGCTAGGCTTCTATTGGGACTAGGTTTGTGTTGGCTATAAAAGAAAGGCACCCCCATGGGTCTAAGGTATGCTTTTTATGCTCTAAATAGTGAGTTAAGTACTTTTGCTATCTTTGAGAATAACTGACTTGATCGTCGAAGTGCCCCGGGTGGACGAACCACCGCCGGAATCTCTTCTTTTTGTGAGAGGTCGTTCGGGTTTAATCTATTCTGCCAGTGTTCTCTAGCTGAGTGCTTGATTGGCAATGTGGTCGGAAATTGACACACACACCATTGAAACAACATCTATTGCATAAGTATGAACAACTTCATAGCATAAATGGAAGGAAATAAAGTTACAACACATGCGATTAACATATCAAAATATGCATAAGTAGTTCTAGGCATATTCATGAAGTTAATGGAATAATATCACACAAGAAAGTAAATTTCCAGATTTGCATTTGTCATAAAGATTGTAAACAAAAAGGCATTTTCAGATTTTTCCTAAACTTGGATTTCCTATGATTTGTAGAGAATTTTTTTTAGTTTTCACAACAACTTTTATAAGTTTCATAGCTTTCCTAGTGTTTTTGTTATTCAAGAAACACTTCAGCGCTGTCCAGATTCGTTGATCGTTACGAAAATCGAATTTTCTTTTAAACCGCTCACTCTTTTTCAACGAAACTAATTTTAATTGAAAGATAACTCCTAAAGGAAGTTTTTGGAATAAAAATAAGGTCAAGGGAATTTTTCTACATTTTTCTTGAAATTTCGGAAGTTGGCTGTAAAAATTGGTTTTTCATGCATAATACTCAAATAAGAAGATTGGTTAGAAAAGAGGGCAACTCAGGGAAATTTTTCACTTCTCTTGTGATGAAAACATATTAAATAATGGACCAATAACTCAGATTTTTAGAGTGATGGTGTGCCTTTATAAATTATGAGAGATAGGTGTAGAAAAAGATAGTTTTACACTGATTTAGAGAGAACACAAGTAAGGGTAGAATAAGACTCAATTCTTTTCATTTTTAATACAAAAACACCATTAAAACACATCTGAAATTTTTAATTTAAATCTCTAATAGCATGTATTTGAAAAAGAAAAATAAAAGAGAGAGTTGTGTTGTGGCTTATTTGGTGCTTAGATGGGTTGATTGCACAATTTTTCCTCTCCTTTCCTCTCCTCCTCCACCAAGCTCTCTTCCTCTTTCTTTTCTCTCCACCGCGGGTTGAGTGTGTGAGTGTGTATGTGTGTTCAAAAAGTGGAGATGAGTGGCATATTTATAGAAAGAAAAAAAAATGATAAAAAGCCTATTTTGCCCTTGGTTCCAATTCAATTGAATAATTCTCTGATTTAGTTTCAATATAATGGAATGAGGGGTGATTAGGACCTTAATTATGTACTTAAATATGATCTAGTTAGACTTAGGTCTAATTTAATTTAAACTAGTTACAAGTACAAATCTTATATGTACAAATTGGTACCAAAGTCAAAGACATATCCAATGATTTAAACAATTTATCCCATTTAGTACATTACATATATGTAGCTTCTAGGGTGGCCGGCCACATGGGGAGGATATGAGGGGATTTTTATTTATATTTTGTGTACAAATGAATATATTTATTATAGATTTTGTGTACAAAAAGAATTGAATATAATTAATGGTACATATATGTGTATAATGGTACTAGTTTGCGGTTAAAATGTTATTCAAGAAAAATATTAGGGCCGAAGTCTTAATTTTTGAATTTGAATATTTAATTAAGCGTAGTGTTTAATTTATTTAGAATCTGGAAATTTAATTTAGTTAAAGTTTTCTTTGTTTTGAATTAAACGGCGAACTGTACTGAGCATCAGAAACCTGGGGTTTCTGTGTGGAAAATATACTCAGAAAATTAATTTAATTATTATTAGGGTTTTAGAAATGGTTCCCGAGTTCCCGGGTTCAATTTAAGATTTGCGAGTTTTCGGTTGGCGCATTTTTTTATATATTTTAATTTAGGTTTAAAATTGCAATTAATGAAGAACTTAAGGGATTACCAGGAAATAATTTAAAAGTAAGGGTTAAAGAAAATTTTGCAAAGATCAAGGGCCTCACTAAAATTCTATGGGATAATTGAACTGTCATGAGCTATGTTATCATTAAATTAACAAATACAAATTGAAGAGCTACTTGACCAACTTATTTATATAAATATATTTTAAATTAGTAAATACATACCTTTAATATTTTTTCATAATGAAAATAACAAATATGTACATATCTATACATGTTTGTTAAAAAATTTAAACTTGGGTAAAATTTTATTGATTATTTATTAAATTAATATTTAGATATAATTATGTATGAAAAAAATAATCCAAGACCAAGTTGAGTTAGATATACCGTGAATCATGTTATAATCCTATGCTCATATTTATCTAAGAAAATTTATTTATCAATTAGTAAACATTCGGTAAATGATTAGTCAAAATTATATAATAGTTTTGTAGGTTGCACTGATGAGCATGTGTTAGCTTAGGAGTGTTACAACTGGATTAGACACTAAACATAGCCTAAAAATCAATTTTGGGTTGACTTTTGTACCATTATTGTCCAAAATTTAGTTATTGGAGAATTACTGCTTGATAGTAAATCCATGAATTACTTGTCTATTTATTTATTTATTTGTATTAAATTATTATACAAATATATATATAATCAAAATAAGAAATATGTATATAATTTTTTTTGCATATTTATTAATATTTTAAAATTTTAATTATGAAAACATTCTAACTAATGTAACTAATGTTTATTCTATTAATATTAAGGTATATTTACGTTTGAAAATATTATCCAATATTAGACCGGCATATGCAATGCTTTTGGCCTAGGACTTACTTAAAAGAAGTGAAGTGTAAATTATTATTTTAAACTTTATATTTAAAATTTTAAGTTTTAGTTTTATATTTTTTTAATAGGATTAGGACATGTATACTTGAAGTTAATAACTTTTTATAAATTATTATTAAAATTTTATTTTGATTTTTCTTCCAAGTTTTAAATGAGTTGTAAGGTTAAGTATGGCTGAATTTTTGTTCTAAAATTCTATTTACATTTTTTTAAAAATTTAAAGTTAGATATAAACAAGATTACTATAGGTGAATCGTAAAAGTAAATTTTGATGGTAGTGTGTAAAAGTAAATTTTCATGGGCGCAATTAACAAAATTGCATAAAAGCTAAACTTGTGCCTAAACATGATTTGAATTGGTGAAACTAGGCGACTAGGACTTATAATTAACCATGATATTTTGTAGAAGTAGTCTAGACTGAGCATTTGACCTTATGTAAAAGTGACGAACATCGGGGAACCAATATTGAATTGGAACTTATAAAATGTAACTGTAAATGAAAAATGTACTGGTCTAGCCATTAACCAAAACAAATTTAATTAATATAAATTCCAGTTGCATCAATGCCTTAGCTTATAAAAATTTTGGGAAAGATTAAATTGTGTAAAAAGATCCAAGTTAAAAGTGTTGATTCCTCTTGCTATCGTACTTTTGCAAAGGTGATTTTCTCAGACCACATACAGGCTGAGCACCTTTGTCGATCAATTGACTCGTTTTGCAGTTAAGGACGGTCGGCTAGCTACAAGGTAGGTTGGTTGAGCGCCTTGATCGGTCGATCGACCTAGTCTAGATGAGGCTTTTTAGACTTAGTCTGGTTGGGATTTTCGTGCTCAATCCGTCTGAGGCTTTCTGGACTCAGTCTGGCTGAGATCTTTGTGCTCAGTCTGGCTGAGGCTTTCTGAGCTCAGTTTGGCTGAGATCTTCGTGCTCAGTCTAGTTGAGACTTTATGGTCGGGCTCAATCTGGCTGAGATCTTTGTGCTTAGTCTAGCTGAGACTTTATGGACTTAGTCTGGCTGACCGGCAGGCTTGACCGAGCAAGGGCTGGCCGGGGGATAGACCTAATCGACCAAGGGTTAGCAGATCGAGAGATTTGACCAACCGAAGGTTGGCCGATTGAGAGATCTGACTGATCTCTAAAATGTGGTGGTACTGCGGTGTAGTTCAATGCTGTTACGGGGTGCGGCCTCAAGAAATAGGGATACACATGATGTGGATATGACTAATGGCTGAAGAGAGTGAATCCCATCTGTTCACGTGGAAGCATCTTGACAGCTGATGAAGATTTGAATCGTTGCGGACGCGAAAGGTTTCTAAAGTGAGTGAAATCAAAGGGTTTTGGGTATTATCCCGTATTTTCCCTCATTTTCCTCCACACTAAGCAAATTTCAATCATGACCCTTAGAATACAGGAAAACCCTAGGCGTTTTCACTTGTGCGATTTTCATATTTGATTGCAAAGAACCAAAGCATCCCAGACTTCTCCTCTTTCATCGCTCCACACTCTCTCATCTTCCATATTTCTGACTTCCTAGCTCTTACAACTAAAGCAATATACAGAAACATGAAACAGATGGCACAAGAGAAAGCTCCCGCTCTGACGCCTAATGCACATGAGGCAACGACGGAGTTGCCCTAGTAGAGAATTGTAGGGTGGAGAGGATGGTCGAAAGAATGGTGGACAGACCACCTCGCCCTATTTTATCGACAATGATCTCTGCCGCCCAACCGATTAGCCATGTGGCCCCTGATCACTGGCAGACCAAGGCCAACAAGTTGGCACTGACGACTGAGGATCTAGAGAAAATTTGAACTAAGGATCAAATCCCTAAAACCGTAGAGTTGAAGTTTTCGACCGCAGATGGGAGGGCTTCTAATGCCAGGCTCATGGAGTTTACCCTATATGAAGAAGCACTCTACAGGGGTTTAAGGTTGCTGCCCCCCCTCCCAACTGGCCATAGACATGATGAATTGGCTGGAAGTGGCACCAAGCCAGTTAGTGTCGAATGCTTGGGAAAAAAAACAAAAAATTGCCAGTGTGATCTCCTGACTGTAGGCGACCGAAGGGCAACAAATGACAGTTGATGAATTTTTCTCATGTTACAAGGCGTTAGGCCAACATGGGACCTAGGTTGCTCTGCAAGCGGTGTCTGGCAGAGGGTTGGTAGCTAGGCTCCTTTCGTCCATCAAAAGGTGAAGGACGAAGTGGTTCTACGTCTCTATAAATGGTGGAAGATGGGTGTGAACGATCTGAAAGTTCCCCACCATGTCAGTGGAGCCAAAGTTGACTGTTGTCGAGGAAATGGAGGTTCTGCAAGTAAATAAGAAGAGGGAGAATGAGGGGCTGAAGTGTGATGATGTGGTGAAGCCCTTAACTATTTTTGCTGCTAGCCAGGGCCCCAAACCTGAAAAAGCAGACCCCACTACTCTAGAGGTTGACGCCAAGAGGAAGGCGCAAGAGGCGGATGACCGACGAGCCTTTCCTACGGCCGGAAAAATTAAAGGGAGAAGGAGTTGGCACTTGCTCCAAAACCATATATACATTGGGCTGCTAACCCTCGTTCGAAGGCCTTGGCGAAGAGAGACCCAAAGACTTTAGTGCCGTTCAAGGCACCTATTGACCCCCTGAAACCAGAGATGGAGCAGCTGATGAAGAAGAGGGCTGCTCCAGGAGATGGAAATGAGAGAAAGATGGCTAAAAAGGCTAAGGAATGGGTGGTCGAGTCGATGGAGAAGGTGGAGGTTGGGGTGCCAAAAACTAGAATGGTCACTGAAGGAGAAGAGGTTGACCTCCCGATCACTAAGCTGTTGGATTTTTTTTTTTTTTGGGGGAGGGGGGGAGGGGGGGCTAAGATGGAAAATGGGTTGATTAAACTGCTAACCTCCCCCCACTAGAGGAAACAAGAGGGGCAGAGCAAGTAGCAGAGCAAGGGGTGGATAAGGAGCACCAAACATCAAAATCAAGCACACTTGGGGCAAGCACTACCTTTAGAACAGTGAGCACAGTCGCTCATCATCTAAGTGTCGTGATTAGTCCACCACTGTCTGAAGCTGTGGGGCCCTGCAGACACCCCATTTTTTACGGCCCTTACAACTTGGACGTCCTTGGATGCACACTTGATGATGAGTCTAAATGTTCATCCAGTGCTCGAAGTTCTCAGCGGAACGCCACAACTTTGACCCTTTCAAACCCTGCACCCTTGTTGCCTCATTCTTGGACCAAGCCTTGGTCCTTCAAGCCTGCAGCTTTTGGTGGCCTGCCGGCCACTTTTAGAGGTTGCCGACCACTGATGTGGCTTGCCGGCCACCAGTGTGTTTTACAGATATTTTATGCCAGTTGTGCCAGCTGTTTGCGCAGATGCATGCAACTATCCCCATGTGTAGGGCTGGATCTCCTTGAGGGAATTTCATGTTTTCTATATATATGGACCCCCTCTCTCTTGTAGCAAGGTTATAAAATTTTGAACTCAAAAAATTTTCTCTCTCTACAAATTCTTTACACTTTTGACTACAATTCCTTAACCTTGGCCTATACACCCTTAACCAAATCTCACCATCTTTGAGCTGAGGTATTATTGAGCTTGGTTTGAGCTCTAGAGGGTGTTGTTTGCTTTGTTTTGTTGCTTGGAGTTGCTCTCCTCTTCAAAGGTATAAGACTTTGCTTGTAGCTTCATTTTATTTGTTTCTATTCCTACTGTTTTTCCATTGTTTTGGGCTGTCAAAACTTTGTGTTTTTTCGACTGAAGCTTGGGTTTAAGGCCATTAAAGGTTGAGGGGTTGATAGCCCTTATTTGTACCTTGTTTTGGAGGCCTTTGCCCTTGTGTTTCCCACCCTTTTACTATCTTTTCCAAGCTTTTAAACACTGATTTTCAGAGCTATTTCAGTGGCCAAAATCATGTTTTGAAGTCCAAATTTAAAGGGGTTAGCCTCCCCTCCTTGTGTCTTGTTTGCTAGCCTAGATAGCTATATGTGTTAGCTTACTTTTCTAGCCATTTGTTGCTTGATTCCAGCATGTTTTAACCTCTGATTTAGACTGTTTTAACTCTATTTTGGGTTGGTTAAGTCATTTGAGTCTTGTTTTGCATGCTTCTAGTGAAAGTGTTCTCACAAGCTTGGTGTTTTAAGTCTTTAGACACCACTTGTTTGAGTTGATTGCATTGTTTAGTGCTTTTATCACTTAATTTCAACAAGCATAATCTCTGCAACCTCCCTCATTTCTTCACTCTTTGTTTGTTTTGAGGTTGTTTCAACCTTGGGATTGTTTAAGCTTGAGATTGTGGTCCATACTTAATGGTTTAATCCTCTTTTGGGGGTTCATTATCAATGGCATGACAACTTTCTCTTACTTTAAACTACCCCTTGTTTGATATTTCCTTCTCTTTTAGAGGACTTAACTCACCAATGGATTTAATTGGTTAAAGAACGGTTGGTAAATTAAAATGACTAACTAAAACTTGGGACTAAAAGTGAGTAAGATAATGTTTGGTTGTGTTCAATCGGACGTTAATTGAACACATGGAACTTGGACCATTTCATACTTGCTAGTGATGAAATGATTCAAGTCTCCAAGGTCAACTTCTTCCCTTGATCATTCATGAAAGTGAGCAGGCTTGTGTCTTGTTTTGCATTTATTGAACTTACACACTTGGTTTCACAAGCCATCATGCACTGAAATTGCATCCATTGATGGTTTATGAACCAAAGCTTGCTACTTCTTTGATTTTCCCATGAAAATGAGGGATAGGTTGTGCAAACAAACCCTTGAAATACCCTGTATATGCTCTGTTTGTCCCCTATTGCAGCAAGATGAATCTGTGCATCAGTGGCCGGCAGGCCACTTTCCATGGCTGGCAGGTGGCCGGCAGACCACCTTTGATGGCCGGAAGACCACTTTCACAGCCGGCAGGTGGCTGGCAATCTTCACCAGTGGCCGGCTGGCCACTGATGCAAATCTCAACAGAGTGTTGGTAAGGTGGAGCAAAGTTGTTCTCGAAATGTTCAACTGTGCAAATAGAGGCATTCGGGACCAAAACTATGGTCTTTTCGGGTGGAATCTGAGCATGTGCATGCGCATCTCTCATTTCCCGAGGCGAAGTAGTTAATTGCTTAGTTTAATTATTAATTGCAATTGTGTTGTAATTCTTTAATTAGTTAGTTAACTAGTTAATTAGTTCATTTGTTGTTGTAATAATTAGTTAAGTATTTTAGCTAGTTATTCATTTTTGTTTGTAATAATTAGCTTTAGCTTTAGCTTTTATTAGTTAGCTAGTTAGCTTAGTTTATTCATTCAGACTTTCCTTCATGAGAGCAAAATGATGTAATAATGTGTGTATGTCTTCAAACCCCATGTCTTTCTCCCTTTTATTTATCCTCTTTTGATGGTTAGATTAGGAGCATCACGTTTCAATTAGCATATCGCATGTTTGTATCCATTTATTTGTCTTATATGCACCGAGGCCCGGTTCATCATTCTAACTGCATTGTCATTTCAATACCTCGTTGAATACATGTTTAAACGCATGCTATGAAATTGTTGCAAATAATATGCTAAGTAGCCGAGCCTATTGAAGTTGCATTTTTTTTGCATACGTTGCATTAGCCATCTTGCATAGTTAGAAATCATGCATATTTTTCTAACTCTTCTCTTCTATCTTAGCTTGGAGTACTAGGTGAGTTTTTAGTGCTTTAGCATACTTGCATGAAAGTGAGTGATTGCCATGTCTAGCATGCTTGCCATGAGGCTAAGTGCTTACTTGTTAAACTGTTTGAGTGCCTGTGGATGAATGCATGTTGCTTGAATTGGAATGATTCAATACGTTTAAGCCCACTTTGTCAAGTGGGAAATTCAAAAACTTTAAGCCCACTTTGTTAAGTGGCAAAATCAAACAATTTTGCAAAACAAACATGTGTGCGCATTACAAAGTAATGCTAGCCTAATAAACCAGAACAAGAGCATATAACGTAGATAAGAATCATATCATCATTAGTAGAGGCCGATCTTTGATTGGGCGAACAGGGGTGCTAAAATGTATTCATGACCTTCCCCTCTCGTAGCTAAGTTCTCAAGCCGAGACAATCTTGGTGATGACGGATACGTGGCCTTTGGCACGAGTCATGGGTTTCCTAAATTTCCCAAAAATAAAATATTTAGGTGGTGACTCTGTATCTGGCAAAGCAGTCCAATTTTGGCAATTTGATTCAAAATCAATTTTCTAAAAGATTTGTTGGATTTGGACTATTTGGTGTTTATCAATTTCACATTGCACTTGTGAGATTAGATTCAAAACTGTGGGAGTCCGAACTGTAGGGCCTATTTCGAACTTCCGAAAGGGGGCACGAAAAAAGTTGAGCTATAGGCCCTCCAACATGTTCTCCAACGCCAGAGCTACTGCCAAATACTTGCTTGGTGCCATTGATGACGCAGTCGTTAGGGCCATCTCTCGATTTGGGAAGGCCGAACTCATGTGAGCATTCGGTTTTGCCCAAATGGAGTCTCTAACCCTAGTGGCCGCTCAGCTAAGCAAAGAAGTTTGGGCCAAGATGGAGATGGAGCCGCTCAATGCCCAGCTAGAGAAAGTGCAATTAGAGTTGCAAGGGACAAGAGTGGAGATCTCGGGCTAGTGCAAGGGACACAAAGTGCCTGTGCCAAGGGCCTCTTGCACGTTCAAAATGCCAAAAAGATGTAAGTGATGGCAGTGGTGGAGATCCATATAGCCGATCGAGCAAGAATGGAAAAAACTGGGGCTGTTGTTGAACTAGCGAACACCAAGGCTCAGCTGAGCCAGTCTACACTTGAATTGGAAGCTACTCGCCAAAGAGTGGTGTTGCTGGAGTTTGAAGTGGCGACTAAGCAAAGGAGAACTTATGAAGTCCAGCAGGCCTGCACCATTGCTAAGGAACGGCTGGAAGAAGCCCTTGGCAACAATGAAGAGCTGTACAATCTGTCTCTAAAGGAGAAGGAGGAGGCAGATGCACAAGTTGCAGAGTTAACGAGGGCTCTTGCTTCAGAGAAGAAGGCTTTGGAAGATGAGAGGGCCAAAATGATAGATCCAGCCAAGATATTAGCCTCGAAGAGAGCTGCCAACCCAAACCTCTACACCACAGCTATTGAGCAGTTCAAGCAGCCTACTGAATTCCCGATTGCAGTGCATGCAGATGTGGTAACAAGCTTGGCTAAAAAGGGGGGAAGGGGGTTGGACCATCAAGTGTTATGGCTACCAATCTGGTAGAGGAGCAGACCAAAGCATAAATAATGGAAAACTTCCAATAGTCCGACTATTTTAAACACTTGCTCACCGAGTATTGGGATAGCGGCTGGGTGAAGTTCAGGCACAGGGCGAAGGCTACCTACCCTGAGATTGACTTCGACCTTGTGCAACCTGGTGTAGACACCCCATTTTTGACCGCCCTTAAGACTTGAGCGCCTCAGGTTGAATGCTCGATGATGAAATGCTACATTGTACAAATGTTCGATTTCTTCAGCAATAAGCGTTGGTTTTCAGTTTCAGAACCCCAACCTTGCACCCCATTTGGACCAAACCCTATTTTTTTAGCTGACCACTCAAAAAAGCAACAAAACCAAAAATGATTGGCAGGCCACATCTTATTGGCCGGCCAACCCTCCTCTTGGCCAGTCGTCCACTTCATGGCAGGCTGGCCATGTTCAGCGACAAATAGATATTTTGCTGCCAACTATCCCCCCATGTACATGCACTGCACCAACTGGTTCAATATAGATATTTCTGACCAGAGAACATGTTTTTTTCTATAAATACTTGACCACCCCTCATGGTTTGAGGTTAGAAAAATTTGCCAAGAGTCAAAAACTTGTCAAACACCCTCCCTCTCTATCTTGCAATATACATACACTATACATACACTTCCTAAACCAATATTTTGAGGTTTCTTGCTGAGGTTATTGAGCCAAAATCTTAGCTCTTGAGGGTGATCACTTGGTGGTTTATAAACCAAAAAGCATCCTCTCTTTAAGAGGTATAGCTTTTGCTATCTTCTCTCTTATTTTCACTACTCTTTTCTTCTCTTTTATACACTATTTTGGATTGTTTTTAAGTGCTGAAACTTGTGATTAAAAAGCTACCAAAGGTGGAGGGGTTAACCACCCTTTTTTGAACCTTATTCCATAGCTTGTATCCTTGTTTTTCCCCACTTGTTTCTCAACTTTTAGCTACTGATTTTCAGAGTTTTTAGACGCTAAAACATGTGATTTTAAGGTCCAAAAAGTGGAGGGGTTAGCCACATTTCCTTAGGCTTACTTACTAGCTTTATTCCCTTCCATTCTTGCTTACTTTTTCTAACTTTCAAAAATGATTTCACCACTGTTTTTATTAGTTTTAGGGGCTGTTTTAATTATTTACTTAGTTATGCTTTGAATATCATGCTTGTGAAACCTCGTATTTTTGAGGTATTAATATTTTAGTGAGAGGTATTGGTGGTAGTTTGGTGGTAAGATATTTAGATGACAATCTAATTTATTTTCTCCATTTATTTTATCTCTTTTTATCTTCACCTCATTATTATTCATCTCCTTTGTTTTCTAATATTTTTTTTTTCATTATTTTTGGGCACCAAGTAAATTTCCTTTCTTTGACCCCAAGTTAGTACCATTGTATATATATATATATTTGTACCTCTTATTTATCAAATCTTTTTGTACACAATTGTAGACGCGCCCGGAGAACTCCCGAGAAAATCTCATTTTGTTCTCTAGCTACTACAGTTCGAACTCAATGTCACGGTTCTGAATCTAATCTCGCAAAAGTGCAATGCAAGACCGATAAATCACCAAAGAGTCCAAATCCGGCAAATCGTTTTGGAAAACTGATTTTTAAGAAATAAGTGCCAAACATGGACTGCTTTGCCAGATACAGAGTCGCCACCTAAATATTTTATTTTGGGGAAATTTAGGAAACCCTGACTCATGCCTAAGGCCACGTGTCCGTCATCACTAAAGTTGCCTCGGCTCGGGAACTTGGGTACGAGAGGGGAAGGTCATGCAATGAGCACCCCCGCTCGCCCGATCAAAGATCGGCCTGTACTAAGCATGATATCTTGTTTTTTAAAACACATGCGTTCTTATTCCGGTTAATTAGCTAGAATTACTATGTGATGCGCACAACACACAAGCATAGACTAGATCGCCTAATTTAGAACAAAGCATCGCATATCCGTTTGTTTGGAAATGGTTTGAAGTTTGCTACTTGCAAGTAGGCTAAAACACGGATTTCAATGAATCGTTCCAATTCAAGTAATCCAACCTTCACCCACAGGCATTCAGGCAGTTATATCACATAAGCAATTAGCCTCATGGCAAGCATGCTGTCATGTTAACACTCACACACATGTAAGATGCTAAAGCATAAACACTCACAGTGTACTCCGAGCCAAAACAAAGAACTAGTTAGTAATCAATGCATGATCCTAATTCATGTCAAGATGGGTAATGCAACACAAGCAAAATGCAACTAGAATAGGCTCGGCTATTCTAAGATGGCATATGAGATGCGACAATTCGATACATGTATTCAAGTAGGAATTGAAATACAATGCAGTTAGTATGATGCGCCGAGCCTGGTGCATGCAATACAGATGAATGGATGCAAACATGCGAGCATAAGGATGCTAAATGAAATATGCCCTAAAACTAACCATTGTAAGTGGTTAAGTAAAAGGGAGAAAGAAATGGGGGTTGGAAGACATGCATCACACACACACACGCTTATTACACCAATTGGCTCTCTCGAGGGAGAGACCGAAAGAATAATACAAACCATCTAATTAACTAACTAACAAGCTAATTAATTATTACACAACTCTTAACTAATTAAATAGATTAATTAAGCTGCAAAAATAGTAAAGCGGCCTCGATAAGAGGGATAAACGCATGCTCGATCGGATTCGCTCAGAAATCCGTTGCCATGCCTCATGTTGCCTCTGTTTGCACTGCTCTGTACCTCTGCAAAGTGTGAAAATTCCCAACACACTTCTGATTCACCCCATGGGCACTGTGGGAGGCCATCGGCCAAAAATCATGGTCATCGGCTAAGATAAATAGGTCATCGACCAAATATGAAGCCATTGGCCAAACACTTGTAGTCAACCGGCACTAAAGATGGCCGATCGGCCATCCCTTCCTGTAAAATGCTCTTCTACTACAGCAGAGGACAAACAGAGCATGGCAATGCATTCACAAGACAACGTTTGCAGCTACACCCCTTATCATGTTTGAGACTTAAAGGAGTGTAGTTCTCGACCCTCGGATCATCAATCGCGCATTTCAATGCATGATGGCCAAAAGAGTCAAGTGTGCAATTCAATATCAAATGAAATGCACAAAACACATAAGGGACCTTAACCTCTATCATGTGTGATCAAGAGGCAAGGCAATGCACACACAATGCAATGCAACCTAAGCATGCAACAACATGCAATGGAACTAATATGCAACAACATATAATATACTAAATATGTAACAAGCATGCGACAACATACAAGGCAAGATGGATGAGCATGCAACAACACTTCAATTAGCAAGCATGTGACAACATGCAATATGACAAGCATGCAACAAGCATGTAAGCATGATGTAAAGTAGAAACTTTGAACAACATGGTAAATGGACTTAAACTAAAGATGGACAGACCTCAGGCATGCCCAAAATCAGTGGCCAAAGTTATGAATTGGAAGCATGAAAATGCAAAACAAACATGCACATGTAAATGGTCCACACCTAGGCATAGGAGGGCAACTTTCAAGAGAACTTAAAAGGGGACAAATATGGACATGTGACAAACATTGTAAGCTCTGAAATCATGCATGGAAAGGTGTCAAACCAACTAAACAAAGCACGCAAAGCATACAAGAAAGCCCAAAGCTTAAGGCTAGCCAAGGGACTCAAACCATGGCCACAAGAATCAAGCCCCAAAGGGCCAAGGGCATCCAAAACAGTCCCAAGGCAGGTCAAGACAAGACCAAAAACATGCTCGAAACTAGCCGACACAAGCTAGAATACAACTCCAAAAGGCATGAGGCATGCAAGGCTACAAAGGGGTGTTACACTACACCTATCAAAACCAAACATGGCATGAATTATCCAATGAAAAACAGAATGGTCAAACTAAGCCCAAAAACCCACTTAGATGGCATCCCAAAGACCTAAGCATGGAGGCATACACAATGGTCCATTCATGAGGCATAAGACATCAACTCTTTAAAGCATTAAAGGAGTGATAAGTGCAAGTATATGAGCATGAAACATGAACTGAAATAACATTTCAAATGATGCCAAATCATGATAATAGTCCAAATAAAGCATGGTAGTGACTTGGACACTCAAAGCTAACAAGCTAGAATGCATTGTGGCTATACAAAGCAAGGCATACACGACCCAAAACACTTCAAACAGAGCTTAAACATGCTGAAATATGAATAAAAGCTTCTTTGGGTCAAGCCAAAATCATGCTAAAAACATGACTTAAAGCACAAAGCATGTTAAGGCAATTTCATGAAAATGCATTACAAGTACATGAGGCATGTAAAGGCTAACCAAACCAAACCTAAACATAGGTATGACATGGTAAGACAACACCAAATACATGCTGAAAAGGACACAACATAGGCTAGAATGACATGCTACTTCATGAAGCATACAAAGCTAGTGTGTGTGATTTACACTACAAGTGTATTAGGCATGCATGGAGTGAAAAAACCAAGCAAAAACAGTGTTGTATCATGGCAAAACAAAGCCTAATACATACTGAAATAAAGCTAAAACAAGCTAAGCCAACATGCTACCAATATAAGCCACTTATGCAAGCATACAAAACAACAAGGAGAGGGGATGACCCTCTCCTATTTAGGACTCCAAAACCACCTTTCCACCACTAAAAATCCTCTAGATTTCAGTGGTAGAAAGGTCATGCAAAACCTAAAACAAGGGCCAAAAGGGATGGCCTAAAACAAGGCCTAACAAGGCCTTGGAGGGAGGAGATGACCCCCAACCAAAAAGTGACCTTAACCAAAGATTTAAAGCATTTAAAAATAGAACTTTTATCAGTTAAGAGTTAAGCTTAAAACAATAAGCAATTAGGTCTAAAAGCTAAAACAAGAATGGGGGTTTAAAAGCAAGGAACTCACCCTTGAAGACCACCTTCAAGAACACTGCTCCAGCAGCCTTCTCTGATCAAAATCAGCCCAAGACCACTAAAATCAACCTCAAGGGACCTCAGCTCCAAGAGGATGGTGTTCTAGTGTGTGTTTGTGTACAATAGTAAGACAAAATGACACTTTTGAAGCACAAAATGAAGAATCAAGGAAAGATAGATACAAAACTATATGTATCACTCAACCCTAAATTTTCTGAACCTCTGGAAAGGGAGGAGGAGCTCCCTCTTTATAGAAGTTCGATTCCTAAGCTTGTTGAGCAAGCTAAGCAATTGAATCAAATCCCTCCATACACGTGTATAGAGGATGTGAATTGTGCATGCTAGCTATGACAGCTGGCATAAAATATCTGCATAAAGTAGATGAACAGGGCTCGGCCATAAAATATGGCCGATTGACCAACATAAGTGCCGATCGACCAAAAAAAGTGCCGATCGGCCAACACTTTTGGCCGATGGCAAGAAAACAAGGCCGATGGCTTCATGCCTTGGCCGATGGGTTGAGGGGATGGCCAACAAGCCACCATCTTCCCTCAGAAGCAAAAACACAAGTCCTTGGTCCACAACCAAGCACAAAACAGACAAGTTGAGAAATCTTGAGGCAAGGCGCGTGGCCGAGACCTCCGGGAACTCAAAACGAACACTAACATGGATGATCATCGAGTGTTCAAACGATGACGTCCAAGTCTTGAGGACAGTCAAAAATGGGGTGTCTACAACAATATCTACGGAATTTGTACACAAAATAAATAGGAAAATCCCCCAAATCTTGAGCACATGGCTAGCCATCATACCTCCTAGGCCATAATCATTGTACTTTAGTACAAACAAATCCCTTTAAATCTTGGAGCAATGATGACCTTGGTACCAATTATATATATATACTTTGGGAATATGTCCATAGTACACATATATTGAATAAAATATTCTCCATTTCCCTTCCCCATAGCCGGCCAACCTAGGACAGCGTGAGGGATCAATTTTCAAGGCTTGTAATCATGGCATTCTAGAAGCAAAAGTACCAAGTACACCCCTTTCTTGCCCACCAAGTAAACTTTATTTATTAATTTTCCTTTTCTTTTGTCCCAAGCATCCTTGCCTATAAATTGAGCTCACCTCTCAACCATTTCTATCATTCTTCTTTTTGGTCCATCCATATCTCTATCTCTCTCATTTTGTTCTCTCTTAAATTATAGAAATTTTGAGTTTAGATTAAGAGTGTATAGAGTGAGTGTAAGCATTTTCGTAAAGGAAGAGAGTTGTAGAATCTTACATACCTTATGCCACTTTGGAGATTCATGGAGAAAGATCGAGATTCGAGTCTTGGAGACGGAGGAGATTGATTTGAGGTAATTCGGTGGTATACAATATGCTTCCCTAAATTCTCTTTGCAAAGAGATTATTTTTAATTCCCATAAATTTGTACTCCTCTTGATTTTTCTGATCATTTGATAAATTCTGTGGAATTATTCGTTGTTGATTCATTTGATTACTCTAGTCATTTGATGAACTCTGTGTAGTTATTCTGTGTTGGAAATGTTGATTTGTCTGGCTAAATGACGTGGAAATGCTCCGTACATGGATCGAGTGGACTTTGCCAATATGCTCTATACCAATAGCCCAGCCCAGATAAGCGGTTGTGCTTGGGTGAGGGGGGTGAGGCCAATCACTGGTCATGTACCGAGTAAGACCGGGTATTTGGTTCTGGATAAATTATCATATGTCAAGTTGACTTGTTTGTGCAATTTGGTAAATTGCTTGATTATCGAATCTAATCGGTTGTGTAATTGTTGGATCTCTGTTGATTTATTTTCTGTCCAAGCCTTGTTATTCTTGTTGTATTGTATATTTTTCGAATAAATTTATTTTTCAGGCGTGGAGAAAATTTAGTGGCGATTGGGGTTGAAGCATCTAAAGAGATTATTTGAGTTGGAGTTTTTTTTTTTTTTAGTCCACAACTATATATTATTTTGGAGATTTGTATAATTTATGTTTTGGAGACATTTGAGTTAATTATTTATGTAGACGATTTGTATATTTGAGATTATGAGTTATTTGCAAATTATAAATTTGAGGTTGATTTGATTTATTAACGGCCCAGAAGTTGGGACGTTACAAAATGGTATCAAAGCATAGGGATTAGGTCTTACATGGGATCTGTTAGGTGATTAATAATTGGGTTCAGTATTTGAGGTAAAAAAAAAAAAAGAAAAAGATTGATATTTAAGGTAAAAAAAAAAAAATTGTTGTTTATTTAAGAGTGCGTAGCAAAAGCGTGTTATTCAAGGAGATAGTAGTTGTTAAATATTTTGGAGTATTAGAGATTGTGAATTTCGAGGACGAAATTTGTTTAAGGGGGATAGATTGTGAAACCCCGTATTTTTGAGGTATTAATATTTTACTGAGAGGTATTGGTGGTAGTTTGGTGGTAAGAAATTTAGATGAGAATCTAATTTATTTTCTCCATTTATTTTATCTTTTTTTTATCTTCATCTCATTATTATTCATCTCCTTTGTTTTCTAATATTTTTTTTTCATTATTTTTGAGCACCAAGTAAATTTCCTTTCTTTCACCCTAAGTTAGTACCATTGTGTATATATATATATATATATATATTTGTACCTCTTATTCATCAAATCTTTTTGTACACAATATCTATGGAATTTGTACACAAAATAAATAGGAAAATCCCCCAAATCTTGAGCACATGGCTAGCCATCATACCTCCTAGGCCATAATTATTGTACTTTAGTACAAACAAATCCCTTTAAATCTTGGAGCAATGATGACCTTGGTACCAATTCTATATATATACTTTGGGAATATGTCCATAGTACACATATATTGAATAAAATATTCTCCATTTCCCTTCTCCATAGCCGGCCAACCTAGGACAGCGTGAGGGATCAATTTTCAAGGCTTGTAATCATGGCATTCTAGAAGCAAAAGTACCAAGTACACCCCTTTTTTGCCCACCAAGTAAACTTTATTTATTATTTTTCCTTTTCTTTTGTCCCAAGCATCCTTGCCTATAAATTGAGCTCACCTCTCAACCATTTCTATCATTCTTCTTTTTGGTCCATCCATATCTCTATCTCTCTCATTTTGTTCTCTCTTAAATTATAGAAATTTTGAGTTTAGATTAAGAGTGTATAGAGTGAGTGTAAGCATTTTCGTAAAGGAAGAGAGTTGTAGAATCTTACATACCTTATGCCACTTTGGAGATTCATGGAGAAAGATCGAGATTCGAGTCTTGGAGACGGAGGAGATTGATTTGAGGTAATTCGGTGGTATACAATATGCTTCCCTAAATTCTCTTTGCAAAGAGATTATTTTTAATTCCCATAAATTTGTACTCCTCTTGATTTTTCTGATCGTTTGATAAATTCTGTGGAATTATTCGTTGTTGATTCATTTGATTACTCTAGTCATTTGATGAACTCTGTGTAGTTATTCTGTGTTGGAAATGTTGATTTGTCTGGCTAAATGACGTGGAAATGCTCCGTACATGGATCGAGTGGACTTTGCCAATATGCTCTATACCAATAGCCCGGATAAGCAGTTGTGCTTGGGTGAGGGGGGTGAGGCCAGTCACTGGTAATGTACCGAGTAAGACTGGGTATTTGGTTCTGGATAAATTATCATATGTCAAGTTGACTTGTTTGTGCAATTTGGTGAATTGCTTGATTATCGAATCTAATCGGTTGTGTAATTGTTGGATCTCTGTTGATTTATTTTCTTTCCAAGCCTTGTTATTCTTGTTGTATTGTATATTTCCCGAATAAATTTATTTTTTAGGCGTGGAGAAAATTTAGTGGCGATTGGGGTTGAAGCATCTAAAGAGATTATTTGAGTTGGAGTTTTTTTTTTTTAGTCCACAACTGTATATTATTTTGGAGATTTGTATAATTTATGTTTTGGAGACATTTGAGTTAATTATTTATGGAGACGATTTGTATATTTGAGATTATGAGTTATCTGCAAATTATAAATTTGAGGTTGATTTGATTTATTAACGGCCCAGAAGTTGGGGCGTTACAATGCTTGTCTTGTTATAAGTCCTCATAGGTTTGGTGGTTTAGGCCGTAGACACCAATCTATTTGAGTTAAAACACAAATAAGTCCAAATCTGGCAAATCTTTGAAAAATCGATTTACAATAAAAAAAAATGCCAAAAATGGGCCGCATTGCCAGATTTCAGAGTTGTCACCTAAATATTTTTGGGAATTTTATGAAACCTGTGACTCGTGCCAAAGGCCACTTGTCCGTCATAACCAAAGTGTCTTGGCTCAGGAACTTATGTATGAGAGGGAAAGACCATGAATTGAGCACCCGACTCACCCGATCAAAGATTGGTCTTTATTAATCATGATGTGATTTTTATGTAGAGTATATGCTCTTGTTCTGATTATTATACTATCTTTACTATGTGAGGCACACAAGTATAGACTACGTCACCCACTTTGGAATGCTTTGACTTCATGTTTGTTTTGAAAAGAATTTTGAATATGTGCTATTTGAAAAAGCAAGCTCACATGTACATTTATCAAAGTCATCCCAACTTAAGCGAAATAGCCTTCACCCACCGGCATTCAAAGAGATATTTCACATAAGCACTTAGCCCCATGGTAGTATGCTTGATATGACAACATAAACACTTATGCAACATGCTAAAGTGAAAATGCCCACCTAGTACTCAACCAAGGCAAGCCAAAAATAGAAGAAAGTAAAATGCATGATCCTAACTATGCATATGTCTAATGCAACGCATATAAAAATGTATTTTAATAGGTTCGATTTCTAACATGTCATATGGATCAACTCAAAGCATGTGGTAGCGCACATATTCAAGTAAGTAGAAAATGACAACAACGTTAGAATGATGAACCGAACCTAATGTGTGCAAAAATGGATCTCAAGCATGGTAATGATATGAAAATCGAAAATATGATGCCACCACAATAAGCATATAAATAAAAGGGAGAAAGAAATGGGAATTGGAAGACATACACAATATTGCAAGTTTGCCCTCATATAAGAGGGTCCGAATGAATGTCCTACTTAGACTAATTATTACAAAATTAAATCAATGGAGTAAACTAATTAACTAATTATTACAAATTTGAACGAATCTAAATAATTTATTACAATTAAATCTAATTTAAAGGACTCGCACGAGAAGTGAGGACCCGAGCACACGCAACCTAGAACATCCTCCCGGAAACCCGTTCTGTTTGCTACTAGATTCTGTTCTGTTTTGCAGTCAGAAAATTCTTCTGTTTTTGCCTCAGTTTCCGCTCTGTTTCTGTTACAAAAAATGACATTGCTTGCACAAAATGGAGTGGCCGGCCGGCCTTGGAAAGTGGTCGACCAGATGTAAGGGTGGCTGGCTGGCCACTGTTTTGAGGTCTGCCCTACTGCCACAGAAATGAAATAGTGCAAAAACAGAGTACTTTTAGGAGATATTTATCCTATCTGCCTCTCCCTGTTATGAAATTGATAAAGTGAGGAGTAGACTCGATTCACAAACCATCAATTGTCGCAAAGTTGTTATGTGATGATCTATGAATTGATAGGATAAAAGGTCAATAAATGGAAATACAAGACCAAAAACATCTCCTCTCTATCATGGAGTTACCTCAAGGAAAGTGGTAGACATTGCGTCTTGAACCATTGAACGTCACTAGAGAGTACGCAATGTTAAGGTTCGATGGAGAGTGTGCACTTTTGGAACCTGAGTAGAAGAGGCCTTAATGAGCAACACTACAGTTTGAGAAATTATTATTATTATTTTTTTTAAATTTCAAGAGACATTAACTTGTGGTTAAGATTTATTTAAGCCATTAATCTCACAATGTATTAGTTAATCTCATTCACACATTTTTTTAACGTTCTAAAAAAAAAAAAAAACTCACAATTTTTTTTTTTTTTTTTTTTCTGAATAAATTTTGTGTCTATATATGTCGTATAAGTTAAGAGCCTTATCTAAGACGGGTTATATTAAAAACCCTAAATGATTTATCAATTTTTTTATCAAACATCTTATATGGATGTGAGACCTACACACATGTGAATTTGTATGAGTCTTACACCAATGTAAAAAATTTAATAAATTATTTGAGAGCTATAATATTTTTCATCCAAGACAAATGGGGAGTAGTTGGCCAAGGACCCACTAGCCTCATAAATTTTGTGATTATATGTGTCGTCTGAGTTGATAGCCTTATCTAACACAAATGGAGTAGTTGGGCAAGGACCCACTAGTCTCATCTCCTCCTAGCCTTATTGTATCTTAAATCGAATATAAGGCCCTGTTTGGGAAGGGCTATCTAGATTAAAATTATTAATAAAAAGAAAATAAGTTAAAATAATTATTAATATAAAATATTATATCTAACTCATAATCATTTCATTTTTTTTTTCATAACCATTAAATCAATTATAAAAAAAAATCAATTATCTCTTTGAATATAATTTTTTTAATCAAATTAAAATAATTAAAAATTTAAAAAATTAATTAAAACAATTAACTTTCAAAACGGGGCGGTAGTGATGTAAAAGGTATCTAACAAATGGAGTAAGTAATCTGGATCCACTAGCCTCATCTCTCTCAGTTTATTTTTAAGGAACTATTTGCAGTTTTACTTTTTTTTAGTATTTTTTTTTTAATTTTATAAGTTGAAAAATATTAATTTGAATGACTTAGCTTTTTAGTGATTTTTTTTTTAAAAAAATTAGGAATATTTTAACTTTCGATTTTTTTTTATTTTTTTTATTTTTTTGAGGTTTGGATTTTCTTTAATTGGTCATCTCAACATGAAAAAAAAACATTTAGATTTGGTGGACTCATTTTCTAGCCGACCTCGATGATTTGAACTGTTCACTTTTTAAGATTTGTCAAGTATAATATTCATACAAAAAATTAAAATATTCGAATATCAAAAACTATATATATTTAAACCACATTTAAAAAAAATAAAAAATAGATGACATTATAATTTTAAGAGTAACATCAATTTTTTGTAATACAAATATAATTCAAATATATCGTTACCGATATCTGATCATTTTAATTTTTTGTATGAATATTTTACTAATTGAGTACTAAAAAGTAAATGGTTCAGATCACAGAAGTTGATACTAAAATAGGTTCACCAAGTATAAATGCTCTCCCAAATTGAGATGACCAATTTAAAATATTCCAAACATTTAACCATCTGTTTTATTAATTATTTTTAAATTTTCATTTTTTAAAAAACTTTTAAGTTCTACCAAAATTGAAGAGGCTAATTTTTTGAAACTAATATAAAAAATTTGAAAAACTTTCACTAAAGAAAAAAAAAAAGGTTTCGATTAGTGTAATTTTTTTCATGAATTTTGAGCTTGTCAAAAAATAGATTCTTTGATGCAAAAGGGAATTTGTGGCATAAATGGAAAATTCATTAGAGCATATTTTTCTGCCTCTGTTAGTTGTCAGCTTTGCTTGTATGGAATTTGTGTATTTTAATATTAAAATAAATTTATTAAATTATTACTTTTGTATTTGAGATTATTTTTATATCTGTATTGGCTTATAAGTTAGATGGGTGCTATATGCACTAATTAATGTACTAATTAGTGTATTAATATTAGTTATGACATTATTATTGACTCCACTTATTATATAAATTATAAATACCAAAAATATTTTAAATAATGTCACATCATCAATTGGTATATTAGTTAGTACACTAATTGGTGCATATAGGATTACTCATTAAGTTATGATCACAATTTGGGAGAGCATTTAAACGTAGCCTTCGTTTGGCATAAGCTAAAATGAGGTTTTTTTTTTTTTTTTTTTGTTAAAAGAATCACAAAAAGACAAAATAGGCTTTTAAACATAATAAGACAAAATATTACATCCAAACCATAATTATTTCATTTTTTCTCTTACAAAAGTCAAGAAAGCTAAAAAGTCTATACCAAACGAGACTTTATAGCCTCAGGCTAAAATAGCCAAAAAGTCATAAAGTCAAGAGGCCAACCCACATCACAAATGAACCCTTAGCAAATCAGTGTTGAAACTGATTTCAATGATCTAAATCGTTTACTTTAAGAATTTGTTGAGTAAAATTGTAACGCCCTCAAAATAATAACATTAAAACCCACCAATTTAGACATGCATTGATATAAAAGATAAACATTCTTCTATTCATCAGAGTAGTTCATTACAATGAGTATTACATGTTAACAACAAAAGCAAATGCCCTACGGGCTTACAACTTTCCAAGTTAACACTTGATTACAAAAAGGAGAGTACTAACTCAAATACACATTAAGCCCTTGGCTTGAATTTACATGTAATACATCAAAAAGATAACAAAACGACAAAAGTTGTCTGCCTCTAGCCTCCCAAGCTATGTCCTTGGAGGTGGCATGCTACCTGTACTTGAAAATGATGTCCCATAAAGGGTGAGCCACAACCCAGTAGAAATACACTAAACCAGCTATGAACAATGACTAAAAGATTAGCAGTTGATAGATGGTCAACACAGATACATCCACATATATCACATTCCGGTTTCATGACATAAAGTCCATGTTACATTTCATTCCCCATTTCTTTTTCAACTTTGAGTTTGAAAACAAGGCTCAACACCTAGCCAAATAACTTAATGAGATTAAGACTCATCTTTAAAACACTTTCGAAATTCATGATGGATACACATTTTAATGCTGTATCGATAGCACATAAACCATTTCCACTCTTTATGAAAGATACACATTTCGGTGCTGTATCAACATAACATAGAATCACTTCTATACTTCACAATTGATAATGATATACATTTTAGTGCTATATCAAATCAATTCGAACAATTCCATAATCAACACTTGATACACATTGTAGTGCTGTATCAATGTCACACAAAATCCGGTTTAGAGGTCCATCCCCTATCTTCCCCTAAACCGTGGAGTACATCCCTATCTCCTCCCACACGACACATGTATATAAACATAGATCATATACAATCAATCAATACATAAAGTTAAAGTATTATTCCAGTCGCTATATTCGATAGCATACTCAATTGATTAGTTTCAGTTTGCCTAATCATCATACATTGTCTACAACAATCAAGACTATCCTCCACCGATAGCCCAAAGCAGTTATTTCTATACCGAAAATAAATGCACCAAATGGATATATAATCAACATTTCAACTAGGTGAGCGATGAATGAATCTAACTACACCCTTTAATCCCAAACAATTCCAATTCCAACATTCTCAATTCAATTCTCCTTTTCTCCAAATTAATTATACAAATTAATTTAACTATGTAATTAGGGCATTTTTCCCATAAGTTACACAACAACCCTAAGGTTCCATTTTCTTCCATAACCCATTATCTAACTCATTTCTCTATGCCAAACATGCATATTGGTTTATTATAAATAAAACCCCATCGTTTGTAAAATTACACAAAGACCCAAACTTTCTCAAAACTACACAACAACCCCCAACATATCAAAAGGCCAAAATTTAAAGACAGAGCTCATAAAGAGGAGTAGGATATCCCTACCTCGAAGTTTGAGCTCAAACGGAGAAGAGACCAAAACCAAAATGCTCCAAACTCCAAACTTTTCGGATCAAAACGACGCCCTCGACGATCAACACAACTTTTACAAAGGCTGAAGGAAAGGAGAACACTCTAACTAGATCAAACCCTAGAGAGAAGGGAGTTTCTAGAGAGAGAAGCTCTCAAAAATGGCTTTTTGAAAAGTAAGAGAGAGAGAGAGAAGTGTAAAAAGTGATTCAAAAATGCCATGGTGCCCTCTGTTGTACGACAGGTCCGTTCGAGTGGAAAACACAACGCTTGAGCGTCAAGAACAAAAAGCTGGGTCCGCTCGAGCGCAATAAAGCCCGCTCGAGCGCCAAGACACAAGAGTGAAACACATCCGCTCGAGCGCGAAAAACCAGTCCGCTCGAGCGTGGATTATCCCATCCCAGAACTTTCACCCGAAAAGTACTACTCGCTCGAGCGCCAACAAGCCCGCTCGAGCGTAGAAATCACACCTGTAGAAGTTTTGCAGGGACACAAAATGCTGGAAGGGTGTAAACCCCACTCGAGCGCAGGAAGACCCGCTCGAGCGGAACGACCAAAAACTGGGCAACAAAAAATTTGACCAAGGCTCAACCCACCTGCTCGAAACATGCCCAACACATCCTAAAACTCAATCAAATGGAATTAAAGGATGACAACAAGATATAACCAACTCCACGGAACCTAAGTCCGGATACAACAAATAAAGAAAGGGAAACCGGGATCGCTATAAAAATATTCATGTAAAAAATCAAAATGATTAATCATCTGTAACTCTATATTTGAATCATATTTGTTTTTAAAAAAATGGATGACAAATATAATTTTAAGAATAGTCATCTATTTTTTGTAATACAAATTTGATTCAAACATATAGTTACTGATATCCGATCATCGTAATTTTTTGTATGAATATACTATTCAATGAGTCTTAAAAAGTGAACGGTTTAAATTATCAAAATCGGTTTCAAATTGAGTTTACCAAGCCAAAATGCTCTCTGAAATTGAGATGACCAATATGAGAGAAGTCCAACCCTTTCATATCTATATGGATGCAATAGGTGTTTGGGAAGTTGGATTTAGGTTAAAATAGTCAATAAAAATAAAATACATTAAAATAGTGAAGAACATAAAATATCACATTGAAATAATAATTATTTTATTTTTTTTCTTTCACAACCATCAAATCAATTACCAAAAAAATACTCAACTATCATCCCATATATAACTTTTTTTAGCCAAACTAAAATAATTAAAAAAAAATAAAAAAATCAACTAAAATAGCATATCCTAAATGAGACAGTAATAATAGAATTGTAAATCATAAGGTGAGTAGGGAATCATAAATGTAAATAGTTACATTACTGTTTTGGTATATATATATATGCCTAAAGCCCATACTATACACGATTTTAGACAATGATTCAAAATTTAATTTTAAAATTAAATTGATTTGAAAAAACTATAAATGGATAAGACTAAGTAAGTTTCAGTCATTACTTAAGTCTTCTTTTAATATTTTGTTTTATATTAAAATACATGTATCATTATTCAATTGGTAAAATTAAAACTAAACAATTTTGCATAAATTACAAAAATTGCTTTCTGTTGAGCATAATTCTGTCTATAAAAATTTTATAATTATAATTTTTCATATCAAAGTTTGATAATGAAATAACAATACTTAGTTTAGTTTTGAGTTTTCAAAAATATTTTTTTGATTTTTAATTCGTATTTTGGTATTTTTAATATTTTTGAAAATCTTTTAATCAAAATTTTAAAATTTTTGGATCCACTTAATCTTAATATACTTAAAAAGTAAAAAAGTTAAAAAAAAAATCTTTAAAAAATACATTGAATACAACAAAATATGAAAATATATTGAATTTTTTTAAAAACAAATTTGTATTTGGTAAATTTTTTTTAAAAAAATTCATAAATATTATACTTTTAAGCATATTTAGATTAGATATATCTATAAAATAACAAAAATGCATAAAATATTACAAAAAATTCACTTAAAACAAAAAATATGGAAATAAAAAACTCAATTTTCCGAAAACAAACATGGTGAATACTATTATGTTTTTAGTATCTCTATCTCTCTCTTCCATCTATTCTCTATTTTTCTTTATTTTTTTTTATTTTATTGAAAAGAATTAAAAGTTTATATATAGTTTTGATTGTTGTGGTGGATTTTATTTGTAGAAAGAACTTGTTGTGGTGATAGTAGTGAGCTTTCATGGTTGAAGGAATGTTTGGATTTTAGGGATTAATGTAATGTGATCTAAGAAAAAAAAAAAAAGAAATGAAGTGAAAGATTTAAATTTTATATTTATTTCAATAACTATATTAGAAACATTATTCAAGTTACTGTGTGCCATGTTGTGGTTTAAAAAAAATAATTAATTGATATTGTAGGATAAATTTAAGACCTTGAAGTGTAAGAGCATTTTTGAATTTTCTAAATGTGATGCCCTAATTTCTACTCTAAGTAATATCACTAAAGAGTCCTTTAGTCAATAGTCAAGTAAGATCCCAGGAAGGTCGGAGAAGTCAATATAGCCTCCCTTCTAAGTCCAACAACCTTAGATAACAAGCTATCTTTATGACAGATCTTAAGAGGTATTAACACAAGATCTCATAAGTAACACAGAGATAAGCATAGGATTACAAAAGTAAATAATAATTACAGTGTTTCAAATCTTAAATTGCAAAACGAGTTCCATTACTATTACAATCCAAAAATAAATAAATAAATAAATAAAAGTACAAATAGACTCATAAGCGAAATGGCTTCTAACTTTCTCTAAAACAGACACAAGTCTTCAAATGTCTCTGGCTCTTCGTCGATCTCGTATGTTTCTTCGATACCCGCCATGAATCGCTATGAGCTTTGAATGTCCAGTAAACACACATGCACCCCGTCCCTTTTTCCCAATTCAATACACAATAGCAATTACAACAATAGAGAAACAAACATGATATTTAACAAAATAACAAGGGTTACAAGGTTAGTTGTTAGTAAACTAGAAATCCCCCAAAGAGATTTCATCATCCCAACCACAAAAATCGAACGCAAATTATTCAGTATACCCCCTCTTTTGTTGTTTTGTTACAGACCTTACCTCGGATGCCTACTAAAGGTTATACGCCACGTAGCACCAACCGCAGGGCCTCAAAAGAGACAGTAATAATGGGCCTTGCCCAAATCCCTCCTTACATCGAAACCATCGACGGCCTGAATACAACTGCTCTGTTCAATGGTTCCGAAACAACCGCTTGCGCAAGACTTTACTGCCAAATAGGGAACACATCCCATCAACCAATCAATAACTCAGTAACTTGTTCGAAAGTTCGCAAACCCATTATCACCAATTAAGTTTCCCGTTAGATAATTTAAGTCAAAGTTAGAACAAACCCTTGAAACAACATCAATTGCATAAGTATGAATAACTTCATAGCATAAATGGAAGGAAATAAAGTTACAACACATGCAATTAACATATCAAACTATGCACAAGTAGTTCTAGGCATATTCATGAAGTTAATGGAATAATATCACACAAGAATGTAAATTTCTAGATTTGCATTTGTCATAAAGATTGTAAACAAAAAGGCATTTTCAGATTTTTCCCAAACTTGTATTTCCTATGATTTGTAGAGAATTTTGTTTAGTTTTCATAACAACTTTTATAAGTTTCATAGCTTTCCTAGTGTTTTTGTTATTCAAGAAACACTCCAGCGCTGTCCAGATTCGTTGATCGTTACGAAAATCGGAGATAAGCATAGGATTACAAAAGCAAATAACAATTACAGTGTTTCAAATCTTAAATTGCAAAACGAGTTCCATTACTAATACAATCCAAAAATAAATAAATAAATAAAAGCACGAATAGACTCATAAGCAAAATGACTTCTAACTTTCTCTAAAATAGACACAAGACTTAAAATGTCTCTGGCTCTTTGTTGACCTCGTATGTTTCTTCGATACCTGGCATGAAACGCCATGAACTTTGAATGCTCAATAAACGCACACACACCCCGTCCCTTTTTTCCAATTCAATACACAATAGCAATTATAACAATAAGGAAAGAAACATGATATTCAAGATAGTAGAAAGGATTACATGGTTAGTTGTTAGTAAACTAGAAATCTCCCAAAGAGATTTCATCCTCCCAACCACAAGAATCGGACCCGGATTATTTGGTATGCCTCATCTTTTGTTGCTTTGTTGCCGACCTTACCTCAGATGCCTACCAATGGTTATATACTACATAGCACCAACCGCAGGGCCTCAAAAGAGACGATAATAATGGGCCTTGCCCAAATCCTTTCTCACACCAAAACCACCTAGGGTTAGAATACAACCGCTCTGTTCAAGGGTTCCGAAACAACCGCTTGCACAAGACTTTACTTCCAAATAGGGAACACATCCCATCAACCAATCAATAACTCAGTAACTTATCCAAAAGTTCACAAACCCATTACCACCCATTAAGTTTTCCATTAGATAATTTAAGTTAAGAGTTAGAACATGCCATTAAAACAACATCTATTGCATAAGTATGAACAACTTCATAGCATAAATGGAAGGAAATAAAGTTACAATACATGCGATTAACAAATCAAAATATACATAAGTAGTTCTAGGCATATTCATGAAGTTAATGGAATAATATCACACAAGAAAGTAAATTTCCAGATTTGCATTTGTCATAAAGATTGTAAAGAAAAAAGCATTTTCAGATTTTTCATAACTTTGGATTTCCTATGATTTGTAGAGAATTTTTTCTAGTTTTCAGAACAACTTTTATAAGTTTCATAGCTTTCCTAGTGTTTTTTTTATTCAAGAAACACTCCAGCGCTGTCCAGATTCGTTGATCGTTACGAAAATCGGATTTTCTTTTAAACCGCTCACTCTTTTTCAACGAAACTAATTTTAATTGAAAGCTAACTCCTGAAGGAAGTTTTTGGAATAAAAATAAGGTCAAGGGAATTTTTCTATATTTTTCTTGAAATTTCGGAAGTTGGCTGTAAAAATTGGTTTTTCATGCATAATACTCAAATAAGAAGATTGGTTAGAAAAGAGGGCAACTAAGGGAAAATTTTCACTTCTCTTGTGATGAAAACATATTAAATAATGGACCAATAACTCAGATTTTTAGAGTGATGGTGTGCTTTTATAAATTATGAGAGATAGGTGTAGAGAAAGATAGTTTTACACCGATTTAGAGAGAACACAAGTATGGGTAGAATAAGACTCAATTCTTTTCATTTTTAATACAACAACACCATTAAAACACATCTGAAAATTTTAATTTAAATCTCTAATAGCATGTATTTGAAAAAGAAAAATAAAAGAGAGAGTTGTGTTGTGGCTTATTTGGTGCTTAAATGGGTTGATTGCACAATTTTTCCTCTCCGTTCCTCTCCTCCTCCACCAAGCTCTCTCCCTCTTTCTTTTCTCTCCACCGTGGGTTGAGTGTGTGAGTGTGTATGTGTGTTCAAAAAGTGGAGATGAGTGGTATATTTATAGAAGAAGAAAAATGATAAAAAGCCTATTTTGCCCTTGGTTCCAATTCAATTGAATAATTCTCTGATTTAGTTTCAATGTAATGGAATGAGGGGTGATTAGGACCTTAATTATGTACTTAAATATGATCTAGTTAGACTTAGATCTAATTTAATTTAATCTAGTTACAAGTACAAATCTTATATGTACAAATTGGTACCAAAGTCAAAGACATATCCAATGATTTAAACAATTTATCCCATTTAGTACATTACATATATGTAGCTTCTAGGGTGGCCGGCCACATGGGGAGGATATGAGGGGGTTTTATTTATATTTTGTGTACAAATGAATATATTTATTATAGATTTTGTGTACAAAAAGAATTGAATATAATTAATGGTACATATATGTATATAATGGTACCAGTTTGCGGTTAAAATATGATTCAAGAAAAATATTTGGGCCAAAGTCTTAATTTTTGAATTTGAATATTTAATTAAGCATAGTGTTTAATTTATTTAGAATCTGGAAATTTAATTCAGTTAAAGTTTTCTTTGTTTTGAATTAAACAGCGAACTGTACTGAGAATCAGAAACCTAGGGTTTCTGCGTGGAAAATATACTTAGAAAATTAATTTAATTATTATTAGGGTTTTAGAAATGGTTCCCGAGTTCCCGGGTTCAATTTAAGATTTGCAAGTTTTCGGTTGGCGCATTTTTTTTTTATATATTTTAATCTAGGTTTAAAATTGCAATTAATTAAGAACTTAAGGGATTACTAGGAAATAATTTAAAAGTAAGGGTTAAAGAAAATTTTGCAAAGGTCAAGGGCCTCGCTAAAATTCTATGGGATAATTGAACTGTTACGAGCTATGTTAGCATTAAATTAACCAATACAAATTGAAGAGCTACTTGACCAACTTATTTATATAAATATATTTTCAATTAGTAAATACATACCTTTAATATTTTTTCATAATGAAAATAACAAATATGTACATATCTATACATGTTTGTTAAAAAATTTAAACTTGGGTAAAATTTTATTGATTATTTATTAAATTGATATTTAGATATAATTATGTATGGAAAAAAAAATCCAAGACCAAGTTGAGTTAGATACACCGTGAGTCATGTTATAATCCTATGCTCATATTTAGCTAAGAAAAATTATTTATCAAGTAGTAAACATGCGGTAAATGATTTGTTAAAATTATATAATAGTTTTGTAGGTTGCAATGAGCATGTGTTAGCTTAGGAGTGTTACAACTAAATTAGACACTAAACATAGCCTAAAAATCAATTTTGGGTTCACTTTTGTTCCATTATTGTCCAAAATTTAGTTATTGGAGAATTACTGCTTGATAGTAAATCCATGAATTACTTGTCTATTTATTTATTTATTTGTGTTAAATTATTATACAAATATATATATATATATATAATCAAAATAAGAAATATGTATATAAACTTTTTTGCATATTTATTAATATTTTAAAATTTTAATTATGAAAACATTCTAACTAATGTAACTAATGTTTATTCTATTAATATTAAGGTATATTTACGTTTGAAAATATTATCCAATATTAGACCGGACATATGTAGTGCTTTTGGCCTAAGACTTACTTAAAAGAAGTGAAGTGTAAATTATTATTTTAAACTTTATATTTAAAATTTTAAGTTTTACTTTAATATTTTTTTAATAGGATTAGGACATGTATACTTGAAGTTAATAACTTTTTATAAATTATTATTAAAATTTTATTTTTATTTTTCTTCCAAGTTTTAAATTAGTTGTAGGGTTAAGTATGGCTAAATTTTTGTTTTAAAATTCTATTTACATTTTTTTTTAAAATTTAAAGTTAGATATAAACAAGATTACAATAGGTGAATCGTAATTAATACTCTAAGTGAATCATATAAGTAAATTTTGATGGTAGTGTGTAAAAGTAAATTTTCATGGGCGCAATTAACAGAACTGCATAAAAGCTAAACTTGTGCCCAAACAGGAGTTGAATTGGTGAAACTAGGCGACTAGGACTTATAATTAACCATGATATTTTGAAGAAGTATTCTAGACTGAGCATTTGAGCTTATGTAAAAGTGATGAACATCGGGGAACCAATATTGAATTGGAACTTATAAAATGTAACTGTAAATGAAAAATGTACTGGTCTAGCCATTAACCAAAACAAATTTAATTAATATAAATTCCAGTTGCATCAATGCCTTAGCTTATAAAAATTTTGGGAAAGATTAAATTGTGTAAAAATATCCAAGTTAAAAGTGTTGATTCCTCTTGCTATCATACTTTTGCAAAGGTGATTTTCTCAAACCACATACAGGCTGAGCACCTTTGTCGATCAATTGACTTGTTTTGCAGTTAAGGACGGTCGGCTGGCTACAAGGTAGGTCGGTTAAGCGCCTTAATCGGTCGGTCGACCTATTCCAGTCTAGATGAGGCTTTTTAGACTCAGTCTGGTTGGGATTTTCGTGCTCAATCCGGCTGAGGCTTTCTAGGCTCAGTCTGGCTGAAATCTTTGTGTTCAATCTAGTTAAGACTTTATGGCCGTGCTCAATCTGACTGAGATCTTCATGCTCAGTCTAGCTGAGACTTTATGGACTTAGTCTGGCTGACCGGCAGGCCTGACCGAGCAAGGGCTGGCCGGGTGATAGACCTGACCGACCAAGTGTTGGTAGATCGAGAGATTTGACCAACCGAAGGTTGGCTGATTGAGAGATTTGACTGACCGATGGCTGGTCGACCAATCTCTAAAATGTGGTGGTACTACGGTGCAGTTGAATGCTACTACGGGGTGTGGCCTCAAGAAATGGGGATACACGTGATGTGGATATGACTAATGGTTGAAGGGGTTGATGGCCCTTATTTGTACCCTGTTTTGGAGGCCTTTGCCCTTGTGTTTCCCACCCTCTTACTATCTTTTTCCAAGCTTTTAAACACTGACTTTCAGAGCTATTTTAGTGGCCACAATCATGTTTTGAAGTCCAAATTTGAAGGGGTTAGTCTCCCCTCCTTGTGTCTTGTTTTCTAGCCTAGATAGTTGTATGTGTTAGCTTATTTTTCTACCCATTTGTTGCTTGATTCCAGCATGTTTTAACCTCTGATTTAGACTGTTTTAACGTTGTTTTGGGTTGGTTAAGTCATTTGAGTCTTGTTTTGCATGCTTCTAGTGTAAGTGTCCTCACAAGCTTGGTGTTTTAGGTCCTTAGACACCACTTGTTTGAATTGATTTCATTGTTTAGTGCTTTTATCACTTAATTTCAGCAAGCATAATCTCTCCAATCTCCCTCATTTCTTCACTCTTTGCTTGTTTTGAGGTTGTTTCAACCTTGGGATTGTTTAAGCTTGAGATTGTGGTCCATGCTTAATGGTTTAATCCTCTTTTGGGGGTTCATTATCAATGGCATGACAACTCTCTCTTGCCTTAAACTACCCCTTGTTTGATACTTCCTTCTCTTTTAGAGGACTTAACTCACCAATGGACTTAATTGGTTAAAGAATGGTTGGTAAATTAAAATGAGTAACTAAAACTTGGGACTAAAAGTGAGTAAGATAATGTTCGGTTGTGTTCAATCGGACATTAATTGAACACATGGAACTTGGACCATTTCATACTTGCTAGTGATGAAATGATTCAAGTCTCCATGGTCAACTTTTTCCCTTGATCATTCATGAAAGTGAGCAGGCTTGTGTCTTGTTTTGCATTTAATGAACTTACACACTTGGTTTCACAAGCCATCATGCAATGAAATTGCATCCATTGATGGTTTATGAACCAAAACTTACTACTTCTTTGATTTTCCCATGAAAATGAGAGATAGGTTGTGTAAACAAACCTTTGAAATACCCTGTATATGCTCTGTTTGTCCTCTATTGCAGCAAGATGAACCTGTGCATCAGTGGCTGGCATGCCACTTTCCATGGCTGGCAGGTGGTCGGCAAACCACCTTTGATAGTCGGCAGGCCACTTTCACGGCCGGCAGGTGGCCGACAATCTTCACCAGTGGCCGGTTGGCCACTGATGCAAATCTCAGCAGAGTGTTGGCAAGGTGGAGCAAAGTTGTTCTTGAAATGTTCAACTGTGCAAATAGAGGCATTCGGGAGCAAAACAATGGTCTTTTCGGGTGGAATCTGAGCATGCGCATGCACATCTCTCATTTCCCGAGGCGGAGTAGTTAATTGCTTAGTTTAATTATTAATTGCAATTGTGTTGTAATTCTTTAATTAGTTAGTTAACTAGTTAATTAGTTCATTTGTTGTTGTAATAATTAGTTAAGTATTTTAGCTAGTTATTCATTTTGGTTTGTAATAATTAGCTTTAGCTTTAGCTTTTATTAGTTAGCTAGTTAGCTTAGTTTATTCATTCAGACTTTCCTTCATGAGAGCAAAATGATGTAATAATGTGTGTATGTCTTCCAACCCCACGTCTTTCTCCCTTTTATTTATCCTCTTTTGATGGTTAGATTAGGAGCATCACGTTTCAATTAGCATATCGCATGTTTGTATCCATTCATTTGTCTGACATGCACCGAGGCCCGGTTCATCATTCTAATTGCATTGTCATTTCAATACCTCGTTGAATACATGTTTAAACGCATGCTATGAAATTTTTGCAAATAACATGTTAAGTAGAAGAGCCTATTGAAGTTGCATTTTTTTTGCATACGCTGCATTAGCCATCTTGTACAGTTAGAAATCATGCATATTTGTCTAACTCTTCTCTTTTATCTTAGCTTGGAGTGCTAGGTGAGTTTTTAGTGCTTTAGCATACTTGCATGAGAGTGAGTGATTGCCATGAGGCTAAGTGCATACTTGTTACACTGTTTGAGTGCTTGTGGATGAATGTATGTTGCTTGAATTGGAATGATTCAATGAATGTATGTTTAAGCCCACTTTGACAAGTGGCAAATTCACAAACTTTAAGCCCACTTTGTTAAGTGGCAAAATCAAACAATTTTGCAAAACAAACATAAAATTGAAATGTTCCAATTCTTGCAATTTTAGTCTATACATGTGTGTGTACGCATCACATAGTAATGCCAGCCTCACAAACCAGAACAAGAGCATATAACGTAGATAAGAATCATATCATCATTAGTAGAGGCCGATCTTTGATTGGGCGAGCGGGGGTGCTAAAATGTATTCATGACCTTCCCCTCTCGTACCTAAGTTCCCGAGCTGAGACAATCTCGGTGATGACGGATACGTGGCCTTTGGCACGAGTCATGGGTTTCCTAAATTTTCCAAAAATAAAATATTTAGGTGGTGACTCTGTATCTGGCAAAGCAGTCCAATTTTGGCAATTTGATTCAAAATCAATTTTCTAAAAGATTTGTCAGATTTGGACTCTTTGGTGTTTATCAATTTCACATTGCATTTGTGAGATTAGATTCAGAACCGCGGGAGTTCGAACTGTAGGGCCTATTTCTAACTTCCGAAAGGGGGAGCGAAAAAAGTTGAGCTATAGGCCCTCCAACATGTTCTCCAACACCAGAGCTACTGCCAAATGCCTGCTTGGTGCCATTGATGACGCAGCCGTTAGGGACATCTCTCGATTTGGGGAGGTCGAACTCATGTGAGCATTCGGTTTTTCCCAAATGGAGTCTCTGACCCTAGTGGCCGCTCTGCTAAGCAAAGAAGTTTGGGCCAAGATGGAGATGGAGCCGCTCAATGCCCAGCTGGAGAAAGTGCAATTAGAGTTGCAAGGGACAAGAGTGGAGATCTCGGGTTAGCGCAAGGGGCACAAAGTGCCTGTGCTAAGGGCCTCTTGCACATTCAAAATGCCAAAAAGATGTAAGTGAGCCATATAGTCGATCAAGCAAGATTGGAAAAAACTGAGGCTGTTGTTGAGCTAGCGAACACCAAGGCTCAGCTGAGCCAGTCTACACTTGAATTGGAAGCTGCTCGCCAAAGAGTGGTGTTGCTGGAGTTTGAAGTGGTGACTGAGCAAAGGAGAACTTGTGAAGTCCAGCCGACCTACACCATTGCTAAGGAACGGCTAGAAGAAGCCCTTGGCAATAATGAAGAGCTGCACAATCTATCTCTAAAAGAGAAGGAGGAGGCAGATGCACGAGCTGCAGAGTTAACGAGGGCTCTTGCTTCAGAGAAGAAGGCTCTGGAAGAGAAGAGGGCCAAAATGGTAGATCTGGCCAAGATATTAGCCTCGAAGAGAGCTGCCAACCCAAACCTCTACACCGCAACTATTGAGCAGTTCAAACAGCCTACTGAATTCCCGATTGCAGTGGATGCAGATGTGGTAACAAGCTTGGGTAGAAAAGGGGGAAGAGGGCTGGGCCATCAAGTGCTGTGGCTACCAATCTGGTAAAGAGGCAGACCAAAGCATAAATAATTGAAAACTTCCAATAGTCCAACTATTTTAAACACTTGCTCACCGAGTATTGGGATAGCGGCTGGGTGAAGTTCTGGCACAGGGCAGAGGCTACCTACCCTGAGATTGACTTCGACCTTGTGCAACCTGGTGTAGACAACCCATTTTTGACCGCCCTTAAAACTTGAGCGCCTCAGGTTGAATGCTCGATGATGAAATGCTACGTTGTACAAATGTTCGATTTCTTCAGCAAGAAGCGTTGGTTTTCAGTTTCAGAACCCCAAACCTTGCACCCCATTTGGACCAAACCCTATTTTTTTAACTGATCACTCAAAAAAGCAACAAAACCAAAAATGATCGGCAGGCCACATCTTATTGGCCAGCCGACCCTCCTCTTGGCCAGTCGTCCACTTCATGGCAGGCTGGCCATGTTCAGCGACAAATAGATATTTTGCTGCCAACTATCCCCCCATGTACATGCACTGCACCAGTTGGTTCAATATAGATATTTCTGATCAGAGAACATGTTTTTTCTATAAATACTTGACCACCCCTCATGGTTTGAGGTTAGAAAAAATTGCCAAGAGTCAAAAACTTGTCAAACACCCTCTCTCTCTCTATCTTGTAATATACATACACTATACATACACTTCCTAAACCAATATTTTGAGATTTCTTGCTGAGGTTATTGAGCCAAAATCTTAGCTCTTGAGGGTGATCACTTGGTGGTTTATAAACCAAAGAGCATCCTCTCTTTAAAAGGTATAGCTTTTGCTATCTTCTTTCTTATTTTCACTTCTCTTTTCTTCTCTTTTATACACTGTTTTGGACTGTTTTCAAGTGCTGAAACTTGTGATTAAAAAACTACCAAAGGTGGAGGGGTTAACCACCCTTTTTGAACCTTATTCCATAGCTTGTATCCTTGTTTTTCCCCACTTGTTTCTCAACTTTTAGCTACTGATTTTCAGAGTTTTTAGACGCTAAAACATGTGATTTTAAGGTTCAAAAAGTGGAGGGGTTAGCCACCTTTCCTTAGGCTTACTTACTAGCTTTGTTCCCTTCCATTCTTGCTTACTTTTTCTAACTTTCAAAAATGATTTCACCACTGTTTTTATTAGTTTTAGGGGCTGTTTTAATTATTTACTTAGTTATGCTTTGAATATCATGCTTGTCTTGTTGTAAGTCCTCATAGGTTTGGTGGTTTAGGCCATAGACACCAATCTATTTGAGTTAAAACACAAATGAGTCCAAATCTGGCAAATCTTTGGAAAACCAATTTACAATAAAAAAATGCCAAAAATGGGCCCCATTGCCAGATTTCAGAGTTGTCACCTAAATATTTTTGGGAATTTTATGAAACCTGTGACTCGTGCCAAAGGCCACTTGTCCGTCATAACCAAAGTGTCTTGGCTCAGGAACTTAGGTATGAGAGGGGAAGGCCATGAATTGAGCACCCGACTCACCCGATCAAAGATTGGTCTTTACTAATCATGATGTGATTTTTATGTAGAGTATATGCTCTTGTTCTGATTGTTATACTATCTTTACTATGTGAGGCACACAAGTATAGACTACGTCACCAACTTTGGAATGCTTTGACTTCATGTTTGTTTTGAAAAGAATTTTGAATATGTGCTATTTGAAAAAGCAAGCTCACATGTACATTTATCAAAGTCATCCCAATTTAAGCGAAATAGCCTTCACCCACCGGCATTCAAAGAGATATTTCACATAAGCACTTAGCCCCATGGTAGTATGCTTGATATGACAACATAAACACTTATGCAACATGCTAAAGTGAAAATGCCCACCTAGTACTCAACCAAGGCAAGCCAAAAATAGAAGAAAATAAAATGCATGATCCTAACTATGCGTATGTCTAATGCAAAGCATACAAAAATGTATTTTAATAGGTTCGATTTCTAACATGTCATATGGATCAACTCAAAGCATGTGGTAGCGCACATAGTCAAGTAAGTAGAAAATGACAACAACGTTAGAATGATGAACCGAACCTAATGTGTGCAAAAATGGATCTCAAGCATGGTAATGATATGAAAATTGAAAATATGATGCCACCACAATAAGCGTATAAATAAAAGGGAGAAAAAAATGGGAATTGGAAGACATACACAATATTACAAGTTTGCCCTCGTATAAGAGGGTCCAAATAAATGTCCTACTTAGACTAATTATTACAAAATTAAATCAATGGAGTAAACTAATTAACTAATTATTACAAATTCGAACGAATCTAAGTAATTTATTACAATTAAATCTAATTTAAAGGACTCGCACGAGAAGTGAGGACTCGAGCACACGCAACCTAGAACATCCTCCCGGAAAGCCGCTCTGTTTGCTACTAGATTCTATTCTGTTTTGCAGTCAGAAAATTCTTCTGTTTTTGCCTCAATTTTCGCTCTGTTTCTGTCACAAAAATGACATTACTTGCACAAAATGGAGTGGCTGACCGGCCTTGGAAAGTGGTCGACCAGATGTAAGGGTGGCTGGCTGGCCACTGTTTTGAGGTTTGCCCTTCTGCCACAGAAATGAAATAGAGCAAAAACAGAGTATTTTTAGGAGATGTTTATCCTCTCTGCCTCTTCCTATTATGAAATTGATCAAGTGAGGAGTAGACTTGATTCATAAACCATCAATTGCCGTAAAGTTGTTACATGATGATCTATGAATTGATAGGATAAACGGACAATAAATAGAAATACAAGACCAAAAACATCTCCTCCCTATCATGGAGTTACCTCAAGTGAAGTGGTAGACATTGCTTCTTGAACCATTGAACGTCACTAGAGAGTACACAATCAGTCAAGATGCAATATGTTCAATACAACATCCGATTGAATCCAACTTGATTTTATTATCTTTTCACCTCTTTTACTCCAATTTTATTAGCCTCTTTTAACATTACCTTTCCATTACTTAGTCATCTTTGTCCAAAAGTGAGAGCTACGTCCACTAAGTGCAAAAAATGATAAAGAGGAGTGCCAAACAAGAAGTTGTGCTCAACATGAGAGAGATGTAATGCCTTGATAATGAACCTTCGAAGAGATTAAACCATTAAGCATGGAAAGGCTCTTTCTCATGCCTTGAGCAATGAACTAGTGTTTAAGACAACCCTTAATCAAAGAAAGTGAAGAAAGGAGGAAGAGTGCAGAGGTGATTATGCCAAGGTGACCATGACAAATATGAATACCTACATGAAAATGATGTAAAGAAAGCTATCAACTCAACTAGATTGGTGTCTATGGCCTAAACCATCAAACCTATGAGGACTTACAACAAGACAAGCATGATATTTAAAGCATAATGTAGACACCCCATTTTTGACCATCCTCAAGACTTGGACGTCATCGTTTGAACACTCGATGATCATCCATGTTCGTGTTCGTTTTGAATTCCCGGAGGTCTCGGCCGCGCGCCTTGCCTCAAGATCTCTCAATTTGTCTATTTTGTGCTTGGTTGTGGACCAAGGACTTGTGTTTTTGCTTCTGAGGGAAGAGGGTGGCTTGTTGGCCATCCCCTCAACCCATCGGCCAAGGCATGAAGCCACCGGCCTTGTTTTCTTGCCATCGGCCAAAAGTGTTGGTCGATCGGCACTTTTTTTGGTCGATCGGCACTTATGTTGGTCAATCGGCCATATTTTCTGGCCGAGCCCTATTCATCTGCTTTATGCAGATATTTTATGCCAACTGTCATAGCTGGCATGCACAATTCACATCCTCCATACACGTGTATGGAGGGATTTGATTCAATTGCTTAGCTTGCTCAACAAGCATAGGAATTGAACTTCTATAAAGAGGGAGCTCCTCCTCCCTTTCTAGAGGTTCAGAAAATTAAGGTTAGAGTGATAGATATAGTTTTGTATCTATCTTGCCTTGATTCTTCATTTTGTGCTTCAAAAGTGTCATTTTGTCTTACTATTGTACACAAACACACACTAGAACACCATCCTCTCGGAGCTGAGGTCCCTTGAGGTTGATTTTAGTGTTCTTGGGCTGGTTTTGATTAGAGAAGGCTGCTGGAGCAGTGTTGTTGAAGGTGGTCTTCAAGGGTGAGTTTCTTGCTTTTAAACCCCCATTCTTGTTTTAGCTTTTAGACCTACTTGCTTATTGTTTTAAGATTAACTCTTAACTGATAAAAGTTCTATTTTTACATGCTTTAAATCTTTGGTTAAGGTCACTTTTTGGTTGGGGGTCATCTCCTCCCTCCAAGGCCTTGTTAGGCCTTGTTTTAGGCCATCCCTTTTGGCCCTTGTTTTAGGTTTTGCATGACCTTTCTACCACTGAAATCCAAAGGATTTTCAGTGGTGAAAAGGTGGTTTTGGAGTCCTAAATAGGAGAGGGTCATCCCCTCTCCTTGTTGTTTTGTATGCTTGCATAAGTGGCTTATATTGGTAGCGTGTTGGCTTAGCTTGTTTTAGCTTCATTTCAGTATGTATTAGGCTTTGTTTTGCCATGATACAACACTATTTTTGCTTCACACAAACTAGTCTTATATGCTTCATGTTTGAGCATGTCTTTCTAGCTTATGTTGACTCCATTTCAGTGGGTTTTTGGTGTTGCTTTAGCATGCCATGACTCTATTTTGGGTGGGTTTAGTTGGCTCTTACATGTTTCATGTACTTGTCTTGCAATCTTCTCATTTGCCTTAACATGCATCTTGCGTTTAGACTACCATTCTTGCATGTTTTGGCTCAACTCAAAGAAGCTTTTAGCCTTGTTTTACCATGCTTGAGCTTTGTTTTGTGTTGTTTTGATCATATATGCCACGCTTTGTATAGCCCTAAGGCATTCTAGCTTGTTAGCTTTGAGTGTCCAAGTCACTAGCATGCTTTATTTGGACTATTATCATGATTTGGCATCATTTGAAATGTTATTTCAGTTCATGTTTCATGCTCATATACTTGCACTTATCACTCCTTTAATGCTTTAAAGAGTTGATGTCTTATGTCTCATGAATGGACCATTGTGTATGCCTCCATGCTTAGGTCTTTTGGATGCCATCTAAGTGGGTTTTTGGGCTTATTTTGATATGCCATAACTCTGTTTTTCATTGGATAATTCATGCCATGTTTGGTTTTGATAGGTGTAGTGTAACACCCCTTTGTAGCCTTGCATGCCTCATGCCTTTTGGAGTTGTATTCTAGCTTGTGTCGGCTAGTTTCGAGCATGTTTTTGGTCTTGTCTTGACCTACCTTGGGACTGTTTTGGCTGCCCTTGGCCCTTTGGGGCTTGATTCTTATGGCCATGGTTTGAGTCCCTTGGCTAGCCTTAAGCTTTGGGCTTTCTTGTATGCTTTGCGTGCTTTGTTTAGTTGGTTTGACACCTTTTCATGCATGATTTCAGAGCTTACAATGTTTGTCACATGTCCATATTTGTCCCCTTTTAAGTGCTCTTGAAAGTTGCCCTCCTATGCCTAGGTGTTGGACCATTTACATGTGCATGTTTGTTTTGCATTTTCATGCTTCCAATTCATAACTTTGGCCACTGATTTTGGACATGGCTGAGGTTTGTCCATCTTTAGTTTAAGTCCATTTACCATGTTGTTCAAAGTTGCTACTTTACATCATGCTTACATGCTTGTTGCATGCTTGTCATATTGCATGTTGTCACATGCTTGCTAATTGACATGTTGTTGCATGCTCATCCATCTTGCCTTGCATGTTGTTGCATGCTTGTTACATATTTAGTACATTATATGTTGTTGCATATTAGTTCCATTGCATGTTGTTGCATGCTTAGGTTGCATTGCATTGTGTGTACATTGCCTTGCCTCTTGATCACACATGATAGAGGTTAAGGTCCCTTATGTGTTTTATGCATTTCATTTGATATTGACTTGCACACTTGACTCTTTTGGCCATCATGCATTGAAATGCGCGATTGATGGTCCGAGGGTCGAGAACTACACTCCTTTGAGTCTCAAACATGATAAGGGGTGTAGCTGCAAACATTGTCTTGTGAATGCATTGCCATGCTCTATTTGTCCTCTACTGCAGCAGAAGAGCATTTTACAGGAAGGGATGGCCGATCGGCCATCTTTAGTGCCAGTCAGCTACAAGTGTTTGGCCGATGGCTTCATAATTGGTCGATGACCTGTTTATCTTAGCCGATGACCATGATTTTTGGCTGATGGCCTCCCACAATGCCCATGGGGTGAATCAAAAGTGTGTTGGGAATTTTCACACTTTGCAGAGGTACAGAGCAGTGCAAACAGAGGCAACATGAGGCATGGCAATGGATTTCCGAGCGAAGCCGATCGAGCATGCGTTTGTCCCTCTTATCGAGGCCGCTTTACTGTTTTTGCAGCTTAATTAATCTGTTTAATTAGTTAAGAGTTGTGTAATAATTAATTAGCTTGTTAGTTAGTTAATTAGATGGTTTGTATTATTCTTTCGGTCTCTCCCTCGAGAGAGCCAATTGGTGTAATAAGCGTGCGTGTGTGCGATGCATGTCTTCCAACCCCCATTTATTTCTCCCTTTTACTTAACTGCTTACGATGGTTAGTTTTAGGGCATATTTCATTTAGCATCCTTATGCTCGCATGTTTGCATCCATTCATTTGTATTGCATGCACCAGGCTCGGCGCATCATACTAACTGCATTGTATTTTAATTCCTACTTGAATACATGTATCGAATTGTCGCATCTCATATGCCATCTTAGAATAGCCGAGCCTATTCTAGTTGCATTTTGCCTGTGTTGCATTACCCATCTTGACATGAATTAGGATCATGCATTGATTACTAACTAGTTCTTTGTTTTGGCTCGGAGTACGCTGTGAGTGTTTATGCTTTAGCATCTTGCATGTGTGTGAGTGTTAACATGACAGCATGCTTGCCATGAGGCTAATTGCTTATGTGATATAACTGCCTGAATGCCTGTGGGTGAAGGTTGGATTACTTGAATTGGAACGATTCATTGAAATCCGTGTTTTAGCCTACTTGCGAGTAGCAAACTTCAAACCATTTCCAAACAAACGGATATGCGATGCTTTGTTCCAAATTAGGCGATCTAGTCTATACTTGTGTGCTGTGCGCATCACATAGTAATTCTAGCTAATTAACCGGAATAAGAACGCATGTGTTTTCAAAAACAAGATATCATGCTTAGTGCAGGCCGATCTTTGATCGGGCGAGCGGGGGTGCTAATTGCATGACCTTCCCCTCTCGTACCCAAGTTCCCGAGTCGAAGCAACTTTGGTGATGACGGACACGTGGCCTTAGGCACGAGTCAGGGTTTTCTAAATTCCCCGAAAATAAAATATTTAGGTGGCGACTCTGTATCTGGCAAAGCAGTCCATGTTTGGCACTTCTTTCTTAAAAATCAGTTTTCCAAAATGATTTTTCGGATTTGGACTCTTTGGTGATTTATCGGTCTTTCATCGCACTTTTGCGAGATTAGATTCAGAACCGTGACATTGAGTCCGAACTGTAGTAGCCAGAGAACAAAACGAGATTTTCTCGGGAGTTCTCCGGGCGCGTCTACACATAACTAAGTAACTACACTACAACAAAATTGACTTTTTACGGCTTGCAATGCATGCCGTAAAAACTCTTTCATGGCATGCACACGAATGCTGTTATATGACATGCCGTGGAAAGTTGAGCGTCATTTACGGCATGCAGGTAAAGTTGTAAAAAGTAATAAATTAAACATTAATGACATACTTTGTATGCCGTATATAACTTTTTACGACATTTTTATTATGTCATAAATCATCATACTTTCCATGACATAATTTTGCATGCCGTAGAAGATTATTTTTAATATATCTATGGCATACTTTGTATGCCATATATAGTATTTTACGACATTTTCTTGCATGTCATAAATCATCACACTTTTCACGACATAATTTTGTATGCCGTAGAAGGTCATTTTTAATATATTTATGACATACCTTGTATGCCGTATATAATCTTCTACGACATTTTCTTACATGCCATAAATCATTACACTTTTCACGGCATAATTTTGCATGCCGTAGAAAGTTATTTTTAATATAATATATATATATAGGAACATGACCTTGCCTAACCGTATGTAGACAATAGCTTCTAAAATGCAACCTGTTACAAACCAAGCAGAAGCAGCAACTATGAAGTAAGCAAAAAAAATCTAATATCCATACACCAAACAACCTGCATACTAACTTTTATCCTCAACTTCTATCATATCAAGCTGATAACAACCTCAAACATACAAATCAAAAAAAGTATCCAAATCATAAGATTCACTAATCTCTAAAATACGACTTTAAACATCCAAAAAGTATAACTACAAATTGTAAATCAATTAGTCCAATATTTCGTCCAAAAGAATGAATTGACTAGGCCATGCAACTGTACTTCCTATTGCATCTTGAAGATCATACATCTCATGAGTAGAACGAAATAACGGAACGTTGACTGTTACGTGGTTCACCCACACTTTCCAACACAAAGGTCCAAGAATTGCATGATGCACCTTTGCCTTGGGAATCCTTGATGCAATTTGGCCTTCTGCAACCACCAAGTTTGACCCCTTCCAATGCAACAACTTGCATTTGACATTTGCTAAGCTCGACACACCATTACTTTGATCCTACAAAAATTAAGAGTATATAAGCATATTGCATAACATTCATCCCATTTACTAAGTATTAGTTCAACAAAGGAAATGAAAGTGACAAAAAGCTTCAACGAGAACTCACTTACATGTCATCAATGTCAGAAAAGAAAATTTCAACCTGATAAATATATATTTTGAGGTGGTCACACTTATTTGTCTTTTACAAGCAAAGCCTTCTTGGCATTCCCCTATATATTTAGAAAAGATATTCCATTGCTTGAATCTCTTCAATATCCACATCATTAGTGATTTATGTATTTTTTTTATAACTTGATATCTAATTCACATGACCAACTAATTAGGAGATCAATCTCACTATACATTAACGGGGGCTTGATTAAAGTCAGGGCAAAATGTAATATGAACTGACTTCAAAAAATTGTTTGCAGCTTTAGAAGTTTTAGACCTTAAAATGACCACACCCCAGGTCCAAGTCCTTAACTATCAGGCCAAACCCTTCAGGTTTTATATATGATGAATACTACTAGTGTTGCTTCTTCTTGGAGTAGTGATTCTCACTGCTATTTCTCTTGCTCTTCATGATCCTGAAAACCCATCTTCTCTCATTGAGAATAACATAATAATCTTTGGTGTTCATGATCCTTTCCCAAACCCTACTTGGAAGAGTTGAACAACAATTAATGGTGAAGAAGTAAAGGACATGGCCTCCCCCAAAGGTAGTGTGGCAACATAGTGGTAAGAAGATCAACTAGACCACCAAAGATTTTATCATACTGAAATCTCAAATAAAAAATGCAACACACTTAATGGATGTCGGCGATCAGATTTTAACAATATTGGCCTGGTGAATGAAAATTATACAAATAATCTGCAAATACATGAACGGAATGGAGACGACAATAATCCTTCATAACATTTTAACATATGACATGGCATTGCAAAATTGGACACTATTTTATCAATAATTGAAGATTAAAGCTCCTTAATGTAAAGCTAAGAAGAAGGCAGACACATGAGAAGTATGCACACAACAAACCCATGATAAGATATTTATACAATAATATAACAACATTTCAGCCAATTATCAAATTTGGTTTTAGGATTTTCAATTTACTTTTTCAAATAGATCCAATATTGGAAAATATAGCATCAAACTTTGGGATCTCATTATAATTCCACTACCCAATTCTATGTTATGGTTTCTTCACATGACCTAAAATAAAAATTTCCAGACAAAAAAACCACTAGACAAGACGACCACAAACTGAAAATGTTCGATATATGTCCATGAAAATGTAAGAAGCTAATAGGGAATCACAAGATATACCCAGAGACAGGAATTGAGAGCTTTCTAGCAGCAAGAGCAACATCACGATATCGAGCAAGGCTATCTTCAATGCTATAGTTTATGTTTGACTTTGAAAAAGACTCAGAAGCTACAACAAAGATGGCCACTTACTGTAAGAATAGGTGTTAAAACAGGAAATTTGCCTCCCTCAACTCACTGAATTGCCTTAAGTACCTCATTTGCATCTCCTAGCTGCAATTTTGATTTTGATACTTTTCAAAGCATGTATTTTAATCTAATTTTTATCAAACTGCTCTATTCTTATCAAAGACAAATAAAGCAGCACTACAATTAATCTAGAAAAGAAAACCCATAGATTGTATTTAACTATAAGTGGCTGTAAAATTGGCAACAAGTGGTGACTTAGTAATGCAAGTGATTTTTTGAAAATTTTGATTAATTCAGGAAAGACTGCACTACAAGACCAGTAGTAAACTGCAAAATGAACTAGAACGAGGCTATATATTGGACTTGGACACAAATTGGTTCAATATTTATTAGTCATTTAAAACTAGAAGAACTTGGCTAGCTAGCTCCTTTTCAAGATTGAATAAAAAATTTGGTGGTGCTGGAGCTGCTACACCTCCCTCGGAAAACCCAATGATCATCATGGGATGTTTTGAGTAAAATATAAACCATAAAAGTTGCTTAACAAATCTTGTAATTTTCCTCATTGGACACTTAACAATTGGTTACCGAAAATGCCTTGAAGTCTAACTCATGTCGCAAGGAAAATCTCGAACAACCTTCTATTGAAGGATACTTTTGTCTAAAACTGATATAAGTAGGGTAGTTACAGAATATTTAGGAGCACAAGATAACTTTCTAAAACTTTCAAAAATAGTGCCCTGCGACTTTGAGAGAAGGGGTGCCTCCTCACAAAGGGGTTGCTATTAGTTCATACAAGCAATCGTTTCAATAATAAATAAATAAAAGTATTTGGAAAATTGTTAGACCATGTATAAGGGTTGATGCTTGCCCACTGCTCAACCAACCATATCACAAATCCAACAATACTTATCTGAAAATTCTAGTACTGTGACAAAACAAGCTTGACCCCACAAAAAACTCCAGCCTAATTTTAGGTAAGATTGTCTGTGAGGCCTTTATGAATCCCAATTACTTAGTTAATTAGGAGATCAGATTATCCTTCTCTATATTTAGGGCTTAAAGTCAACTTATTTAAAAAAATACATGGTCTCAGTCCGCGGGGACTTGTTTTGGGAAGTAACTGTGCACATGTACCAGCTAAAAATCCATTTGGCTTCAAGGAGTCTACAAATGGTACATAATATGTGCCACATCCACAATCATTTTAGACAACATTTGGAATCCATCACAAAATCGAACATAACCATTTCACATGAGATAAATTTCACTTTTTAGTGAGAAGGTTGTATTTGATTATGTGATTAATTTCTAAATAACCAAAAGAAATGTTTGAAAAAGGGACTGATAAATAATGAAATGAATTATGGTTTGTGCTATGGTTTCAGAAAAGTAAAATTTAAATCAAACTACAAGGATAAAAAAGTGTAGTTTACCCATTTCTACATCAACACTGCTTCTAAATCACAAGTTGTATAAAAGATAGTTAACAGACCTATAAAATGCCTTCCAATTACAATGCCAAAAATTACACAAACTCACTGCAACTTGCTACTCATGCCTGAGCACATTTATGAACAATGTAATTAGTCTCTGCACAACTCAATATTTCCTTTTCACTGACTAAAATCTTTCTCATAAATAATTCACCTCATTACAGCACCCTCATTCGGAAAAAAAATTTCACAATTCAAGAGATATACGGTATATCTGTTTTATTATCTTTGATCTACGTGTACACTTGCTTTTTCTTACTAAACTACCACTTGGTAACTCTGAAGCTTCAGATAAGAACTTCTGCTCTGTTCAATTTACAAATGTTGCACAAATATATTTACTGCAGCTAGTTTTCAACCATCATTAATTATATGTTAAATTATCTTGCACTATGATTACAACTGAAGTTAGTCTTATCAAAACCAATTGATTCTAATCACATTTCTATTCTGTTTCACAAATGTGTTCTGGTATTATAGTCCTGCAAAGAACTATGGCTAACAAATTCAGATCAGTTAAAAAGATAGACACATCAACAAACCGATGGACAACTAAAGTCATGGTTATTGAAAAGGGCTTTCGAATAACAGGAATGACAAGTAACACATATTTTCAAAGATTGACGTTGGTTGATGCTGAGGTATGGTTCAACATAATCTATATCATATTGTCAATATTAATTGATCCACTAATTATGTTTTACCAAATTTGCATACTTATATATTTCACACACATTTAGGGGTTCTAACCTCACAGAGATACAAGGAAAATTTATGTAACAAATTCGAAAGAGGTTAATTCTATATCAAGATAAATGTGAGTACCAAATTTCCCAATTATTGACTGAGAAAATATCACAAATGGCCACCAAAGCACTATTCTGAAGCAATTTGACTAGCTGTTCATACATGGAAGGAACCAATCAAACCAAACTAAATTCTAAAACCAATTGCCTCTTCTGATTTACATTAAACCCTACGCAAAGCTACGACAAGGGCTGTGATGCCAGGATTTCGGGAAAAACAATTGATCAAATCAAAGAGCACTACGAACCTGAGAGAGAGAGAGAGAGAGAGAGAGAGAGAGAGAGAGAGACGGTGATGCTCACCTTAGTCGACGATGGTCCTTGCTTCCCTTGTCGGTGCAGATGGTGGAGGCGGTGGAGCTTCGATATTGCCAATCGCTCTGAGATTGGATCTGAGATGAATCACCAATCTCTCTGAGATTAGATCAAATGGGGCTGAAGAAGGCTGATTCGATCGGTTGAGAGAGATTAGGGTTTAGAGAGGGTTGAGAGAGAGAGAGAGAGAGAGATCGATACCAGAGAGCGAGTGAGAGAGAGAGAGATCGATACCAGGGGCCTAAAATGTTTTTCAGTGTTTTGTTTTAGTTATTGTAATATTTGTAATATTTTAAATAATTTTTTTTTATTTTTTAAATTCAAATAATTTACATATATTAAAAGAAATATTTTATTTTAATTTTAATAATGTTTTACTTTTTAATTTTTTTTTAAAAATCACTAAATTCAAAAAAATATAAAATTTAATACATTTCATATATATTATATTTTATTATTTTTTTTACAAATATTTTATTTTTTAGTTGTATTCAGATTAGACACATCTAAAAAGTAAAAAATAAATGAATTATTAAAAGAAAGAAAAATATCAAATCAAGGTAATTTTAAAAAATAATAATTACAAATTAGTGATAAGCCATATAAACATTAATCATTAAAATTATAAACTTTTTCATGAATGTGTAATTTCTTTTTCCCCAAAATCCCAGTGGGTGCGATTATCCCTTAAAAGAGACACTAAATTATAAAATAATGTATAAATTATTTTTTATATTGTCCTCAATTAGGAAAATTTAAGGTGAGAAGCTTGGTTGGAAATTGTTAGCTTTTTTAAATAAAAAAAAAATTGGATTGAAATTTTTTTAATAAAAGTTTTCACGACATGCTAATACATACCGTGTAAAGTTATAATATTTTACGACATGAAATGTATGTCATCTTAAGTACAAATATTTTATAACATATTTTTGTATGCCGTGAAAATGTACATTTTTTACGGCATGCTTTTGCATGCCATAAAAAAAATTCTGATTTTATTATTTTTTTTTTATAGAAGTTTTCACGACATGTTAATGTATGCCGTGTAAAGTTATAATATTTTACAACATGAAATGTATGTCGTTTTAAATGCAAATATTTTACGACATATTTTTGTAAGTCGTAAAAACATACATTTTTTACGGCATACTTTTGCATGCTATAAATATATGAATCAACGACTTACATGGTATGTATGTTGTTATTGACAAAACATTAACGGCTTGCAAAAAAAAAAATGTCGTAGAATGTACTAATTACGACATGCATTTAATGCATGTCGAAAACATGATGCCATAAATAGTTAGTTTTGTTGTAGTGCTAATTAAAACAGCCCCTAAAACTAATAAAAACAGTGGTGAAATCATTTTTGAAAGCTAGAAAAAGCAAGCAAAAATGGAAGGGAATAAAGCTAGTAAGAAAGCCTAAGGAATGGTGGCTAACCCCTCCACTTTTGGACCTTAAAATCACATGTTTTATCCTCTAAAAACTCTGAAAATCAAAAGCTAAAAAGTGAGAAACAAGTGGGGAAAAACAAGGATACAAGATATGGAATAAGGTTCAAAAATGGGTGGTTAACCCCTCCACCTTTGGTAGCTTTTTAATCACAAATTTCAGCACTTGAAAACAGTCCAAAACAGTGTATAAAAGAGAAGAAAAGAATAGTGCAAATAAGAGAGAAGATACCAAAAGCTATACCTCTCAAAGAGAGGATGCTCTTTGGTTCATAAACGACCAAGTGGTCACCCTCAAGAGCTGAGATTTTGGCTCAATAACCTCAGCAAGAAACCTCAAAATATTGGTTTAAGAAGTATATGTATAGTGTATGTATATTGCAAGATAGAGATAGAGAGGGTGTTTGACAAGTTTTTGACTCTTGGCAAATTTTTTGAACCTCAAACCATGAGGGGTAGTCAGGTATTTACAGAAAAAAATGTTCTCCTGTCAGAAATATCTGTATTGAGCCAGTTGGTGTAGTGCATGCACATGGGGGGGACAGTTGGCAAACAAATATCTGTCTGCCGCTGAACATGGCCGGCTGGCCATGAAGTGGACGACCAGTAATCAGAACAAGACCATATACTGTACATAAAAATCACATCATGATTAGTAGAGGCCTATCTTGGATCGGGTGAGTAGTGTGCTCAATTCATGACCTTTCTCTCTCATACCTAAGTTCCCGAGCCAAGACACTTTGGTTATGACGGATAAGTGGCCTTTCGCACGAATCACAGGTTTCCTAAAATTTCCAAAAACATTTAGGTAGCAACTCTAAAATCTGGCATTGCGGTCCATTTTTAGCATTTTTTGATCTATTTCACATTGCACTTGTGAAAATAGATTTAGAACCACAGGAGTCCAAACTGTAGGGCTATCGTATCCGAGAAGACTAAACCCTTCCGAGAAGCACGAGAAATTGGCTTCACCAGGAGATGGAGACATTGCCTACACACTGCTGGAAGACATGATCAAAGAAGAAAACCTAATATCCAGTGAGGAAGAAGGAGAAGAAGGGTAAAAGAGCTGAGCCTAACCCTGTGTTGTATTGTATATTTAATTTTCCTTTGTAAAAAATTATACATGTTGTAATAAAATTTTATACAATATAGAAAGTTTCCTTGTAAATAATTTTGGCTGTAAAAGTTAGCCTTTCTATCTGTGTTCAACTACTTGTGTATACAACTAAGTTTAAGTTGGAATGAAGTAATGGTAACAACTGTTAAAGAAACACTTGTAAAATTTGGCAAACTTGGTTGCACTGAACACGTAAGGGTTAGCGAACAGTGAAAGTGAAAACAAGATTAACACTCTAAGTGAATCGTAAAAGCAAATTTTCATGGTAGTGTGTAAATGTAAATTTTCATGGGCGCAATTAACAGAACTGCATAAAAGCTGAACTTGTGCCAAAACAGGAGTTAAAAGTGTTCATTCCTCTTGCTATCGTACTTCTGCAAAGGTGATTTGCTCAGACCACATACAGGCTGAGCACCTTGGTCGATCAATTTACTTGTTCTGGACTTAAGGACGGTCGGTTGGCTACAAGGCGTAAACACCCCATTTTTGACCGCCCTTAAGACTTGGGCGCCACTGATTACTTACTTGGTGATGAAAGTTGTGCAGTGCAAATGTTCGATTTCTTCGGCAAAGAGAGCTTAAAATCCTAACCTTACACCCTATTTTGGGCCAAAACTATGTTGACCAAAATGATTTTAGACCTTAAAATCCTCTCTTTCAAAACATTTTTGAAAAAAAATTTCTACGATGTTCCGAGGCTTACATTTTGTTAAATATTGCGCTTTTCGGTAAACCGAGCAAGGACAAAGTAGAAGTAAATGAAAGAGAGGTGAACTCTTTGAAAAAAAAATCTTTAAAACATCTTATTTAAAGGTTTGGAGTTGAAGAAAATTGGAGTGGAGAGAAGAAACCAAGTTGGAGAAGAAGTTGGGCATGAATCCGGGTAGGATCGAAACTGAGCAGTCTTCACTAAAAAAGGCATATCTTTTTTCATACTTGGAAAGAAGACTTCTAGGGCTTCAATTTAGGCTCAAGAATGACCTGCAAAGGAGTCTAGATGAAGGAGATATGCCCATTTGAAGTTGGGCCCAAAAAGCATATTTTTCTGGCCAACCAGAAGCGGAGGTTGCTGGCTATGGATGGGCTTTTCTGGCCATGTGCCGACCATGAATGGCCTTTGCCAGCCATGTTCTATCCAGGAGTGTGCCTTGCCAGCTAGAAATGGACCTTTGCCGGCCATCAATGATGGCTTGCCGGCCATCCGTTTGGTGGAGTTTTCAAAATCTAGTTCCACACTTACTTTTGAGTGTGGTGTTTGTTTAGGGTTCTCAAATCATAATTCTACACTCATTTCTCAAAACTCAATTCAAAACATAATCATTACTTTTCAAAACTCATAACTAAACACATAATTCAAAACTCTTTTCAAAACTCTATTCAAATCAATATTTTAAAAATATTTTAATTTTGTTAAGATTTTAAATATTTTAATATTTAAATATGTCACGCTTTTTTTAATTTTTTGAATATTTTTAAATATTTTAATTTTTAAATATTACGATTTTAATTTTTTAAATTTTAAAATATTTTATAAAAATAAATTCAAACTCTATTTTATAAAAATATTTTTAAATATTTTAATTTTTTTTGTTATGTATTTAGTTACGATTTGAGTGTAGAGTTGTGAAAGTAGTATGGAGTATCGAGTTATGTGTTTGGTTATGAGTTTTAAAAATAATTTTTTAATTGAGTTTTGTTTTATGTGTTTGGTTACAATTTGAGTGTAGAATTGTTTTTAAATTTAAAATATTAAAATTTTAAATTATTTTAATTTTTTACTTATTAAATTTTTTAGATTATTTAAATTATTTAAATATTTATGATTTAAATTTTTTGAATATTTATTTTGAAAAAAAATTATTTCCTTTGTAGTATTTTCAATTAAAAAATTGATTAATGTTATTTTTTGTTAATAATAAATTTTTTTAATTGAATTTTAAAAAGAGTTTGGTTATGAGTATTGATCAAAATTTTCAATAATGTGAAAGTAATGTGTTTTGTTATGAGTTATAACAATTTGAATTAAGTTTTGAAAACTCTTTTCAAAACTCATAACCAAACAAATTTTCTTACTTCACATGTCAAATCAAACTTTCAAAACTCAATTCTACACTCAATTTCACACTCAATTCAACACTTCATTCAAAAACCATAACCAAACAAATTTTCTACACTCAAATCATAATTCTAAAACACACAAACTCAAAATACAACTCATATTCTCAAATCATAGTTACAAAGCTCTACCAAACGGAGCCTCAGATTTCTGTAGATATTTGTCTTCCAGCTGTTCCAGCTGTCCATTTTGGGATATTTTCGATCTGAGCTCTTGTTTTTCTATATATAGAGGGCCTTCTCTATTGTTTTGAAGGTTAGAACATTTTAGGAGCGAAATATTTTGGGAGTCTCTCTCTCTACATTTCTCTCTCTCTTGAACCTTTGTGCATACAAGTAGAGATACACTTCTCCTTTGCCTATACATCCTTGACCAAAGTTTGTTATCTTTGGGCTGAGATTCCTTGGGACCTTCTTTGAGCTTTAGAAGGTGATTTTAGCTTGATTTGGTGCCTCATTTGTGCCTAAAGTGTGCTTGGCTTCAAGAGGTATAACCTTTACCCTTTAAGTTTGTTTTTCATACTTGTTTTTGCATCTTTTCGTATTGTTTTTGGCCTGGTTTTCAACTACAAAATCCTCTATTTTTTAGGCTTGAAAATGGTGGTTTGAGGCTATTTTGAGTTTGGGGGTGGTCTACCCTTCTTGTCTCTTTGCTTGTTAAGCTTTTGTGTCATCTTTTCATCACTTTCAAATCAAACTTTGTGGGCCTTTAAACCACTAAAATTCAGAGTTTTTTCAGTGGTAAAAACTTTATTTTGAGGTCCAAAATTGGAGGGGTTAGCCTCCCTTCCTTGTGTCTAGTTTTCATGCCTAGTTAGCTCCATATGTTAGCATGTTTTTGTAGCTTAGCTTAGCTTATTTCCAGTATGTTTTTGCCTCTAATTTGGGCTGCTTTAGCTCTGTTCTGAGATTTTTGTGCTGTATGAGTAGTCTTTTGCATGGTTATAGTGTAACCCTATGTATTAGCTTATTGTCTTAGCTAGTTTTGTCTTCATTCCAGCATGTCTTTCAATTGATTTTAGGCTATAAAAACTCTGTGTTTTAGGGCTGAAGCTTGGGTCCTAAGGCCATTAAAGGTTGAGGGGTTGATAGCCCTTCTTTGTACCTTGTTTTGGAGGCCTTTGCCCTTGTGTTTCCCACCATTGCATCATCTTTTTCAGAGCTTTTAAACACTATTTCTAGAGCTATTTCAGTGGCTAAAAACATGTTTTGAAGTCCAAAAATGGAGAGGGTAGCTTCCTCTCCTTGTGTCTTTCTTACTAGTCTAGCATGCTTCATGTTTTAGCCTATTATTATGGCTTGAATTAGCTTAATTTCAGAATGTTTTAAGCTATATTTTGGACTGTTTTACCTCTGTTTTGGGCTGGTTGTTGCTTTTGAGCCTTGTATGACATAGTTGTAGTGTAAATTCCTTCACTAGCTTAGTGTTTTAAGGCTTTAACCATCATTCATGCTGCTCGGTCGCATGTTTTAATGCTTTTTCATGCCTAATTCCAGCATAAAATATCTGCAACCTCCCTCATTTCTTCACTTTTTCATTTGCTTTGAGGATTGGTTAACCTTCGGGTTGTGTTTAAGCTTGAGATTGAGGTTCGTGCTCAATGGTTTTAATCCTCTTTTGGGGGTTTCTACTAACCAAAGGCATGACCTCTCTCTTTCCTTAAGTCATCCCTTGGTTGACACCTCTCTCATTAGAGGACACTCACCTTGGACTTAACCAGTTAAAGAATAGATCAGTAACTAAATGAGTAAACAAAATTGGACAAGTAAAAGAGGCAAGATAAGCATCTTCGTATTGCATTGCATGTGTTCGGATCGGACGTTAATTCGAACACAAGGCAAATGGGACATTTCATACTCAATAGTGATGAAATGTGTCATTTTCCTTGGTCTCCATCACCCTTGATCATACATGACAGGGTGGTGGTCATTTGAGTCATATTTGTGCATTTATTGAAATTGTACAACTTGGATCTTTGGCCATCATGTAATGAAATTGCTTGATTGGTGGTTTTGGATCCAAGTGTGCCACTGCTTTGAGGTCTTGAGATGATAATGAGGGATACAGTACAAACATACCCTTGGAAAAACCTTTCTTTTGCTCTGTTTGTGCTCTGTTGCAGTGTGGTGACCCAGAGCATCAGTGGCCGGCAGTGCCTCATCAGTGGCCGACAATGCCTCATTTCTGGCCGGCAAGGCATCCTTTTGGCCAGCAGGGGGCCGATAGCAACCTCCTATGGCCGACAGGCCACTGGTGCAATCCTTAGCAGAGATTTAGTAAGTTGAAACAGAAAGTTTTTGGAGTGTACTCAACCCTGCAAACAGAGCCTCCCGAGAGCAAAACAGAGGACTTTCCGGGGCGAAAATCGACCACATGCATCTTCCACTTCCTGAAGCAGAGCAGTGGCAGTATAGCTTAATGGCTTGCATGTTTAGGTAGTGTACATGTTGTTTTAATTAATTAGTTGCTAATTAGTTAAAGTGTTGTAATAATTAGTAATTAGTTTACTAGTTATTCGTTTGATTTGTAATAATTAGTCTAATTAGTTTAATTAGATTAGTTTGATTAGCTTAGCTCTTATTCATTCGGACCCTCCTTCGCGAGGGCACAATGTTGTAATAAGTGTGCATGAGTGTGTGCATGTCTTCCAACCCCACGTCTTTCTCCCTTTTATTTATCCGCTTTCGATGGTTAGATTAGGGATCATATTTCAATTAGCATACCTTATGCTTGCATGTTTGCATCCGTTCATTTGTATTGCATGCACCGAGGCTCGGCGCATCATTGAAACTGCATCGTCATTTCAATATTTTCTTTGAATACATGTTTAATCGCATGTTGTTCAAATTAAATCATATACCATATTAGTAGTCGAGCCTATTAATTGCATTATTGCATGTGTTGCATTAGACATCTTGTATAGTTAGGATCATGCATATTTCTAACTAGCTTTTGTTTTGGCTCGGAGTACTCGGTGAGTTTTGCGCTTTAGCATACTTGCATGAGTGTGATTGCCATATTACCATGTTTCACATGCTTGCCATGAGGCTATGTGCTTATTTGCTTAACTGCATGAATGTCTGTGAATGAAGGCTTGATTGTTTGAATTGGAACAATTCAACGAGTGTGAGTTTTAAGCCCACTTTGTTATGGCAAATCATGTTTTAAGCTCATCATGTTTGATGGAAAATCTGCATTTCCAAGCCCACTTGAGGGTGGCAAATTCAAACCATTTTTGAAAACAAACATGAGTTGAGTTGTTCCAATTCTTGAGATTTTAGTCTATACTTGCTTGTGCGTGTCACATAGTAAAGTTAGCTAATAACTGGAATAAGAACATATGAGGTTTATAAAACAACATATCATGATTAGTAGAGGCCGATCTTTTGATCGAGCGAGCGGGGGTGCTCATTTCATGACCTTCCCCCCTCGTACCCAAGTTCCCGAGCCGAGGCAATTTCGATGATGACGGACACGTGGCCTTTGGTACGAGTCAAGGTTTCCTAAATTTCCCAAAAACAAAATATTTAGGTAGTGACTCTGTAATCTGCAAAGCAGTCTAGTTTTGGCATTATTTGATTCAAAATCGATTTTCCAAAATGATTTGCCAGATTGGACTCTTTGGTGATTATCAGTTTCACATTTGCACTCTGGTGATTATCAGTTTCACATTGCACTTGTAGATTCAGAACTGCAGGTAGAGTCCAAACTGTGAGGGCCTTTCTTTTCAAACCCTTTTTCCGAAAGGTGCAGGGGTGCGAGAAAAAGGCGAGCCCACACAAGGCAGGTCGGTTGAGCACCTTTATCGATTAGTTGACTTATTCCAGTCTAGTGAGGCTTTTTAGACTCAGCCTGGTTGGGATTTTTGTGCTCAGTCCGGCTGAGAACTTCGTGCTCAGTCTGGCTTACATTTTCTGGACTCAGTCTAGCTGAGATCTTCATGCTCAGTCTGGCTTAGACTTTCTGGACTCAGTCTAGCAGAGATCTTTGTGCTCAGTCCGGCTGAGGCTTTATGGACTCAGTCTGGCTGAGATCTTTGTGCTCAGGCTAGTTGAGGCTTTCTGGACTCAGTCTGGCTGAGATTTTTGTGCTCAGTCTGGCTGAGACTTTATGGACTCAGTCTGGCTGAGATCTTCTTACTCAGGCTCGCTGAGATCTTCGTGCTCAATCTAGCTGAGACTTTATGGACTTAGTTTGGCTGACGGGCGAGCCTGACTGAGCAAGGGTTGGCCAGGCGATAGACTTGACCGACTAAGGGTTGGTCGCTCGAGAGACCTGACCGACCAAGGGTTGGCAGATCGAGAGATTTGACCAATTGAAGGCTGGCTGATCGAGAGATTTAACTGACTGAGGTTGGCCAACCGATCTCTAAAATGTGGTGGTAATGCAGTGTAGTTGAATGCTGTTGCGCGGCATAGGCTCGAGAAGTAGGGATGCACATGATGACGTGATGTAGATATAACTAATGGTTGAAGAGAGTGAATCCCGTCCGTCCACGTGGGAGCATCTTGACAGCTGATGAAGATTTGAATCATTGCAGAGGCGAAAGGTTTCTAAAGTGGGTAAAGTCGAAGGGTTTTGGGTATTATCCAGTATTTTTCCCCTTTTCCCTCCACACTTAGCAAATTTGAAACTGGCAAATTTCAATCACGACCCTTGGAATACAGGCAAACCTTGGGCCTTTTGACTTATGTGATTTTCGTATTTGATTGCAAAGAACCAAAGCATCCCCGACTTCTCCTCTTTCATCGCTCCATACTCTCTAATCTTCTATATTTCTGACTTCTTAGCTCCTGCAACCGAAGCAATATACAAAAATGTGAGAGAGATGGCACAAGACAAAGCTTCCCGCTCTGACGCGCTTACAAACGACGACGGAGTTTCCCTAGCAAAGAAGTGTAGGGTGGAGAGGATGGTCTCTCCCTATTTCATCGACAATTATCTTTGTTGTCCAACCGATTAGCCAAGTGGCCTCCGATCACTGGCACACCAAGGCTGACAAGTCGACATTAACGGCTGAGGATCTAGAGAAAATCCAAACGAAGTATCAAATCCCCAAAAGCGTAGAGTTGAGGCTTCCAACGGCGGAGGAGAGGGCTTCTAATGCCAGGCCCATGGAGTTTGCCATGTATGAAGAAGCACTCTACGGGGGTTTGAGGTTGCCTCTCCCCCAACTACTTGTGGACATGTTGAATCGATTGGAAATGGTGCCAGAATAGTTGGTGTCGAATGCTTGGAAAATATTGTTTGCCAGTGCAATCTCCTAGCCTCAGGTGACCGGAGGGAAACAGATGACAGTGGACAAATTTTTCTTGTGCTACAAGGCGTCAAGCCAACAGGAGACTTAGGTAGCTCTATAGGCGGTGTTTGGAAGAGGATTGGTGGATGGGCTCCTTTCTTCCGTCAAAAGGTGGAGAACCAAGTTGTTCTACGTCTCTATAAATGATGAAAAAGTGGTGCAGACGATCTGGAAGATCCTCACCAAGCCAATGGAGCCAAAGCTAACTACTGTTGAGGAGAAAAAGGTGCAGCAAGTGAAGAAGTGGAGGGAGAAGGAGGAGCTGAAGTAGGATGATGTGGTGAATTCCTTTAGCATTTTTGCTACTAGCCTGGGCCGTAAACTTGAAAGGGTAGACCCCATTGCTGAAGAGGTCAATGCCAAAAGGAAGGCGCAAGAGGCAAATGACCAATAAGCCTTTGCTTTGGCCAAAAAAATTAAAGAAGAAGGAGTTGGGGCCTGCTCCGAAACCATATATACATAGGGCCGCTCACCCTTGACCAAAGGTATTGGCGGAGCAAGACCTAAAGACTTTTGTGCTACTCAAGGCACCTATTGACCCCTTGAAGGAGAAAAATAAACCAAAGATAGAGCAGTTGAAGAAGAAGAGGGCTGCTCCAAGAGATGGAAATAAGGGAAAAAGGGCCAAAAAGGCTAAGGAATGGACGGTCGAGCCAACAGAGGAGGTAGAGGTTGGGGTGCCAGGACCTAGAATGGTCACTGAATGAGAAAAGGTTGAACCCCCAATCGCTGAGCTAGTGGACTTGAGGGAGCTGTGGGGGAAAACGAGTTGATCAAACTGCTAACCTCCCCTCACCAGAGAAAACAAAGAGGGGCAGAGCAAGTGACAATGCAAAATGGTGGAGAATGAGCACCCAGCAGTAGAATCAAGCACACTTGGGGTGAGCACTACCTTTCAAACAGTGAGCATAGTTGCTCGTCATCTAAGTGTTGTGATCAGTTTGCTACTGTCTGAAGCCGTAGGCCCTCCAACGTGTTGTCCAACGCTAGAGCGACTTCCGAACGCCTGTTCGGTGCCATATATAACACGACTATTAGGGATCTCTCTCAATTTAGGGAGGCTGAACTCATGAGAGCGTTTGGTTCTACCCAAATGGAGTCTCTGACCTTGGCAACCGCTCTGCTAAGCAAAAGAGTTGGGGCCAAAATGGAGATGGAGTCACTCAAAGCCCAATAAGAGAAAGTGTATTTAGAGTTGCAAGGGGCAAGAGTGGAGATCTCGGGCTGGCACAAGGTGGCATAAAGTGCCTATGCCAAAGGCCTCTCACACGCTTGAAATGCTAAAAAGATAGAAGTGGTGGTAGTGGTGCAGAGCTATATAGTCAATCGCGCAAGAATGGACAAAACTGAGGCTGTTGCTGAATTAGCGAACACAAAGACTCAGGCAAAGGAGAACTTGCGAAGTCCAACAAGCCTGCACCATTGCCAAGGAACGGCTGGAAGAAGCTCTTAGCAACGATGAAGAGTTGTGCAATCTTTCCCTAAAAGAGAAGGAGGAGGCAGATGCATGAGCTACGGAGTTAGCGAGGGATCTTGTTGTAGAGAAGAAGGCTCTGGAAGAGGAGAGGACCAAAACGGTAGATCTGGCCAAGACTTTGGCCTCAAAGAGAGCTGCCTACCCAAACCTCTACACCGCAGTTGTTGAGCAATTTAAGTAGTCTACTGAATTCTAGATAGTAGTGGATGCAGTTATGGCAACAAGCTTAGCTAAAGAGGGAGGAGGGAGGTTGGACCATCAAATATTGTGGCTGCCGATTTAGGGAAATGGCAGACCAAAGCACAAATAATTGAAAACTTCCAATAGTCCGACTATTTCAAACACTTACTCAGTGAGTAGTGAGATAGCGGTTGGGTGAAGTTCAGGCAAAGGGTTGAGGCCACCTACCTCGAGATTGACTTCGACCTTGTGCAACCAGGATATGGAGACGTCGCCTGCACGCCGCTGGATAAAGGAATCGAAGAAGAAATCCTGATATCCAGTGAGGAAGAAGGTGATGGAGGGGAAAAGAGTTGGGCCTGACCCTGCGTTGTACTGTATATTTAATTTTCCTTTGTAAAAAATTATACATGTTGTAATAAAATTTTATACAATATAGAAAGTTTCCTTGCAAATAATTTTGGCAGTAAAAGTTAGCCTTTCTATGTGTGTCCAGCTACTTGTGTATACAACTAAGTTTAAGTTGGAATGAAGTAATGGTAACAACTGCTAAGGAAAGACTTGTAAAACTTGGCAAACTTGGTTGTGTTGAGCACGTAAGGATCAACAAATATTGAAGTTTTTAAAACTGGTAAAATGTGACGGTGCTGAGCACCAAGGACTCAATTAGCACTCTAAGTGAATCATAAAAGTAAATTTCCATGGTAGTGTGTAAAAGTAAATTTTCATGGATGCAATTAAAAGAACTACATAAAAGCTGAACTTGTGCCAAAACAGGAGTTGAATTGGTGAAATTGGGTGACCAGGACTTATAATTACCCAGGCAATATTGAAGAACCAGTCTAGACTGAGCATTGAAGCTTATGTAAACGTGACCAACATTTGGGAACCAATATTGAATTAGAACTTATAAAATGTAACTGTAAATGAAAATGTATTAGTCTGGCCATTAACCAAACAAATTTAATTAATACAAATTCTAGTTGTATCAATGCCTTATCTCATAAAAATTTTGTAAAAGATTAAATTGTGTAAAAAGATCCAAGTTAAAAGTGTTGATTCCTCTTGCTATCTGTCACAGCCCAAACCCGCCCCTATGGGTTTAGCACCGTAACCGGCCAGTAATCCGTGATTACCGAAGGCCTGCTTAACAGTAAGACAGTATTACAGAGTATAGGGGTATGGCGGAAGCCAAAACAGTAATTAAACAATGTCCAATGAGCTGTGACAGTCTGCATGCAAAAAGACTTTTCATAACATATATACTATCAGTACCAAAACAGTATGTACAGTATTTACAATCATCCAGGTCAGGGACTTGATCCCTATTAAGACAGTACAGTACAGTGCTATCAGTCGATACAGTATTACAAAACAGATACAGAGACAGATGGGGGAAAACTAAAACACCCCAAAGCTGTAGCTTGAACGGGCTCGGAACCTCACAGTGAGGCACAATGGTTGGCTTTGACAAAAGGGAGTCTAACCCACGCTCCTAGCTCCGGTCCCTAGACACCTACATATATATATAAACAGTGAGCTAAAGCTCAGTGAATAACATAATGCGTAAAGAGGTTAAGAATGAATGTCCTTTCAGTATTGAAAACAATCAATTGATTCAGTATATCAGTCATTCAGTCATAACAGTCATATGTGGTACATCCACTAGCAGAACAGTACAGTAAACAGTAGGTCTTGAAAGACCGAGTAGTCAATGATGGCCATCATAACAGTAAATAGAAGTTTCAAGATAGGAACTAATAGAGATCTCTGTAACAGTAGCAGTAACAGTAACAGTAGTTGCTATGGATGCCACAATACTGTTCAGAATAAAGGACATACATTCATTCAGTTAACAGTATCAATTCAGAAACAGTATAGTTTAACCATTCAGAAGATATTCATATTTGAACATATCTTTACACAGTTGTTACTCATAGAGTTCTGGGCTACAGATAAGCTAGAGCGTCTCCGGAATGCCAACCCTACACAGTTACAGAACGAACACACACTAAGCTATACAGTTGGGAAAAACAATAACTTAATCCCTAACTTGACTCGGTGTGGTTCTCCATCAATATCCTCATTAAGATGCCTTAAACTAGGCCTAAGAATGCCTAAAATGGAATGAGGATGCAAAGATGCACTTTGAACACATTTTCAGAATTTTCAGAAAAATAAGGTCCCGCTCGAGCGGACATGCAGACAAAGGTTCCCCGCTCGAGCGTCACTTCCCACGCTCGAGCGGACTGCAAAACATGGCAAAAAGTACTGGATGTGTGAAAATCACGCTCGATGGGCGCTCGATACCCGCTCGAGCGTCCAATACTCCGCTCGAGCAGACTGTAAAACAATGCAAAGTGCTGGGAGCACGTATTTCATGCTCGAGCACCACTTTCCCCGCTCGAGCGTGAGTCCAAATTTTGGAAATCCCAGATTTGAACCTCAAGCTCAAAACCAAGTTTAAATGCATCAAATTCGATCCTCTTGGGCCAATTTTCTAGAAAACGCTTGTAAACTCATAATTTTACATGGTTCAAAGCTCAATTTGAGAAATCAAAGCCCAAAGGCAGTTCAATTAAACACAATTTCAAACCAATCTCATGTACATGATGTAAAACATAACATGCATGGATTTTAAACAACTCAAGCTTCAAATACATGCTCAAATGAGCCAATTTCTCCATAAACAAGATGAATTCATGGTCCAATGCAAAAATATGAACATGCATGTGGAATTTCATGAACAACAACCTCAAAATGCACAAATGTGAACATGCATGCATAAATTAAGCTCTAATTCAACAATCTTAAATCAATTCTAGGCTCAACTCTTCAATTTAGCATGAAACATGCAAGAACTAACTTAAATACACAATCAAGAAGGTAAAGGCTCTACCTTAAGTCTTCAAATTCAAGAAGGGAAGCTCAATTATGAAATCAACCTTCAATTTTTCTAAGCCTCCAAGCCAATTTGTTGAAATTCTACTTCCTTCTCTCTAATTCTCTCTTCGTCGGTTTTAGTCTTATGGAAATGGCTGAGGAAATGTCTTGCCTAAGTGTATTCAAGCCTCAATATGTGTAAGGAAGTGGGCCACTAAGTGGCAAAGTTGCAAATAAGGCCAACTCTTGTAATTTATCAACATTTGATCTAATTTAATCTTACCAAATCACATTTCAATTAAATAAGCCATAAATCACATAAATTATGATTAACACATCACTAATCAATTTCAGATTTGGCCGCCGATAAGGCCTTCAATTTGCAGTTTAAAACATAAAACATGAACAGATAGTTTAACAGTCAAACAGATAGAAATGCATTTAAACTAGTATATTCAATCAGTCAGTTCAGTATTTCAGTCGATTCAATTACTTATCATAATCAGTCTCAGTTTAGCAGTAATCAGTGGTTAACCAGTAATCAGTGGTGAGGGTTATTACACTATCGTACTTTTACAAAGGTGATTTGGTCAGACCACATACAGGCTTCAAACCTTGGTCAGTTAATTGACCTGTTTTGGACTTAAGGATAGTCGGCTGGCTACAAGGTTGGTCGGCTGAGCGCCTTAATCGGTCGGTCGACCTATTCAAGTCTAGGTGAGGTTTTCTAGACTCAGTCTAGGTAAAGCTTTCTAGACTCAGTCCGGTTAGGATTTTCATGCTCAGTTCAGCTGAGATCTTCGTACTCAGTTTGGCTGAGATCTTCGTGCTCAGTCTAGCTGAGGCTTTATGGACTCAGTTTGGCTGAGATCTTCGTGCTAGGGCTAGCAAAGGCTTTATGGACTCAGTCTGACTAAGATCTTTGTGCTCAGTCTCGCTGAGACTTTATGAACTGAATCTAACTGAGATCATCGTGCTCAGTTTGGCTAAGACTTAATGGACTCGGTCTGGCTGAGATTCTTCGTGCTTTGTCTGGCTAAGGCTTTCTAGACTTAATGTGGCTAAGATCTTCGTGCTTAGTCTGGCTAAGGCTTTATGGACTCCGTCTGACTGAGATCTTTGTGCTTAGTGTGGCTAAGGCTTTATGGACTAAGTCTGGCTAAAATCTTTGTGCTCAAGCTGGCTGAGGCTTTCAGGACTCAGTCTACCTGAGATCTTCGCGGTCAGTCTGGCTGAGACTTTATGGACTCAATCTAGCTTAGATCTTCGTGCTCAGTCTGATTGAGACTTTATGGACTCAATCTGGTTGAGATTCTTCGTGCTTAGTCTAGCTAAGGCTTTCTGGACTCAGTGTAGCTGAGATCTTCATGCTTAGTCTAGCTGAGGCTTTATGGACTCGGTTTAACTGAGATCTTCATGCTTAGTCTAGCTAAGGCTTTATGGACTTAGTCTGGCTGAGATCTTCATGCTCAGGCAGGCATAGGCTTTCTGGACTCAGTTTGGCTGAGATCTTCATGCTCAGTCTGGCTGAGACTTTATGGACTCAGTTTGGCTGAGATCTTTGTGCTTAAGCTGGCTGAGGCTTTATGGACTCAATCTGGCTGAGATCTTCGTGCTCAATCTGGCTGAGACTTTCTGGAGTCAATTTGGCTAAGATTCATCATGCTCAGTCTAGCTGAGACTTTCTAGACTCAACCTGGCTGAGATTCATCCTGCTCAGTATGGCCGAGACTTGTTTAATTCAAAATGTACGTGATATGCAACACAGATAAAGGAAGTGAAGACTTTTCTCATTAATGTAGGGTCCTACCAAAGTGAGCTTGTACATTGCATTGAAAAGAAATACAATAAATAGTTTGGGCCAAATAGGACAATAAAATAATTGAAAACTTGAGAAACAAACTTCACATTTTATTGGAAATACTGCCTGAGATGCTCAACGTTCTACGAATGAGGAAGATCTTTGCTTTCCATGTCTTGCAAACAGTAAGTGCTTGGGCGTGGTCTAGATTTTACAATATAGGGTCCCTCCCATTTAGCTACTAGTTTGCCCTCGGGTGGGTTTTTGGTTGCCAAAGTTGTTTCTCTTAGAACTAGGTCACCCATAGCGAATTCTCTAGGTTTAACTCTGTTATTATAATGCTTTCTCATTCTTCGCTAGTACAAAGCTAGTTTGACGGCGGTTGATTCTCGTAGTTCTTCAATAAGATCTAGGTTAGCCCACTGCAGTTCAGTTCTGGATTTGGATGCATTACTTAAGGGGTCGGCAAGCCAATCTCTATGGGGATGACCGCCTCGGTGTCGAATGTTAAGCAAAAAGGGGTCTCCCTTGTGGGGGTTTGCGCTATCGTCCGATATGCCCAAAGTACATTCGGTAACTCTTCTACCCAGAGACCCTTAGCAGCCTCCAACTTGGTCCTGATAATCTTCAACAGAGACTGGTTGGTAACTTCAACTTGCTCTTTAGTTTCGGGGTTGTCACGACCCAAACCTGTCCCTATAGGTTTAGCATCGTAACCGGCCAGTAATCCTAGGATTACCGAAGGCCTTTGAACAGATTAACAAAATTAAGGACTAACGGAAGTAAATATCCAAAACAATGTCCATAGAGCCGTGTAGATGTACACGGGACAAAAAATTTCAAACTTATATTTACATATATGACGTCATCTTATATACAGATAAACCAAAATGGGTCTTAGCCCAAAATGTAAAATATACAAAAACTTGTTCAGTCTTAAACAAAGGAAAACAATAGACTTAGACTTGGTTCATAAATTTTGACCACTTGAAGCATTTCGGGAACCTCCTTAGGAGGCGCATAGGTTGGCCAACACAAAACAGATCCGGGCAATCATCTCTCGGCCTTGTCACGTGCCTGATCACCTACATACATAAATAATACGGTGAGCTAGAGCCCAGTGAATAATAACAGAGTAATGGTTTATGAATGATGTTCATAATAGATTTAGAAATCAAAATTCAGATCTGAAACAGATTCATATTCATATTTAGCTTTTGCATATAACCATATGTGATACATCCAATAGCGCTAACAGATGACTCATGATTATATGAGACAGTACAGATGACCCATAAAGAAACCAGATGCCCCATAAAAGGACGTATACACAACAGATAAACGATTATGCATAACTAACCCTAGTACCAGGTCATATAACAGATATCATATGATGCTAAGGATGCCACAAATATATTTCAAAAAGTTGGACAATCATTCATTTAAGCATAAAATAGCATTTCAGAAAACAGATCATATCATATCATTCAGAAAATACTTAAAGTTGAACATAGCTTTACAGAATTATTACTCACAAATGGTTCCAAAAACAAAATAGACAAATTAGACAGATTAAAGGGTTTATGGCGCATGACCTACACAAATACATAATAGATACTCATTGAACACACGTCTCACAGATGCTTGACTTAACATTCTTCTTTCTTAGCGTGTGTTTCTAACTTTTATCTTCATTATTATGTCTTAATCATAGCTTAGGAATGCCTGAGATGCAATGAGAATGCAAAAATACACTTTTGACCACTTAAGAAAAAATTCTAAAAACAGGGCAGTTTGCTCAAGCGCAACTTTGTCCGCTCAAGCGGACCCCTTGGTCTGCAAAAGTACTAAGAGCTCTCATTTTACGCTTGAGCGAAGGTCTTGGTTACTCAAGCCAAGGCTGAAAACAAATAGTGGTCGCTCGAGTGCAGGTTCTGTTGCTCGAGCCAAGAGCTCATGTCTGCAAAACTTTAGAGAGTTCACATTCTTCACTTGAGCGAAGCTTTCACCACTAGAGCGATGAAGCAGAATTCTAGAATTTCCAGATTGATCTCCAAGCTTCAAAACTAAACTTCAAAGCTTTAAAACACATTTTTTTGGGCCCAAAACTTGAGAAAACATGTGTAAGCTCATAATATATCATGAATTGAAAACCATTTCACAAAATCAGGCCCAAAAGCATGCCGATTGTTCAAAATCATACTTGAAACTCCAAATGTATTACATGCATGAATTGACATGTGTTCTTTCCTTCCAAAACATGATTAATTAAGGTCAAATGATATGAAATGTGATAAATTTCCAAAACCATGCTAGAAGAACCACATGCATGTGAAAATTCTTGGTGATTAAGCTCAAAATGTAAGGAAATATGCATGCATGCATGGAATGCTCTTCTTTTCTACTTTCCAAACTTAATTCTCATGTTAAAACACTAAAACCTCTAGAATTCATAGATCTAACTCAATATCATAAATCTAAGGTTGAATTCTTACCTAGAAGCTTAAATTATCTTGAATTCTAGCAAGTCTAAGCTTGATTCCTTCAATTCCTCTTTAATGTTCAGCAATCTCTCTCTTTTCTCTTCTTTTGACCTCAATCTCTTCGTTTCCCTCTATTCTCACGTTTTTTAAGGCTCAAAGATGATCACATGTGTATATTTGAGGCTTCTAGACTCAACTTGTGCCTTATATAGGCTGATTAGTAGAGCTTAATTAAGCTTGTCTTAAGACTAATCAATTGTTATTATTTTATTCTAATTATTAGATTCCAAATCAAATTTCAATTCAACCCACCATAAAATTCTAAAAATCCCAAATAGCACTTAAACCTAGGCAATTTCGTGTTTAGATGCCAATAAGGCCTTCAATTTATAGATTCAAGCAGAAATACCGACAAATATTCCTACAGCAGATAGATATAAACAAAAATAACACATGACACATGCAAGTAACTTAGGATTTCATCTTAATTACTCATTAGGAGTTCTTAATCATGGTTTATTGACTAATCACAAATCGGGTTTGTTATAGGGATGGCCTGGAAAGGAAAAACACGTCATGATATTGAGCTCCTCACAGAACACCCTGAACTTGGTGTTGTCAAACTACTTACCATTATCTGACACAATGACCTGACGGATGCCGAATCTGCACACGATGGACTGCTAGATAAACTTAGTGGTGTTTCATTCGGTAATCTTGGCAAGCGGCTCAGCTTCCACCTATTTTTTGAAGTAATTAATGGTGACCACAACAAACTTGACATTGCCTTTACCGATTCGTAGGAGGCCTACAAGATCAATTCCCCATTTGGCAAAGGGATAAGGGTTGTTAAGCATGATCAGTTCTGTTGGAGGGGCGTGAGGTATGTTGGAAAAACATTGGCACTTGTCGTATTTTAGCCCGAAGTCGTTGGCATCGTAGCTAAGCGTGGGCCAGAAGTAGCCCATGCAAAGGATCCTATGAGCCAATGACTATCCCCCAGAATGGTTGCCACAAACTCCTTGGATTTCCCTCACAACATAGGTCACCTAGTCAGCATTGATACACCTGAGGTATAATCATGAGCACCCCTGCTTATACAGGGCTCCTTCAATGATAACATAGTTGTCTGATCGAGTTCTGACCTTGTCTGCCTCCTTCTTATTTTCTGGCAGCACCTCTTGTTCTAAGAACTGGACCATGTCATGTGCCCAAGGGATCTGTTCATTCTAAAGTAGATGGACTTCCTGCTGGTTTTGTGAGATTGCTGGGTGTGCCAGATACTCTATTCTGACTCCATGACTGAGGTCTAACTGGTCTGCCGATGCTAGTTGGGCCAGCTCATTCGCTTGGGAATTCTCAGATCGTGAGATGTGCTTGATGTGGAAACTGTTAAAGAGACACAAGAAGGGTAGAGCAATGTCCCTGTATGATCTCATTGTTTCCTCCTTCACATCAAATTCCCTATTTATCTAACCAACCACCAATTAATCACTAAACACTTGGATACGATCAAACCCAATGTCTTTAGCCAATCTGAGACCTGCTATCAAAGCCTCATACTCAGCTTCATTGTTACTTGCTTCAAACTGGAATCGGAGGACACATTTAAAGTCCTCACCTTTTGGGGTGGTGAGGATTAATCCGACTCCACTTTCTTTTTTCCTGGAAGAACCATCAACATTCAGGGTCCAGGAGTGAGGGTCGATCTCCTCAGGAATTGTGTTGACTGGTGACAGAGGTATGTCTAGGGTAGTGTTTGTGAATTCAAGGATGAAATCTGCAATGGCTTGGCCCTTGATAGCTGTTCGAGGTCGATAAGAGACTTTATACTAGCTTAATTCAACAGACCATTGCATAAGCCTGCCGGAGGACTCCGATTGCTGCATGACTTTCTTCAAAGGTTGGTCCGTGAGAACCACAATGGAATGGGCTTGAAAGTATAGTCGAAGTCATCTGGAGGCGATGACTAGAGTTAATGCCAATTTTTTCAACAGGGGATATTTGTGTTTTATCCCCCTAAGTGCTCAGCTAATGTGGTAAACCGTTTGTTGGACTGAATCTACCTCTCTGATCAAGGCAGCACTGACCGCGGTGTTGAAAATAACCAAGTAGAGGAAGAGTGTCTCCCTTGGAATTGTTTAAGAGAGAAGAGGAAGGTTAGCCATGCATTGTTTCAGTTGTTAAAATGCCTCATCGCACTCAGCATTCCAAGTAAAAGCCTTCCTAAGCACCTTGAAGAATGGAAGACACTTGTCAGTTGCCTTGGAAATGAAACGATTGAGAGCGACACTCTGTCGATGAACCGTTGAACCTCCTTTATAGTCCTGGGAGACTTCATTTCTACCGAGGCCTGGGCCTTCTCTGGATTGGCCTCAATTTCCCAATGGCTGACCATGAAACCAAAAAATTTGCCAGACCCTACACCAAAGGCACATTTCTTTGGATTTAGCTTCATCTTGTACTTGCACAAGGTCTGAAAGGTCTCCGTAGGTCCGATATGTGGTCTGAAGCAAGCTTGCTTTTAACTAGCATGTCATCAACGTAGACTTCCATGTTCCGACCTATTTGGTTTTTAAACATTATATTGACCAGCCATTGGTAAGTAGCCCCTGCATTCTTTAAGTCGAATGGCATCACTTGGTAATGATAAGTCCCCCGATCAGTGATGAAGGATGTGTATGCTCTTGATCTGCGGCATGCATAAGGATCTGGTTATAGCCCAAAAAAGCATCCATGATGCTAAGCATCTGATGACCTGCTGTTGCATCAACTAGTAGGTCAATTCTAGGAAGCGGATAGCTATCTTTTGGGTATGCTTCGTTAAGGTCAGAATAGTCAACATAGAGTCTCTATTTGCTGTTACTATTTCAAATGAAGACCATATTAAATAACCATTTGGGATAGTCCACATTCTTGATAAACTTGGCCTTTAATAGCTTGTCCACTTCTTTGGTGATAAGATTGTTACGCTCTAGGTGAAAAACACGCTGCCTCTGGCGGACTGGTCTAAACTGGGGCTTGCTGCTGAAACGATAAGTTATGATAAAAGGATTAATGCCAAGCATGTCCTCATGAGTCCAGGGAAAGACGTCCTTATGCTCAATAAGGAGAGTTGTAAGGTTGGCTTTGGCCTGGGGACTTAGTTGACTTCCTATCTTGGCTGTCTTCGTATGGTCTACAGGGTTTATCAGTACTTTAATTAGCTCTTCAACTGGCTTGCCTCGAATTAAATCCTCTTCATCTCTAACATCGAGACCTTCAATAATCACGGCCTCCTTGAGCTGCACCTCTTTTAATGAGGCGACGTAACATTCTCTGGCGATAATTTGCTCACCTCATACAGTGTCGACTTCATGGTCAGTCAAGAATTTCATTGCTAAATGATACATGGACGTCACAGTTTGGAAGGCATTGAGAGTTGTACACTCAAGTATGATATTGTAAACAGAGGGGCAGTCAACGACCAAGAAGGTAAGGATCTTCGTGGCCTGCGTAGGGTATTCCCCAATAGTGATCGGAAGGTCAATGGACCCCATGAAGGTCACTCGATCACCTGTGAAGCCAACTAACGAGGTTTGCAGGGGTGACAGCTTTCCTTCCACAATCTTAAGCTGCTTGAAAGCATTGAGAAAGATGATATCTGATGAGCTTCTACTGCCGACGAGTACTCGCCTGACTTTGTAGTTAGAGACCAGTGAGGAAATGACTAAGGGGTCGTCATGGGGATATCGAACTCCTGTGCTGTCTGCATCTGTGAAAGTGATAGGTTCCAACCATTGTTTGGGCTATTTGTGGGGTCAGTCGACCATCGTCACCTCTTTGTCTAACCCTTGTCTGATCTTTCTGAGCTCAGCTCGTTGTGTTGACCGCAAGGGTCCACCGCACGCGAGCCCTTCTATAATGACTCTAATTTCCCTGAGTGGGGATGGGGGTCCCCTAGAGCTTGGGGTTGTTGCTGGGCTCTATCATCATTCAGCCTAGGCTGGTCAGCTTGCCTTGGGGGAGTCCATCTGTCATTCCACCTCTGAGGATCGGCTCATGCCTTTTAGGGGGGCTGAGCCGCGATGAGCTGACTCAGGCACCCTTGCCAAACCAACTCTTCGACCTGATCCTTGAGATTGATGCACTGTTCAGTGTTATGGCCATGGTCGCGGTGGAAGCGATAATATTTAGACCAGTCTCGCTTGGCTAAGGTGGTTTTTAAGGGTTGGGGCCATTTAAGTGAATAGTCATGTTGGATTTGGTTTAGAACTTGTCACATTGGTGAGTTGGGGTGTACCGCTCAAACCGACCAGATAGACGAGAGAAAATCGGTCGGTCAGAGCGCAGAGGTCGGTCGGAATAGCAGGGAGGTCAGCTAGAGTATTGAGAGTATCCAGCCTCAGGTTCTTCTCATTTTTCTTTGGATTGTGAGGGCTTAAGGGTAGAATCTTGGCGAGCTACCAAAGAATCTTTAGCATTCATTTACTTTTGGCCCTTGGCGAGGAGGGTTGCCGTGGTGGTTGGAGGATTTTTGAAGAGGGATAAAAGGAAATCGGACGGGCACAAACCAGCCATAAAAGCTGTCAGGATGACCTTTTCATCATTCTTCTCAACTTGTAAAGCTTATGTCACGCCCCGTATTTTATTACTTAGATAACATTACCAATATTCATTAATTAAGTCCATTTACAAATGACAATTCATCCTTTGATGAAATGATGAATAATTAAATATACATGCTCCCTCTCGTTATACAACAATGTCATTTTCATAAAAATAAAAGAAATGCCCTGAGGCTTACAACAAAAAAGAGGACACTACTCTTTACCAAAAAATAGCATTCAGCCAAATAAACAAATGAAGTAGTACAATCCATCACTACATTATACTCATGAAATGGTAAAATCCATTGTTTGATCTTCAAATTCGAAAGCATCCCCTGCACACATGTACAGGTAGGGGGTGAGCAACCACTAGCTCACCAAACATTCTCATATTATAACATTAGAAGATATACGGTACAAAGATACTCATATATATACGTGAAATCATATCATGTCAAAACCATATGATTCTATTACATAATATCTCAAATCCAATTTATTTAATTAACCACAACTAGTTAACTTAAATAAATAAACATGTTTCAATGGCAACATGACACCCTTTTCAATTTATTCAATTACCCCATTGTCAATTGAATCAAATAGTTAAACAATTCATAATGACATCTAACAAAGTATCAAATAAATTTTATACAGTCTTATGAGATGAATGCATATGCCGTGTCATGCTCAAAATATTTTTCTCATCTTTTGAAAATCTTGTGCACAATGCCAATTTGAAAACACATTAATCCAACAATTTCAATATAATTTCAAGGTGGTAAATACGACTCAGGTAATCCCTAGGCTGATGTCTGCAAGTAGGCATATCAAGCAATACCAAATCCCCACTTTACCGGTCTCTCACCGGAAGGCACGTGGTACCTTCTTCGTGCGTGTTTTCGGTCTTTCACCATGGACACTCAGGCCAACTTAACCAATATCAAACTACATCCCTTTATCCAGACTTACCAATGTATTTACCCAAAACAAATCAAAATGATCTTGTTTTACAAAAACAATTCCTTTCTCAAAACAATAGTTTTCAATTGCAATTCGAAATCCATGATAATAAATGGCAATGCAAATATGTAACAATGCATTCCAATTTCAATTCCACCACACAATGTTCCATTGTGATCAATTTCCATATCTCTATCAATGTAATATCATGATACAATCGCAAGAGATAATATAATAATGTCAATGTTCATGTATTTACCACATGTAAATCAACAACTTCCAACTTAGTCTTTTCAAGACAATTCAACAATGGCCCTGTTTGGTAGGGTTTATAAGCTGCTTATTTCAGCTTTTAGCTTAAATTAAGTTTAAAATTTGTGTTTGGTGTAGCTTAATTAATCAGCTTATAGCTTAAATGAAGCTAAATTTCAACTTTTTTGAAAAGCTGGTCATTGGGTGCTTAACTTTTCAACTTAAGCTCACAGCTAATTTTTTGGGGATTAAATGACTTAAATGTCCCTCCCAAACTTCATTATTTATGAAATTGCCACTATATATACTTTGGTCTCTCTTGCCCTATCACATTCTCGCCTCTCAAACTCTTCTCTCTTACCTTTGATCCTCTCAATCTCTCTTCCTCTGTGCAGATCCTCTCCCTCCATCGCCCTCCGTCGCCTACGACTGTGCTTCATCGCCGCCGTCAACTACCATTTGCTTCCATCGTCGTCGTTAGTGGCCAGCGATGATGTCAAGGTCAAGAACACAGATTAGGGATTTGACGGATCTAGATCGACGACGATCTCGCTGTAGGACTCGCAGGGTTCTTCCCAATCACAATGGAGCATGTTCTTCCCAATCGTTCAACTTTGCGATTTTCAGTCGTTCAACAATGGAGCATGTTCTTCCCAATTGTTCTTCCCAAACCCTCTCTCCCAACACCTCCCAATCTTCGTCATGTAAAACTCTCATTTCTTGATCAATTAAACTATCAAATTTTCAGTCCATTCAGCTACTTCTACACCTCTAATTCATCGTTCAACTTTGCGAGATTAAAGAAATCTCTATCGGAGATCAATTTTTGTATGTGTGAGGTTTTTAATGTTTTCAATTTTATTAATTGTAATGAAAAAAATAATAAATTAAAAAAATAACAATTGTTATATTATTTAATTGTAATGAAAAAAAATTAATAAAAATTAAAATAATTGATATTTTTTAATTATAATTATTCTAATTGATATTTTTAAATTAATGAAATAACAATTGTTCTATTAATGAAATAATTGTTCTATTAATGAAATAAAAACAATTTATAATCCCACAACAAATAATGAAATAATGAAACACTAATGAAATAATTGTTCTATTAATGAAACAATTGTTCTATTAATGAAATATAATCCCATAGCAATTGTTCTATTAATTGTTCTAAAGAAAATAAAATGAAGAAAAAGAAGAAAAAAAATTAAGAGAAGAAAATAAAGAAAAAGAAATAAGGAACAAAGAAATTAATTGTTAATATTAGTTGATACTAATTAATAATTTTAGTATTAATTGATACTGATTAAGCAATTAATTGATACTAATTAATTTACAATGGAACAAAAATTGTTACAATAATACTTTCATTACATTTTTTTCAAATGTATCAATTTTTATATTAATTGATACTAATTAATAGTAATTTTATTAACTTTTATTAATGAAATAATTTTTTAAAATTAAAACTGAAAAAAAAATGAAAAAATTATTATTTTTATATCATATAAGGGCAAAAAGGACAATTATACAGTAAAAGCTATTTTACAGCTTATCAACCAAATACTACACTGCTGCTTAAATTCATAATCCCACAGTTACACCAAACACGTTAACAACTTATGTTCACAGTTATAAGTTATAATCTATAATCACTTTCCCACAGCTCTACCAAACAGGGCTAATATTCTTTATACAAAATAAACTTCCAAAATCAAACATTTTATTACCTTTCCAAGAATCTCTTCATTTAAATAACAACATGGCAATCCTCTACCGATTACTAAAACCAAAACTTTTAAACAATAGGCTCATCAATTTCTAACTCGCATACTTTATCAATGAGATGTAATCACAATGTTTCCAAAACTCATCACCATCCCAAACATTAAATAGAATCAAATCCCCATTTTTTTTTTTTTTAATGCAAGTAAAATCTCGGGATCTTCAAGTTAAATCATAAAGCATAAGTGAATATTCTAACACTTAATCAATTATATCAAAATCTTCTCTTGAGTATAATTATAAAATATAACACGAGTATTCACTTTCCAATTATCAACACCAACCCCATCAAATTAAACCAAGGAAAATAATAAATAAATGAAAGTTTTGATAACTCATTCTTGTTTTAATCCAATTCATCCATTTGCTCCAAACGAGCTAAAATCACATTATTTTCTTTTCTTGTCAAAGACCGCCAAAACCATTCAAATATCTCATATATGAATTTGAGGTAATATTAAGATAACATAACTCAACTAGTAAAACTTGGGACCAAATACCATACCACATCAACTTAATCTCGCTTATTTCTCCAAATCTCATACATGGTCAACTTCATCACTTTTAATCTCATAATATTAAAAGTTAGGAATTTAAACCCAATAACACCACTTTGATTACAAATGATTTAAAATATTAACCAAACTAATTTAATTCATCAAATTAGTAAGTTCATTATATTCACCATCTTCCAAATTAATAATACCAAATATAACTTCACATGTCTCATCTCTCAAATACACTCACGTTTCATGCCTAGCCAATTTTTCCCAAATCTCTACAAATAACAATTTCACAACTTTTTCTAAAATTACCTAATCAACATGATATTTACATCAAAATTATGAAATATGCCCAAGAGTAACATTTTCAAGGTTGTGAGTTCAAAAGTTCACATTTCACATTTTCATTTTTTGCAAAAATGAATACAACTTAACCATCAGCCTATCACCTTTCATAAAATATCATAATATAACACTTTTAAAGTTTTTAATCCCAAAATAACTCTATAATCCCAACTTAACAATTTACACAATATTCCTCAATATCAATTTATTTTTTTCAAAAATAAATTCCAAAATCAAAGATATAAAAAAAAATAAATTAACTTTATATTTCTCAAAAGAAATCATCTAATCATAATATGATGTAGATACAACCCATACAACTATAAAAATTAAAATTTGGATTTTTAACAAAAATTATCAACACAAGATGATTTTCCCAAATCAATCTCATAATGCAAATATTCTTTACATCTCAACATAATTTTTCTTCCAAAAATTTACCAAACAAAAATCTGAAAAATATATATATGCAATACCTCCTATAATGATATATGTTCTCAAAATATCCTTAACATAGCTTTAAAGTAATAATATGAAGAAAGTCCCTACCTCAAAATATGAAGATGAGCAAATCCAAAAGACAAACTTTGCCTGATCATAAATCCAAGACTACCATTACGAAGATCACTCTAATGACTCCCACTCTAAGCTTAAAGCTTAAGCCAACAGTAGAGGCACACACACAGAGAGAGAGAGAGAGAGAGAGAGAGAGAGAGAGAGAGAGTAGTTCTCTGCTCCAAACTAAAAAGAAATGAATGGGAAAGGGAATGAAAAGAAGGCAAGGAAAAAGTAGAGGGCAACCCACGTGGGCTTGCTTCCCAAAGTTTAGTTTTTCTAAAAAAATAAAATATAATTTTTGTAACAATATCTTAGAATTTTATAATATAAATTATAAAATGATATAATTTTTTCTCACCACAAAAATATAACATTTTTGTACACTACAAAATATAATCTTTTGCTCACCACGAAATATACACCCATTTTATTCACTATAAAAATATATAATTTTTCACCATATGGTATACATCATAAAATCAACTATCAAATATTTATTATAATCTTATATAATAAATAATAATAACTCCCAATGTGGTTACTGCCAATCACATAATTAAAAAGGACTAAACAGTTAAACATGAGTCATTAAACAAACTCAAATTAAATTAAATCTAAATCATGGGTCTTGAATTAAATTCTCACTCATAAACCAAACATCACCCAATTATATATCAAAGTAGACCCACAAACTTTATCTCAAGTCATGGTCTAAATACCCAAAACTCAATATCAAATTTTGTTGTACACCAGACCGAACACTGATCAATCTGCGAATTTTCATAAAATAAATACTCATCAATAAATTCTGAAATTTTTATCCAAAGTGCTAGACTCATATGGGAACAACATATAAAAATTTCATAATTTTCTAAGATCAAAAACTATTTTTTAAAAATAAAAATAAAAAATGGGACTATTTTCGCACAGGATTTTACATAGCAGTCCAATCCGAATATTGTTCAATTAATTTATGCACTGACTATTTTTTTTTCTAAAAAAAATTGGGTCATTTCAGCTTCTGTGTTGAAGCGAGTGACAAAGCTGCGTAAAGACTCCCCTTCTGTTTGTCAAATATTCCGCAGCTAAGTCGCCGGGAGTTGTTGACACTGAGCGCTAATGAAATGGCTCAAGAAGGACTCGTTCAGCTGGTCAAAAGAAGTTACAGAGTTAGTCTTAAGCTAACTAAACCAGAGTTGTGTTGATCCTATCACCATGAATGGGAAGGCATGACACATGATCTCGTCAGGGAAAGCATGGAGGACCATGAGTGTTTTGTAAGCTTCTAAGTGATCAATAGGATTGGTGGTACCGTCGAAGGTGTCAATCGACGACATCTTGAACTTGGGAGGTAGAGGTTTACCTCTAATGGAGGTAGCAAAGGGGGAGTTGGAGGTGGAGGAAGGTTTGTTTTTCATGTTCTGCATGACCCCCTGAAGCTAGATTTCATGGCTTGTACTTCTTCGTCCCAAACGGGAATATTGTCTCCTTTGACAAGAGGTGGGGCTTGAACACTGCAAGCTTCTCTTTCATGAACGGCAGCGCAGTGTCGTTGGCGCTCCTCCTAGTTAAGTTGTGAGCCCTGATGTAGACGTTCCCGAACATCTCGGGAGGGAATCCCGTTTTGTTCATTGGGGCTTACTACAGTTCGGACTCAATGTCACGGTCCTGTATCTAATCTCGCAGAGTGCAATGCAAGACCAATGAATCATCAAAGAGTCCAAATCCGGCAAATCGTTTTGAAAAATAGATTTTTAGAAAGAAGTGCCAAACATGGACTGCTTTGCCAGATACAGAGTGGCCACCTAAATATTTTATTTTTGGGGAATTTAGGAAACCCTGACTCGTGCCTAAGGCCACGTGTCCGTCATCACCAAAGTTGCCTCGGCTCGGGAACTTGGGTACGATTGGGGAAGGTCACTTCGTGAGCACCCCCGCTCGCCCGATCAAAGATCGGCCTCCACTAACCATGATATCAAGTTTTGAAAACATTATGTGCTCTTATTCCGGTTATTAGCCTAGAATTACTATGTGATGTGCACAGCATACAAGTATAGACTGGATTGCCTAAGTTGGAACACAGCATCGCATATCCGTTTGTTTTGAAAATGGATTGAAGTTTGTTACTCGCAAGTAGGCTAAAACACGGGTTTCGACGAATTATTCCAACTCAAGCAACCCAACCTTCACCCACAGGCATTCAGGCAGTTATATCACATAAGCACATAGCATCATGGTAAGCATGCTATCATGGCAGTCACTCACACGCATGCAAGGATGCTAAAGCATAAATACTTACCGAGTACTCCAAGCCAAAGAAAGAAGCTAATTAGAAATCATGCATGAATCCTAACTATGCTGAAATGCCTAATGCAACACATGCAAAAATGCAACCAAGATAGGCTCGGCTATTCTAAAATGGCATATGAAATGCAACAACTGATACACGTATTCAACTCGGAATTGAAATACAATGCAGTTAGTATGATGCGCCGAGCCCGGTGCATGCAAGACAGATAAATGGATGCAAACATGCGAGCATAAGTATGCTAATTAAAACGTGCCCTAAAACTAACCATCATAAGCTGGTAAATAAAAGGGAGAAAGATGTGGGGTTGGAAGACATGCATCACACACATGCACACTTATTACAAAGTTCGCCCTCTCGCGGAGGGTCCGAATAAATAATACACAACGAAATGAATAACTAACTACAGCTAATTATTACATAACGCTGACTAATTAACAAATTAAACTAAGGAAGCAAATAAACTAGCATGCATGCTACGTGAAATGGACTGCCTCAGCTCTGTTCCGAATGATAAAGGATGCATGCATGCTCGAGTCGCCTTGTCGAGAAATCCATCGCGATGCCCCGATTTGCCTCTGTTTGCAACTGGTCCCAGAACACTGTACAAAGCTCCAGAAAGCTGCTGACCAGTTTTTGCTGCTGGTTTCCAGTTTGCTGCAACAGAGAGCGGAAAAGGGGCATGGCAAAGTATTTTCAACATATGTGTGCATGACCACTCTCCCCATCATTGCACAAGCTCAAAGGAGTGTAGTCCTCGATCCTCCTACCACCAATCACGCATCTCGATGCATGATGACTGAGGAGTCGGATTGCACGACTCGATGTAAAATGAATGCACATATGAACACAACAAGGCCTAAACTCCATCATGGGTAATCCGGAGTGTCGACGACCGAGAATCGTGGCACGTTTCGTCACTTTGAGTACGAAACGTCCCTCGTTTTCCATGTTTGGACTAAACCATACTCCAAACACTATGCAACAACTAGAATGGCATGGCATGCAAACACAATGTAACAACTAGTATGCAATCCTAAACGAAATGCAACTAAGACATGTAAACATGCAAGGAATGACATGCAAAGGTGCAACTAGCATACGCAATGCTATGAACTACGAATGGCATACTCAATGCACATGACGCTATATGGCATACACAACGCACATATGACGATGGACATACACAAAAGCATAATCAAGGCATACACAATGCGACGATCAAGCATGTGACAACATGGACATGGCATACACAATGCAAGATGGACTTAAACTAAAATGAATGGGCCTCAGCCACACCCAAATCAGTGGCCAATACATGATGAAAATGAAGCAACAACACACATGCAAACATGCACAAATGCAAGGGACCAAACCTAAGGCACCAAATGCAACTCTACCAAAGCATGGCAAGGAATGAAACATGGCATACAATCACACATTTTCCAGCTCTGAAATGTCACGCAAAATGGTCCTGAATCATGCAAACACCTCACACAATGCATGTTAGATGGCCCGGATACCGAAACTAGTGAAGTGCATTACACTAGAGGTACACAAAGCAATGCTCAAATGACCCAACCAGCCCCAAAAGTCCCTATGTAGGTCCAAGACAGTGGGAAAAAGGTCTAAAATGATGGCTCAAAATGCATGGAAATGAAGCTCATGCAATGGTCCATAAATGAGGCATACAAGCACAACCCTCAAATGCACATAATGAGTGGAAAACATGGGAACATGGCAACCTTACGTGCTCTGAAATACCATGCACAATGACCCCAAAACATGCAAACACCTCAATATAAGCATGTAATAGGCTTCAAAACTCAAATCTAGGCAAGGGTATTGAACTACGACCATGCATAGCAAACATCATTCGACCATGAGGCCCAAAAACAGAGCTAAGGCAGTCCAAAACACACACAAAATAAGTTTAAAGCATGGCCAAAAAGTGCTGGAATCAAAGGCCAAAGTCGCATGCAATGTAAGCTAGAGGATTTGCACTACAAGCATGTGAGGCAATCAAGAGGCCACTAAACCAGCAAAATTCAGAGGTATGACATGCTAAATAAAGCCCAAAAACCCACTGAAACATGGTTAATGCATGCAAGAATGAGATGCTCTTTTGATATGCTATGAAGAGGGTTATTCTACACATGCAAGATGGACATCCAATATGGAAAAACAAGCTCTAGACAGAGACTATGCAGGTCCTAAAACTCACCAAAAATGGCCTGAAACATGGCTTGGAAGCATGCAAATAAGGGCTCCTTTGTTAGGCCAAATATGCTAGTAAATAAGACAAGGGGTGAGAGGAAACAAAGGTCAATGCAAAGGCCCTAAGGCATGACTCAAAATAAGATGAAATGAAGCATGCAAAGGGGGTAGATGACCCCCAACAGAAAAATGATCTTAAACAAACATGTTAAGGGCCTCAAAATAAGACTTTTTTAAGTTTACACCAAAGCTCAAATATGCTTGCAAGTATAGCTAAAAGATGAAGCAAAATAAAGCTTAAAAGAGGGAATAGGGTGTTACCCTTGTAGCTCAGGAACTCCAGCAGCTTATGGACCAAAAAAAGCAGCTCCTTAGGACCTCTCAAGACCCTCCAAGAAGCTTAGGTTGGTGTTGGAGGTGTTAGGCTAAGAGGTAGTGTGCAAAGGGGCAAGAACTTAGCACTTTTGAGCCTTGAATATAGAGATATAGAGGGAGAGGTATTGTATGCCTTAGAACAATTTTCTGAACCCTTGCAAAGGAGAGGAAGGGCCTCTCTTATAGAGCAAGGGGGCCAAAGCTTCTCAAGGAAGCTAAAAACCAAGATTGAAGATCCTCCATACACGTGTATCGAGGATCCAGTCTGTGGCTTCCAGCTGGCACACACTCATAGAGACAAGACTGAGGGAGGCAGGCCGACCAGTTCAAGTGGTCGGCCGGCCACTTGCCCTGGTCGGCCGACCAGTTCAAAAGGGTTAGGTGGTCGGTTGCCTTATTTGGTGGTCTCCACATGAAATGCAAGCAAGTGGTATGGTGGGAGACCCACAAATGTGGCTCAAAAACCAAGGAGACCAGCTCCTTGACAAGAAAATCAGCCGGCGGGAGAAAAGGTGGTCTCCAAGAGAAAATGTGGTCTCCCACCCTTGTACCACCTTCCAAACAATGAAAATAGGGTCCATGCCAAAAATGACCCAAGACGAATGCAAAATGAGGGTTCGGGGGCCAAAACGCGCAGCCGGGTGCCCCGAAAACTGACTGTTAAGCATCAAAAGTGGCGTGCGACCACGAAGGTGGTCTCCCGGGCCACAATGTCCCTGTAGAGAGAGGAAACAAGGTGTGTGCCAAAAACTGGAGCAAACGGAGAAAGTTAAGCGGTCCCGAACTGAGGCGCACGACCGACGGCTCCGAAAATCGAAAACTGGTCTCCAAACGGAAACAGTGGTCTACGACCACGAAAAATAGCCTACGGCCACTGAGAGATGGTCTACAAGACCTATCCCTCCCTTTGGGAAGAGAAAACAGAACTTGGTTCGCAAACCGAAGCAAAGCACAAAAGAGTCCCGAAGTCCGGAGGCAAGGCTCTCAGCCGAGACTCCGTTACCTCAGAACGAGCACAACATGCGTAATCACCGAGAGCTCAATCGATGACGTCTGAGTCTTAAGGTCGGTCAAAAATGGGGTGTCTACAGTTGCCCCTCTTTGACAGAACTCGAGAGTCATAACAATGACGGGAGTGAATGTCAAAGCCCAGAGACGACCCATTTTTGACAAGGCCGAAGACTTAGACAAACAGGCGAGATAATCAAAGAAATGTGCCCATAGGCAGGGGCAAAATGCAAAAGGCATGCACAAAGCCGAACATAACTTATGATCATGCAAAGAAAGCTGTAACGAAGCACATCATGCAACAGTTTTAAGCAATCATACACAAATCTAACTACATTTCAATGCAGAAAGGATGTAAGAGAATTATTCAATTCTCGTTACGTCTCATGCGGAGAACATACAATACTTGTCCGGTTCGTCTGGCCGCGCCAACCTCAAATGAACCGTACATAAAATATCGTGCCTACAAAAGAAAGAAACTCAATAGGTACAATATTGTTGGAAACATGCATAGCAATACAAGTGAAAAGTGCGCGACAATGCTGGTGAAGTGTGCACAACAATGCAAGCTAAGTGTGACGCATGACAATGCGGACGAGATGTGCATAACAATGCGATTGAAACAAGCATGACAATGCAAGTAAAGTACACAAAACAGTGCGGTGCGCAAAAGAGCGCGAGTGTAAACTGCACAAAACAGTGCGATGGGCAAGAGAGCGCGAGTGTAAACTACACAAAACAGTGCGATGCGCAACATAGCGCGAGTGTAAACTGCACAAAACAGTGCGATGCGCAAGATAGCGCGAGTGATAAACTGCACAAAATAGTGCGATGCGCAAAATAGCGCGAGTGTAAACTGCACAAAACAGTGCGATGCGCAAAAGAGCGCGAGTGTAAATTGCACAAAATAGTGCAATGCGCAAAACAGCGCGAGTGGCAAACTGCACAAAACAGTACGATGCGCAAGAAAGCGCGAGTGATAAACTGCACAAAACAGTGCGATGCGCAAGAAAGCACGAGTGATAAACTGCACAAAACAGTGCGATGCGCAAGAAAGCGCGAGTGATAAACTGCACAAAACAGTGCGATGCGCAACACAGCGCGAGTGATAAACTGCACAAAACAGTGCGATGCGCAGGGAAGTGCGAGTGTAAACTGCACAAAACAGTGCGATGCGTAAGAAAGCGCGAGTGGTTTTGAAATGAACTAAACAGTGTGATGCGCTAAACAGCGCGAGTGATTTTGAAATGCACTAAACAGTACGATGCGCTAAATAGCGCGAGTGATTTTGAAATGCACCAAACAGTGCGAATGAAACATAACCACAAGGTGCACAAGACAGTGCGAGTGAGATACAATGCACAAGAAAGTGCGAGGAAGGTGCACAAAAGAAGTGCGATAAAATGCATCTTCTGTGCAAGTATGGGGGCGTTTTCTATGCAACATGGAAAGCATATTCTATGCAATATTGAAAGCATATTCTATGCATGAGACAGGCATATTCTATGCAACATTGAAAGCATATTCTATGCATGATTGAAAGCAAAGCATATTCTATGCGGAATCGAAAGCAAGCACATTCTATGCATGAATCATAACGATGCGCGGCACGCATGAAACAGAAGCGTATATGAAAGTGCACATTTTATGCGATAGAGGGGCATCAAACATGTACTCTGGTGCCTCCGATTTATCTCTTGAAGGGCTTTGCAACACACTCTGCTCGAAAAGGGGACACCCTGTTTATATATTGGCGAAAGATAACATCTGCTACTGCTTTAATTGCCATTCTGACTTGAAGCAGGCTTAAGCTTGGAGTAGAGGCACACTCATTCTTCAAAGCACTGACAAGGCCTGAAGAGGTACATCCGGAGTACAATCACGGCATATGCCAAAGTCGAAACACACTAAGATGCTCTGATTTTCCTTCTTTTCTTTTGCTTTACAGTCTAGAACCCATATATCTTCAGATAGGTCCTGGTTTTACTGTCCTCACACGACCTGGGTTGAACCCTACGGTTTTATGAAAGAACAAATCCTATTTTGCACAAATATGGAGAACGACACAGAACTCTGAGCACAAAACGATTCATTTTTGAGATTGAAATGAGAAAAGGGTTCTCAACCGGGTATCGAGCCTACAACTGACCACAGCCAAAACGACTCAACAACAGAAAACAAAGGTAGAACAACCTAAACACCACTCGACAAAGGAAAAACAAGGTAAAACAACCTAAACACATCTATTGACACTCAAACGACTCAAAATAAGAAACGAGACAAACAAAAACACATAAACACAACACTCAGCGGTGTTACAAAGGCAAGAGACCTCTCGGTGCATGAGGAGCCAGTTTTCTCCGGGTATTGTTTCCCACCCTTTCTTATTTGTGTTTCTCACATCACTCGGCCCTCAAGCTCGGTTTTTCTCTCACAACCCTTTTCCTCACTTTTTCTCTCAGCGCACATCTCTTTATTCTTCAATCTCTCATTTTTTATCCCTCCCCTGGGTTGTTGATGGATAAGAAGGAAGTTGTGGGTTCTTGTCCCTGGTATTCTACCAGATTCTCATTCTTGTTCACAACAGTGAGTTTCTCCCACAGAGGGGTTGCAATGCGACCAGACGTGCAGCAGATCTGCAACTGACATCGGTTGACGATGCTTTGCTGGGGAGTTTGGACGTGATCAGGTCTGTCCGGATGAGGGAGTGGAATACCTTGCTCCATTCCAATTCGTGCTTCGCACTTGGCTTGATACCTCGCTGCTCGGAGGATATGAGAGCTTTCAGCCCTTTTCTGTTAGCTTCCGCTGTGCCCTTCTTGGCGAATAGGGTGCCTTTTTTGGCAAGTAGAGTGCCCTTTTCTAGCAAGTATGTTGACAATGGGGAAAAGACAGAACACCTGACTCAACTGTGCCCCTAGTTCATTGTTTTGACCATTTTTTTGTTTTGGTTTCTACTAAAACAATTTTGACCAATATGAGAGTTAGATTAACATACTTGTTCAACTTTTTGATTTGAAATCATGCAAGTCAGGCTATGAGCACTGAAAATTTCCTTTTTGGGGTTCAAGAAATGGTCTAGTTTTGGAAAAATAGAATACTTTTCGAGAGAATTTAGTCAACCTCAGTAAAAATTCTCAAAAACTGTTTTGCAAATGGCCACTGCTCGACCAATACGGAACTTACTCTTGAGATGCACAACCTCAAATCCGAAGGAAAATTGTGCCTCGTCTAAATGGCACCGCATGGCAACGGAAAGTTGCCCCTTGTTTAAATGGCACCATAGCACTGCACGGCAATGGAAAGTTGCCCCTAGTCTGAATAGCACCGCAGCACATGGCAATCAGTCCTCACAGTGACAATTACGACCAAATTCTCGGATACAGAGAAGACAAAGATGACCAGAACCATCACATGGACACAGTCGAATTTGAAGTGTTTTACGGCTGGACTTCAGAATGAAGTTGCCTACGTATCCCAAAGATGGGAATCAAGCCTTACGTAGTTCGGGTAAGGTACACTCGGGTATTAACCCTCACATTTTACGCTCTAACTTTTGCCAAGGCCGCCCTTCTGGGTTTTCAACCTTGCGAGCTATGTTTTTCTTTTCTTTTCAATTCTTTTCATGTTTTGTCATCTTTTCTTTTTCATTCTTTGTATATTTTCTTTTTTTCTTTTCTCTTTTCTTTTTTCTTGCTCTAACTTTTGCCTGGGTCGCCCTTTCGGGTTTTCGGCCCAGCGAGCCTCTCAAGGGTAAAAATGTAGCTTTGTCCATGTCAAATGGTTTTGAGATCTTGAAGTCATCTGAATCCAGGAGAATGGCTGATGTTCACTGATGATGTAGGAGTCCATCCAATGGGGGCTGAATTTGCCCCTAGTGTTGTGGATAGGAACTCAGTTGTCCTTCAGCACAAACTTTCTTCTTTCGTCCCTTCTGGGATTTGGCATTCTTGCCAGTCTTCATTGATTTGCAGAATGATCCATCTTCAGCTCTTTGAGCACGTCTGATATTTTTTGCCCCTAGTTCGAGGGGTGCCTTTGATCTAGCTTTGCAAGCTTCTTTTGACGACGTCTGACCTTCTTGATCTGACTTTCTTGTCCTTAGTTCGAGGGTTGCTTCGAATCTGGCCACACAGGCCTCACATTGTGGTAGACTGTTGAACATTCTGAACCCAAGTTCAAGGTTTTGAGAGCAAAGGGGTTGAATCTCGAGGCTAAGAGCGATCCTAGGCTGTATAATCTCAAGAGTGATTCCACACAGGTCTTCACAGGACCGCGCAAAACATTTTTTGAAATCTTTTAAGAAAGCGACAAATCGCTCGCGCTGAAGACAATGCAGAACTAATTTGGATCAAGCCAGGATCCTTCTCAGTACTCACATTAACAAGCATGATCTCAATCATTAAGGGCTTAGCATGCCTCTCTTTCTCTCAATTGGTCAAAAATTTTTGCAAATCCCGAGGAATTCCTTCCTCTTTGTTTTCATCACAATGTTCAAAAAGTTTTGAAAAACTCAGGTCAATGTAATGATTTCAAAGCACAGAAAAGACAGTTTTTAGTCAAATACTGCCATCTCATTCAGAACTTCTGGCACAACCAGCACAAGGCAGAAGCAAACACAAGAGTGTGAAAATCACTACTGTTCATTCAAATCTGTTGGCATTACTGGCTCCAAGGCAGAAACAGACTCAAAAGAAAACGAAAAGACAAACACAGAACAAGCAAGTGATGTCCGAGGTAACACCCCCGAAATCACCCGACTCCAACAAAACAGGATTGACTCGGTACAACAAGACAGACCCAACTGACTCAGTATGAAAAGACTGGCTCAATACAACATAACAAAACTGACTCAATACCCAAGTCTCAATACCCAAGTTAGAAAGCACAAAAACTAGCATTTGCACAATGCTCAAAACAGTGCGGGCCATCCGCTACATCTGAAGTAAACCGAACGCCGCCCGCAGGTGGTTCATCCCCCGATCACATACTCGTACTATCCTCGAAGTCCAACAACTCAGTGGTAACAGACTTTGCTGAGCTAGGTGGGAGGATGACCTCGTTATCAAACAAATCCTGCACTTCATGGCAAAGACGGAAGCAGTTGTCGGTGGTCTGACCGGTCTGTTGATGGTACGCACAGTACTGGGTAGCATCATGTGAGAGAGGGAGATTACTCGGGAGAGGCCGAGGCTCAAGAGGCTTGAGATGACCTTTTTCAGTGAGGATTCGAAGAGCCTTGGACAAAGGCATGTAGAGGGCATGAAAGACCTTGTGACCTCGGGGCAGATACTTCGAAGTCTGTGGACCTTTGCTGGACGCACTAGCAAAAGGATCGGCAGGTGCTGCCTTGGCTCTCTGATCTTTTCCAGGTGCAGGGTTAAGATTGGAAGGAACTGTTCTGGTACGACGGTCCCTATCCCGATTTTCTTTTTGGCTTGAACTGCTCTCGGTCTGAGCAGGGAAAATGTCATCCGCAGTCTTAGCCACAACTGCGAGTACTTGTTGCTTATTCAACCCGCCGGCTTTCAGAGCCTCAACAGCTTGCTGGAGTTGTTCATAGGGATCTGTGTCCACCTTCATTTTGTTCTTTCCACTAGCCTCAGCTTGGTGGATGGTTTGGGTTGCTACTTCAGTATGAAGCCCCGTTGTCGTCGACATATCATTGCCGGAGCTTGAGACAGCTTCAGGTTGGCTGAGCTCAATTACAATTCGCCCCAGTAGCGGGGGCTCTTGCAGCATGAAGTTCTTAGCATACGATGCAGTTGATGGCGGGGCCGACATTCCATAGACTAGATCAGCCACAGATCTTTAAAGGTCGCCAATCATTCCCATTAGCTCAAAGGTGGTGGGTTCACGAGCTTGAAACAATTGGGGTTCCCAGATCGGGCGCGCGGCAGGTGATCTGGGTGGGTGTGGCACCTCAACGTCGGCCTCACCTTGCAAGATGATTCCTTGGTTTAACGCGGCTGCCATAACCACAATTTCCTCTGAATTTTGTGCCATCATAAATCTGCTGAACTAAACGGAGGTGACGTGACCGGTGGCTGACGGATCAGATGTCTGCCTTGCTTCAGCGAAGGAGAACACTGGCTATTCTGAACTAAGTCTCTGAACTGAAAGACAAAACAGGCAGCATTTCAGCCCAATTTCACCCGAACAGACATAAGCACAGCTGAATAACTGTATTCGACCTCTGATCACTGTTCCCAAATTACTGTCCCAAAACTGAATCTGATACCCGCGGATATAACTGATTCTCAGAATACTGATGCCCGCAGGCCTGATACCCAGACTTGCAAACTGATACATGCATTCCCTGTAAAGGCGCACTCTAAAAGCACATAGCAAGCAAATGAGAGCCAAAAAACATCCCTATGTTGGGGTAGGGTTTCCCTGTCCTATTTTGTCAGGAGCTAGGGTTTCACTACGCACGCAGTGGTTTCAAACAACCTATAATTGGGTGAGCAACCTGTCCTAGTTTGGGATAGTCACTATGGATTCCGATATGTACTAGGTTGAATGGTCAAAAAGGGTGCCTCGTTAACAATCGGGGTTTGTGTTCCCATCGTGGCAGAGCCCGTAACCGGTCAGCCTTATGGCACGCTTCTCAAAGCGAGCCTCCGGCAAACCGTTCAGGAATAGCAGATGGCGAACACAGTGTCCTAGGCGCACCAATGCACATGCAATGCAAAGAAACACATAAGTGTAGTCAAAAAAAGACATCATGAGTTCGAGTCAAGTTCTCTAAGTCCCCAGCAGAGTCGCCAGAAACTATAGAAGTCCCCGAACGTCCCGAGAGGGAATCCCGTTTTGTTCATTGGGGCTTACTACAGTTCGGACTCAATGTAACGGTCCTGTATCTAATCTCGCGGAGTGCAATGCAAGACCGATGAATCATCAAAGAGTCCAAATCTGGCAAATCGTTTTAAAAAATAGATTTTTAGAAAGAAGTGCCAAACATGGACTGCTTTGCCAGATACAGAGTCGCCACCTAAATATTTTATTTTTGGAGAATTTAGGAAACCCCGACTCGTGCCTAAGGCCACGTGTCCGTCATCACCAAAGCTGCCTCGGCTCGGGAACTTGGGTACGATTGGGGAAGGTCACTTCGTGAGCACCCCCGCTCGCCCAATCAAAGATCGACCTCTACTAACCATGATATCGAGTTTTGAAAACATTATGTGCTCTTATTCCGGTTATTAGCCTAGAATTACTATGTGATGCGCACAACATACAAGTATAGACTGGATTGCCTAAGTTAGAACAAAGCATCGCATATCCGTTTGTTTTGAAAATGGATTGAAGTTTGCTACTCGCAAATAGGCTAAAACACGGGTTTCGACGAATTATTCCAACTCAAGCAACCCAACCTTCACCCACAGGCATTCAGGCAGTTATATCACATAAGCACATAGCCTCATGGTAAGCATGCTATCATAGCAGTCACTCACATGCATGCAAGGATGCTAAAGCATAAATACTTGCCGAGTACTCCAAGCCAAAGAAAGAAGCTAATTAGAAATCATGCATGAATCCTAACTATGCTGAAATGCCTAATGCAACACATGCAAAAATGCAACTAAGATAGGCTCGGCTATTCTAAAATGACATATGAAATGCAACAACTGATACACGTATTCAACTCAGAAATGAAATACAATGCAGTTAGTATGATGTGTTGAGCTCGGTGCATGCAAGACAGATAAATGGATGCAAACATGCGATCATAAGTATGCTAATTGAAACGTGCTCTAAAACTAACCATCATAAGCTGGTAAATAAAAGGGAAAAAGACGTGGGCTTGGAAGACATGCATCACACACACGCACACTTATTACAAAGTTCGCCCTCCCGCGGAGGGTCCGAATAAATAATACACAACGAAATGAATAACTAACTACAGCTAATTATTACATAACGCTGACTAATTAACAAATTAAACTAAGGAAGCAAATAAACTAGCATGCAAGCTACGTGAAATGGACTGCCTCAGCTCTGTTCCGAATGATAAAGGATGCATGCATGCTCGAGTCGCCTTGTCGAGAAATCCATCGCGATGCCCCGATTTGCCTCTGTTTGCAACTGGTCCCAGAACACTGTACAAAGCTCCAGAAAGCTGCTGACCAGTTTTTGCTGCTGGTTTCCAGTTTGCTGCAACAGAGAGCGGAAAAGGGGCATGGCAAAGTATTTTCAACATATGTGTGCATGACCACTCTCCCCATCATTGCACAAGCTCAAAGGAGTGTAGTCCTCGATCCTCCTACCACCAATCACGTATCTCGATGCATGATGACTGAGGAGTCGGATTGCACGACTCGATGTAAAATGAATGCACATATGAACACAACAAGGCCTAAACTCCATCATGGGTAATCCGGAGTGTCGACGACCGAGAATCGTGGCACGTTTCGTCACTTTGAGTACGAAACGTCCCTCATTTTCCGTGTTTGGACTAAACCATACTCCAAACACTATGCAACAACTAGAATGGCATGGCATGCAAACACAATGCAACAACTAGTATGCAATCCTAAACGAAATGCAACTAAGACATGTAAACATGCAAGGAATGACATGCAAAGGTGCAACTAGCATACGCAATGCTATGAACTACGAATGGCATACTCAATGCACATGACGCTATATGGCATACACAACGCACATATGACGATGGACATACACAAAAGCATAATCAAGGCATACACAATGCGACGATCAAGCATGTGACAACATGGACATGGCATACACAATGCAAGATGGACTTAAACTAAAATGAATGGGCCTCAGCCACACCCAAATCAGTGGCCAATACATGATGAAAATGAAGCAACAACACACATGCAAACATGCACAAATGCAAGGGACCAAACCTAAGGCACCAAATGCAACTCTACCAAAGCATGGCAAGGGATGAAATATGGCATACAATCACACATTTTCCAGCTCTGAAATGTCACGCAAAATGGTCCCGAATCATGCAAACACCTCACACAATGCATGCTAGATGGCCCGGATACCGAAACTAGTGAAGTGCATTACACTAGAGGTACACAAAGCAATGCTCAAATGACCCAACCAGCCCCAAAAAGTCCCTATGTAGGTCCAAGACAGTGGGAAAAAGGTCTAAAATGATGGCTCAAAATGCATGGAAATGAAGCTCATGCAATGGTCCATAAATGAGGCATACAAGCACAACCCTCAAATGCACATAATGAGTGGAAAACATGGGAACATGGCAACCTTACGTGCTCTGAAATACCATGCACAATGACCCCAAAACATGCAAACACCTCAATATAAGCATGTAATAGGCTTCAAAACTCAAATCTAGGCAAGGGTATTGAACTACGACCATGCATAGCAAACATCATTCGACCATGAGGCCCAAAAACAGAGCTAAGGCAGTCCAAAACACGCACAAAATAAGTTTAAAGCATGGCCAAAAAGTGCTGGAATCAAAGGCCAAAGTCGCATGCAATGTAAGCTAGAGGATTTGCACTACAAGCATGTGAGGCAATCAAGAGGCCACTAAACCAGCAAAATTCAGAGGTATGACATGCCAAATAAAGCCCAAAAACCCACTGAAACATGGTCAATGCATGCAAGAATGAGATGCTCTTTTGATATGCTATGAAGAGGGTTATTCTACACATGCAAGATGGACATCCAATATGGAAAAACAAGCTCTAGACAGAGCCTATGCAGGTCTTAAAACTCACCAAAAATGGCCTGAAACATGGCTTGGAAGCATGCAAATAAGGGCTCCTTTGTTAGGCCAAATATGCTAGTAAATAAGACAAGGGGTGAGAGGGAAACAAAGGTCAATGCAAAGGCCCTAAGGCATGACTCAAAATAAGATGAAATGAAGCATGCAAAGGGGGTAGATGACCCCCAACAGAAAAATGATCTTAAACAAACATGTTAAGGGCCTCAAAATAAGACTTTTTTAAGTTTACACCAAAGCTCAAATATGCTTGCAAGTATAGCTAAAAGATGAAGCAAAATAAAGCTTAAAAGAGGGAATAGGGTGTTACCCTTGTAGCTCAGGAACTCCAGCAGCTTATGGACCAAAAAAGCAGCTCCTTAGGACCTCTCAAGACCCTCCAAGAAGCTTAGGTTGGTATTGGAGGTGTTAGGCTAAGAGGTAGTGTGCAAAGGGGCAAGAACTTAGCACTTTTGAGCCTTGAATATAGAGATATAGAGAGAGAGGAATTGTATGCCTTTGAACAATTTTCTGAACCCTTGCAAAGGAGAGGAAAGGCCTCTCTTATAGAGCAAGGGGGCCAAAGCTTCTCAAGGAAGCTAAAAACCAAGATTGAAGATCCTCCATACACGTGTATGGAGGATCCAATCTGTGGCTTCCAGCTGGCACAACTGGCACACACTCACAGAGACAAGACTGAGGGAGGCAGGCCGACCAGTTCAAGTGGTCGGCCGGCCACTTGCCCTGGTCGATCGACCAGTTCAAAAGGGTCAGGTGGTCGGCAGCCTTATTTGGTGGTCTCCACATGAAATGCAAGGAAGTGGTATGGTGGGAGACCCACAAATGCGGCTCAAAAACCAAGGAGACCAGCTCCTTGACAAGAAAATCGGCCGGCGGGAGAAAAGGTGGTCTCCAAAAGAAAAGGTGGTATCCCACCCTTGTACCACCTTCGAAACAATGAAAATAGGGTCCATGCCAGACGGATGCAAAACGAGGGTTCGGGGGCCAAAACGCGCAGCCGGGTGCCCCGAAAACTGACTGTTAAGCATCGAAAGTGGCGTGCGACCACGAAGGTGGTCTCCCGGGCCACAGTGTCCCTCTAGAGAGAGGAAACAAGGTGTGTGCCAAAAACGGGAGCAAACGGAGAAAGTTAAGCGGTCCCGAACCGAGGCGCACGGCTGACGGCTTCGAAAATCGAAAACTGGTCTCCAAACGGGAACAGTGGTCTACGACCACGAAAAGTATCCTACGGCCACTGAGAGATGGTCTACAAGACCTCTCCCTCCCTTCGGGAAGAGAAAACAGAACCTGGTTCGCAAACCGAGGCAAAGCACAAAAGAGTCCCGAAGTCCGGAGGCAAGCTCTCAGCCGAGACTCCGTAACCTCAGAATGAGCACAACATGCGTAATCACCGAGCGCTCAATCAATGATGTCTGCGTCTTAAGGTCGGTCAAAAATAGGGTGTCTACACCTGAGGAGGGGCATGCAGACCTTCTGGGTTTGACAGCTGAGCTTGTGGGGCGAAAGGCGGGAGAAGTGGCCCTTGGGACATATGTGGTTGGTAAGGGTGGTGATTTTAGGCTTGCTCTAGGTTTAGAGGAATGTCTTGTGGCAGTGGAGGAGGAGGAGTATGAGTAAGTAGATCACACTGGAGTAAAGCGTTGATCAGTGCTTGGTTTTGTTCAGCCATGCAATTAATGTTGTTGATGACTTCTGTGAAATATAGAGGTGGGTTATTTAGGTTGGAGGACTCAGCCTAAGGGTTTCCGGTATTGTGTTGTGAAGCCATGGATCGAATTGTAACCATTCAATCTGACTTTGGAGGTGGGTGAGAAGAAAACTATTTCCAGTGACAATGAGCACAACTATTAACCAGATCATTTCCCACAAATGGTGCCAACTAATAATGTAGTGTGGTCGGCAGTAGATGGATCAAATTGATCCAAGCACTCCACGGGTCGACTGCCTTCGTCTTCCCAGTCTCATCTGCAATAAGTCCAGTAGGAAGGTTCTGAAGTGGGGGTGGTTTCTTCTTGTGGACCCTCCGACGATCAAGTTAGCTGAGTATATGGAAAGAATAATAACTTAGAGAGAAAGTTGAGGGTAGAGAGAGAGAGAGAGAGAGAGGGAGAGAGAGAGAGTATCTTTTTTCCAAATGTGCTTCAGAAGCTTTCTTATATCTCTTATTAATCATTTTCTTATCCATTCATGCAGTCTCATTGGCCGAAAGCCTACAGCCTATTCGCCGTTGGCCATTGTGGTTTCACCACGCCCCAGAGTGAGGGGTCTTGCTGCATTTAATGCCTTGACAGTCTCATTTAATACTTGGTGTGTGGGCTCAATAACTTTGCAGAATCTTTGTATGTGACGTGGCCAATTTTCTACTTGACACGTGTCCAGTTGGTACCAGGACTTGGCTATCGCGCATTCTGTATTGGACTTATTGTTGGGCCTTTTCTGCTAGATTTTATGGTGATAACTAATCAAGTAATTATCTGGCAACCATCATAAACTTTAAACCTTAAAGACACAAAATATTATTGTTTATATTATATAATTTATTTTGTTGTAAAAGTCAATATGTGAATAGTAAATAATAGATGTAAATAGTTGCATTTGTTGAAGTTGGATCAAGGTGCAAAGTGGGAAAGAAAAATTAGTGTCCACATTTTAGTTTAAAAGTCAAAAAGTTATTAAAAAAGCTAAAAATCTAACAACTATACAAAAAAAAGTCAATGATTCTCTTTTCTCTTTACTTTTTGCATATCTTTTTGTAAAAAACTAAAAAGTCATCCCAAACATATTAATTTGTTTTATCTCATATTTTAACCAAAAAATCAAAAAGTAACTAAAATAGCTTGTTTATAAACAAGGCTTAAATGTAGACAATAATTTGGGAGAACAAGTTGCACTTATCTTCTAAATATATCTTCTCGTGCTTTGCAGAGTGAAATTACAGTGTGCAAATATAATATTTAGAAGGGGTGAATAGGCTATCTAATTAAAATTATTAAGTTTAATTTTTGTTAATAATCAAATTAACACATTAATAATCAATCTCACATAACACAAGAATTTATGTGGAAAACTCATAATGTAAAGGATTATGATTCCAATATTCAATGAAATCTATTAAAAGATTCAAGAATACAAAGACAAAGTTGAAAGGACTTACAACCTTCATCTTAGTTTACCTAATACAATGACTTGCAGTAGCTCTATGAATTCAGCTTGATCCAGTCAATCTTATTGATCTTTAGGACACCACAAAGTTTCAACTTCGATCTCCATTTACGAACGGCTTTAATTACCCAATTGGCCTTAAGTGTATAACAAACAATAGAAATATATGAAAACGTTTTGAGGGTTTTTGAGAAATACACTACAGGATTTTTCTAATATTTAGCGACGCTTTATAAACGTCGCATTTTGATTTAATTAAAACGGCATCGTTTACCAATAGAAGTCGTTTTAAAATGCCTTCAAATGTCTTACCGTGTTATCCCACTCACACACTCTCTCTCTCTCTCTCTCACAGCTCTGTGAGAATCAGAACCTCTCTGTTTCTTCAAGGGGGATTTGGTCATAGCCCCCTCACTATCTAATTTGTCTTTCAAAAGAACAAGAATTATATAAGTACTTTCAAAACCCCCTGATATTTTAAAACTTGTTTCTTTTACCATATTGCCCTCATACAATTTTACTCTGTATGAAAGTAAAATTTTACTCCGTATGAAAGTAAAATTTTACTCTGTATAAAAGTAAAATTTTACACTCTGAAACTAAAACTAAAATTTTACTCTGTATGAAAGTAAAATTTTACTCTGAATAAGAGTAAAATGTTACACTCTGAAACTAAAGTAAAATTTTACTCTGTATAAAAGTAAAATTTTACTCTGAATAAGAGTAAAATTTTACACTCTGAAACTAAAAGTAAAATTTTACTCTGTATAACAGTAAAATTTTACTCTGAAAAACAAGTAAACTGTGAGACTCTGAAACTAAAAGTAAAATTTTACTCTGTATAAAAGTAAAATTTTACTCTGGTTCTGTCAAATGAAAAAAACAGAGCAATAGAACTAGAGTAAAATCAAATGAAATTTGATGTTTACTCTGAAAAATCAATGGAACTTTTAGCTTTGAGCTTTGAATCAGGCCTATAATCCTTGAATCAATCGATGTTTACTCTGAAAAATATTGAATCAGGCCTATAATCCTTGAATCACGCCTATAATCTGAAAATTTCAAACAAATCTCAATTTTTCATACCCCGGTTCTTTAGATTTTTCAAATTTTACAGATTTTTCAGATTTTTGAAACTTTGAGTCTAAAAAATACTCAGTTGCTTCATCTTAACTCGTAGATTATGAGTTTGATTTGGATTTACATCATTCCTCTTTCCAATTGAGAAATTCATCTCAGTTTCTTAACCAAACTCGCAGCATAAACCATCACATAGGATATCTAGCATCTTGAAAACTGGACACAAGAATAATTTGATCCATAATTTTAATTCAGTCACAGCAGCAACAAAAATTGAACAAGATTCAAACTATCAAACCAGAACTCAAGCAAAACAGGAGACTCGCAAGTTGAAGTGGTCTCAAGTTAGAGAAGACTTCAATCTAACTTGTTGATAAGATTATGAGTCCAGTCACGACTGTTAGGGCTTTGTGAGATCCCAATCGCGATTCCTAAATTGACTGAAAACACTCGAGGGGGGAATTAGGGTTAGGGTTGAAGAGGCGGAGGAAGGTGGTGCAAGAGGAGGGACGGGGGATAAGGGTTTGGTCTTCTTGAAGAGAGTGGGGAAGAGAGTGGGAAGAATTAATTGAGGGTATAAAAGTCATATAAAATATTTAAATAATAAATTTGTCCTTTATGTAAAATTTTATAATTATGAGGGGGTTTAGAAAATATAATTTTTTTCTTAGTCCTTTTAACAATGAAAGGAAGGTAAGGGGGGTTTATAGCTAAATTTCCCTTTCTTCAAACCCTCATTATCGATCCCTCAAATCTCTCACTCACTCGCTTTCTCTATCTCTCTCTCTCTCTATCTCTAAACCCTTCAGTCTTAGAGATTACGATTCAACCTTCTTCAGCTCGGTGATTCATCTCAGATCCAATCTCAGAGTGATTTCAATTTCAAAGTTTTCTCTCTCGATTTCGAAGCTCCACCGCCACCGCCATATGCATCGTCTACTAAGGTGAGCCCCACCGTCTACAATCTCAGTTTTGTATCCTCTCTCTCTCTCTCTCTCTCTCTCTCTCTCTCTCTCTCAAAAGCTCTTCCTTCCATCGATCAACTCTCCTCTTGCTTGACTATGTTGTGAGATCTGAGTTCGAACGGTGAAGGAAGCCCTAGATTGTTGTGTTTTGGGGGTTCTTCTTGTTCCTTGAAGGCAATATCGTCTATTCCGCTACATCTAAACCTAGCTACAGTTATTGAGACTAGATCATCTATTTTTCTCCCTTAAGAAGGTAAGATTTGAAGTTTGAAGCACCAATTTCTTATTTACAAACATATGTTTCAGATCTGAGATTTCTTATTCAAAAATATGTTTGAGATTTGAAATTTCTTATTCAAAAACATGTTTCACTGAGATTTCTCATTCAAAAATATATGTTTAAGATTCGAAATTTCTCATTCAAAAATATTTGTTTGAGATTTGAATTTTTTCATTCGAAACAATATCCTTTAGATATGAGATTATCATTCAAAAATACATGTTTCAGATCTAGGAGTTTTTATTCGTTTGGGATATGAAGACTCGCTAGGAATTTTTTTTTGGATATAGCCTTCTTCTTGCTTAGGATTTTGATTGTTGATTTTTGAGGGAATCCGATTACTCGAGCTTTTGCATATATGAATGACATCCTTGATGAGGTCTGTTGTTATGTTCTGCATTTTAGTTATTTATTTATTTATTTATTTGTTATCAATTCATGCTATATTGATTGAAAAAGTGTAATAAATTATTGACAAGGGACAACTACATGGACTACTGGGTCAACTTCCCTGTCCCATTAAATTCCTCATACTTGCTAAGTGTATTTTCATTATATACTGGAAGCATAGGCGGTGTTTGGGAACCCGGGTTGCCTCAGATTTTATTCACAACGGAAAAAAAATTCAAAAAACAAGCACTGTAGCTGAGTCAATCAGGTAGGTCCAGCTGTATGGCACTTTGTGGGTAAAATGACGAAATCACCCTCCATTGCTCAACCTATTTCGCACCATGACATTCATCTCCCATATCTCAAAAAACTCTCACAGAACCCCTCTCTACCTGGACGCTTTGACCGAAATAGGTTGAGCACCTCTCCGGCGGCACTGTTACGGAAGACGAAGTAACCGATCGTCGACAACCTACTAAGGTACGGTTGCCAAACACCATCCTCTGAAATTTATCTTCACCGATCTGCAACCTAATTTACAATAGTTCTCCCCTATAATTTTTTTTTCTCTGTTCGTCTTCAGTAACCGATCTTCATACTTAGCTTCACCTACACGTGTGCAACAGAAATCACATTGCAATGCAAACAATTTTTCCTATTTCCCCTCTTCCTTCATTTTGGGTTTTGTTCAAATCTTCTTCACCAAACTTTTTTTGGCCGTTTCTGCCAACCATCTGGAAGTTGTCTGCATCTGGAAGTTCAAAAATGAATTTCATTTGGAAGTTGTCTGCATCCAAATGCATTTAAAAAAATACATTTAAAAATGGATTTTTTTTTTAATTTATCAAAAAATGGATTTTTTTAAATTTACCAAAAACTTTGAATTTATCAAAACATAAATGAATGGAGAATGAAAATCAATTAAAAAAATTGAATTTAATAAATTGAAGCACAACACAATAAATAAATTGAATTTATCAAAAAATAAAAAAATAAATTACAAAAAATAGTTGACAAATTAAATTTTAATTCGAATAAATGAACAATTAAAATAAATTTTATATGTGAAAATTAAAATGAATGTTGACAAACAAATTGTTTTTATTTTCTGGAGAAATAGTTGCAATTTTCAATTAAATGAAAAATATCATTAATTTTTATATGGCAATTTTCAATGAAAAATACAATTTTCAATTGTTTGCACCATGTGATAATTGCTTCGTAAATGTGGCCACGTGTCAACGCAGATTTCCATTTCTAATGTGGGAGGAATGGTGGCCACGTGGCCATTACCAAATATGTGCAATTAAATATTTAATAGGGGTAGATTTACATTCCACTATCATTTCAAACACATTTTCCAATATAATAAACCAAAAAAAATCCATTCCATCTTCCCAAACACACAAATAAACTACCCTACTAAAATACTCGAACCACATAAAAACCTCAAAAAAATCCACTTTCCAAACACCCACATAGTAATATAGATACGTCATCCTTGATATTTTTTTTTTCTTTAAATGGTTTGATAATGCTTCCCTTAGGAACTTGTCGTGGTCAGTTTTGGTTTCATTTTCTTCTTAGTATGGAAAATTCTATAACTTTTCCACTAAAATATTTGGTATATGTGTGCATTGCAGGTTTGCACAAGCTCTCTCTATTGAACATGAAAGGTTGCCTTGTTACTACATCATGCTTGGACTCTCTTGCAGGTTTACTCTTGCCTTTTCTTCTCCTTTGAGTCATCGCTATTGTAGTTATGTTACTGGATATTGTGATAAATATTGCATTTTGAGAGAAGGGTATGTGGTGTGGAACAAGAAATATTTCATGAGTACTATTTGTTTTATGGTCTAAATTTAAGAAAATATCTTGACAAAGGTAACTCAAAGATATGATTTTGGATTTGTAGGAGACTAGCAGTTTATTGCAAATCCAGGATTTCCCTTTGAAAATTTAGACATTTTGTGGATCAAAGCACAATAAAAATATTTGGAAGTGTAATGCATCGGATTAATGAGAAAATGAAAAAAAAATTACTTTCTCAGGAATGTTTTCTATTTGGAAGCTGACTTCTGATTTTCAAAGGAGTTGATTGTTAATTTTTTGATTTTCTACTTAAATTTTTTTGACTGGGCGTGGTAAATGCCGGTGATGAGTGAAGGATTTCTTGTGATATACTATGATTAATAATAGCAAAAGTTATTCATGTTTGGTATTAATCTGATTGCCACTTGTTCTATGCATGCAGCTATTCCTGCCTTGCTATATTTGAACCTAAGCAGATGTAATCTGTCTGATGATGGGTGTGAAAATTTTTCAGGTAGGTTACATGTAAACTTTACTTTGTATCCCTCCTGGTTTAAGAATAATGGACTGTCTTTTAAATTGGGATGCATACTACACTTTCTAACAGCACCGGGAAAACATTGAAAACAACCTTCACAACAAAAAGTAACCTTTTTTATGTCATGTTTTCAGGTAGAGATCTTACAGATTGAATTTTTAAAATGCTTTTTCCATTACTGTCTCACCAATTTGAATAGTCTAATAATTTTCCTTGGACGTTTTTTTAACATATTTTAGATGATATATCTGTGGAACTGAACTATGCCTTTTTAGTTCATTATTAACCGTTTACAATGTGATCTACAACTGTAGAATGTTAAGAATATTAAATCTGATGGCATTGATATGTAACATATTATTAACAAGGTCTTCACTTTTCTCTTTTTTGTTCTTGGGCTGGTGGGTCTGGATTGTTAAAGTAACATCACTTTTAGGCATCAACAAATTAATTAGCTAATCATCCATTCCCATCAGAAACCTCTATTATTGAGAAGTGTTGTTTGATTCTTGCTCTTTCATGCATATGTGTACTCCATGTAACTGGTGGGCCACCTTTTGAACTGTCAAAAAACTAAAACTAATAACCATTATGAACCTACTGTTTAAAATTGTTGTTATGTAATACTGCCCATCAACAATAATTGAATTAAGAATTTAAAATTTTACCTTGCAAGTGATGGTAAAATTTGTTCTCATTTTGGCTCTGCTTCTCACCCTATTGTGGCTCTTCATGCCGACATGGATGCCCTTAATTTGTAGGTAATTTGCAGTCCCAATTCACCCCCAATTTCCTCTTATATATATTCAGGAATGTATGTTTCAATAGTTTTCTTTGTTGGATTGCTTGATATTATATTTATTTCTTTCTTTCTTTCTTTTGGGACAGTTGGTGATTTGTATTCTTTTTTCTCTCTATGTATAGATTGATTGTGGTTTACATTCTTTCTTCTGTCATTTGTATTCTTTTTTCTTGTCATTCTGCTTTTGAGTATTTGTAGGAGTTGGTTGAGTGGAAGCACAAGAGTAAAATAGATGGGAAAATGCATGGATGTGGACACGATAATGCTGCTCGGTGCTGCTAAGTTGCTCAATGAAAGGAAACATAATCTTGAAATGAGTTTTAAATTGCAACAAACAATGTGATGCTGTCAATTCTTGAATTAAGTCAATATCCTGTTGAGCAATTCTTATTAAATGTAGGTTCACCTTTCAAAGAAAGAGAAAAAGAAAAAGAACTAACAAGGTAAAAGTAACAATGGAAAAAAAAAAAAGAAAAAAAAAGGACAATAAGGACAATTTATATCCAAGTTTGTGATCTAGGAATCTGATTGTTTTAACATTGGCTTCTTTTTAATTTTTAAACATTTTTTTTTCATTGTAGTTAAGAGGCCTTTATCTCCATTGAAAAGGAAAATAGAAAGTAGCCTTCATTAAATACCTAACAAGTTGTATATATCCTAGTTTGTGATCTAGAAACCTGGTAATGCCTTCAATTGTCAACAATAATAGGTATGATTATAGTGTTGGTGGTTGGTGACAGTGCTGTAATGATGGGGGAGTTGGGTGACATCTTGATAATGTATGAATTTTTTTATTTATTACCTCATTCATTGATGACACTAAATTTTGACACTCTTAGATGTTAATAAAATCTCAAAAATTAATTGCTACAATTATTATTTTGGTTGTCTTGAATTCTGGATTTTTACTTCTACAATGTTGGATGAATTGATTGTTGAACTATTCTATGTTTATATTCATTACTATTTCATTTCAAAATTTGATGGTTTTAAGTATTACAAGTGATGATTTCCCTTGGTTTGATGTTCCCCGATCAAATATTAAAACATATATTTACGTGATAAGATGCTATACATAGTCTTCTTCTTTTTTCTTTTTCTTTTTTAAATATTACAAGTGATGATTTCCCTTGGTTTGGTTTGCTTACCTTTGGATGATGTGTAACTGTGCAAGGATATACAATTTATACAAGAAATCATTTATTTATTTATTTTTTATTTTTTTTTTCATTTTCAAGAAATCAATTTGATTCTTGTTATTATCATCACTATTAGTCTTGCTATGCAGATATCTTTGATTGGCCTTCATAGTTTTCGTGTTGTTTTAAAAGGTATAATTTTTTATGGAGCAACATATAACAATTTCATGGATTGACAAGATAGGTTTCATCATAGGATCTGTAGGTAACTTATAGTATACATTGTAGCTTTGCCTGCTCTTTGTTGTCCAGTGTTTTGTTCATATTACTTGCATTTTGTGATTTTTTTTACATTGAAATATCTATAGAGAATCACATTCCCATTTCCTAATAATATATCTATGACTATAGGAATGAATTAATCTTTTCTTTTTGGTTCAATTAGTTTTCGACTTGGGAGAAATTGTATATGTTAATATTAATTTAGTTAAAATAACACGGCTGTGTAACACTACAAATTTGATATGAATGAGGACTCATTTGTTACAATGATAAGAGGGTAGAGGCAAGGGAGCTAGGAGTACTTGTCCTAGGGGCCTATTTATCTAGTGTTTGGATGGGCAAAAAGTAATGGGAATGGGTAACTTATCAGGGTTGGATTAGTTTATCCTGTATGTGAAACAATATGCCCCTTTCGTTACAAAATGTATAGATTAGTCAAAGACCCAATCTCATTTGGGTGCACTACAAGAAAATTTTGTAACGAATAGATTAGTCTAATGACATTTTTGTTATTGCATTTTTTAAACCGTTGTAAGTTAGCGATGTATCAATGGTTTTCAACATATTTTTAAGCAACTCATTTTTAAAAACATGCATCCTACTTGGTGACATATTTCCCTTTTCATGCATGCTCTGTGTTTCTTTCTCCACTTCTCTCTCCCACGCATTTTTTGTTTTTCAATTTCTCTCACAATCCTGAGATAGACTCCAGAATGATTTATGGCTTTTGATTTGTGGGCTTGAATAACATTTTGAGAATTTTTTTTCATTTGAAGTGCATGCTAATTTGTTTATGTGAATGAGTTGTTTTTAAGATCATTTAACAAAATGTTGCAATTATAAATATCTGGTTATCCTCCTAGCTAGCTTAAATAGCTTTGCCACCACTGATGATTGATTGGCTTTTTGCATATGTACTGGTTTGATCTCAATAAAACTTTGCGTCGAACTTTAATTATTTTCTTGAGTTTATACTCTAGAATTTGGATACATTCATAACTTTTTTTTTTTTTTTTTTAAGATTATTTGTTTATTTTTGGTTTTTCCCTTATTCCTTAGTTCTGTTTGTAAGTTGGTTGAAATTTTAAATTATAGTATGGTATTAGTAGTTTAATTGTCATTCAATTATGGAGAAATTTTTTATGTTTACTCACTCTATTTCACATGTAAGCTTTCTTGTGTTTGGGCTCCATAAAGAGAAGTGGAACAAGATTTTGGAGCTGCTCCTTACCACAAGCTTAATCTATTGTCTCACTTTGTACAATCGCTATGTCAGATATGTTCTGCCTCTCTTATCAAAACTGACTCATTCTCTCTCTCTCTCTCTCTCTCTCTCTCTCTCTCTCCTTTTGGTTTGTTTTGATTTTGTTTATCATGAATAAAATGTTTGGCAGTACTTTCCTGGGGTATATAAATTTGTCTATATGGGGAATTTTGAATCCCATGCTTATATAAATTTGTGTTTAATGGATAAATACTTCTCTTATTTTCTATTTTTCTTTTTTTTTCTTTAGGAAATTGCCAAGTCACTTGAATTCGATTGAATTGAGGATTTGATTTTATACAGGTGCCATTGATGCTTTTATTACATGGATTCCATTTGGTGACTTTGTTGTATAATTTAATCCTCATCTGCAAGATTAGGTACTATATCGTTTAGTTGTACATACACATAGAAGTTCTTAATTGTGAACTTTGTTCATAATACTATGTTTTGTTGCCATTTCCATTTGAATTATTAATTGTGAACTTTGATCATAATACTATGTTCTGCAAGATCAGGTACTATATGTATATATATTTTCGAAATAGGATTTTAGTATTCTACACATTCTTTGTTACTTTGAATGCATTCCTAATAGGTTTGATGTTTACTCCATGATTGTTACACTATGAAGGCATGGAGATCCAGATTCAATGAAAACATGTGAAATTGTACAAATTAGCTCTTTGGAATGTTTGGATGACTCTAATACTTGTACCCTTTATTCATATATATATATATATGTAAACAAATAAATTTTTCATGTACACTTTATAATTGATGATATGATGGGATCTGTATATGAAACTTATATTGTTACTATTGAATTATTTTGTCGTGTGAAAGAATAAGTGTAAATGAGAAGGCATATAAATAATGATCTATAAAGTATTAAACATTCTAAAAGATTGATTTCACTCCACTATTCTGTTGTTTTTGATCATTTTGATATGTAGGTGTTTTATGTTTTAGAGTAAGAATGGCAATGGTGAAAGTTTGGAAGACTGGGAACTTAGCTTAGTTATATTCAAATCATCAATTAGATTTTTTTTTTTTAACAAGCTTGTAAGGTGGATAGCTCTTTTTTTCTTCTTACTATCTCTTCTACTCTTTTGTGTAGATTTACCCAGGTGGACTATTATTATTGATGGCTTGTGGCAGCAGCTAAGCTGTTATGGCATAGGTTTGTTTTGATAAGAGCAGAGTTGAGTTGGAATTGAGTGTGTATCATGCATGCAAAAGTGATGGGGTGTGATTGTTTATTTATGTATTCTGAAAGTTCAATGGTTATATGTTCTTGCAAAGAAAGTTTGTAAAATTGAATATGGTCTTCCAATTCTGAAAAAAAAAAAAAAAAAAAGAAGAAAAAAAAAAAAGATGATGATGTTTGTCTTAGTAATATATGATAAATTGATAATGATTGTTGTTTTATCCAAAAATAAATTAAAAAATTAAAAAAGACTTCTGATTGATTGATACTTTTTAAATAAGGAATTAATGAAAATAGGAATATTTTGGTGTGTTTTGATACAGAAAAATGCTTTAGGCCTCTAAATTGTGAGCTCTAGAAGAGCTCTAATCTGTGGGCCCCAGTGTGTGATTTGATGTTTTGGCTTTTGTTTTGTTTTCTTCTTTTTTTTTTTTTTTTAGGTTGCCACGTCACTAGTGTTCTTATTAGAGCTCTATTATTAGAGCTCTTAATCACCACTCTTTGATACATCATCATGTGCCTTGTTTTTAATTTTTAATTTTTTTTGAAAGAAAAAAACCCTCCATGGCGTTTTCAAATGCCACTAATAGTGTCAGCAAAATATATTTACAGCATTTAGCAACGTTTTAAAATGCCTTGTATTGGTTTTTAACGATGTTTAAGAAGCGTCGTGAAAATATAGCGACGGTCGTGTCTTTGGCATTTGAGCTGAAGCGCCACAATAACTTTTAGCGGCGTTTTTCAGAGGTACAGTGGCGTTTTTTCACACCACTAATGATAGAATTTCCTAGAGTGATATTGTGATACCCCTGTTTTGTATTAATGTTAATTGGTTCTTAATACATATGTGATTATATGTTTTGATATGATTTTGTATATCATTATGTGAATATATGTGATTTTGGGATTCTATCTGTTCATCGTAGGAATATCTGTTTGAATAATCCGCTTCAGGAATTAAATTGAGGGCCTTATCGGCCACAGAACCCGGAATTGATTATGCTATTATGATTGGCATAATTTTTAGAGCCTACGGTGAAATTTAATTGAAAATTTATTCTGGTCAATTTAAACTGATTAAATTGATAAATTAAGTGCCCTATTATTTTATATTAAAATATTTGTTAGTGGGGCTTGTTGTATATTAGTATTGCACCCTCCTTTAGCTCTCTTAAACTCAAAATCTGAGTTAGACAATTGAGAGTGAGAGAGAGGCCGGCCATAGTGAGAGAAAGGAGGAGAATTGTGCATTTTAGCTTGAAGCTTGGAATTTTGGAGGTTTAGCTCAAGAATTGTCTAGAGCTTGAAAGATCGAGGCTTCTAGGTGAGTAATTCTTGAATTATAGTTGTAATTTTGTGTGTTTAAGCTAAATTGGTGATCAAGGGTGAGATTGAAATGAAATTGGATGGTATTTGTTGAATTGAAGCCTAATATGTACATGCGTGTAAGAAATGGCCAAGAATCTCCATGTTTGAGCACAATGTGTATGATTTGTGTTGAATATTGTTTTAAAAGAAAAACATGTATTAAGACCTCTCTCCACCAATTAAGTTGATATGAAGGCATGTTTCTCACATGCAAGAATGAATCATGTAAGTGTAAGCTTTGCATGTTTGAATGTGAGGTGTTGGTGATGAATTGGGATTAATTTGAGACATGCATGTAAGTAATGCAAGGAATTGAGCTCCATTGTGATGTGTTTTGGTGTCTATGGCATGTTAGTACAAATATATGTGAGATTGGTGCCTCAGTATGCAAGAAAATGGGTTGAATGTCGAGTTTGAACTCAAGGGAGTGTTCTGGAAAAATCCAGAATTTTCGACGTCCGCTCGAGCGGGGGAAGTGCCGCTCGAGCGGAGAATTCGAGCTCCCAGCATTTTCTGCACACATGGTTCCCGCTCGAGCGGGGAAATTGACGCTCGAGCGGGGAGCCATGTAGGCAGGCAGTCCGCTCGAGCGGTAGAGTTCGCGCTCGAGCGGGAATTTGAGGTAACCAGTACTTTTGCAGACTTAAGGGTCCGCTCGAGCGGGGAATCCCACGCTCGAGCGAGGACCCTATTTTCTGAAATTTTGAAAATGCATCATGTGTTCTGTTTTCCGTTCTCTTTCACTTGTAAGCACTCTTAGGTATATGTTAAGCATTGTAAATGAGTTAATGAGATAAGAATAAAGCCTAATGAGGAGTATGTGAATTAAAGAACGGATTGAACTGTTAGTGACCCTTTTGTGTTCATGAAATGTGTAGGGTTAAGCTCCAGGGCAAATCCACAAGCCGATCACTGTGAGTAATATCGATACTTGAATGTTTGTGAATGTCCAATTGTTTATTCCCTTATAGGCTTATGAATTGCTAATTGGGATTGTGGATGTAAGATAAACATGAATGGACCAAAGGTCGTTTTGTTAAATATGAATGGACCAAAGGTCGTTTTGATAAACATGAATGGACTCAAGGTCGTTTGGATAAACGTGAATGGACCAAAGGTCGTTTTGTTAAATATGAATGGACCAAAGGTCGTTTTGATAAACATGAATGGACCCAAGGTCGTTTTGATAAACGTGAATGGACCAAAGATCGTTTTGTTAAATATGAATGGACCAAAGGTCGTTTTGATAAACATGAATGGACCCAAGGTCGTTTTGAGATGAATGAGTGGGCCGAAGGCCGTTCTGACATAAATGAATGGGCCAAAGGCCGTTTTGATACGAATGTGTGGGCCAAAGGCCGTTTTGACATACATGATTGGGTCAAAGGCCGTTTTGACGTAATCGAATGGGCCGAAGGCCGTTTTGACAAGAATGGAAATATGAATTGGGCCCAAGGCCGTTTGGAATATGTTGTTTTACAATGTTATGTAAATGCTGTATTTGATATTATTCACTGGGCTATCGCTCACGCTCATTCATGTGTTTGTAGGTGAGCCAAGAGATGCACAAACCCAGCCCCAGTGAAGTTTGCCGGGAACAACATGAGTTTTGGGGAGTCAACCTTGTGTCTCACGCACGAGACCCATCCTTGCCATTTTGTTATGTATTTACACTTTGTCTTGTTGGCAAGGACTTTATGTATATTTGTAGATAGTCTGTCATGGGTTGACTCGTTTTGAATGATCCTGTGTGTAAAGAGTTTTGGAACTGTACTTTTGATGTGGGTTATTAACGCATATGTGTAGGGTTTGCTTGGAGTGCATATAAGCACGGTTCTATGGACAAAGTTTTTAATTACTGCTTCCGTTTGGCCCCTTTACTCTGTTGAGCTACGTCTGTTTTGGTTTGAGGCCGTAGGTAATCTCAGGATTACTGGCCGGTTATGTCCTTAACCCATAGGGGCGGGTTTGGGTCATGACAAATATCTCAAAAATATTTTATCATAAAGATGTGAATTGAAGCTCAAAATTATTTTAGAGATTTCACAAGTTTTTGGCTATGTGTAAAAATATTTGGGATACTATAAAATAAATTGTGGAGGTCTTTATATACAAAAATAGTTTTTCGAAACCAACTGAGGATAGATTTATTGATAGATTTATGTATTTTTTTTTAGGAAGACTTATTTATAAGTCCTTTTTCAAACACTTATAGTAGGTTAAGTCCTGTGTAATTTCTTATAGTGTCTCAAGTCCTATTTAGATAGAAATGTATTCCACAATATCCTACATAAATGTAACGTGACGTGACACTTACATAAACGTAACGTAACGTGACACTTACATGAACGTAACGTAACGTGACACTTATATAAACGTAACATAACGTGACACCTACATAAACGTAACGCAACGTGTCACGTTACGTTTCGCAAACTTAATGAGTTTTTATTTTTTTAAATTGAATGTGAAAATGTTGCTAGTTTATATTGGTGTCACGTTACGTTTCATATAAATATGATCTATGGCAACATTCAATTTCCTATAGGAAATTGAATGTTGCCATAGATCATAGGTGTTACGTTACGTTTATGTAGGTGTCACGTTACGTTACGTTTATGTAGATATGATCTATGGTATAGGAAATTGAATGTTGGCATAGATCATAGGTGTCATATTACGTTTATGTAGGTGTCACGTTACGTTACGTTTATGTAGATATGATCTATGGTAACATGCAATTTTCTATATAGGAAATTGTATGTTACCATAGATCATAGGTGTCACGTTACATTTATGTAGGTGTCACGTTACGTATAGATGTCACGTTACGTTACATTTATATAGATATGATCTATGGTTACATTCAATTTCCTATATATGGTTCTACTATTATTTATAATATTAACAGCTAATATTAAGTGTAAATGTGTCAAAAAACTTCCCAGGACTTATGGGAACATAAATTTTTTAGTAGGACCATATGTAACATAAGCCTCCCTAATAGGACTTATAAATAATTTTTCTTTTTTTTAAACCAGTTTAGGATAGATTTTTATACTGTTTTAAAACTCTTTTTGTGAGAAACTTTTTCCAATGCAACTGAAACATATATACAAACTTTATCTGATCGGGTAATGAACAGACACTACAAGAATTAACACTTTTGCCGACCAAAAAATTGGTCGCTAAAAGTCTACTTTTGGTCGGCAAAAGTTATCCGCGACCAATTTTTTTGGTCGCTACTTTGGTCGCCAATTGAGGGTCGGCAAAAGTAATTCGCGACCAAAATTTTGGTTGGTCGGCAAAAGTTAGATTTGCCGACTAAATTTTTGGTCGCTAAATATTTAATTACCGCGACTAATTCATTTTGTCGCTAAAACACTTTGGTCGCGAAAAGTGATATTTTCCCGACCAAATATCTTAGTCGCCAATTGACACATTTCGCGACCAAAAAGTTTGGTCGCCAATTATCACATTCAACGACCAAAAAGTTTGGTCGCCAATTGTGACATTCCACGACCAAAAAATTTGGTCGCCATTTGTTACTTTTCGCGACCAAAACTTTTGGTCGGCAAAAGTGAGTTTTGCCGACCAAGAGCTGTTTTGGTCAGCAATAGATGTATTTTTTGCGACCAAAACTCTTGGTCGGCAATTGTCATTTTTTACGAAAAAAAATTATTTTGGACGTCGCGACTAATAAATTGGTCGCCACATCTCTAAAACAATACACCTGTAATTCCTAATAATTCATTCAATCCATAATAAACCATAATAAACAATACACCGAAACATCAATCTAAGGGTGTTCTGGTGGGATTACTGTTTTCTTTTGATGCATGAAACTGTCCACTAAGCTCTAAATTAAAAACACCGCTAAGATGTATAACGAAAACATTTGGTCATTGATCAGACTGGTATAAAACACCCAATTTTAGAGTACAGAGTTAAGATTTCCAAAAAAAAAAAAAAAAACTATTAGTAAGGGTCATTATTCTAGCAGTTTTGTTCACATTACAGATGGGATGGGGGGAGGGGATCTAGTCATGATGCTCCGGAAAGAATGAATGCTTGGAGGAGGCTCTGAGCTGCCTGGGTTTCATCAGGGGTCCCAGATATAATGACTTTCCTGTCAGTGGCTCCAGGATGAGGTTCATGCACCATGACCTTTGCCCCCGATATCTGAATCATACAATCCATAGGATAAAATTTAAGGTGAATTTATGATCAGATAAATTACAAAGTAACTAGAAATCAACATCACCAATAGATTTTTTACATGGGAAAAAGAAGAGCTTGGCAAAATATACACATCAAAAAGAGGGGAAAACAGCAAATAAAAGAAGAAAACAGTGGTCTAGAATGCTTCAGAAAATGGCTGAAAAGCAGCCCATAGACAATTTTCCTAGTTTGTGAGCCTGTATTATAAGCACTTTCAGCATTCCCCTTCAACTTGAAGCTCTTTTTACTTTGGTTCTCAAGTGGTATGCTTTACAATTTGGCTTCTTACTACAACTTGGGTATTTTTATTTTATTTTCCAAACTAAGTGAAAACATAAATAGTAAACATGTTTTCTTGAAAGCATGTTTTGTAACCACGCTTTCTAGTTTCTTATTTTATTCAAACTTTGACAAAAACGTAATTGCTAATAACATTTTAAGCAATCACCGCTTGTTCTACACTTCGATTTTTAACAACCTTCTACTCTAAATCTAACTTCAAAACAAGTTTAGTAAGTAAGCTTTTACGTAATTCGGGAAATAAGTAGAACAGTGAAGGCATTTTCAATTGGTTTACATGTAGAATTAATGTCGGTCATTGTAGCCTTACATGAAAAGATGCGAGCAATACCTGTCTAAGACGAGCCAGATTACAACCATTCTCCCCATAAATGGAGCCAATAACATTTTTAGGAACTACAATTTCCACCGTTGTGTTTGTCACCATAACAGATCTTCTTCCATTGCAAAAACCGGGGGGAAAAAAAAAGGGAACAAAAAAGAATGACTAGCTGAGAAATTCAAGTAAGCAGTTGTTTTCAATTCTAAAAATAATTTTGTCCTTTTTCCAAAACCACTACACAATTCCATGTAGATGGGCATGGGATTAAGCGGATGATGGGCAATGAGAGCAACAACTTGGGTACTTGATGATTTGCATATAAGGCTACAACATGATTTATGAATCACTTAAACAAATGTGTGCAATTTTGGGTCCAACTTGCGCAATACTAAATAGCTTAAGAAAGTAAGTTCTATTTAAAAACCAACTCAGAAACTCAAAAATAATTCAACTATCAAGCCTATAGCAAACTCGGGTTGAAACCTATAGCAAATTCATTAGGAGTTTGCTAGTAAAAGGACAAAACCACAATTCTGCCTACTGATTCTCATTACTCACCATTAATTACATTGCGGTCATGACCATTAATGGGAAAGATACCAGGATTTAAAACCATGATCACAGATTCTTTGAAATCCCACTAGTATACAATATAATCTCCACCAACGTAAAAAACTAAATCTAAATAGCACTCCATAATAACAAAAATAAATGCAGAGGAGTTTCCAAATGAAACAGACATGGCATGAATGCAAACCAACATGACACGTTACCCTTCGTAAAAGTATCCATGCTTTTTAGCTTGTGAGACATGGCAGATTCCCAATCATTCATCTAACTTGTTAATAAGTCCATCATTCAAATTTCCCTAGCATCCCTCCGATTCAAAGCGATGATAAAAACTCATAAGTGCACACTTAGATTATCTCAAATCGTGACAAATCAAACATGATATAGAAAGAAATAAAGACGCCATTACATATAAAGACGCCATTAATAATAAAGAGCATTCTTTGGCGAATTGTCAAAGTCTCTTTGGTTTGAAAATCAAAAGCTGGGTTGTCAATAAGAGCATTGACAAAAACCCATAGATGGATCTTCACTGCGTGGGCTTTGAGATTAGCATTCTTATTCTTTTTATTAACAATACTCGTTACATAGTTTGTAATCTGGTTGGTAACATAATCAACATGAGTCCCACCCTTAATTATCACAATCGAATTTACAAAGCTGACCTGGAAAGTCATCAACCCATCAAAATTAAACATTAAGTTTCATCAATACAGCAGCTGAGAGAAAACCATTTACCTATAACCAATTATTTAGGACGCAACTAAAAACTATAAGAATAACTATGAGACAAATAAATATATAACTAAAAACTAATAACTATGCATGCAAATATGAAACAAAAAATTGAAATAGATAATGCATGCAAATAGATAATGCATGCAGAAACATCAAATCTACCCAAACAAATACATGCAATATGATAAAGTTGAAAACTCAGAAATGAAATAAAAAATAAAAAAATTTAAGGCTAATCTTTGCCCCTGCAGATGTCCTATCTTATGGACAAAAAAATTATTCAAATAATCAAATAATGCTACAACTTATAGCAGGTAGCAGACCCAAAAAAATATTACCTTCTCCTTTTCTTGCAGGGCATCTTCAGCGGCCTTCATTTTAGCTACTGAATCATCATCACCATTCCTGCTCAAGTGAATAAACTTCTAATCAGAAACTGTATCAAAAGAAAAACAACCAAACAAAGGTACATTAATGAAAATATTAAGCTATTTACAACCACAAGAAGTCACAATTATCCCTGAAATTAGATCAAATGAAAATTTAATGCTTCTACAGCGAGAAATATGAGCCAAAATAGCTATTAGAGGAACAGCAAGAATTCAGAAAGAAACATATATTCACCTTTTTCCAAAACCACTTAACCTTGGAAATTTAGGAGAAGCAGAATTTGGAGAACCCTAACAAAGCCTCAATAATCTTATACAATTATACCAATATTTCAACAGTCGTTGGCCAAAAGTGACAGTCCGGGATTATCATCAAATGGTTTAATGAAAGCACTAGTGGTCCTTAGATTGTCTCACAAGGGAAGCTATTGACAGATCAGAAATCTTGGAATGCTATTTCAACAGGGAAATTTTTTAATTCTGGAAGATAGTATCAAGACACAAGGGGGACTTTCACAGTTGAAAATTATTTGGGCAGTCATGTGGCAGCATAAGATTATGTTCAAAGATGTATTATGCACGATGTTATTGCACACTAGCATGGTGGAGAAAAACTGCTCTACACCTAACTTAATCCTCTGTACTATCCTTACTTCGATATAGATTTCATCATTACTATTTGGGGTATGAGAGGAGTTGGGAGAAGAAATAGAAGCAGCCATATGCCACGTATCAACAAGTGAAAGAAAGCAAAGGGGGCTGAAATATATGGCAAAGAAATCTGCGGGAGATATAGAGATACTACTTCCCAGTTTCAATCATGTTCAACTTACAAGGCCATTTCATTGACAATGTATTGAAAAATTTCCTCTATTTTTCAAGCTTTACCAAAGATTTATTTACTTCACTCAATTGATATTTGTAGACATCACAGACTCAGTAAGAACCATGTTTCAATAATTATTTAAAGCTTACCGAAGAAAATCTAAATCCTATAGCGTAACACATAAAAGAAAACTCCCACTGAGCATACCACAGGAACATGAAGGAGCTGCCATCCTTCTAACTGTCCCATTAGTGCATCCCTGTTGCTAACAGTCCACTAACACACAAACCAAACCGGGAAAGTCTCAATACACACCAAAAATAGATAAGGCACAAACAGTGCACCATAAAGAACAGTATCCTGTACTGCATTACATTTACAGCACCTATTTGAAAGAATTCTCCCCCATAGACTAAGTTGTCAATTAACCAACAAAAGTTCAGGAGCAGAAGATAAAGTACATAATCTTTACTTGAATATTTGAAGATAAAGTACATAATCTTTACTTGAATATTTGAAGATAAAGTACATAATCTTTAGCAGAAGATAAACCATGTTGATTGGATATTAGTAACCATGTGATCAAATCGTATTTATATCGAAAATTATATTTGAAAATATGATCTGAACAAATAGCTATCCATATCCTGATTTTTTGTTGAGATAATATACCTAATGGGTTTAATATATTGAACGTTTTCAATTATCAACATGGATCCGGATTACAGCCCACAAATGCCGAACTCTCCTCACCAGGTCCTAGAAAGTAAACAAATTGGAAATCACATTTCATTTTAGTTTATAGGCAGGCATATATATAGGTAGGTAATAAGCGAATCTCTAAACTCTTGATAAGATGAAGATCTATACCGATCCCTAAATCAGCAATCCACTAATAAAATAAGAATATTAAACATTGGCAAAAACTTGAGATAAATTGCAAAAGAAGTGGATCGTGCAAACAAGAAACAAAACAAAGGTAAATTGATAGAGCAATGAATGAATAATTCGTACATGTTGCCTTAATTCCCATCAATTTGAAAAGAATTTACATGTGTATTTGTGAATTTGAAAAGCGTACCTTCATCTTGAGGAGGATTTCTCGGCCTGTCATGGCTGAAACAGTTCACGTTATTGCAGCAATCCAGAAGCACGGTTGAAGAGAGAACCAAGCTAAAAAATATATATATATTCAATCTACAATAGACAGATATAAATAGATAAAAACATATCTGGATGACATATATATATACCACTAACAAGAACTAAAAAACAGAGACAAATCTAAAAGAATGATCATATTGAAGATCTACGTGCACATCAAACTTCAACAACAACAAATCACAAATAGGAATACAAGTAGCCCTTATAACAGTAGTTACTCCTTATAACAGTAGCCCATCTCCAGCATAGAGTAATTGCTCCTTTTATCAGTAGCCTAGCAGCAATACAAATTAGATCAAGCTCAAGCCTTAGAATACCTCAGAAGCAGAATTAGCACAGATAGGAATACAAGTCAATCAGCAATACCACAACAATACACATAGCATACACAGCTCCAAACCATTGAGTTTCCATCAGGCCAACACTACAGCAGACCCCAAACACCATTTTATCACCACCATTTTATCATCCCATAGAAGCTGCACAGACCAGAACTGCCACAGACAGAACTAGACCAGAGCAGAACAGCCAAATTTACAGTAACTCTTCAGGCCTGTATATAGCAGCATACACAGCAGACCCCAAACAGCCAAAACAACCACCAAGTCAAATAATAGGATTCTTGGCAGACCAACAGATCAAACAGAGATCAGCACAGATAGATAGACAAGCCAATTCAAAAAACAGCCACCAAAACAAACGGAACAAAGTAGACCAACTTAGCAGACCAACAGACCACAGCCTAAGCAACCAAGAAGCAACCCAGATCAAACCAGACAAGGCCACACCAAACCTGAGGCAAAATTGACCAAAGAGACCGAAGAAAACACCAGTAAATCAGATAAGCCCCCCATTCTGTTAAACAATCACCAAAACTTGCATCTAACTGCTTCCAAACAGAATCTGGATTAAAAGCAGCAGCAATAGGATAGGTGATCTATTATCAGTTCAGCCTTCTTCATAAAGGAACAAAACAGATAGCCTCAAGACCATATATCAGTTCAGTCTTCTACCTTAGTAGGCCAATAGATTTGGTCTTTGGCTCTACCTATTATCACCCATCCAGACTTTGCAACCTTCTACCTACCAAACAATACCTGATGTCTCTGAGAATAAAAGTGGAAACCTGATGGAAAACTCACAGACAATGAAACCTAGTTGTGCAGCCAATGAAACCTGATCGATATACCTGCTTTATTCAAGGGACAGTTTTACACAACTGGATGTACCACAAGCCACAATCACAACATATTAGAACAAAACAGATCACAATAAGATCACAGCAGAACAGATTTAATCAGCCACTGACAGCACAGCAGAACAAAATTAATCAGCCCTACTCAGCCCGTGACACCACCACTGCTGCACCCACACAACACAGCAGTACAGAAAAGCTCCAAATCAATGAGAGTCCAAAAAAAAAGGCAGATCACAAAAACACAGCAGCTCACAGATCACAGCTCACAGATCACAAACATGACTATTCTCAACTCCCCTACCTAATACAATATTGAACCTGAGGCAAATTGAAAACTACATCATTCACAGAGAACACCACTTTGGCTGGGGAGGATTTAACCCACAAAGCTATTCTTGCTTTGACAGTTTCACATAATGCTTCCAAGTTAGGCTGAGAGCCATTAAAGACACAGTCATTTCTATGTTTCCATGTAGACCAAAAAACAGCCAAAGGCACAACCTTCCACAACATTTTCTCATTCTTTTGGGTGAATATGTTTTTGGGATAGAAATTATGGTGAATCGGACGATTCATAATCGATTCGCGATTTGATTAACTTTTATGATTCATACAATTCTTAAAACTATTGTGTCTGACAGGTTCTAACCTTTTTTTATAGTGAAAATGACATAATACAACTTTGAAGAGTGTTTAATATGAAAACAAGTAATACTTGTACATCATTTGTCGTTATTTTGGTAATCAGAGACTATTTAAATAGTATTCAATTAGATCCCGTCAAACCCAACATGATCTTGTACTTTTTTCTCAATTTTTTTCTCTAACAAATGTCATAATACATCTTCTAAAGATGCTTAAGGTTAAAGTAACAAACATACATGAATTATCTATTGCTGAAGTGTTTTGGTTAAAAAATAAACGATTTCATGTAATTCTTTCTTCATATTACACTCTATATAAGGTTTCTAGGTCCATTTTTTGAATGTCAAGAGAGATTATATTATGGTTGGTAAGATTTGGCATACATCTCTTGACATGAAGTTAATGCCCTCCCAATTGGATGGTGTAATTATATCTTTATACAAGAGTTATTTTATAAAATATGTCAACATCAATTTATTTCATTCTTTTTCATAAATACATTTGTTTAACAATATGTTTTACAGTTTCTATTGAATCTTAACGATTCTCGATTCACAATACGATTCTTGATTTGACAACTATATATATATGTATATGAAAAAAATGCAATTAAGTTAAAAATGAAGGATATATAGGTATATGTATGACATAGGAGAGAGAACGTGAAATAAGAGAAGGAAAAAGAAGAAGCCAGAGAAATATTAAGATCATTTCACATTTGTCATTAGCGGTGTTAGTATTGCATTTTAGTCCAAAACACATAAAACCTTTTTGGCTATTTATAAATATTAGGGATGAAATGTTCCAGGGTCATGCCACGAGGGTAGAATGAATTTTTCCCTGAATTAAATTACAAGATGCTTAAGGGAATATCCTTAATTTAAATGGCACAATATATTCAAGTTAATTAACTTAATTAATTATTTTACAATAAAAATTCCATATACTGAAATCTCTGAATGACAATCGGATTAGAACACACATAGATTCAACTAAAACTCCTACTATTGATATCGTGACTAGTTCATTGATTGCCATTCATGTCAATATAAAATATGTTTAATTATAGTCATTTTAGATTTCATAAAGTAACAAATCTGGTGTTTGTGCACGTGGACGTGTAGAGCATACATGCATTCTTACATGTGTGCGTATCAGTCGGGGGTAATGACTTCAACACATTTTGAACCAACACTTCTACAGTGTAATTAGATCAATTGCACCTATTTCCTGTGACCACAAGCACATGGTTTTGGCATACACAAGTTTTGTTAGTAATGAAGATTGGACCACAACCAAAAACAATTGAAGAGGAAACTTTATTAATTCTTTTCTATTTCATTCCATTTTCAGTCAATTTCAATCTTACATGATATTGACAACTTGTTACAGAGGAGGAGCCACATCAAACAATATGGGAAATGTGACTTGCCAAACATTTTGAGAACAAGTACATAAACAAGGGACAAATTTAATGAAAATTATTTTAAGCAAAGAGGAAGGAATCATCAATGAGAAGAAGTAAAAATCTTGAGGAGGATTTCTCGGCCTGTCATGGCTGAAACTGTTCACGTTATTGCAGCAATCCAGAAGCACGGTTGAAGAGAGAACCAAGCTAAAAATATATATATATATATATATTCAATCTACAATAGATAGATATATAAATAGATAAAAACATATCTAGATGACATATATATATATACCACTAACAAGAACTAAAAAACAGAGACAAATCTAAAAGAATGATCATATTGAAGATCTACGTGCACATCAAACTTCAACAACAACAAATCACAAACAAATCGTCAAGATAGATAGATCATATTCAACTTTCATTGCAAAAATAGAATCAAAAACCACAATTCATAGCTTTCATACACCAAATCAGATCAGTTTTATTAAAGCTAAACCAATACAAACAACACACAGATTGAAATAGAGAAAAGAGAGATTGAAATTGATTGATCCTTTAGACAAAATCGAACTGCTTGAAGCTCGGTGAGACGGCGTAGAGATCAAGCAGAGAGAGAGAGAGAGAGAGAGAGAGAGAGAGAGAGATAAGAGGCAGGAGAACCGTCGCAGGATCAGGGTTTGATAAGAAGAGAGATCAATCATGGAATAGAAGGAGGGTTAGTGTATGTACCTGAAGGATGAGGTCGTCGTAGATATCGATGATCTTGTTGTAGGATTTGGAAGCCATTGTGTCGCTGTGGATCGTTCACGACAGTCAGATCTTGGCCTAGGACTCAAATCTGATTCAGATCTCGACGATCTTCTCGGATTCGGCGGAGGCACAGGCGGAGGAGAAGGAAGAGGATCATCGACGATGTAGATGTGGCTATCTGTGGCGATGGAGTGAGGTTTGGTGGTGGAGGAGAATTTGAAAAAAATGTTGTGTGTAATTGTAAACAGGGAACAGGGGTGGGCGCGTGATTTCCCTCTAAAACAATTTCGCCTTTACCGACTAAATTCGTTTTTGGTCGCAAAATCTCAAATATATAACAACAAATTTTTTTAGTCGCCAAAATCTCAATCAACGGCGACTAAAATATTAGTCGCTAAAAGTATTAATTTGGCGACTAATTTTTTTTGGTTGCTGAAAATAAGTTTTTGGCGACCAAATTTTTGGTCGCCAAAAAATATGTGACCTTCCGCGACCAAATTTGTAGTTGGTCGGCAAAAGCATACCACTTTCTGCGACCAACTCATTTTTTGGTCGTCAAAATATAACCTTCTGCGACCAATAATATTTGGTCGCCAAAAATAATGATCATTTGCGACTAATTAATATTTGGTCGCTAAATGTTATTTTTTTGCGACCAAAATTTTTTTGGTCGGCAAAAGTGGTCGGCAATTGTGTAAATTCTTGTAGTGAGAAACTTGATTCCTAATGTAATAGGGTTATTGAATATGATACTTTTACCAAAATACTCTTGTACTTTAATTACCTATCTATTAAAGTCAACATGTGAATAGTAATTAATAAACGCAAACAGTTGTGTTTGTTGGGTCAAGGGACAATGGACGATAATGATTGGCTCTGTACTAATGTAGAGAATAATTTTAGGATCTTTTCCTCCCCTTGGGTGGAAGCACAGGGGGACTGGGGTGGCCACAGGTCCCATGGTTTTAAAAATTAAAATAATATTCTATGTAATGAAATGTTTTGATAATTTTATAAAAATTATTTGTTAAATTTTTATTTTATTAGAATTTCACAATATTTAATGAGATGATTTCTAGTAAATCGTTCTTTCCAAAGACATGATGCTAAAAAATTTCACAATAATTTCACAAAATTATTTCTAAAAGATATACATGTCACTTCTTTTTAAGGTATGTACATTTTTTTTTTTAGAATAAATTATACTGAACTCGCATAAAATTTTTAAAAAAAATAATAAACTCTATAAATTTGACTTAACTACGTTGACCATTACTAAGGTTTAATTCACATAACATTTGGTTTATTTTTTGTCAATAATTTATTAAAAAAATAATAATATTATCTCTTTTATACTACAATATATCTGGTTTATCTTTATATTTTCACACTATTAATATTAGTTTTGATCCTTTTAGTCTCATTAAAAGAGCAATTAGTGTAACAATGCCAAAATGTGGAGCATGTTGTGTTATCTCCAAATCTCTTGGGAAGTCTATATAATTTCCTTCTCTATTTATTAGATCATATGTTAACTAACAAAATGATTTAAAATGTAGTCTAATCGATTATGTATTGAGTTTTAATTTATAATTCAAAATTTTAGTCTAATCGATTTTATATTGAGTTCTAATTTATAGTTCAAAATTTTAGAAAAGAATAAAAAAAATGATTTACAAGATTTATTCAACTTTTTTTTATGAAATATTATTTTCACAGCATTCATATGACAAAATTATTTTCAATTAGCGATACATCAAAACTTTTTTTCTTTTTTTTTTTTTTTTTTTGTGGTGCACTCCTCATCCCCCTAATTAGAATTTCTTGTTCCGCGTTTGCTTGCCACGATCGGGTTGCACTCATCTTCTATATATCACTATAAAAAATTAAGATTTTAGATACCAAAATTTAAGGATAAAATCATTTTTAGGGATCAAATAATTTTGTTGTCAAAAGTGTCGTTATTATATTTTTAGCAACAAAAATTGGACATTAGTGATGAATTATTATCCTTTTGGGACCAAATTTTTTGTCTCAAAAAATAAATCATTTTGTGACTAAATTATTTTGTCCCTAAAAGTCTATTTATTAGTGACATTTTCAAAATTTTGTCGCTAAAAGACTTATTTTTGACTTTTCGAAACGACCTTTTAGCAACCATCTTCATAATGATGAAAATTGGTCCCTAAATATCTTTTGCAACAAAATTTTCACTTTTACAGACCAAAACATTTGGTCCTAAAACTCTTATATGTTGTAGTGTATATATCTAGTTGTGCTTTGCAAAGGATATGGAGTAATTGATCAAGATAAAAACTTCTCTTTGTTTCGGTTGTCTCTCTATTATTATTTTGTGTTATGTAATTTCTATAAATTTTCAAACAATTTCTAAAGGTGTTTCTATAAGTTTTGGATTTAACTCTTGTACATAGATGGTTTAACCCACATGATGTGTAGTTGGATTGTTGTATCTTGAGAGAGACAAGTCATTTAAAATGGTCTGCTGCGTTAGATGGTTTAAAAGATTTGCTAACCACAAAGGACTTGAATCACCTTAGAAAAAATAATATTAACAAGTCATTTTAGTAATAGTAAATGATGTGTAATCACATAATTAATTGTGAACAAAGTGGAAAGATATGTGAACATAAACTTAATTCTCGTTTGGGAACAAGCTAATTTAGTAACTTTTTGGCTATTTGGCTAAAATATTAGCTAAAAAAAACTAGTATGTTTGGGATGACTTTTTGGATTTTTACGAAAAGATGCGCAAAAAGTAGAGAGAAAAGAGAATCGTTGACTTTTTGGTATGAGTTATTGGCTTTTTGACTAATTTAGTAACTTTTTGACTTTTCGACTAAACGGGAGGGTTCCCAAACGAGACCTTAATTAGCCGAATCATATTAAATTTTGTGTTCTTACTGTGACGGTTTTTCTTGCTCAATATTCATTTTTGCCCTAAATTTATTTTATAGTGGTAAATACGAGCCAAGGTTTTCTCCTTGCAGCCTTGTACTTGCACCCGTCCTTGCAGGCTTTCGGGTCTACTTTTAGGCCCAATTTTAATAATCCGAACCATTCATATTTTATGATTTATTTAGTATATCATACCTGTAAAAAATCAAGTTGATCAGATATCAGAAAGCATATGTTCGGAAAACTGTTTATTAAATTATTTAAAAAATAGTTTTTAGTTCAATTTTTCGAACACATACTTTCTGATATCCGATCAACTTGATTTTTTACAGGTATGATGTACTGAATAAATCATAAAATATGAACGGTTCGGATTATCAAAATTGGGCCTAAAAATAAACCCGAAGGCCTGCAAGGACGGGCGCAAGTACGAAGGCTGCAAGGAGAGGATCCTCATTCGGTAAATACACCAACACCGCTATCAGTAGGTTCTGTGCTCGTAGGAGTGCTCAGGAGCATTGAATGCAAGTGACTCAACGGTTGTGCCTATTAACAAGCCTAGTTGAACCACGCAACAAGTTGTTTAAATTTAGTTTAAAAACATAACAAGTTTCAAAGGCATGGTTTGGCAAGTGGATTTGGATAAGTTTGGGACTATTTTAGTCACAAAAAATAAAATAGATTATTTTAATCATAACAAATAAAACACACATCTAACTCATAATCATTACACTCTTCTCTCACAAAAAAAGTCAAAAAAGTTAAAAAGCCAAAAAGTCCTTCCCAAACCAAGCTTTTTAGCCCAGGCTAAAATAGCCAAAAAAGCCAAAAAGTCAACCCACTTCCCAAACCAACCCAAAATATGTTTTGGTTTCGCTTGTTGACTCTTGAATGAAATTTTAACGAGTCAAACACGAATCAAGTTCGAATGACTTGATTTTTTATTGTACATATAAACTTATTGAACTGGCTATTAGTTTGACTTAAAAATTTGATGAATTTAAAATTATATTTCAGCTTAACTCAATCTTAAATGAGTTTTTAATAAACTGAAGATAAGTCAAAATCAATTAATTTGATTCGTTTAACAATCCTATTGACGGTGGACGATGGAGCTCAAGAAGCAACATATCAGTGTCCTTTGTGAGATTCCAAGTCTCGCGTGTGGGAGAGTCTCAAAATAGTGACAAAAGTTGGTGAGAAATTTTAGTGACATGGAATTCAAAAGAAAAATGTAAGGAAGATGTAAATAACAAAAATTAATAAAAAATAAATAAACTTAGTACAAACGTCGCTATATTTTAGCTTCGTAATTTGATTTGATTTACTGAATGTCTAATTATAAATATGATTTCAAGTAATGAAATGGAAATTAGTAAACTTTAGTATTTGTCCATTTGGTAGTTAAGTTGTTTCCTCCATGTTATTTTAGTGAGTTTTGTCTCAAATTTCAAAATCTTATTATTTCATACTTGAAAAAAAAAAAAAAAAAAATCTCTAAAATTTAAATCATTTGATCACATTGTCAATTTTTGAAAAAAAGAAAATTTAAAAAGAAAAAAACAACATACTTTGTTACATATGTTTCGGGAGTAGTCGAAAGTGGTGGCCAACGGTAGACAATAGACTGATGTGGTAATTGATGTTTGAGGTGGCTGGTGATGGTTGTTGGAGTTGGTAACCAGAGTGTCGTTGGAGATCACAGGGTGCTTGTTGCAGGATCATTGGTGGCTAGCCAGTGGTGGTTGGTGATGCCAGTGGGTGGTGGGAGAAGAATGAGAAAGTAAAAACTTGTTTTGAAAACAAATAAAAACATTTTTTTTTCTATTTCCAAAATTTTTGAAACTTTTGAAATCAATTTTATTTTCTTAAAAAGAAAAATAATATATCAAATAAGTTGTCTTCTCCAATGACTATTTGATTTTTAATCTTGAATTCATATTTTTTTTTATTTCTAGTAAATTTTTAAAAATATATTTTTTTTACTTTCTATATGCATCTAATGTAGATGTATTTAAAAAATAAAATATTTATAAAAAAAATAAGACAAAAATTTAATAAATATAAAAAATACGAAAACTTACTAAATATAAAAAAATTTAATATTAAGTGAACTTTTTAAAAAAGCTATTAAAATTAAAAAAAAAAAAAACGAATTAAGAACCTAAAAGTATTTTCTAAAATGAATCACCTAGTTTGGTTTAAAAAATTGAGTCAACTTTTCAAAAACTTGAGCCCACTTAAGAAGTATAATATTTATGAAAAATATTTACAAAATTCATTAAATACAAAAATATAAAAAATTAATACATTTTCATATTATTGTGTATTTATTAAATTTTTTAAATATTTTTTTTCACAACTTTTTAAGTGTATATAAGTTATGTGTATTTAGAAAACAAAAAATTTACTTAAAATATTAAAAAAATTACAAAAAATAAAAAATTTAATTTCAAAAAAATCAATCAAAACCAAGGCAAATAGTTTTGGAGTTACCGAAGGTTATCTGCCACTGGACGATTATCTGCCGATTGACTATTGGGTCCAGCGGCAAGAACGAGCCACCAACCCAAGAAAACAAGCGGGTGCAGGTTCAGCAAAAAAGACTAGTCACCTATCTTTGTTTTGATGTGATAGTACGGTCTGCTCTACCAGTTTTATCTTTGTTTTGATGTGAGAGTACGGTCTGCTCTGCCAATTTTAAGGCTTGATGTCGGCCTTTTTATATACTCCCTCCGTCCCAAAATAATGGTCCCTTTTGGGGAATCCAACTTTTTTTGGTAGTACAATTATTGTATTTGAAAAAAGTTGATTTTCCAAAATTATCCTTTTGATAGTACATTTTTTGGGAATATCAATGTCATAATTGTACTTTTTATATTGTTTATTAATTTAAAAGAAGGGTAAAATAGGAAATTTATATTATTTTTGTACTTGATTTTTGAAGAGGGACTAATATTTTGGGACAATAAAAAATGAAATAAGGAACTAATATTTTGGGACGGAGGGAGTATATATATATATATTTAAAAAAATTATGTTTTCATTATTTTTTTATTTTAACACTGCTTATAAAAAGAAAAAAAATTAATGAAATATCTCTTCTAAGGCCTCGTTTGGGAACAGGTTAATTTAGTAATTTTTTGGCTATTTGGCTAAAATATGAGTTAAAAATGTTTGGGATGACTTTTTGGCTTTTTACGAAAAAATGTGCAAAAAGTAGAGAGAAAAGAGAATCATTGACTTTTTGGTATAGGTTGTTGGCTTTTTAGCTAATTTAGGCCTCGTTTGGGAACATGCTAATTTAGTAACTTTTTGGCTATTTGGCTAAAATATGAGCTTAAAAAAAACTAGTATGTTTGGGATGACTTTTTGACTTTTTACGAAAAGATGTGCAAAAAGTAGAGAGAAAAGAGAATCTTTGATTTTTTGGTATGGGTTGTTGGCTTTTTGGCTAATTTAGTAACTTTTTGACTTTTTGGCTAAAAAAGAGGGTTCCCAAATGAGGCCTAACTTTTTGACTTTTTAACTAAAAGAGAGAGTTCCCAAACGAGGCCTAACTCTTGATAATAGAAGAGATTCAATATATTCTTTCTTATTAGTTAAGATCCATCAATATATTCATTAGAGAAATTTCAGCTCGTTATAGAAAAAATTCATAAATTTTTTTATGACGAGCTTAAACTTCTTTTTGAAAAGTTAAAATTTCTCTATGAAGACAAATTTATTTGTGCCGAAATTTTTCTGCGGCGAAATTTCTCTATAAAAATATTAAGGGACCCAACTACTATAAAAATGTTGTATGTCTTTTATCTTATAAAATCTTAATATTATGGATTTTAAACTAAAACCCCTACAAAAAAATTACTTCCATATATAACTGCTCCTCTCCAATAATTGGTGGCACTAGCGACTTTGATCTAGACCCATGGTGATAATTCAAATCGTTCAATGTGTAAAACTCGTCAAATACATCATTCTTGCAAAAAAATCACATTAAATGTATATCAATAACCACTTGATCAGATCACATTTTAAATAATTTTTATTTTAAAAATTATTTAAAATGTGATATAATCAAGTGGTTATCGATATCCGATCAACGTGATTTTTTGCAGAGATGATATATTCAACGAGTTCTACACATTGAACGATTTGAATTATTGCTATAGTCCCGAATAAAGGCCCAACAATGCGGAACAACACCCTCCAATTACTGTGGATGAGCTAGGTCCTAAAATTTACTTAAATATATACAAAGCCTACAATTTAAAAAAAAAAAAATCAAAAGCAAAATCATCCAAAATCGAGAACTAAATAAAAAGTAAACAAAGTGTAACAAAATATCACTTGAGCATCACCACTCTCATATTTTTAACTACAAAATTGCTAATCAAGCTTGCATAATTCAATTTATCAACTAAATCATTTTCAATAGATAAAATTTCTAATTCATTCAATTTTTTTTTTTTTTTGTGTCATAATTGACCGAAAGCAATATTTAATCAACTTTAAATTCAAAAAGTTCTTTTCCCATTAATAACTATAACTAGTATAAATAATTGTATTGCATACACAATACATGTATTTGACAAATAACCCTCTATTAATCTCAAATAACTCACAATATCAATCGACTTTTTTATTTTTTCCAATAAAATCAATTATCCATGAGTTTTAAATACTACATCGACCATCTATTAGTTTTGAATTTTCACCAAATTTTATGAGGGTCATCTATTAAGATCTTGCAAATTGGCCTTTTTTCTACTCAATTTTTGAAGGCCCAAAGTGGCTGCTTTGTCTTCTTTGGGCCAAAGCCAGCCCTATATGAGAGTTTCTGTACATTATGTGCATAGATTTTAGGGTTTATTATAGGTAAGTCCCTAAAGTGGACTTAATTATTGTCACGCCCCAAACCAGTCCCTATGGGTTTAGTGCCGTAACCGGCCAGTAATTCTGGGATTACCAAAGGCCTCTGAACAAATTAGACAAAATACAGGGCTAGCGGAAGCAAATACAAACATATAATGTTTATAGAGCTGTGCGGATATACATGGGATAGAAAATTTAAAACTTACATACATATAAGTAACGTCATATTCACATTGGTCATACGTCACCATATCCACATATAAAGAACGTACAAAAACTTGTTCAAACAAAAACAAAAGTAATACAAAAGTCATAAACTTGGTTCACAAAATTCGACCACATAAAGCATTCCGGGAACCTCCAGGCGATCATCATTGAGCCTGGTCACGCGTCTAATCACCTACATACATAAATAATACAGTGAGTTAGAGCCCAGTGAATAATAATAGAGTAAAGGGTTTTAATGAATGATGTCTATACCAAATTCAAATATCAGAATTCAAATTTAGAAACAGATTCATATTCATAATCATATACATCTTCATATTCAGAATTCACATGTGATCATGCATGGTACATCCATTAGCTTTAACAAATATAATGACCCATAATTATAAGGGACGTGGTTCCGATGACTCATGTGCACAGAGAAGTTCTTGGTTAATGACCCATATAGGGACCTAATGAACCATAAAGAGACCTCATGACCCATACAAGGACCTAAGATATCACGTGATGCTAAGGATGCCTCAAATACATTTTAGAAATTTAGGCAATCATTCATTTACTCACAAGATAGCATTTTAAAGACAAATCATATCATATCATTCAGAAAATACTTAAAGTTAAACATAGCTTTACAGAGTTATTACTCACAGATAGTTCCTATAGCAGAACAAATAGAGTAGACAAATCAAATAGTCTATAGCGTGTGACCTACACAAACACGTAACGGATACACATTGAAACACATGCTTGGAAAATACTTAACTTATTTCTTTTCTATCTTAGTGTGTTTCTAATCCTTATCCTCATTATTATGTCTCAATTTGGGCTTAAGAATGCCTAAAATGCATTAAGGATGCTGTAGACGCGCCCTTGGGCTTCACTCTACAGTTCGGACTCCCTTTTTGTTTGTTGCGGTTATGAACCTGAACCAAAGAGTCCAACTCTGGCAAATCGTTTGAGAAAACAGATTTTTGAGAAAGAAGTGCCAAACATGGACTGCTTTGCCAGATACAGAGTCGCCACCTAAATATTTTTTATGGGAAAATTTAGGAAACCCTGACTCGGTGCCGAAGGCCACGTGTCCGTCATCACCAAAGTTGTCTTGGCTCGGGAGCTTGGGTACGATCGGGGAAGGTTAGCTATGAGCACCCCCTTTCGCCCGGTCCGGAGACCGGCCTCTACTAACCATGATATCCGATTTTAAAAACGTTATGTGTTCTCGTTCCGGTTATTAGCCTAGAATTACTATGTTATGCGCACAGCAAACAAGTATAGACTAGATTGCCTAATTTGGAAACAAGCATTGCATATCCGTTCGTTTTGAAAGCGCTTTGGAATTTGCTACTCGCAAGTAGGCTAAAACACGGATTTCAACGAGTTTTTCCAACTCAAGCAATCCAACCTCCACCCACAGGCATTCAAACAGTTTATCTCATATAAGCATTTAGCCACATGGTAATCATGCTGTCATGTTAACATTCACACGCATGCGAGATGCTAAAGCATAAATACTTACATCGTACTCCGTGCCAAAACAATAAACTAGTTAGCAAACATGCATGTCCTAGTTCATGTTAGAATGACTAATGCATCGCAGGCAAGGGTGCAATCTAGAGCAGGCTCGGTTAACCCTAAAATGGCATGTGAAATGCAATCATTCGATACACGTTTTCAATTTGGAATCGAAAATACAATGCAGTTTGTATGATGTACCGAGCCCGATGCATGTAAAAAAATGCATGAATGCACGCATGCATAGCATAGAGTATGCTAAAATGAACGTGCCCTAATCTACCATCATAAGCGGGTAAATAAAAGGGAAGAAAGAAGTGGGGTTAGAAGACATGCACACCACTCACACACGCTTATTACAGATTCGCCCTCGCCCGGAGGGACCAAAAGAATATACAAATTTATTAACTACGCTAGCTAATTAAATTACAGACCCATTAAATTAATTAAACGAATTAATTAATCTAATTAAAACAGTAAACCGCCTCGGGAAGAGGGCCAGATGCAGCGCATGCTCGGGACTTGCTCGGAATCGCACTGCCATGCATAGTCTGCCCCTGTTTTCCCTGCTTTGCTCCTCTGAAAACTGCCAAAGTCTCAAGAATGCCTCTCAGGACACTGGGGGGTACCACCGGCTGAGGGGGAGAGCCACCGGCTGTGTAGGATGGTCATCGGCACAAAATGAATCCATTGGCTGAGAACTTACTGCCGGCCGGCAGAAAATGTTGCCAGTCGGCAAACAATGCCTGCAGAACCTGCAACTCACAGCAGCAGAGGGCAAAACTTGCATGGCAATACAATTCAAACAATGTATGCACCAATCACATTCCTTATCATGTTAATGACTCAAAGGGGGATGTGTCTCGATTCTCGGACCACCAATCACGCATTTCCATGCATAATGGCCCAAAGAATCAAGTGTGCAACTTTAATTTCAAATGAAATGCAATGCAAATGACCCAATGAAGGGGACTTAACCTCTATCACACTCACTTCAAGAGGCTAAGCATGCATGTTCATGCAAGGCAATCCTAAGCATGTGAAGCTAGGTATGTAACATGGCAATGCAAGTAAACATTGTATGTTAGGCATGCAACCGAGACAAACAATCATGCAAGGCATGGAACAAGCATGCAAACATATCAAACATGCAAAGAGCAACGTGTTGAGAACAATGTATAGCACGCAACATCATGCAAATGGATCCAAGTATGTGACAACATACAAAGTAAGCATGCTACAACACATGGAGGAATGAACTTAAACTAGATTAGGCAGCCTCAAACAAGCCTAAAACAATGGCCGAAATGCCCAAAAATGAAGGCTAAACACACATGCACACATGCAAGTAGGTTGGACCAACACTAAGCATTAGGCAAGCAACTTTCAAGCACACTTAAAAGAGGCTAAGTATGGACATATAGCATGCATTATAAAGCTCTGAAATCATATAAAACATGGTGCCAAACCAAGCAATAAGGTAAGCTAAACATGCAACAATGGTCCAAAACTTAAGGCTAACAAGCCGAAATGTAAAAGAGCCATGCCATGCAAGTCTTGGCCGACCAAAACAGTCAAGGACAGGCCCCAAGCATGGCAAAACAAGCATAAAACCTTCATGAATCTAAGCCTAACACATGCTCAAACAAGGGCTAACAACCTAAGGCATGTTAAGGCAATAACAAGGCATTACATGGTAGGTATGCTAAACATGCAAGGTGTACCAAAACCAACATGATACAAAGTTATAATATGGCAATATAAGCATAAAATACAGCCATGGCATAACCAACAAACAACCAAACACAAGGCTCCCTCAAGAGGCCAAAAATTGCCCTTTTCAAGGACAATAAGGAGAGGGGGTGGCCCTCTCCTTCTTGGGACTTCAAGGCATCGTCCTTACCACTGAAATCCCTCAAGATTTCAGTGGTGAGGAGACCCAAACACCAAAGTCTCGAAACTTGCACAAAATAGCACAAAAATGGGGCCTTTCAAGGCCTAAGGGTGGTCAAACACACCCAAACCACAAAACACTCTTAACAAACAATCAAGAGGGCCTAAAAACAGAACTTTTTTATGTTATACACTAAACACAAAAACAGCTCTAAGATAGGTAGAAATAGGATGCAAAAATGGGGTAAAAAGGGCTAGTTTCTTACCCTTGAAGCCTTTCTTCAACAATGGTGATCTTGTTGCCTCCTTAAGCTTCAACCCAGCTTCAAAGCTCCAAAAAAAAGCCTCAAACCCTCAGTTCCAAGAGGATGGTGTGATGGTAGGTGTTTGTGCACAAAACTAAGCCTAAAACACACACAAAGGCAAGAGAGGGAGAGATATAGATATAGGTTAGATACACTAACTTAAACCCTAAAACCAGAGCTCTCTAACTCTCTTCTCCAACTTGTCTAACCTTTGAACAAGGGAGAGAAGGCCTCCTCTTATAGAGGAGCCAATCTTGTAAAGCTTACAAGGTAAGCTAACAAGAGGGCCATCCCTCCATACACGTGTATGGAGGGGAAGCCAATGCAAGACAGCTGTGCTAAAAATATTTGCAAAAGCAGATGCACAGTAGTCGGCCGGCCAAAGATGTCATTTTGACAAAATTGATGGCCGGTCGGCCAAAAAGAGTGCCGGCCGGCAATATTAATTGCCGGTGGACACAAACAACAGCCGGTGGCCTCTAGCCACGACCGGTGATGTGTAGGAATGCCTCACAAGGCATTCCCTACCCCTCCAAGGCAAAACACAAGTGTTTGGTGCAAAACCAGACACAAAACGGTCGAGTTCGGAGATTCTGAGGCAAGGCGCGTAGCCGAGACCTCCGGGAACTCCAAACGAACACAGACATGGATAATCACCGAGTGTTCCAACGGTGATGTCCAAGTCTTGAGGACGGTCAAAAATGGGGTGTCTACAGTTGCCCCTCTTTGACAGAACTCGAAAGTCATAATAATGACGGGAGTGAATGTCAAAGCCCAGAGACGACCCATTTTTGACAAGGCCGAAGACTTGGACAAACATGCAAGACAAACAAGGTATGCGCCCGAAGGCAGGGGCAAAATGCAAGACAATGCAAGAAGCCGAGCATAACTTATGATCATGCAAAGAAAGCTGTAACGAAGCACACATGCAACAGTTTTAAGCTAGCATACACCAGACTACACTACAATGCAGAAAGGATGTAAGAGAATTATGTAATTCTCTGTACGTCTCACGCGGAGGATACAATACCTGTGCGGCTCGTCCGGTTGCATCGGCCTCAAATGAACCGTACATACAATATCGTGCCTGAAAAGAAAGCAAACTTAACAGGTACAATATCGTTAACAATATGCATGACAATGCAAATGAAGCACGCATGCTAATGCAAATGGCGACACGCATGCCAACGAAAATGTGACATGCATGCCAATAGAAATGAGGCACGCATGCCGATGAAGATGGGGCACACACGCTAATGCGAAATGAGACATGCATGCCGATGAAAGTGAGGCACACATGCCAATGCAAATGAGGAGGCACACGTGCTAATGGGAATGAGGCACACGTGCCGATGGGAATGCGGCACACGTGCCAATGAAAATGAGGCTGAGGCCCACGTGCCAGTGGGAATGAGGCACACGTGCCGATGGGAGATGAGGCACACGTGCCGATGCACATGAGGAGGAACACGTGCCAATGGAGATGAGGCACACGTGCCGATGGGAATGCGGCACACGTGCCAACGGAGATGAGGAGGCACACGTGCCAATGGAGATGAGGCACACGTGCCCATGGGAATGCGGCACACGTGCCAATGAAAATGAGGAGGCACACGTGCCAATGGAGATGAGGAGGCACACGTGCCAATGGAAATGAGGCACACGTGCCAATGGGAATGCGGCATACGTGCCAATGAAAATGAGGAGGCACACGTGCCAATGGAGATGAGGCACACGTGCCAATGGGAATGCGGCACACGTGCCAATGAAAATAAGGAGGCACGCGTGCCAATGGAGATGAGGCACACGTGCTAATGGGAATGCGGCACGCGTGCTAATGAAAATGAGGAGGCACCCGTGCCAATGGAGATGAGGCACACGTGCTAATGGGAATGCGGCACACGTGCCAATGAAAATGAGGAGGCACGCGTGCCAATGGAGATGAGGCACACGTGCCAATGGGAATGCGGCACACGTGCCAATGAAAATGAGGAGGCATGCGTGCCAATGGAGATGAGGCACACGTGCCAATGGGAATGCGGCACACGTGCCAATGAAAATGAGGAGGCACACGTGCCAATGGAGATGAGGCACACGTGCCAATGAAAATGAGGAGGCACCCGTGCCAATGGAGATGAGGCATACGTGCCAATGGGAATGCGGCACACGTGCGAATGAAAATGAGGAGGCACGCGTGCCAATGGAGATGAGGCACACGTGCCAATGGGAATGCGGCACACGTGCCAATGAAAATGAGGAGGCACACGTGCCAATGGAGATGAGGCACACGTGCCAATGGGAATGCGGCACACGTGCCAATGAAAATGAGGAGGCACACGTGCCAATGGAGATGAGGCACACGTGCCAATGGGAATGCGGCACACGTGCCAATGAAAATGAGGAGGCACCCGTGCCAATGGAGATGAGGCACACGTGCCAATGGGAATGCGGCACACGTGCCAATGAAAATGAGGAGGCACGCGTGCCAATGAAGATGAGGCACATGTGCCAATGGGAATGCGGCACACGTGCCAATGAAAATGAGGAGGCGAGACAACGCAAGTCACAAGGAATGCAAAACAATGCAAGTGACGAGCGAGACAACGCGAGTCAAAAGGGATGCCAAAACGATGCCAATGAGGCACGCATGCCTCAAGGGAATGTAAAAAAAAAAAAAAAAAAAAGACGCAAGCGAGGTACGCGTGCCTCACGAGGATGTAAAATGATGCAAGTGAGGTACGCATGCCTCACGGAGATGTACAATGATGCCAATGAGGTACGCATGCCTCAAAGGATGCAAAATGATGCAAGTGAGGTACGCATGCCTCACGGAGATGTAAAATGATGCCAATGAGGTACGCATGCCTCAAAGGATGGAAAATGATGCAAGTGAGGTACGCATGCCTCACGGAGATGTAAAATGCTGCAAGTGAGGTATGCATGCCTCACGGAGATGTAAAATGCTGCAAGTGAGGTACGCATGCCTCACGGAGATGTAAAATGCTGCAAGTGAGGTACGCATGCCTCACGGAGATGTAAAATGATGCCAATGAGGTACGCATGCCTCAAAGGATGCAAAATGATGCAAGTGAGGTACGCATGCCTCACGGAGATGTAAAATGCTGCCAATGAGGTACGCGTGCCTCAAAGGATGCAAAATGCTGCCAATGAGGTACGCGTGCCTCAAAGGATGCAAAGTGCTGCCAATGAGGTACGCGTGCCTCAAAGGATGCAAAATGCTGCCAATGAGGTACGCGTGCCTCAAAGGATGCAAAATGCTGCCAATGTGGTACGCGTGCCTCAAGGGATGCAAAATGCAGCAAGTGTGACACGCATGCCACAAGGAGATGTAAAATGATGCCAATGAGGTACGCGTGCCTCAAAGGATGCAAAATGATGCAAGTGTGACACGCATGCCACACGAAATGTAAAACAATGCAAGTGTGACACGCATGCCACACGAAATGTAAAACAATGCAAGTGTGACACGCATGCCACACGAAATGTAAAACAATGCAAGTGTGACACGCATGCCACACGAAATATAAAACAATGCAAGTGTGACACGCATGCCACACGAAATATAAAACAATGCAAGTGTGACACGCATGCCACACGGAATGTAAAACAATGCAAGTGTGACACGCATGCCACACGAAATGTAAAACAATACAAATGAACTCAAGTGCGCGACAACGCACGTTTTTTTTTTTTTTTTTCTTTTTGAAATGCATGATAATGCAAAACAAGGAGATACACGATAACACGAATGATGTGTGAGGCGACGACAACACGAATGATGTGCGAGGCGACGTATGTATTGAGGTGCATGACAATGCATGACAATGCTTGTAATAACATGCATGACAATGCATGAGGGATGTGCATGACGGCGCGATACAACGCACCAGACAACATGATGAATGCATGCAACGCACGCAGGGCAACTTTTGAGTCTTATAAGAGGCAAAAGGATACAAAAGGATACAATCATTGCATGAATTTGAATGCTACGCACAGAAGACGCGGTCCGAGGTCAAAACGGAGGCCGTTTGAGCGTCGGGGATGCACTTTTTTGCACTTTCTTGAGCTATGAAGACCAAAAACTACTCATATGGCCTAAACAAGGCTGTAGGAAGATCACCGGCCGGGCTAGGATGCCACCGGCTGTCCATCGGCTGCATAAAAGTTCCATCGGCACAATATTGTGCCGGCCGGCACAAAATATTGCCGACCGGCCAAAAGTTCCTGGATCGGGGCAAATTCGACATTTCACCATGGGTGTTTGAAAATAGGGTTCCAAACCCTATTCTATTCATTTCCCTCTAGCCGAAAATCATACTCTCTCTCTCTAGAGCCTTTTTCCTTCCTCGATCTCTCGTTTTCTTCGCATTTTACGCCCGTTTCGTCGTCGGATTCGCGATTTTCTTCGCGTTTCGGACATTTTCAACCGAACAAATCTTTGTTTCGGTGTCTCTTTTGCCATTCCCACCTTTTTGGGACTTGTTCCCCTCGAGTTTCTCTTGAGTTTCATGTCTTTTTCCCATCCCGGCTTTTCCGGCCATTTTCCACCCTCCCGGGAGTTGACTTTTCGATTGACTCTTCGTATTCCGACCCGATTTTCGTTCTCCGACCATTTTCTCACCACTCTTGACATGGCCGACGATATTCCACGTGTTGGGACTCCCCCGGATCACGAGATGGATCCCGGGGTCGAGCTTCTTCCCTTGAGCGAGCGTCCGTTCGACCCGGCGACCTACCGGCCGGCGATTCATGTTCTGCCACCCGACGGACTGCGCCAGTTCAGGAGTTTCGACATGGCGTTGGATCCTAAGCTCCTGCTACGTGAGCCTGCCTCTCACCTATCCTCCGGCGCTTCCGAGGTAACATTTTTTCTCTGCTTTATTTTTTGCAATGTAGGAATTTTAACTGTCAACTGCCATAGCTGATTACATTCTTTAACTGCTTAGTTCCGATACACTGATACACTGTATATCGTAGTTGATTGCAAATGCACTTGTAACTGATTATCTGTTTAAGACTCATATGCGCGCACACGCTGCACTAGCCTTGAACCACTTAAAACACGGCACACACCGTATTTCACTGCAAACACCGACACCCGATACCTGTTTGAATCTGAAAATATGCACGCATGCCACATTTGCACTGAACCACTCAAACGCGTTGACGCATCACACGTTGTAGTTCACTGTAAGCACACCGGCACCCGGTATCTGTTTGAATCTGAAAATACGCGCGCATGCAAAATTTGCACTGATCCATACAAACACGCTGACGCATCATACGTTGTAGTTCATCATAAGCACACCGGCACCCGGTATCTGTTTGAATCTGAAAATATGCACACATGCAATATTTGCACTGATCCATACAAACACGCTGACGCATCGTACGTTGTAGTTCATCATAAGCACACCGACACCCGGTATCTGTTTGAATCTGAAAGTATGCACACATGCCACATTTGCATCGAACCACACAAACACGCTGACGCATCACACGTTGTAGTTTACTGTAAGCACACCGGCACCCGGTATCTGTTTGAATCTGAAAGTATGCACACATGCCACATTTGCACCGATTTTGACTGTTTCTTCAAAACTGTACATTTTATATTGCTTCGCAACTACTTGTTCGAAAACAGGGAGATTCCCATACCATCTGCGGGTATGGGAATACTGCCGCTCGTGAGTGGTACGCCGAGCTTCCCGACGCAGTTCGCCACATTGTGGAGCAGGCCGGCTTTGGCGCATTTTGCAGGGGGCTGTCCTGACTCACTACATGCAGACCTCTCCTTGCCGCTCTGGTTGAGAGGTGGTGGGACACCACCGATTCGTTTCATTTTTCTGCGACGGGGGACATGACGATGACCCCTTATGATTTCTCGGTGCTCACAGGCATCGGGGTAGGGGGTGATCCGATCCCCTTTGATACAGATATGGACGAGTGGACCGCGGCTCAGGTCTACTTGCTCGGCGCGGCACCGCCTCTTGCGCGTCCCGGCTTCGTCCGATACTCCTGGTTTGAGGTGCAGTTCAGGGTCCAGCCCCTTCTTGTCGATGCAGCCCCGATGACTCAGGAGGCCGTGGAGAGATACGCACGCAGCTTTCTCATGTTCCTGTTCGGGACGACCATTTTCGCCGACCGGGCGAACACAGTGCCTCTCTGCCTGCTCAGCGCACTGGTGGATGTCAGGGACATATTACATTATGACTGGGGTGGCGCCGCTCTGGCCACTCTCTATGGATATATGAGCTCAGCCTCCCACGGCAGCGGGCAGTTGCTCGGAGGCTACTGGCGAGCTTGGGAGGTACGTCTTCTCCTCCGCTTTACATTTCTGCTCTATACTTTCTGTATTTTGTACTGTACTCTGTAGTCTGCTTTACACTGCTGTATACTGTACACACGGCACACACATACTCTGTTTTACACAGACTGTACACTGCTCACTCTGTACACTCTGCACAATACACTGCACAACACACGGCTCTGCTATTTCTGCTTTTATTCTATATTCTGCTTTATTTGATAAATGCACTGGTATTTACCTTGCAGTTGTGGGTTTATGCCTACTTTCCTAGGCTTGCTCCCGTACCCGACGCAGAGACCCCTCTCGTCGTCCCGTTCTCACGCCGTTTCGACGGGAGGTGCGTGCGGAGGCCCCAAGAGACCTTTAGCTTCTTCCGCCGCTACTTCGACACCATCACCCCCGTGGAGGTATGTTTTACTTGCAGTGTAGTTAAGCTTCGCCTTTCCACTGCATATTTCAATAACAGTAGATAACAAATTGTATTTCATTTTCAGATCGTCTGGCAGCCTTGGGCTCCTTTGCCAGCCGTGGCGCGGGATCGGTTTGCCGGTGCCGATGAGACCTCGCGTTTTCAGATTCTGCTAGAGGGCCCGGTCTATCGGGCTTGGTACCTAGGCGAGCGTTTCCTACGTCAGACCCTGGGTTTGCCTGAGCAGACAGTCCCGGTGCACCCTCCTGAGCATATGAGGGATACCGAGCGATTCACTGCCGAGCAGATGGCGGACTACACCATTGGCTGGGAGGCAGACGGCTTCAGAGGCGAGGGCGATTACTTGGAGTACGTCCGGACCTTCCTCATGCGACCTCTGAGCGGCGGTCGCCGGGCGGAGAGAGAGAGACCAGCGGCGCCAGCGGCTGGAGTGGGAGTGTCGAGGAGAGCTCGAGTCCATGGCAGGGGCGGAGTCCAGCGAGGGCGAGGGACCGGTTGGCCTGCTCTGCCCGCTTCATTGACTTTCCGAGGGCAGGGTGGGGCGACCTATCAGATCCCTTTTGCTCCTCCGCCGGCTGATCATGAGTTTGTCGGTGTCCCCGACTTACCTCCGGTATGTATTACTGCATTCTTGTACAGTCATTTCATTTCAGTTTATTTGATATTCCACAGAATACTGTTGCATCTGATACTTTCGCAGGCATCTTCCGAGTACATCCGGCAGTCATTGGAGATGAATGCCTCCATGATGGGGATGCTACAGCGGACCTTCGATCTCCTGGCCCTTTACAGCATTCTGGTATGTTCTTTCTGACCATAGCCTCAAACCATACACAAACTGCTTTACATAATCTGATGCACAACACAACATCTGATAAACTGCCCATGGCATCTGATACACGATACTTACATATTGCATTATGTACTGATTCACTGCTCAATTCACTGTTCACAGCATACATACACTGTACTCATGCACTGCACTCTGTACTGATTCACTGCTCACGTCATTCACACACTGTACTCATGCACTGTATTCTATACTGATTCACTGCTCACGGCATCCACACACTGTACTCATACACTGCATTCTATACTGATTTACTGCTCACAGTATCCACACACTGTACTCATACACTGTATTCTATACTGATTTACTGCTCACAGTATTCTGATGCATTTGCCTTTCATGCTTTTTCAGCCTCCCTTCCAGATTCCTCCGGTGGGTGGCGCTCCGGCTGGACCTCCCCTTTCTACCCGGGATGGCAGAGTATATCCCCGCACCAGAGGGGGGCGCACCCATGTCGGGAGCAGTTTGCGGGCTCCAGTTCCAAATGACGAGTCTGAGGCGAAGACAGAGGCGGAGGCGGAGTCGTCGTCGGAGGAGACCGGGGACAGCTCGGGCTCGGGCTCAGACGGTGGTGCTCTTGGTGGTGCTCCTGGTGATGATGCTCCTGGACCTTCGTCCAGGAAGAGGACTAGGACAGATTGATAGCTCCGGAGCCATTTTTGATATTCGATACAGATTTTTGCTATTTTTCTTCTTCTTTTTTTTGCATTTTCCCCTTTTGTTAGTGGTTAGGATACCTTGTACTGCCGTAGGCAGATTTTGTTTCCAAAACTTATGTACTTGAAAAGATTATGAAATGAAACAAACTTTTTGTCTGAGAGAGTGTTATATCTGCACACTTCATACTTTGCACTGCATTGCATCATATTATACCTCAAATGTAAATGATATTGATCTGTTGTCTGAAAATTGAGCACTTGCACTATGATAATCAGATAACCAACCAACTAACAGCAAACAACTCATACAAACCACTACTCAAACTGAATATACAGCCCATGCTCTACTGGGGATTATTTTGCACACAGTCCATAACACAGCACTTGGTTCATTCCGCACATAGCAAACCCTGAACAAACAGCCCCAATCTGACAAGACGGACCACAAAAGCTGACACGGTTGCAGTTGAAACACACACGGATGTCCCAAATTTTCCCTTTCCTTCTCTTGCTTCGCACGAATGTAGAGAATGGCACAACATTCTGAGCACAAACGGTTTTTTGAAATAAAGAAGGGTTTTAAATCGGGGTATCGAGTCTACCACAGAGCACAGCGAGACAGACTCAAACAAAGAAATAAAAGGCACACGACCTACATAACGAGACATGCTCGGAAAAGACTCAAAGCCAAAAATCGAGACCGACAAATCAAAAGACACAACACACGGACATGTTTACAAAAAGACCTCAAATCTCGAGGAGCCAATTTCGCCGGGTATTATTTCCCACCCTTTCTGATTTGTGATACTCACATCACTCGGCCCTCAGGCTCGGTTTTTCTCTCAAAACCCTCTTCTTACTTCTCTCTCTGCTTACACCTCTCTATTCTTTATTCTCTCATTTTTTATCCCTCCCCAGGGTGATTAATGGATGAATAGGAAGTCGCAGGTTCACGCCCAGCATTGTTAACTCACGGCTATTTCTCCCAGTGGGTAGAGTGCCTTTCCGGCGAGTATGTTGACGGGGGAAAGACAGAAGACCTGACTCAATTGTGCCCCTAGTCCGTCATTTTGACCATTTTTTTTTTTTTGTTTTCTTCCTAAAACAAGTTTTGACCAAAATGAGAGTTGGATTAACATACTTGTTCGATTTTTGATTTGAAAATCATACAAGTCAGGCTGTGAGCACTGAAAATTCTCCTTTTCGGATCCAAGAAAAATGGTCCGGTTTTGGAAAATGAAATAGCTTTCGAGAAAATAATCAACTTCAGTAAAAATTTTCAAAAACTATTTTTGCAAACAATCAACGCTCAACGAGCGCGGAACTTACCCTTGAGATATGCAACCTCGGATCGGAGGCAATGGAAAATTGCCCCTGGCTTAAAAGGGGGGAACACGGCAACGGAAAGTTGCCCCTGGTTTGGACGGCAACTCAGGGCAACTTATGGCAATGCATGGCAACAGAGAGTTGCCCCTTGTTTGGATGACGCCGCGACACGCTGTAAGCTAGTCTTCGTTGATGACGATCGAACCCTCGGACGCGGAGGAGACGAGGACGGTTTAAATCAATATATGGACACAGTCACCTGGAAGGTGTTGGTGGTTGGACTTCAAGAGGAAGTTGGTCACGTAGTTCCAGGTTGCTACGATCGAGACACCGGATTCGGAGAAGGCACAAGTGATCAAAACCATGACATGGATTGAGACGCTATGGAAGCGTTGGGGGCTGGACTTTAGGATGAAGTTGCTTACGTATCCCAAACATGGGAATCAAGCCTTACGTAGTTCCGGTTAAGGTACACTCGGGTATTTTAACCTTCACTTTTCAGGCTCTAACTTTTGCCAAGGCGCCCAATGCGGATTTTCGACCTTGCGAGCTATGTTTTTCTTTTTCTTTTCCTTTTCTTTTCTTTTCTATTGCATTTTCATTTCTTTTTTTCTTTTCTTTTACTATTCTTTGTTCTTTCTTTTTCTTCTCTTTTTTGTCTCTTTTTATTTCTTTTTTCTTTGCTCTAACTTTTGCCTGGGTCGCCCTTCCGGGTTTTCGGCCCAGCGAGCCTCTCAAAGGGTAAAAGTGTAGCAAGCCCATGCCAAATGGTTTTGAGATTGGAGCCTCTCTGTGTCCAGGAGAATGACTGTTGTGTTGATTTGCAGAAAAGTCCATCACGGTTGCTTCACGAGCCTTGCCTGATGGGATCTGATCTCCTTGATCTGACTTTGATGCCTCTTGCTCGAGGGCTGCTTCAAAATGGGCCACACAGGCGTTTCATGGCACTGTTGAACGTTTTGAATGGATTCCAGTTTGCAACAGATAGGTTGAATCTTGAGGCTGAGAGCGATCCTAGGCTGCACAATCTCAAGAGCGATTCCACACAAGTCTTCGCAAGACTGCGCAAGACATTTTGTTTTTGAAAGTTTTTAAGAAAGTGACAAATCGCTCGCGCAGAAGATAGTGTGGAACCAGTTTGGATCGAACCAGGATCCTTCTCAGTACTCACGCCGACAAGCATGATTTCATTCATTAAAAGCTTAGCATGCCTCTCTTTCTCTCAAAATGATCAAAATTTTGCAAAACCCGAGGAATTCCTTCCTCTTCGTTTTTACCACCGCAGTGTTCGAAAAGGGTTTTTATGAAAAGCTTAGGTCATTACAACGATGTGTAAGGCACAAGAGAGTAGGTGGTATGTACTGTCGTTCCATTCATATCCTCTGGCACGGCTGACTCAAATAACAACAAGTACGGAACGTGATAGCCACAACTGTTTCATTCAGATTCGTTAGTATAAACGGCTCCTCGGCAGCAACAGACTCAAAAGGTAAAAACAACTAATTACAAGACAAAACGGTGTTTGAGGCAACAACCCCGAAATCACCTGGTATACTATACAAGAGGGGCTGACTCATTACAACAAGACAGGCCCTGTAAGCAAAAAGACCGACTCAAGACAATGAGACAGACTCAAAACAAAACAAAACAAAAGACTGACTCGACACCCAAGCCAGAATTTACAAAATTAGCATTGACAGATGCTCAAAAATGCGTGCCAAATGCTACGTCCAAAATGCGCCAGGCACTGCCCGCAGGCGGTTCACTTTCTGATTACATACTCGTAGTATCTGTGTCCTCAAAATCCAACAACTGGGTGGTGACGGACTTTGCTGAAGTGGGCGGGAGGATAACCTCGTTGTCAATCAAATCCTGTACCTCATGACGGAGGCGGAAGCAATTATCAGTAGCATGGCCTGTCTGCTGGTGGTACGCACAGTACTGAGCAGGGTCATGAGTAGCAGGGAGATTCTTCGGGAGAGGCCGAGGCTCCAGGGGTTTAAGGTGTCCCCTCTCGGCAAGGATCTGAAGCGCCTTGGACAGTGGCATGTAGAGGGCATGGAAGACCCTGCGCCCTCGGGGCAGGTACTTTGGAGCCGGAGTACTCTTGCTAGATGCACTAGCGAACGGATCGGCGGGTGTGGTCTTCATTTTCTGATCTTTCCCGGGTACAAAGTTGGGAGCGGGAAGAACTGTTTTGGCATGACGGGGCTTATCTCGGTTCTCCGATTGACTGGAACTGCCCTCAGGTGGAGTGGGGAAAGCGTCCTCCACAGCTTTTGTCACAATTGTAGATATCTGTTGCTTGTTCATCTCCCCGGCTTTCAAAGCCTCGACTGCCCACAGCAGTTGCTCGATAGGGTCGGCATCTGCCTTCATCTTGCCTTTGTCTCTGGCCTCAGCCTGATCTAGAATTTGGGTTGATACGTCGTTGCCATAGTTGGAGGTCATCTCCGGTTGGCTGAGTTCAATTACAATCCGTCCCAATAGCGGGGGCTCCTGGGGTACAAAGCCTCCGACATATGGTGCGGCTGGTGGTGGAGCAGACATTCCATAGGCGAGATCCGCCACGGATCTTTGAAGATCACCTATCATTCCCATTAGTTCAAATGTAGTAGGCTCGCGAGCCTGATATAGTTGAGGGGTCCAAACTGGGTGTGCGGCAGGCGACCTGGGTGGATGCGGCATATCAACAGTAGTCTCACTGTGTAAGGCGATTCCTTGATCCAACGCGGCCGCCATGACCATGATCTCTTCTGAATTCTGCGTCATGCTAAATCCTGCCTCAGCAAGAAGAAGATACTAGCTATTCTGGATCAACTCTCTGAATCTCTGAACTGAAACGGAAAACAAGCAGCATTTCAGCCCCAAACAGATCAAACACGGGTGTAATCGATCAACTGCACTCTACTACCGATCACTGTTCCCCAGAATCACTGTTCAAAACTGAACTGATACCCGCAGACATAACTGATTCTTAACAACACTGACATTGGTGCCCTCGGGACTGATACCCGGACCTGCAAACTGGTATATGCATTCCCTGTAGAGATACACTCTAAAAGCACATAGCAAGTAAATGAGAGCCAATACACCCCTATGTTGGGGTAGGGTTTCCCTGTCCTATTTTGTCAGGAGCTAGGGTTTCACTATGCACACAGCGGCTTCAAACAACCTATATCGGGTAAGCAACCTGTCCTAGTTTGGAATGGTCATTATGGATTTCGATATGCACTAGGTCGATTGGTCAAAGAGGGTGCCCCGGTAAAACCGGGGTTTGTGTTCCCATACTGGCAGAGCCCGCAACCGGTCAACCTTATGGTCATGCCTTGACAAGACAAGCCTCCAGCAAACCGCTCAGGAATAGCAGATGGCCAACACGGTGTCCTAGGCGCACCAATGCACATGCAATGCAAAGAAACACATAAGTGTAGTCAAAACAGGATATCACGAGTTCGAGTCAAGCTCTCTAAATTCCCCAGCAGAGTCGCCAGAAACTGTAGACGCGCCCTTGGGCTTCACTCTACAGTTCGGACTCCCTTTTTGTTTGTTGCGGTTCTTAACCTGAACCAAAGAGTCCAACTCTGGCAAATCGTTTGAGAAAACAGATTTTTGAGAAAGAAGTGCCAAACATGGACTGCTTTGCCAGATACAGAGTCGCCACCTAAATATTTTTTATGGGAAAATTTAGGAAACCCTGACTCGGTGCCGAAGGCCACGTGTCCGTCATCACCAAAGTTGTCTTGGCTCGGGAGCTTGGGTACGATCGGGGAAGGTCAGCTATGAGCACCCCCTTTCGCCCGGTCCGGAGACCGGCCTCTACTAACCATGATATCCGATTTTAAAAACGTTATGTGTTCTCGTTCCGGTTATTAGCCTAGAATTACTATGCTATGCGCACAGCAAACAAGTATAGACTAGATTGCCTAATTTGGAAACAAGCATTGCATATCCGTTCGTTTTGAAAGCGCTTTGGAATTTGCTACTCGCAAGTAGGCTAAAACACGGATTTCAACGAGTTTTTCCAACTCAAGCAATCCAACCTCCACCCACAGGCATTCAAACAGTTTATCTCATATAAGCATTTAGCCACATGGTAATCATGCTGTCATGTTAACATTCACACGCATGCGAGATGCTAAAGCATAAATACTTACATCGTACTCCGTGCCAAAACAATAAACTAGTTAGCAAACATGCATGTCCTAGTTCATGTTAGAATGACTAATGCATCGCAGGCAAGGGTGCAATCTAGAGCAGGCTCGGCTAACCCTAAAATGGCATGTGAAATGCAATCATTCGATACACGTTTTCAATTTGGAATCGAAAATACAATGCAGTTTGTATGATGTACCGAGCCCGATGCATGTAAAAAAATGCATGAATGCACGCATGCATAGCATAGAGTATGCTAAAATGAACGTGCCCTAATCTACCATCATAAGCGGGTAAATAAAAGGGAAGAAAGAAGTGGGGTTAGAAGACATGCACACCACTCACACACGCTTATTACAGATTCGCCCTCGCTCGGAGGGACCAAAAGAATATACAAATTTATTAACTACGCTAGCTAATTAAATTACAGACCCATTAAATTAATTAAACGAATTAATTAATCTAATTAAAACAGTAAACCGCTTCGGGAAGAGGGCCAGATGCAGCGCATGCTCGGGACTTGCTCGGAATCGCACTGCTATGCATAGTCTGCCTCTGTTTTCCCTGCTTTGCTCCTCTGAAAACTGCCAAAGTCTCAGGAATGCCTCTCAGGACACTGGGGGGTACCACCGGCTGAGGGGGAGAGCCACCGGCTGTGTAGGATGGTCATCGGCACAAAATGAATCCATTGGCTGAGAACTTACTGCCGGCCGGCAGAAAATGTTGCCAGTCGGCAAACAATGCCTGCAGAACCTGCAACTCACAGCAGCAGAGGGCAAAACTTGCATGGCAATACAATTCAAACAATGTATGCACCAATCACATTCCTTATCATGTTAATGACTCAAAGGGGGATGTGCCTCGATTCTCGGACCACCAATCACGCATTTCCATGCATAATGGCCCAAAGAATCAAGTGTGCAACTTTAATTTCAAATGAAATGCAATGCAAATGACCCAATGAAGGGGGCTTAACCTCTATCACACTCACTTCAAGAGGCTAAGCATGCATGTTCATGCAAGGCAATCCTAAGCATGTGAAGCTAGGTATGTAACATGGCAATGCAAGTAAACATTGTATGTTAGGCATGCAACCGAGACAAACAATCATGCAAGGCATGGAACAAACATGCAAACATATCAAACATGCAAAGAGCAACGTGTTGAGAACAATGTATAGCACGCAACATCATGCAAATGGATCCAAGTATGTGACAACATACAAAGTAAGCATGCTACAACACATGGAGGAATGAACTTAAACTAGATTAGGCAGCCTCAAACAAGCCTAAAACAATGGCCGAAATGCCCAAAAATGAAGGCTAAACACACATGCACACATGCAAGTAGGTTGGACCAACACTAAGCATTAGGCAAGCAACTTTCAAGCACACTTAAAAGAGGCTAAGTATGGACATATAGCATGCATTATAAAGCTCTGAAATCATATAAAACATGGTGCCAAACCAAGCAATAAGGTAAGCTAAACATGCAACAATGGTCCAAAACTTAAGGCTAACAAGCCGAAATGTAAAAGAGCCATGCCATGCAAGTCTTGGCCGACCAAAACAGTCAAGGACAGGCCCCAAGCATGGCAAAACAAGCATAAAACCTTCATGAATCTAAGCCTAACACATGCTCAAACAAGGGCTAACAACCTAAGGCATGTTAAGGCAATAACAAGGCATTACATGGTAGGTATGCTAAACATGCAAGGTGTACCAAAACCAACATGATACAAAGTTATAATATGGCAATATAAGCATAAAATACAGCCATGGCATAACCAACAAACAACCAAACACAAGGCTCCCTCAAGAGGCCAAAAATTGCCCTTTTCAAGGACAATAAGGAGAGGGGGTGGCCCTCTCCTTCTTGGGACTTCAAGGCATCGTCCTTACCACTGAAATCCCTCAAGATTTCAGTGGTGAGGAGACCCAAACACCAAAGTCTCGAAACTTGCACAAAATAGCACAAAAATGGGGCCTTTCAAGGCCTAAGGGTGGTCAAACACACCCAAACCACAAAACACTCTTAACAAACAATCAAGAGGGCCTAAAAACAGAACTTTTTTATGTTATACACTAAACACAAAAACAGCTCTAAGATAGGTAGAAATAGGATGCAAAAATGGGGTAAAAAGGGCTAGTTTCTTACCCTTGAAGCCTTTCTTCAACAATGGTGATCTTGTTGCCTCCTTAAGCTTCAATCCAGCTTCAAAGCTCCAAAAAAAACCTCAAACCCTCAGTTCCAAGAGGATGGTGTGATGGTAGGTGTTTGTGCACAAAACTAAGCCTAAAACACACACAAAGGCAAGAGAGGGAGAGATATAGATATAGGTTAGATACACTAACTTAAACCCTAAAACCAGAGCTCTCTAACTCTCTTCTCCAACTTGTCTAAGCTTTGAACAAGGGAGAGAAGGCCTCCTCTTATAGAGGAGCCAATCTTGTAAAGCTTACAAGGTAAGCTAACAAGAGGGCCATCCCTCCATACACGTGTATGGAGGGGAAGCCAATGCAAGACAGCTGTGCTAAAAATATCTGCAAAAGCAGATGCACAGTAGTCGGCCGGCCAAAGATGTCATTTTGACAAAATTGATGGCCGGTCGGCCAAAAAAAGTGCCGGCCGGCAATATTAATTGCCGGTGGACACAAACAACAGCCGGTGGCCTCTAGCCACGGCCGGTGATGTATGGGAATGCCTCACAAGGCATTCCCTACCCCTCCAAGGCAAAAAACAAGTGTTTTGTGCAAAACCAGACACAAAATGGTCGAGTTCGGAGATTCGGAGGCAAGGCGCGTAGCCGAGACCTCCGGGAACTCCAAACGAACACAGACATTGATAATCACCGAGTGTTCCAACGGTGATGTCCAAGTCTTGAGGATGGTCAAAAATGGGGTGTCTACAGATGCCAAAATGTAACTTGAAAGACCTAGTCAAATTTGCTGAAAACAAGGCCTTAGCTCAAACGCAACTTCGGTCGCTCGAGCGGTTTGCAAAACTCTGTAAAACTTCTAAGAGCTCTCAATTTACGCTCGAGCGCAACTTCCCACGCTCGAGCTAAGGATAAAAAATAAGAGTGCACTACAAGAATTTACACGTTTGCCGACCACTTTTGCCAACCAAAAAAATTTTGGTCGCAAAAAAATGACATTTGCCGACCAAATTAAAATTTCATAGCTAAATTTTTTTTCTATTACCGACCAAAATTTTTTTGTTGCAAATAAGTAATTTTTTGCGACCAAATTACAATTTTTGTCGCCAAAAATCTGGGCGGGAGCTGTATGATCTTTCAGCGACTAATATAATTTGGTCGCTGATACCAAAACGACGTCGTTTTGGTATCTAAATTCGCATACAGACATTAGCCGACCAACAGGTTGGGAGGGGATAACTTTACTAATTCAAACACATATAAATCATAAATACGCGCCTCTTTCAGACCTCAGTCGAATTCGATCAAAGCTCAGTCACGCCAATCACCTCACCTTACCATCGACCTTGCCGTCTGTCTGCGCTGCAGTCCGTCTTCGCCATTTCTGATTCGTCTTTGCCATTTATGATTCATCTAGGTATTTTTTTTTCAACTTATAATAGTTTCTCTCTGTTTATATCTCTGTGTCTCACTTTTTCTCTTTGATTTCTCATACTCGTCTTGTTCTACAATGTCTCACCCACCAGGGCCCTCACCATCGCGATTTTTCGGAGCATCTTCAACTCTCCCTAAAAACAATTTCAGGTATAAATCCTCTGTATCACTCTCATGAACTCAGCCTCTGCCTGTGTCTCCCTCTCACTGTCAATGTTTGTGTTGATGTTTGCTACTGGGATATGTCGATTATACGATTTCGTTCTGTTGTTTGTGAAGTCCCCCAATCTGTGATGTTCTTGTAGTGTTTTATTTCTCCTCTTTCTTTAAGTATCCCTTTTTATATTGGGAAATATACTTAATGAGAATAAAAATTTTTTGGGTGCTTTTGTAAGTTATTTGTAATTTGATTTCTAAACAAGTTAGTTGGTTAATAGGATTTATTCCTGAGATTTGTTAAGTACCCTTAAATGAGCCACAAGCTCTACAAGGACTTACCCTATATACCATCCTTTAGAAGTTGGAGTTGAATTTTTAAGAACAAACTTAAAAATTTAAAAATAAATGAAAAAAGAGAGTGAATCTATGTACACAGAAAAATTATGGGTTATATACAGGGTAGCACATCTTCCATTAATCACAAATAGCCATTTATGTTGCCTCTCAAATACCATAATAAAGATGAAAGATGTCTATCAATCCCTAAACCAATTACAATATCCTAAACCAATTAAAATATAATAAAAAAATTAAAAAAAATAAGTTAACACTGTGACAATATCCTCTTAGGTATGCAATTATTGTTCATCTCTATGCTATTTACGTAAGGGAAACAAAAGATATATCAAATTCTTTTCTATAAGAATTGAACCTGCAAACTTCACATTACCAAGTAGTACCATACAACCACTAGACTAAAAGCCCTAATTATGTTATAGACCTTGCCTAAGTGGGATTTATGTGGGGTTAAGGAAAAAAAAATAAAGTAGTAGAATTTTAAATCTGAGTTTATATGCTAGGGGAGCATCTCTCCTAATTTTTTTTTTTTTTTTGGTCAGTCAAGAAAATTTTTATTGATGAAGAAATCATATATTACATATGAGTTTACATCAATAAGGATGAAAAGGAAAAAAAAAAGAGAGGGGGGGAGGGGGACAAAGCATGATGTTGTTGAGAAACCAACTCTAGCTTAAGCCAACACTTGGGGCCACCCAAAGACTAGTTTTACAATTGCTTATAACCCACAAGAGCACTTAACTTTAAATCCTCCACACTTACCACACTATTGCCAACAGAAGAGTTTTACACAATCTTGTCCTATTCTCTAGTCTCAAATTCTATATCGTACCGCACAATAAATATTTTTAACATGATTGTGTAGTGGAGAGTTGATCTAGTATAAAGAGGAAGAGATGATTTGGACATAGGATTGCCATTTGTTTATTCAGCAAATCAGATGGAAAAATTTATGAAGTGTTATTTTATTCATTTATCAATTGATGCTTTTATGTTATCTTATGAAACACCAACAAAAAAAATTAATAAATCTTACCATTTAAACAAATAAATATTTAATTGAACCACCACATAAATTTGTTCAGTAATTTTTCAGCACTCAAAGGTGTTGACTTCTGTAGAGTTGATTAATTACTTTAGAGTTTAGAGCACCAAACCGAATAGAGATTTGGTTGCTTGTTCGTAAAGTGCACAATAGCAGACAGAGGTATGTGGAAAGAAACCTTAGTTTTTTATTTTTTGATTCAAAGGAAAGAAACCTTAGTGGCCAAGTTTAAGACAAGAAGAAATTTATTGAGCTTAGTGGCCAGGTTTGATTCAAAGGAAAGAAACCTTAGTTTTTGTTGGCCATATTTTAATATTTTATTTTACAAAGTATATGTGTCACACATGTTTATGGATGCTTGTGGCCAGGTATTGGTCTCTTCTTTTTATTATTGTTTTTATTAGGAGTTTTGTTTTAACGAAAACATTTATGTACCTTTAATGTGAAGTTGGGTCGAATACATGTGTGCAAGGATGGACTTGTGGAATAAATTTATTGAGCAATAAATCAAATATTGTAGAGTAGCTCCTTTATCTTTTGGATCATCTAATTTGTTTATTTTGCTTTTAGTTCAAATATATAGTGTTTATCTGTAAGGATGTTAGCAAGTTCTAAAATTCCAAATTTTTACTTAGTGTCTTATGGATATCAAAGATCTGAATTAGCTCCAACACTTTTTATTCATTCAGTTGTCATGTACCAGTTGATTATTTTACAAAATTTTCTATCATGAGAAGTTGATCATTTCACAATCTCTCCTTTTACACTAGTGTGTGCATTTTTCCATATAGGGTAGCAACTTTGATGGTGGTTTTTTTGTTTTTTTTTTCTATTATTTATATTTATGAAGATAATTATATTAAATTGAACAATCATAATTTATAAATAATAGAGAAAAAATAATCAATCTTTGTCTTTGGCATAAATTGACTCCCTAACCTTGTAATTAGAAGTATGTAAAAATTGTCAACTAAGCTAGTCCACTTGATTAACTGTCATAGTGACTTAAACATGTTAAAAGTCACAAGGGCATATTAGTTATTTTGAGGAAAGCAATGCCAATGGTCCATTTGGGCACACCAGGAAAAGAAGAGGTTGTGAAAGCAAATAAAGCACAAACAATTGTGTAAAAAGAGATTGGTATCGTCATAGACTCATTTTCCAAAGGCACAACAAAGAAAATGTGTTGTTCTAAAGAAACACTTGGTAGTTTGTTCTACAATGTTTCCAGCTCCTTCCTCCTCCTCTTCCTCTTCTTCTACTTCACCTCCATTTTTCTTGCCAAACTCTTCCACTATTGTTGCAGTCCAATCTTCCACTATTCTGTTCTGTTGATCTGTTTCCCCTGCTGTGGTGTTCCTCTGCTATGTTGATCCAAAAAAGAAAAGAAAAAAAAAATCAGATTATTGCTGTGACTGCTAGTCTGTTAAAAAGAGGGTCTGAGGGTTGAAGCTGTTAGTCCTGGTAATAGTCTACTACTCTGCTAATAGTGTTGCTGATCTGTTAGTCTGCCAATATTCTTGGAATTAGTCTTCCATTGAGTGTAGCTGGCTGCTTTTGTTGGGCTACTTGAACTAAAGACCTCCAAACATTAAAGGAGTATAGTCTAATTATATGAAATTGATGAGATATGTTGTATGTTTTCCAAATTAATAGTGTAATTTATTTATTTAAAACACAAATGTTGTTCATGTATGTAGAATCAGCTCTTTTACTCTGCTGATTTTCAACTCTTGGCTACTTTTGTTGGTCTGATTGTGCTCAGCAGTGGCTATTGGCTGTTTTGTTTGTTGGTTTTGTTGCTTCGCTTTGTTTGTTGGTTTCTCACCAACTGAAGCTTGGAGCTTGTGCTAGCTCCAAGCTCCTCTTTATTGAAGGATCTTTTCATACTTTGGTTGTATTCATCAATAAAGTTTTCTTTTGCTGATCACGTAGCTAAAAAATATTTGTTACGGTATCCATGTTAGCATTGTTCTTTTGATTGCTTTGTTTCATAAGTGAAACATAAATTGTTTCATTTGGTGTGGAATTGTAGAACCCTATTTGAACAATTCTTAATGTAGCAAGCATTGCATGCTTGTAGGTTGCTTAATTTAGTTTATTTTATTTTCATTTTTGTGAATCTCTCCTTCCCGTTGCTATTAGGAAATTTTATTTTGGAGTTTCTAACACTTTCTGTAATATTATGTAGATTAATTACTATAATGGTTGTCTTTAACCTTTTAGATGGCCCAAATAGACAAGGGTTGGATGACAATAAAAAATAGATTAAGTAGTAGGGAGTATCAAGAAGGGGTGAATTCATTTATTGAATTTGCGATGAGAAATGTAGGCTTGGAGGATAAGCTTCGGTGTCCATGTATTGATTGCTTGAACGACAAAAAACATACGATCCACGTTGTTAGGATTCATTTGTTTCGAAGAGGGATATCTCTTTCTTACAAGACTTGGGTGCACCATGGGGAACTTGTTCCCGTGGTTGAACCTCTCATACCGAATGAAGGTCACCATGACATATATAGTGAAATTGAAGGGGAAGATCAGGATGACGGGGATGATTTGCCTACTATGTTGGAAGAGGTTTGTAGGGGTTTTGCAATGGATGATGAAGGGGATGAATTACCTGCTACTTTTGAGAGTGTGGATGGGCGAAACTTTGATAAGTTATTTGAAGATGCTCAACGTAAACTATACCCGGAATGCACAAGGTTCACTGTGTTGTCATTTATTATTAAGATGCTTCACATTAAGGTGTACAACAAATGGAGCAATAAGTCATTTGATATGGTTATGAAAGTTTTCAAGGACACTCTACCTGAGTGTGATGAGACTGTTCCATGGACCATATATGCTGCGAAAAGATTCTTTCGTGACTTGGGTTTGGGTTACGTTCCCATTCATGCTTGTAGGTATGATTGTGCACTATTTTGGAAGGAGCATGCAAATCTTGATAATTGCCCCAAGTGTGAAGAGCCTAGATACAAGTTGGACAACGGAAAGGGTAAGAAGATCCCTCACAAGATATTGAGGTACTTTCCATTGACACCAAGATTAAAGAGATTGTATATGCCCAAGAAAACCGCTACAGATATGAGATGGCACAAGGAGAAACGTGTGGATGATGGAATCTTGAGGCATCCAGCTGATGCTGAGGCATGGAAAGACTTTGATCGGCAACATCCTATGTTCACCATGGATCCACGAAATGTAAGGCTAGGGCTCGCCACTGATGGTTTCAATCCATTCAGAAATATGAGCACATCATACAGTATGTGGCCCGTTATCCTAATGCCTTACAACCTCCCACCATGGAAGTGTATGAAAGAGCCTTTCTCCATAATGTCATTGCTTATTCCTGGACGATCGGCTCCTGGAAGAGATATCAATGTTTACTTACGGCCATTGATTGAGGAGTTGAAGGAGTTATGGGGGAATGGGGTGCGAACTTATGATGCGAAAAACGAAGAGTCATTTAGAATGCATGCTACACTGATGTGGACCATCAATGACTTCCCTGCATATGGTAACATGTCCGGGTGGACTACTAAAGGTTATTTGGCTTGTCCCACTTGTAATGAGGACGCATCATCACAAAGGTTAACAAGTAAGATAGGGTACATGGGTGCTCGTCGTTACTTGCCCGAGAACCACAGATGGCGAAGGAGCAAGTTGTTTAACGGACAAAGTGAGGTTAGGTGCAGACCATTGGAGTTATCAGGGGAGCAAATATTAGAGCAAATTGAGACTGGGACATACAAGCCGTTTGGAAAACATGAAGACGCTTAAGCTTCGACACAACCTTGATGTCATGCACATAGAGAAAAACATTTGTGACAATTTGATGGGGGACATTATTAAATGTGGATAGGAAGAACAAGGACATAGAAAAAGCACGGATTGATTTAGCAAATTTAAAAATTCGGAAGGAGTTACACCTACAGAGTCGTGGTGATGGGTCATTTGTGAAGCCTCCAGCTGTGTACACATTATCCACGAAAGAAAGACAAGTCTTTGGTGCTTTTTTGAAATCAATCAAGTATCCCGATGGTTATGCAGCAAACATCTCCAATTGCGTGAATACTGATAGTGGCAAAATCTCAGGCCTCAAAAGTCATGATTGTCATGTGCTTGTACATCGACTACTTCCGGTTGGGATGCGCGGGTATCTTAACAATGAAATTGGTACGACTTTGTTTGAGTTAGGAAATTTCTTCCAACAACTGTGTTCAAAGATATTGAAGGTGACAGATTTATAGAAGCTAGAGGATCAAATCATACTTCTACTTTGCAAGCTTGAGAAGATTTTTCCTCCAACTTTCTTTGATGTCATGGTTCACTTGGTTGTTCATTTGCCGCGCGAGGCAATACTTGGAGGGCCAGTGCAATATCGATGGATGTACCCAATTGAATGGTAATTATTTATGCTCTTACCATATCACTGTCATCAACCTTTAATGGTAGTCTATATATTGTCAATGTAGTATGGACATAGTAAAAAAAATTTCTCTTGTAGGTTACTTGGAATGCTAAAAGGATTTGTTGCCAATAAAGCTCATCCTGAAGGATCAATTGCGGAGGCGTACATTTCCAAAGAGTGTACAACTTTCTGCTCGATGTATCTTGATGGATTTGAAATAGTGTTTAATCGAGAAGAAAGGAATGATGACGGTGGTGATCACGGCTTGGGGTTAGCCATCTTCTCTCAAAAAGTTCGTCCATTTGGTCTAATCAGCAGGGCACCAGATGTGCCTCTCCACGAACGAGAGATGGCTCAGTGGTTTGTCTTATACAATAGCTTTGACGTGGAACAAGATCTAGAGTATGTTTTCAGGCCTCAAAAAAGTTAAATTCGCCATAACACGTATTGTTTGATTATTCGTAATCATATGTCTTACTTATCTACTATTCTTATTAATTAGGGAACACAAGAACATTTTGCAAAATGGAAGTACATGTGACACCACAGAGAGGCAACGGGATGAATTTCCTAACTGGTTCAAAGAACGTGTAAGACATACCTATCTATCCAACATTTGAGCACATTATGCTATAACCAACTTGAACAAAGTAACATAACACGTATTGCTTATGTAGATAAATCAGTTGCAGAATCAGTTGCGGAACAAAGTAACATAACACGTATTGCTTACATAACACATAGTAAAACTCTACATATCTCATTGCAAGTTTCTTATTTGGTTTGCATTGATTATAGGATAAATTTGAAATAGGGGATAATTATGAGGACAATGCACTATTCCAGCAAGTTGTGGAAAAGAAGTGTAACGTGTTATATAAAGATTGGAAGTGCAAAATGAAGAAGAAATGGGAGAAGCTTGTGGATGCGGGAACTAATCCCTATGCTCATCCATACAAAGGAATCAGATTAGATGATTGGAAGTATTTGATTGACGAAGTATGGTTAGATCCTGCAAACAAGGTATGATATGATTTAGTTATATAATAATAATGTATTATTAACAAGCTCTGTGAAATCATCTAGAATGAAGGATCAAATTATCTACCTATAAATGCAAAGTATTTGACCACCTTCACAAGGCTTCTTAGTACTTTTATCATTGTTTAACTATATATGTCACAAACCCTTACAATGTGGATTTTTGTATCTAACCATGACCCAAAAAAAATGACTTAGTACTTTAACTATATATGTAATAAACCCGTACAATATGGATTTTTGTAGCGTCGCTATGACGCCGGCAAAAATAATAGGAGCAAGCTACCCTACAATCACACTAGTGGGTTGCGATCTTTTCCGGCAGTGATGAGTATTGCGATGAGATGTATTTCATTGATTTTATTAACTTTATCCACACTTATTTAACGAATTAACCATATTAATGAAGGAGTGTTATTTTTGGTGTTTGGCATATCACAGGTGAAGGAAAATGGTGGATTGTTGCCAGATCTCTATAATTTCTACAAGGACACTCATCAAAACAAGAAGACAAAACAGTGGATTGATCCTATATGCGGTGATTTACATGCAAGTATTCCAATCATTTGGACACTTGTACATGCAACTTTTGTGTTTGTCTTATACTCACAATATTTATATTTTATAATTATAGGAGTAAATGACAAGGGTGCTGGATGAGTCTATCGAGGCTGGAACGCCGATGAGGCAAGAGGATATATCAAGAGTGGTTCTTGGTAAGAAGAAGGGATACTTGAGAGGATTTGGGGTTGGACCAAAGCCTTCTTCTTGTGATTCTGGGTTCTTTGCTGCATCATAAGCACGTGACGAGCAATTGAAAAGGCTTACATCCGAGTTGGAGATACTGCGTGCGGAGCAGTAGAGCAACTGTGAGGAGCAACAAAAAAAAGAAGAGGAGCAACAAATGAAAGAGGCAGAGAATACAAGACAACTTGAGGAGATGTAGCGGCAACTTTTTGGACTTCAGAGCATGTTGGCACAAGTTTTGGAAAATCGCAATCCACCAAATTCTCGACAATAAATAGTCATGGTAATTGGTAAGTGTGTTAAACCATATTTGATTATATTTATGTTCAAAGTAAAGGCAAATAAACGTTTGATGAGAATATCATAGAGAAATGGTTGTCTTTAAACTAATTTTAGTTCAAAATTTAAAAGATGGAATTTACAGTTTAGTTTATGTTGACTAGAAAAGAAACTTCAAACATTGTAATGTTCCAATGATCCAAGGATGAATAGTTAAACCAGAATTTTTGACTGTTCCATGGAAACCAAAATGTGATAAAGAAGGCAAAAACGAGCCGGTTGGGGCAAAAAGTTGGAAACAGCCTGGAAACAACCCGAGATCGTAGCGGTCACCTCAGCCTAGATCAAACAAACTTGTGAAAGCAAGCAACGCTTCGATAGGATGCATAATTAGTTATGTAGGACATAAAAGTGTGACAAAGTAGGCAAAACTGGGGCATTTGGGGTCCAAAACTGCTCTGAATTAGCTCCTCTCTATTTCTTCTTTTTCCTTCTTTTCTCTTCCTTTGGTGGTCTGCATGGTGAAGTATTGCATCAGTCATGAAGGTGGACTGCTGTGGATCAATTCTGGTGGTCTGCATCAGATGTTGGTTAGGTATACTGTATGTTTGATTGGCAATACTTGTTAGGTGAAGTTCAATGCTTGTTTTGGGGGTCTGCTGTGCTTGCTACTATGTCTGTAAGTTGGCTGCTGATGGAAACTCATTGCCTTGGAGCTGTGTATGCTATGTCTTCATCAGCAGCAGATTAGTGCATTGTGCTCTGTTGCTATGTAACACTGTGGCAGCAGTGTGGGTGTGTCCCTCTCTATTTCTTCTTTTTTATTCTTTCTTTTCCTTTGGTGGTCTGCATGATCTGTCTGGCTTCAGAAAGATCATCCTGATCTGTCTGGATGGTCTGCATGATCTGTCTCGCTTCAGTGTGTGCTCCAGATCTGTCTGGCTTTTTTCTGATTTGTCAATCATCCTGATCTGTCTGAATGGTCATCCTGATCTGTCTGGATGCTTGTTTTTGAAGTAAACTGGTGGTCTGCATGATCTGTCTGGCTTCAGTGTGTGCTCCTATCTTCTTTTTTCTTCTTTCTTTTCCTTTGGTGGTCTGCATGTTACTGTGTAACACTATGGCAGTAGTGTAACACTCGTTTCATCACAACATGACAGATCAGGAGCCTTCAGAAGCCTTGGCAATACTGGTTTCATCAGAAGGCTTCTGAAAATCTATTTTATCACATAGCAGCACACACAACTGGGGTACTGATTGTGGTTGGTTCTAGATTGAAATTTAATTCACATGAAAGGTTCATTGAAGAAGATAGGAGTTATTGACAATATGGATCAATTTCAGTTGCCATGTTGGTTTCTGCTGTGTGGCACTATATTGGATCTGGAATGGTGGCTGATCCAATTTATTCTATAGACATAAGAATGCTGTTGTTTTATTTACAAATTGATAATGATAGTCATTTAATTTGCTAATGTGACATTTGCTTTTCACGGACATTTTTCATTATTTGTCTAATTTTACCTGACATTATTTCTCTTTTTCTTTGGTACAGATGGATGAACTCGTGCACAAAGCTAAATTGTACAGGACAAATTGGCACTTTTTGCATTTTTGGAAGGATTATATATTTTTGTATAGATGTATATGGAAAATATTAGGGTAGATGTAGCACGTCCGCGGGGGACCTCGAATGCTACAGTTCGGACTCCCTTCTTTGTGTCGCGGTTCTAAATCTGAACCAAAGAGTCCAAATCCGGCAAATCGTTTTGAAGAAAAACAGATTTTTGAAAAAGTAGTGCCAAACATGGACTGCTTTGCCAGATTACAGAGTCACCACCTAAATATTTTTTAAATGGGAAATTTAGGAAACCCTGACTCGGTGCCGAAGGCCACGTGTCCGTCATCACCAAAGTGATCTTGGCTCGGGAGCTTGGGTACGATCGGGGAAGGTCAGCTATGAGCACCCCCTTTCGCCCGGTCCGAAGACCGGCCTCTACTAACCGTGATATCCAATTTTGAAAACTTTATGCGTTCTTATTCCGGTTATTAGCCTAGAATTACTATGTTGTGCGCACAGCAACCAAGTATAGACTAGATCGCCTAATTTGGAAGTAAGCACTGCATATCCGTCTTGTTTGGAAAACAGTTTGAAATTGCTACTCGCGAGTAGGCTAAAACACGGATTTCAATGAGTATTCCCAACTCAAGTAATCCAATCTCCACCCACAGGCATTGAAGCAGTTTATCACATAAGCACTTAGCCGCATGGCAAGCATACTGTCATGTTAGCATTCACACGCATGCGATATGCTAAAGCGTAAAAACTTACATCGTACTCCGTGCCAAAAAAAACAATGACCCGGTTAGCAAACATGCATGACCTAGTTCATGTTAAGTGGCTAATGCATCGCATACAGGGATGTAATCTAGACAGGCTCGGCTACCCTAAGCATGGCACATGAGATGCAACAACTATCACGCATTCAATTTGGAATTGAAATACAATGCAGTTTGCATGATGTGCCGAGCCCGATGCATGTAAACAAATGCATGAATGCACGCATGCATTGCATAAGGTATGCTAAAAATAAGTATGCCCTAATCTACCATCGAAAGCGGGTAAATAAAAGGGATAGAAAGAAATGGGGGTTGGAAGACATACACCCACTCACACACACTTATTACAATTCGCCCTCGCACGGAGGGACCAAAATAATATACAAATAATTAACTACGCAAGCTAATTAATTATTACAATCCAATCAAATTAATTAAGCAAATAATTAATCTAATCAAAGCAGTAAATGCCTCGGGATGAGGGCTCAAATGCGTCTCGCGCCTGGGACTCGCTCGGAATCGCACTGTCATGCAAGTGTGCCTCTGTTTTCCCTGCCATCCTCCTCAGAAAATTGCCAAAGTCCCAGGAGTACCTCTCAGGGTAATGGGGATCATCACCGGCTGGGGTAAGACACCATCGGCTGAAGGGTGAGTTCACCGGCCTTGAATGAAGTTATCGGCTACCAAATGACTGCCGGTCGGCACTAAAGAGTGCCGGTCGGCACAAAATTCCTGCAGAACCTGCAACACACAGCAGCAGAGGGCAACAACTTGCATGTCAATGTAATTCAAAGCATGTATGCACCAAACACAATCCTTATCATGTTTTGGACTCAAAGGAGGTTGTGCCTCGGTTCTCGGACCACCAATTACGCATTTCCATGCATGATGGCCCAAAGAACCAAGAGGGCAATTTTGATTTCAAATGCATGCAAAACACATAGGCACAAAAGGAGGACCAAACCTCTATCAAACTCACTTCAAGAGGCTTGGTATGCATGTCAATGTGGTGCAATCCTAAGCATGTTATCTAGGATGCAAGATGGACAATATGATGCATTTATGCAAGCATACAAACAAGCATATAATACAAGCATGCAATCCAATGGAAAAATGGACTTAGACATGAATTAGGCAACTCTAAAAGGCCTAAAATCAGTGGCCAAAGTGCCTAGGGAATGAGACCAAAACACACACACACATACACATGTAATGATCCAAACCTAAGGCACAAACAAGACAACATTCAAGCATGCTTAAAGAAGCCAAACATGGACTAGTAGCATGCATTAAAAGCTCTCAAATTCATGTCAAACATGATGCCAAATCATGCAATGAAGCATGCCAAACAAAGCATGCAAATGACCTAGGCTTAAGGCAAGTCAATAGGGCATTAAACCACACTTAGCACAAACACATATGGCATGCACTTAACAACCAAAACAGGTTCTTAGCATGTTAAAGCAAGGCCAAAGAGCTACTTAGATGGCATCTAAGAGTCATTAAACCAAAGGCATACATTGAAGCCAAAACATGGAGCACTTAACACACACTCTTGAAGCATTAAAGAGGCATGCAAGGCAATCAAATAAGCATGTATGAAGGACTGAAATGGCATGCTAGATGGTTCCAACCATCAAAAATGAAGCAAGCATGGTACACTACACATTCATACTCTTGAGGCCAACAAGCCAAATACAAAGGGGGCTACAAAATACATGCTAAGATTGGCCAAAATAGTTATGGACAGAGCTAAAGCATGACAAAGTAAGCCTACAAGCTTCACAAATCTAAGCCTAAAACATGTTAAAAGCTAAGGCATACCACCTAGACATGTTAAGGCATAAAGAGGCATTACAAGGCAACTATGCTAAGCATGCATAGGAGACCAAAACCAACCTATAGCAATGTCATGTTAGGGCATAATGAACATAAAATGCAACTAAGACATGCTCAAGAAACAAACAAACATGGTGCTCTCTCAAGAGGCAAAACATGCCCTTTTCAAGGACAACAAGGAGAGGGGATGGCCCTCTCCTTCCTAGGACTTTAAGGCACCATCTCCACCACTGAAATCCCTCAAGATTTCAGTGGTGAAGAGGCCCAAGCATGACAGTCCCGGATCTCCACAAAATAGCACAAAAAAGGGCCTCTTCAAGACCTAAAGGGGGGTCAAACTTCCCCAAACCTCCAAACACTCTTAATACACAATAAAGAGGGTCAAAAATCAGAACTTTTATGTGCCAAACACCAAGCTCAAAAACTGTTTTAAACTAAGTAAAAACAAGTTGCAAGAATGGGGTAAATAAAGTGAAGTTCTTACCCTTGTTGACTACCTTCACAAAGGTTGTTGTGCTTGGTCCCTTGAGCTCCAAACCAGTCAAAAACTTCAAGAATAAGCTCTGATCTTTGAGCACACCAAGAAAAAGTGTAAGAGTAGGTGTTTATGTGCAAAAGTGTGAACTTGTGCACCTAGAACACAAAAGGAAAGAGAGAGATAGGATAGATACAACTATTCTAACCTAAAACCAGACCTTGGCTCTCTCTAACAATGGTTAAGTCTCTCAAGAAGCCAACCCTTGAGCAAAGGGAAGAGCTTTCCCTCTTATAGGCAAAAAGCTTACAAGCTTAGTCCCTAAGCAAGCTCATCCCTCCATACACGTGTATGGAGGGGAAACCAATTGCACACAGCTGTCTGAAAATATCTCAGAAAGCAAGTGCACAGTGGTCGGCAGGGCAAAATGGTCATTTCGCCCAAAATAGTGCCGACCGGCACAAAATAGTGCCGACCGGCACAATATAGTGCCGATAGACAAACTAGCCAGCCGGTGGCCTCTAGCCCCAGCCGGTGGTGTGTAGGGATGCCTCACAAAGCATTCCCTCCCCTTCCAAGGCAAAACACAAGTGTTTGGTGCAAAACCAAACACAAACGGTCGGGTCCGGAGGTCCTGAGGCACGGCGCGCGCAGCCGAGAACTCCGGGAACTCCAAACGAACACAAACATGGATAATCACCGAGTGTTCCAACGGTGACGTCCAAGTCTTGAGGACGGTCAAAAATGGGGTGTCTACAGTTGCCCCTCTTTGACAGAACTCGAAAGTCATAAGAATGACGGGAGTGAATGTCAAAGCCCAGAGACGACCCATTTTTGACAAGGCCGAAGACTTGGACAAACATACAAAGCGCAAATGGTTGAACTCGCAAGCTGCCTACGTATCCCTTAGGGAATCAAACCAGCGTAGTTCATGCACAGACACACATGCCAAAGATAAGATATGCGCCCGTAGGCGGGGGCAAAATGCAACTGACAATGCAAGAAGCCGAGCATAACTTATGATCATGCAAAGAAAGCTGTAATGAAGCAATACATGCGACAGTTATAAGCTAACATGCAACAGTCTACATCACAATGCAGAAAGGATGTAAGAGAATTATGCAATTCTCAGAACGTCTCACTCGGGAGATACAATACCTGTGCGGCTCGCCTGGTTCCACCAGCGGTAAATGAGCCGTACATACAATATCGCGCCTGAAAAGAAAGCAAACTTAACAGGTACAATATTGTTAGCAATATGCATGACATATGCAATGCGAATGCTAAATAGTATGCAATATATACAAAACTATGCATGAATAATGCAAATGATAAGGCAATGCAATTAAAACTAATGCGATGTAAACTACGTGCAGGGCATTGAATCATGATTCAATCATGAGCGGTTCGAGACCACACGAATGTCAGATAGATTGATGGCGGTGACAAGTCCGTCTCCCATAGAACGATGTCTGATCTACGAGTACTTCGCACGGACACAAGAACGAGTATTGGGTGGAATGACATAAGTGGGGAAACGACCCGCTGATGAGGGAATAATGATCCTAATGCCGGATGCAACAATTACACTATAATGTGATGGAAATGGATACAATGGATATGGCACGCGGGCCAAACCGAGTCTTGCCTAGGAAAGGCATGTACACATACAAGCCATGTCTAACACAGAAGCGGTGCCGCTACCCTCAAGGCTCGGACACAAAAGCTCGACAACTGTGCTTTGACACGAAAAATACGGGCACATACCAGACCAAGCTCAACAAGGAAGGGCGCGAGCCATAGATGGAGGTGATGCAATGAAATGCATGCAAATTACAGTGAATGCATATGGATACAAGGGATATGGCACGCGGGCCAAACCAAATCTTGCCTAGGAAAGGCATGCACACATACAAACCGTATCTAACACAGAAGCGGTGCCGCTACCCTCAAGGCTCGGACACAAAAGCTCGACAACTGTGTTTTGACACGAAAAATACGGGCACATACCAGACCAAGCTCAACAAGGAAGGGCGCAGGCCATAGATGGAGGTGATGCAATGAAATGCATGCAAATTACAGTGAATGCATATGGATACAAGGGATATGGCACGCGGGCCAAACCAAATCTTGCCTAGGAAAGGCATGCACACATACAAACCGTATCTAACACAGAAGCGGTGCCGCTACCCTCAAGGCTCGGACACAAAAGCTCGACAACTGTGTTTTGACACGAAAAATACGGGCACATACCAGACCAAGCTCAACAAGGAAGGGCGCAAGCCATAGATGGAGGTGATGCAATGAAATGCATGCAACTAAAATGCAATGGATATGGCACGCGGGCCAAACCAAATCTCACCTAGGAAAGGCATGTACACATACAGGCCATGTCTAACACAGAAACGGTGCCGCAAGGCTCGGACACAAAAGCTCGACAATGTGTTTTGACACGATACGGGCATGACCAAGCTCAACAAGGAACAAGCATAGATAGATGCAAATGCATGCAACAAATGCACTATACTACAATGAAATGCATGACAATGCATGTGTTGTGTCTTGTTCGTTTTGTTTTTTTTTTTTTTGAAATGCAATGCATATGCAATATTTACAAATGATGCATGACGATGCATGATGATGCAACGGCCACGATTGCAGCTTTCCCTATCTTACCAACAGGGCGATATACTAGGTTGGTTCAGTATCCAGAATCGAGGCGTAAACACGCCGCCTCAACCTATGGGGCTTCCATACAGATTTCAAGCCGAGGGTACACCCCCCTGGGTATTTAAACCAGACTTTAGTCTCGGAGATCCCGAACCTTTGCGTTCTAGGCATAAGCCATTCAAACTCTAGTTTTCACCGTCCCAGTTGGTCTTCTAGGAACTCACCGCAAAACAGGCAGGTGGCTTTACCAGACCACCGAAAGTCGTTCGGGCACGACGAACACCAAAGGAATTGCACCTTCAGAGGATTTAAGGTCTCCTAGACCGGGATGCGCAGCGTATGCATGACGATGCAAATGATGCATGATGTTTGAAATGCGTGCCAACGCACGGCTTTGAGATGCATGCTAAATGCAAATGAACGGGTTTAAGGTCTCGCCGGACCGTGCGTGTTTTCGGTCCCGCCGGACCCTCGTTGGGGTAATTTGCATAATGTGACACGCGTGCCACACGGGATGTAAAACAATGCAAGTGAGGATAAAATGAAACATGAGGTACGCATACCTTATTGGATGGAAAATGAAGTGCAAATGGGGTGCGCACTCGGCGCGATGCGATGTATGCCAAATGCAATGAGGTGTGCACTTTAATGCACTGAAGGTCTTACACCTCCTGAGGATTTAAGGTCTCCTAGACCGTGCGTGTTTAAGGTCCCGTCGGACCGGTACGTGTTTAAGGTCTCGTCAGACCGGTACGTGTTTAAGGTCTCGTCAGACCGGTACGTGTTTAAGGTCTCGTCAGACCGGCACGTGTTTAAGGTCTCGTCGGACCGGGACGAAAATGCAAAACAAAATGCAAGACAAAGCACGCGAGGTAGTACACCGCACGTGACTCAAGATGAAATGCAAATGAGGCACGTGAGGTAGTACACCGCACGTGTCTCAAGATGAAATGCAAATGAGGCACGTGAGGTAGTACACCGCACGTGACTCAAGATGAAATGCAAATGAGGCACGTGAGGTAGTACACCGCACGTGACTCAAGATGAAATGCAAATGAGGAAGATGCAAGACGAGGCACGCGTACCTCGAGATGCAATGAAATGCGAAATGAGGCACACGTACCTCATTTGAAACTGAGATGCAAAACGAGGCACACGTACCTCGTTTGAATGGAAAATGATGCAAGTCACAAAGGATGTGCAAGATGGCGCGACGCGACGCGCCGGACAATGTAATGGATGCATGCAATGCGCACGGGGTAACTTTCGAATCTTGTAAAAGACAAAAGGATACGAAAGGATACAATTCTTGCTTGAATCTCAGTGCCACTCACAGAAGACACGGTCCGAGGTCAAAACGGAGGCCGGGTGAGCATCGGGGATGCACTTTCTTGCACTTTCTTGAGCTATGAAGACCCAAAACCCCTCATATAGCCTAAACACATCCTTGGGAACACCATCGGCTGGGTGGGGTGGTCACCGGCTGCCACCGGCTGCCTGAACTCATCCATCGGCACCAAAAAGTGCCGACCGGCACAAAATAGTGCCGACCGGCCAAAAGTTGCTGATCGGGGGCAGAACTGCCATTTCACTTCGGGTCCTTTAAAATAGGGTTTTAAACCCTATTCTATTCATTCCACCACCGCCGAAAATCCTCCCCTTCTCTCTCTAGAGCCTTTCCTCTCTCATTTCTCAGTTTTCCTCGCGGTTTTCGCCCGTTTCATCGTCGGATTCGCGAATACCTTCGCGTTTCGGACATTTTCAACCGATCGAAATCTCATTTCGGTGCTTCTTTTGCTATTCTCGCCTTTTCGGGACTTGTTCCCCTCGACTTGCTCTTCATTTCTGTGTCTTTTCATATTCCGGCCTTCCCGGCCATTTTTGGCTCGTTCGGGGTTGACTTTTCGGTTGACCCTTCGTATTCCGACCCGGTTTTCCTTCTTCCAGTTATTTTCTCATCATTGTTGACATGGCCGATGACATTCCACACGTCGGGACCCCCGGATCACGAGATGGATCCCGGGGTCGAGCTCCTCCCTCTGGGTGAGCGTCCTTTTGACCCGGCGACCTACCGGCCGGCTACCCATGTGCTACCGCCCGACGGACTCCGCCACTTCCGCGGTTTTGACAGGGTTCTGGACCCGGAGCTTCTACTGCGCGAGCCGACCTCTCATCTGTCCTTCGGCACTGTCGAGGTAGCACTCTTCTCTGTTTTACTTTTCGCAATGTAGAACTGTAAACTGTCAACTGACATAGCTGATTACAACCCTTAACTGCTTAGCTCTGATACACTGTACTGTAGTCGATTGTAGACAACTTCACAACTGATATCTGCTTAGGACCGAGACACATGCACACACACTGCACTAGTCTGAATCACCCAAACACACGGCACACATTGCACTGTCGATTCGCCGACACTCGGTACTTGTTTGAATCTGAAAACGCACTGTATGCTGTATTTAAACTGGATCATACGAGGCATGTTAATACATTATACGTTGTAGTTCGCCTACTAGCATACTGCGCTCCAATATCTGCTTGAATCTGAAAAATGTGCACACATGCGCCATATCTGTATGCTTCTTGGAACTATATGCTAAATACTTGTTTTGCAATTACTGCTTTTGATTACAGGGAGACTCCCATACCGTCCGCGGGTATGGGAACATTGCTGCTCGAGACTGGTATTTGGATCTTCCCGAGGCGGTTCGACGCATCGTGGACCAGGCGGGCTTTGGCTCTTTCTGCCGGGGACTTTCTAGGCTCTCCGCCTGCAGACCTCTTCTTGCCGCCCTGGCAGAGAGGTGGTGGGACACCACCGATTCATTTCACCTATCAGCGACTGGGGACATGACGATGACCCCTTACGACTTCTCGATGCTCACTGGTATCGGGGTGGGGGGTGATCCGATCCCTTTTGATATAGACATGGATGAGTGGACCGCAGCCCAGGTCTACTTACTTGGCGCGGCTCCGCCTCTGGCTCGTCCTGGCTTCGTCCGGTATTCTTGGTTCGAGGTGCAGTTTCGGGTCCAGTCCGCACTCATCGATGCAGCCCCGATGACCCCAGAGGCCGTGGATCAGTATGCACGCGGCTTCTTGATGTTCCTATTCGGGACGACTCTCTTCGCCGACCGGGCGAACACAGTGCCCCTCTGTCTCCTCAGTGCACTGGTGGATGTCCGAGATCTTTTGCGTTATGATTGGGGCGGCGCTGCTTTGGCCACTCTCTATGGCTACATGAGCTCGGTCTCTCGTGGCAGTGGACAGCTGCTAGGAGGCTACTGGCGGGCCTGGGAGGTATGTCTTCTTCTCTACTTTACATTTCTGTTCTGTACTTTCTGTACTCTGTACACTGCGCACACTGTAGTCCGCTTCCCACGGATTGCATATTGTACACACGGCACACACATGCTCTGCTTTACACTGACTGTACACTGTTCACACTGTACACTCTGTTCAACACAATACACAACACACGGCTCCGTTGTTTCTACTTTATTCTGCATCCTGCTTGATCTGATAGTCATACTGACATCTGTTTTGCAGCTGTGGGTGTATGCCTACTTCCCCAGACTAGAGCCAGTGCCGGAGACGGAGACCCCTCTGGTCGTTCCCTTCTCTCGCCGTTACGATGGGAGGTGCACTCGGAGGCCCCGAGACACATTCGGCTTCTTTCGCCGTTTCTTCGACACCATCACCCCCACCGAGGTACGTTTTGCTTATAGTCGGTTTAAATTTCGCTTTCAAGCGTACATTTCTATATCAGTAAATAATCAACTGTATTTCATTTCAGGTCACCTGGCAGCCGTGGGCTCCGCTACCAGCGGTGATACGAGATCGGTATGCCGGCGCCATCGAGACCTCGCGCTACCGGATTTTGCTGGAGGGCCCGGTCTGTCGGGCTTGGTACCTGGGGGAGCGTTTTCTGCGCCAGACCCTCGGGTTGCCAGAGCAGATAGTCCCGGTTCACCCTCCCGAGCACATGAGGGATACCGAGAGGTTTTCTGTGCAGCAGATGGAGGACTACACCCTCGGCTGGGACGAGGACGGCTATAGGGGCGAGGGCGACTACTCAGAGTACGTCCGGACCTTCTTGATGCGGCCTTTGAGCGGGGGCTCCCGAGCTGATCCAGCGAGACCTGCGGCGCCAGCGGCCCGGGCAGAGGCAGGAGCAGGAGTGGGGTCGTCACAGAGGGCCCGAGCTCGCGGCAGGAGGGGAGTGCAGAGGGGACGAGGGACGGGCTGGCCCGCTCTTCCTACCATGGTGACTTACAGAGGGCAGAGTGGGGAGACCTACCAGATCCCTTTTGCTCCTCCTCCGGCTGGTCATGAGTTGGCCGGCATTCCCGACTTGCCTCCGGTATGTATTACTTTATTTCTGCATCTTGCATTGTTATTTCATTTCAGTTCATTCAAATATCCCACAGAATACTGATGTATTTAATACTTTTGCAGGCTTCCTCCGAGTATACCCGTCAGTCAGTGGAGCTGAATGCCTCCCTGATGGGGATGCTACAGCGGACTCTCGACGCCTTGGCCGTCTACGGCCTGCCGGTATGTTCTTCTGACCACAGTCTCAAATCACACTTTGTTTCGCACAATCTGCTACACTGCACAAAAATCTGATAAACTACTCACGGCATTCATACACTGTACTCATACACTGCATTCTGTACTGATAAAATGCTCACGGCATTAACACACTGTACTCATACACTGCATTCTGTACTGATAAACTGCTCACGGCATTAACACACTGTACTCATACACTGCATTCTGTACTGATAAACTGCTCACGGCATTCTGATGTGTTTGTTCTTTGTATTTTCAGCCTCCTTTCCCGATCCCTCCAGTGGGTGGCGCTGCTCCAGCTGGGCCTCCCCTCTCTACTCGGGATGGCAGGATATTCCCTCGCACTAGAGGGGGACGTGGCCACGTGGGGAGCAGCTCACGAGCTCCAGTTCCAGGAGATGGTGAGTCGGAGGCGGGGACGGAGTCATTTGCGGAGGAGGCCGGGGACAGCTCGGGCTCGGGCTCCGACAGTGACGGCTCCGACGATGCTTATGTGCTTTTGCCCAGGAAGAGGGCGAGGACTGATCCTTAGGCATGAGGCCTGCTGCTGATGATGATGATTTTGCTGCTTCTTTTCTTCATTTCTTTTGTTGTACTTTTCTCTTTTTGGTAGATAGAGTACTATGTACTGCCGCAGGCAGATTTTTTTTCAAAAGTTGTACTTTGAAAGAGATTATATAAAACAAACTTTTGTCTGAAAAGTGTTTTATTTACATATCTCATACTTCGCACTGCATTGCATCATATTACATCTCAAATGTAAATGGTTATTGGTCCATTGTTTGAAATCTGATCATTTGCATTGTAACAATCGGATAACCCACCAACTAACCGCAGACAACTCATACAAACTGCTGCTCAAACTGAACACAGCTTACATTCCGCTGGGGATTAATCTGCATACAGCCCATAACCCAACACTTGGTCCATTCCGCATACGGCAAACTTTGAACAAACAGCCCAATCTGACAAGCCGGATCTCAAGACTGAAATGGTTAAGATTGAAACACACTCGGATGCCCCAATTTTTTCATTTCTTCCCTTACCTGGCATAGATGTAGAGAACGGCACAGCATTCTGAGCACCGACGATTAATCTTTGGAAAAGGGGTTTCACAACCGGGGTATCGAGCCTACAACTGAACACAGTAGAAAGGACTCAAGTACAAAAAGCAAAAGGCACACGACCTAAACACAACGAGACACCCTCGGAAAAGACTCAAAGCCAAAAAAAAACGAGACCGACAAATCAAAAAAACAGACACGACACGCGGACATGTTTAAAAAAAAAGGGGTCCTCAAATCTCGAGGAGCCAGTTCCTCCGGGTATTATTCCCACCCTTTCTGATTTGTGTGATTCTCACATCGCTCGGCCCTCAGGCTCGGTTTTTCTCTCAAAACCCTCTTGTTCACTTTTCTCTCGGCTTACACCTCTCTATTCTTTACTCTCTCATTTTCCAATCCCTCCCCAGGGTGGTTAATGGACGAATAGAAAGTCACAAGTTCACGCCCAATATTGTTAGCTCACGGCTATTTCTTCTGATAGATAGAGCGCCTTTCTGGCGAGCGCGTTGATGATAAAGGGGGGAGACAGAACACCTGGCTCAACTGTGCCCCTAGTTCGCTACTTTGACCATTTTTTTGTTTTCTTTCTAAAACAGTTTTGATCAAAGATGAGTGTTGGATTAACGCACTTATGCAATTTTTGATTTAAAAATCATACGAATCGGGCTGTGCGCACTGAAAATTCCCCTTTTGGGTCCAAACATGGCCCAATTTTGAAAAATGAAATAGTTTTCGAGAAAATAAGTCAACTTCAGTGAAAATTTTCAAAAACTATTTTTGCAAACAGTGAACGCTCAACGAGCGCAGAACTTACCCTTGAGATACGCAACCTCGGATCGGAGGCAATGGGAAATTGCCCCTGGCTTAAAAGGGGGATAAGGCAACGGAAAGTTGCCCCTAGTTTGGACGACGACTGAGGGCAACTTTGGCAATAGATGGCAACGGAAAGTTGCCCCTTGTTTGGATGATGCCGCGGCATGCTCATTGATGATTGAACTCGACCGGGCTCTCAGGCGCGGAGCGGGCGAAGACAGCCACAAACAATATATGGACACAGTCACCTTGAAAGCGTTGGTGACTGGGTTCCAGAAGGAAGTTGGTCACGCAACTCCCGGTCGCTGCAGTCGAGACGTTGGATTCAGAGGAAGCATGGGTAATCAAAACCATTACATGGACTGAGACGCTATGAAAGCGTTGGGGGCTGGACTTCAGGATGAAGTTGCCTACGTATCCCAAACATGGGAATCAAGCCTTACGTAGTTCCGGTCAAGGTACACTCGGGTATTTTAACCTTCACTGTTTAGGCTCTAACTTTTGCCAAGGTGCCCAATGCGGGTTTTCGACCTTGCGAGCTATGTTTTTCTTTCTTTTCTTTTCTTTTTTTGTCTTTTCAATCTTCTTTTTTTTTGCATTTTTCTTTTCTCTTCTTTTTTTGTTCTTCTTTTTTTTCTGTATTTTTTCTTTCCTTTTGTATGTATTTTTTGCTTGCTCTAACTTTTGCCTGGGTCGCCCTTCCGGGTTTTCGACCCAGCGAGCCTCTCAAAGGGTAAAAGTGTAACAAGTCCATGCCAAATGGTTTTTGAGATTGAAGCCATCTGTATCCAAGAGAGTGGCTGTTGTATCGATTTGCAGAAGGATCCATCTTTGGCTCTTCGAGCACATCGGATATTTTTTGCCTCTAGTTCGAGGGGTACTTCTGTTCTAGCTTTGTGAGCTTCTTTTGACGAGATCTGATCCTCTTGATCTGATTTTGGTGCCTCTTGTTCGAGGGCTGCTTCAAATTGGCCACACAGGCATTTCATGGCACAGCTGAATGTTCTGAATGGAAACTGGTTTACAACAGATAAATCGAATCTTGAGGCCGAGAGCGATCCTAGGCTACAACATCTCAAGAGCGATTCCACACAAATCTTCGCGAGACCGCACAAAACATTTTGTTTTTGAAAGTTTTCAAGAAAGCGACAAATCGCTCGTGCTGAAGATAATGTGGAACCAGTCTGGGTCAGGCCAGGGTCCTTCTCAGTACTCACGCTGATAAGCATGGTTTCATTCATAAAAAGCTTAGCATGCGCTCTTCTTTTTCTCAACATGATCAAAGTTTTGCAAAACCCGAGGAATTACTTCCTCTTCGTTTTCATCACCACAGTGTTAAAAAGGGTTTTATGGAAAGCTTAGGTCATTACAACGATGTTCAAGGCGCAAGAGAGCAGGCGATATGTACTGTCGTTCCATTCACACCCCCTGGCATAGCAACTCAAATAGCAACAAGTACGGAACGTGATAGCCACGGCTGTTTCATTCAGATTTGTTGACATAAATGGCTCCCTGACAGAAACAGACTCAAAAGAAAAAACAACTGTTTATAAAAACAAAACGGTGTTTGAGGCAACAACCCCGAAATCACCTGGTACTCTACACAAGAGGGACTGACTCATTACAATTAGACAGACCCTTAAACAAAAGGAATGTCTCAAAACAATGAGACAGGTTCAAGACAAAACAAAAGACTGACTCGATACCCAAGTCAGAATTTACAAGGTTGGCGTCGATAGATGCTCAAAAAATGCGTGCCAAACGCCGCATCCAAAAATGTACCAGACACTGCCCACAGGCAATTCATCTGCTGATTATATACTCACGGTATCTGTGTCCTCCGTATCTGTGTCCTCGTACTCCAAGAACTCTGTAGTGATGGATTTGGCCGAGGTGGGCGGGAGGATAATCTTGTTATCAATCAAATCTTGTACCTCGTGACGGAGGCGGAAGCAGTTATCAGTGGCATGGCCTGACTGCTGGTGGTACGCACAGTACTGAGTGGCATCATGGCCTGCTGGAAGGGGTTTGGGGAGTGGCCTAGGATCGAGGGGTGTAAGATGCCCCTTTTTGGCCAAGATCAGAAGTGCCCTAGACAAAGGCATGTGGAGAGGATGGAAGGCCCTGCGCCCTCGGGGCAGGTACTTTGGAGTCTGAACACTCTTGCTAGATGCGCTAGCGAACGGATCAGCGGGTGCGGTTTTGGATTTCTGATTCTTTCCGGATGCAGGGCTGGAAGCGGGAAGAACTGTCTTGGCATGACGGGGCCTATCCCGATTCTCTGATTGACTGGAACTGCCCTCAGGCGGAGTGGGGAAAGCACCCTCCACAGCTTTTGTCATAACTGCGGATACCTGTTGCTTGTTCATCCCCCTAGCTTTCAAGGCCTCTACTGCCCACAGCAGTTGTTCGATAGGGTCGGCATCTGCCTCCATCTTGCCTTTATCTCTGGCCTCGGCCTGATTCAGAACTTGGTTTGATGCGTTGTTACCATAACTGGAGGTCATCTCCGGTTGGTTGAGTTCAATCACAATTCGTCCCAATAGCGGGGGTTCCTGGGGTATAAAGCTTCCGACGTATGGTGCGACTGGCGGCGAAGCTGTCATTCCATAGGCGAGATCCGTCACGGATCTTTGAAGATCACCTATCATCCCCATTAGTTCAAATGTAGTGGGCTCGCGAGCCTGATACAGCTGAGGGGCCCAAACCGGGTGCGCAGCCGGCGATCTGGGCGGATGCGGCATGTCAACGGTAGTTTCATCTTGTAGGATGATCCCCTGATTCAATGCGGCCGTCATGACCACAATCTCTTCCGGATTCTGCATCATGCTAAATTCTGCCTCAGCAAGAAAACACTGGCTATCCTAGCCCAACTCTCTGAATCTCTGAACTGAAACAGAAGACAAACGGTACTTCAGCCCCAGACAGATCAAACACGGGTGTAGCCAAACAACGGTACTATACTGCTAATTACTGTTCCCCAGATTCACTGTTCAAAACTGAACTGATACCCGCGGATATAACTGATTCCCCAAAAACTGACACTGGTGCTCTCGGGCCAAATACCAATATCAAAGATTGCAAACTGATATGTGCGTTCTCCCTGCAGAGATGCATTCTAAAAGCACATAGCAGATAAAAGAGGGCCAATACACCCCTATGTTGGGGTAGGGTTTCCCTGTCCTATTTTGTCAGGAGCTAGGGTTTCACTACGCACGCAGCGGTTTCAAACAACCTATATCGGGTAAAGCAACCTGTCCTAGTTTGGAATGGTCACTATGGATTCCGAATATGCACTAGGTCGAATGGTCAAAAAGGGTGCCCCGGTAAAACCGGGGTTTGTGTTCCCATACTGGCAGAGCCCGCAACCGGTCAGCCTTATGGACATGCCTTGACAAGACAAGCCTCCGGCAAACCGTTCAGGAATAGCAGATGGCCAACACGGTGTCCTAGGCGCACCAATGCACATGCAATGCAAAGAAACACATAAGCGTAGTCAAAACCGGATATCACGAGTTCGAGTCAAACTCTCTAAAAATCCCCAGCAGAGTCGCCAGAAACTGTAGCACGTCCGCGGGGGACCTCGAATGCTACAGTTCGGACTCCCTTTTTGTGTCGCGGTTCTAAATCTGAACCAAAGAGTCCAAATCCGGCAAATCGTTTTGAAGAAAAACAGATTTTTGAAAAAGTAGTGCCAAACATGGACTGCTTTGCCAGATTACAGAGTCGCCACCTAAATATTTTTTAAATGGGAAATTTAGGAAACCCTGACTCGGTGCCGAAGGCCACGTGTCCGTCATCACCAAAGTGATCTTGGCTCGGGAGCTTGGGTACGATCGGGGAAGGTCAGCTATGAGCACCCCCTTTCGCCCGGTCCGAAGACCGGCCTCTACTAACCGTGATATCCAATTTTGAAAACTTTATGCGTTCTTATTCCGGTTATTAGCCTAGAATTACTATGTTGTGCGCACAGCAACCAAGTATAGACTAGATCGCCTAATTTGGAAGTAAGCATTGCATATCCGTCTTGTTTGGAAAACAGTTTGAAATTGCTACTCGCGAGTAGGCTAAAACACGGATTTCAATGAGTATTCCCAACTCAAGTAATCCAATCTCCACCCACAGGCATTCAAGCAGTTTATCACATAAGCACTTAGCCGCATGGCAAGCATACTGTCATGTTAGCATTCACACGCATGCGATATGCTAAAGCGTAAAAACTTACATCGTACTCCGTGCCAAAAAAAACAATGACCCGGTTAGCAAACATGCATGACCTAGTTCATGTTAAGTGGCTAATGCATCGCATACAGGGATGTAATCTAGACAGGCTCGGCTACCCTAAGCATGGCACATGAGATGCAACAACTATCACGTATTCAATTTGGAATTGAAATACAATGCAGTTTGCATGATGTGCCGAGCCCGATGCATGTAAACAAATGCATGAATGCACGCATGCATTGCATAAGGTATGCTAAAAATAAGTATGCCCTAATCTACCATCGAAAGCGGGTAAATAAAAGGGATAGAAAGAAATGGGGGTTGGAAGACATACACCCACTCACACACACTTATTACAATTCGCCCTCGCACGGAGGGACCAAAATAATATACAAATAATTAACTACGCAAGCTAATTAATTATTACAATCCAATCAAATTAATTAAGCAAATAATTAATCTAATCAAAGCAGTAAATGCCTCGGGATGAGGGCTCAAATGCGTCTCGCGCCGGGACTCGCTCGGAATCGCACTGTCATGCAAGTGTGCCTCTGTTTTCCCTGCCATCCTCCTCAGAAAATTGCCAAAGTCCCAGGAGTACCTCTCAGGGTAATGGGGATCATCACCGGCTGGGGTAAGACACCATCGGCTGAAGGGTGAGTCCACCGGCCTTGAATGAAGTTATCGGCTACCAAATGACTGCCGGTCGGCACTAAAGAGTGCCGGTCGGCACAAAATTCCTGCAGAACCTGCAACACACAGCAGCAGAGGGCAACAACTTGCATGGCAATGTAATTCAAAGCATGTATGCACCAAACACAATCCTTATCATGTTTTGGACTCAAAGGAGGTTGTGCCTCGGTTCTCGGACCACCAATTACGCATTTCCATGCATGATGGCCCAAAGAACCAAGAGGGCAATTTTGATTTCAAATGCATGCAAAACACATAGGCACAAAAGGAGGACCAAACCTCTATCAAACTCACTTCAAGAGGCTTGGTATGCATGTCAATGTGGTGCAATCCTAAGCATGTTATCTAGGATGCAAGATGGACAATATGATGCATTTATGCAAGCATACAAACAAGCATATAATACAAGCATGCAATCCAATGGAAAAATGGACTTAGACATGAATTAGGCAACTCTAAAAGGCCTAAAATCAGTGGCCAAAGTGCCTAGGGAATGAGACCAAAACACACACACACATACACATGTAATGATCCAAACCTAAGGCACAAACAAGACAACATTCAAGCATGCTTAAAGAAGCCAAACATGGACTAGTAGCATGCATTAAAAGCTCTCAAATTCATGTCAAACATGATGCCAAATCATGCAATGAAGCATGCCAAACAAAGCATGCAAATGACCTAGGCTTAAGGCAAGTCAATAGGGCATTAAACCACACTTAGCACAAACACATATGGCATGCACTTAACAACCAAAACAGGTTCTTAGCATGTTAAAGCAAGGCCAAAGAGCTACTTAGATGGCATCTAAGAGTCATTAAACCAAAGGCATACATTGAAGCCAAAACATGGAGCACTTAACACACACTCTTGAAGCATTAAAGAGGCATGCAAGGCAATCAAATAAGCATGTATGAAGGACTGAAATGGCATGCTAGATGGTTCCAACCATCAAAAATGAAGCAAGCATGGTACACTACACATTCATACTCTTGAGGCCAACAAGCCAAATACAAAGGGGGCTACAAAATACATGCTAAGATTGGCCAAAATAGTTATGGACAGAGCTAAAGCATGACAAAGTAAGCCTACAAGCTTCACAAATCTAAGCCTAAAACATGTTAAAAGCTAAGGCATACCACCTAGACATGTTAAGGCATAAAGAGGCATTACAAGGCAACTATGCTAAGCATGCATAGGAGACCAAAACCAACCTATAGCAATGTCATGTTAGGGCATAATGAACATAAAATGCAACTAAGACATGCTCAAGAAACAAACAAACATGGTGCTCTCTCAAGAGGCAAAACATGCCCTTTTCAAGGACAACAAGGAGAGGGGATGGCCCTCTCCTTCCTAGGACTTTAAGGCACCATCTCCACCACTGAAATCCCTCAAGATTTCAGTGGTGAAGAGGCCCAAGCATGACAGTCCCGGATCTCCACAAAATAGCACAAAAAAGGGCCTCTTCAAGACCTAAAGGGGGGTCAAACTTCCCCAAACCTCCAAACACTCTTAATACACAATAAAGAGGGTCAAAAATCAGAACTTTTATGTGCCAAACACCAAGCTCAAAAACTGTTTTAAACTAAGTAAAAACAAGTTGCAAGAATGGGGTAAATAAAGTGAAGTTCTTACCCTTGTTGACTACCTTCACAAAGGTTGTTGTGCTTGGTCCCTTGAGCTCCAAACTAGTCAAAAACTTCAAGAATAAGCTCTGATCTTTGAGCACACCAAGAAAAAGTGTAAGAGTAGGTGTTTATGTGCAAAAGTGTGAACTTGTGCACCTAGAACACAAAAGGAAAGAGAGAGATAGGATAGATACAACTATTCTAACCTAAAACCAGACCTTGGCTCTCTCTAACAATGGTTAAGTCTCTCAAGAAGCCAACCCTTGAGCAAAGGGAAGAGCTTTCCCTCTTATAGGCAAAAAGCTTACAAGCTTAGTCCCTAAGCAAGCTCATCCCTCCATACACGTGTATGGAGGGGAAACCAATTGCACACAGCTGTCTGAAAATATCTCAGAAAGCAAGTGCACAGTGGTCGGCAGGGCAAAATGGTCATTTCGCCCAAAATAGTGCCGACCGGCACAAAATAGTGCCGACCGGCACAATATAGTGCCGATAGACAAACTAGCCAGCCGGTGGCCTCTAGCCCCAGCCGGTGGTGTGTAGGGATGCCTCACAAAGCATTCCCTCCCCTTCCAAGGCAAAACACAAGTGTTTGGTGCAAAACCAAACACAAACGGTCGGGTCCGGAGGTCCTGAGGCACGGCGCGCGCAGCCGAGAACTCCGGGAACTCCAAACGAACACAAACATGGATAATCACCGAGTGTTCCAAAGGTGACGTCCAAGTCTTGAGGACGGTCAAAAATGGGGTGTCTACAGTAGACTAATAGTTATATTTTTGGATACACTACTAGTTATATTTTTGGATGGGTGTGTATAGAAAATATTTGGTAGACTACTAGTTATATTTTTGAGTTGATGTACATGGATAAAAATTTAAAACATAATAACAAGTACTTGTTATATTTTAAATTTTTATGCTAGATGAAATATGTAGTTTGGAATTATTTGTGGATGTAAACTTATAATAGTTGCTGACTTTAATTAAACAGGTTTAGAAATGGTTGATATATGTATTTTGTTGAATGTTGATGATTCAATTTATTTGTTGGTTTGAATGATTTTTGCAAATCACAGATTATATTGAATAAATTGGATAGATTATTATAAATTACAGATTTATTTTGTTGGATGTTGGCGACCAAAATTTGGTTTTGTTTTTATAGTTTTGGCGACCAATTGATTAGTTGGGAAAGATAAGTTATACTTTTGCAGACTAAATAAAGTAGTCGGTGTATCACCAAGCACATTTCGTGACTAAATAATTAGTCGTTAAAATTATTAATTTTGCCAACCAAAGGATTTGGTCGCGAATAGGTCTATTGCCGACTAAAGTTTTAGTTGCGCAAACATTTCTTTTGGCGACAAACATGTTTGGTCGTGGAATGTGACAATTGGTGACTAATGATTTTGGTCGTGGAATGTGACAATTGGCGACCAAACTAAGAGGTCACAAAATGTCACAATTGGCGACCAAACTTTTTGGTCGTTCAATGTGATAATTGGCGACCAAATTTGTTGGTCGTGGAATGTGACAATTGGCGACTAATATATTTGGTCAACAAAAGGTGACTTTTCGCGACCAAAATGTTTTAGCGACAAAATGGATTAGTCGCAGTAATGATATATTTAGCGACCAAAAATTTAGTCGGCAAATCCAACTTTTCCCGACCAACCAAAATTTTGGTCGCGAATTACTTTTGCCGACCCTCAATTGGCGACCAAAGTAGCAACCAAAAAAATTGGTCGCGGATAACTTTTGTCGACTAAAAATGGGCTTTTAGCGACCAATTTTTTGGTCGGCAAAAGTGTTAATTCTTGTAGTGGTGGTCGCTCGAGCACAAGTTCTACTACTCGAGCTAACCCCCAAACTCTGCAAAAGTACAGGGAGCTCGCATTCTTCGCTCGAGCGCAGACTCCACCGCTCGAGCGAAGAGTGTGAATTCTGGGATTTTCATATTGCGCTTCCATCTCCAAAACTCGAATTCAAAGCTTCAAAACACATCCTTTGGGCCTAAAACTTGAGAAAACATGTCTAAACTTGAATATCATCATGAATTGAAGGTTATTTTGCAAAATCAAGGCCCAAAAGCACGTCAATTGTTTGAAATCAAGCTTAAAACTCAAAGTATAATACATGCATGACTTGACATGAACTCAAACCATTCAAAACATGATCAAATGAGATATTTAGCTCAAAAACATGTTGAATTCTTGTAACAAAACCAAGATAAGGACATGCATGTGAAGATTCTTTGAAAACAACTTCAAAACACCATGATATGTACATGCATGCATGTATTAACTTCCAAATCTCCTATGCAAACTTAATTCTTGCATTAATTAACCAAATTCTCTTGAATACATGTGTTAAGTGCCTCAATTGCTCAACTAAAGGCTTGAATCCTTACCTAAACTCTTCAATTGGGCTCTAGATTGCTATGTCTTTGCATTTCCAAGCCAAATTTCTTCCTCCTCAAGCTTTGATCTCAATCTCTCTCTCTCTCTCTCTCTCTCTCTCTCTCTCTCTCTCTCTCACGTTTGGGGGCTCAAAGATGACAAAATGTGAGTGTTTTGTAATATCCTAGAATCAACTTAGCCTTTAATAGGCTTGGTTAAGCTAGATTAATTAATAACTAATCAATTGGCATTAATTATTCTAATTATTTGGTTCCGAATTAGATTTCAATTAAACCTACCATAAAATCCTAAAAATTCTAAATAACACATAAACTGAGTCAATTCTGTGATCAAATGTCGATAAGACCTTCAATTCGCATGCCGAATCAGAAATACAGACAAATATTCCTACCAGGAACAGATATATACACAATTCACACATTTAATGCATAATTAACACATGTTTTATCCTTAATTACTCATTAAGCATTCTTAATTAAGGATTACTGGCTAATCACATGTCGGGGTTATTACAATTACCATTAAGTCCTGTTGACTCTTTAGATGCACCAATAACTCCTCAACTATCTATATTACCCTTATTAAATATCTTCTCTTCTCTCTTGAATATTTTGTAGAGATCTTTTTGCTCTCTCTCTCTCTCTTTCTCAACCATTTCTTAAGCTTCACACCACCACCACCACAAATAACAACCGCCACCACACCTAATGTCACTATCCACTGTCGCCAGCCACCGTTACTATTACCATCCACTGCCGACCGCCACTATCACCACTCACCAATCACCTTCAATATCGTCGATCTACAGTTTATCGTCGCCGATCTACCACTACCATAGCCGATCTACCTCCACTATCATTGATCTACACTCTCTTCTCTGACTATGCTTTACTATCTTTGATTTACACTTTATCTTCTCCGATCTATACTCTACCATCCCAATTTATACTCTATTATAAAAAATTCTTTGAAAAAACTTCGAAAATCATACCGAAATCTGATAAAACTTCCCAATTAGAGATGTTTTTGGTTTTGTTTGGATTTACCTTTTAGTAATTTTTTATTTTTATTTTTATTTTTTTTTGGTTTTGGGATTTGTAAGGTGATGATTATAATGATGAAAGATACAAAGATTATTCAGATCACACCTCTCTATTTTATTGTCTCTGTCAATTGCTTGTAAACTTATGTTTTGAAAAAAATTGTGTTTTATCACTGAGGAAACTATTTTTTATATATAAGTGTGTGAATGTGTTTTTTTGAATAAGTGAAGGAGTGTGAATGAATGTAAGTGTGAGTGTGATAGTGAAAGAGAGTAAATAATTAATTATTTGATAAATATTGATACAGTGATAAATCTGGATAAATCTATTACAATCATAAATTTATCATTCTTACTCATTTTTTATATGTAAGTGGATGAAAGTGTTTCTTTGAATGAATAAGGAAGGAATGGTGTATATATATGTAAGTGTGAGTGTGATACTGAAAGAGAGTAAGTGATGAAATAGTTTGATAAATATTGATACAGTGATACATTTATCACTGTTAAATACTTCTACTTATTTTCCATTCTTTTTGTTACCACCAAATTTGAAGAGATATAGAAGAGTGACGTGGTGGAGATGGATGTTGATTTTTCTTAAAAAATGACAGAAAATTTGTCAAAAATTATTACCAAAAAAATATCGTCGGGGTGGTTGCCGGTGGTTGGAGACAATGGCTGGAGGTGATCGCCTGGGCCAAAGATGGTCTCTAGCGGGAGAAGCTGCAATCATGGCAGTGTGAATAATAAGGATCAAATAGGTAAGAAGAGAGCATTCTAGAGATATTGATAAGTGAAAAATAGAATAGGACTTATAGGCTATAGCGATCCCGGTTTTCCCTCCATTGTTTATTGTATTCCGGACTTAGGTTCCGTCATGGTTATTGTTGTCTTTATCTTGTTTCCGTCCTTTAAATTCTTTGTATTTGAGTTTTGGGATGTGTTGGGCAAGTTTGAAACAGGTTGGGTGTGATTTGAAATATATAGTTGCTGCCCAGATTTTGGTTTCTTCGCTCAAGCGAGGCTTTTGTCGCTCGAGCGAGCTTTGAGTGGTGTGTCTCTTGGCTCAAGCGAACACTCTTGCGCTCGAGCATGCGTCTGCGTCTCTTTTTGACCTGAAGGTTGTGCTTCTTCGCTCGAGCGAGCTTTTCTTCGCTCGAGCGAGCACTCTTGCGCTCGAGCGTGCTTCTAGGTTGCAGACCTGAAGCTTCGCATTGTTCACTTGAGCGACACTTCTTGCGCTCGAGCGAGGTTCTTTTGTGTATGGTTGCTCGAGCGACCACTCCTTCACTTGAGCGAGCCTCGAGTATATCAGTTCACAGCAGCGTGTTTTTGCACACTTTTTCACTCTCTTCTTTCTTCAAACCCTAGATTCGGCATACTCTCTCTCTCTCTCTCTGTACATATGCACTGCTCTCTGCAAATACACTTGGTTCTTGGGTGTCTCTACCCTAGTCTCTTTGAAGAAAGGGTAGAGCTTGGTGTGGGCCTCGTTTTGATCCGAAAAAAGTTGAGCTTTGGAGCACTTTGAGTTTCTTCCTCCTTCTCCTTTGAGCTCCGAAATTTGAGATAGGGATGATCTACTTCTTCTTATGAGTTTTGACATAAACATTGGTTATTTTGTATAAATGGTAGAATATGGGAGTTTTGGGAAGTTAGGGTTGAAACTTGAATTATTGAAAAGAAGGGTTTTCCATGTTTGGACTTATATGTGTGTAAGACGTGAAATTGGGGTTGTTTATGTAATATGAGTGAAATTGGCCTTCGGGGCAATGTTTAAGAATAGGGGGATTAAAGCCCTAATTGAAATTGAATAATTAATTTGGGAAAGTTATGGAAATATGAAATTGAGTTGAAAGTTATGAAATTGGGAAGTCAGGAGAATGAATGGTGTAGTTGGATTGATTAATCACTCACCTATGAAAATGTTGATAATTTATCTGTTTGATATATTTATTTATTTGTTTAGAAATAACTGCTTTGGGCTATCGGTGAAGGATAGTCTTGATTGTTGTAGATATTGCATGATGTTTAGGTGAATTAAAACTAATCAACTAAGTTATGTCATTGAATATGATTGTTGAATTAACACATTGAATATGTGCCTGGGTTGATCATTGTATATGATAAAGCGTTTAAATACATTGCATATGTATCTTGTTTGGGAGGAGATATGGGATGTACTCTCAAACCTGTTTGAGAGGAGATAGGGGATGGACTCCATTGATAACTAAGTTGGCCGGAGTGTCTAGGGTGAAAGTCCCGAAATCTTAATTACGTTTGCATAACGTAGGTGAATTGAAGTATTGAAATGTTAGTAATATGAGTTGTAGTCTCATTTTGAATTGATTATGATTGAAGTATTGATAATATGAGTTGTAGTCTCATTTGAATTGATTATGATTGAAGTATTGATAGTATGAGTTGTAGTCTCACTTTGAACTGTTTGGATAAACGATGAACCATTTCTATGAATTGGTTTGGATAATGAAACGGAAAGGGATTTAAATGTGGTTGTGAATATGAATTGGTTATGGAAGAGATGTACGTTGGTTTATATGAGTTAAACATTTATCAAATGCTAATGTTTTAGTTAATTCTCATATTATGTTTAGCGTATCTCTACTGGGCTTTGGCTCACCCTATATGGGACATCATTTTCAGGTACAGGTGATATACCGCCTCCAAGGATGTAGCTTGGAAGGTTTAGAAGCTGAAGGCTTATTTTTTGTAGTTACCTTTTTGTATTACATGTACTTCAAGCCAAGGGCTTAATATGTTAAGAGTTAGAACTCTCTTTTGTTGCAACCAAGTGTTGACTTGGAAAGTTGTAAGCCCGTCGAGCATTTACTTTTGTTGTCAACATGTAATATTTTGTACTGAATACTCTGATAAGTGAAAAGATGTTTTATTCTCCTATGTCTATGGATGTTATGAATGATTGGTTTATATGTATCATTTTGAGGGCGTTACATAGGCAAATAAGTCTAGTCAACAAGATCGACCCGTAAGTGCTTGTAGATTTTACATATAAATACTATTTCTCATTATAAAAACTCTTCTTCAAATTTGTTTAAAATATGAATTCTCTCCCTTGTGATTTTTGAAATTATATTTCACTCTTTTAAATTTTTAATCTCATAGCAAATGACTATTTTTGTTAATAAATTATTAAATCAATTAACAGCTTTTAATGATATCATAAATATATTTTAATTAATAATTTTGGTAATTTATTGTTGCATAGAAGAGTAGTTAGGAATTTTATTTTTTCTGTTAATTTTATTAAATAAAAAATTATGGGAATGGAGTATTTTTAATTTCTAGCATCACATGAGGTAATTTATATTTTAAGAAAATCTCAGAAAGTGTAAATGTAATTTACCTTTAAGTTTTTAAACACAAAATTTTTGTGTGTGTAAGTTTTAGAGCTATTTATTTATTTATTTATTTTTACTAAATTATTTAAAAATATTTTGAATATTTTTTTTCTTTTAAAATCCATTTAATCTAAATATGTTTAAAAATTAAAATTTGAGAAAAAAAATGTTATAAAAATTCACTAAATACAAAAAAATGTAAAAATTCAATATATTTTTATATTTTTTTTATTTACTAATTTTTTTTTTATATTTTCACAAATATTTAATTTTGGGAAAATTACAAAAAAAAAAAATATATATATATATATATAAAAACCTAGGGTTTGATCCTTGTAGAAATATAAATTCTGAATTTGTAATTTTATCAATTTGAACCCTAATATGTTGATCTGTTTTTAATCTAAATCATCTATCTATTTTATTTAAGTAATACTGACCAAAAAAATTTGATATTTTAGTTATTAAGCTCAACGAAAAAGCGTATTTTAAACATATTATGTAAACAAACATTGAGTTTAATGACTAAATACTATTTTTTTGTCAGTTTTATAATGAAAATATGTCAATGATGTAGATTGAAAATAAATAAAAAGATTAAGGTTTAAATTGGTAAAGTTTAAAACTCAAGGTTTATTTTGTAATAAGAGTCAAACCTTAGAGCTCTTTTTATAAAATAAAAAAATATGTAAAAAGTACTTCAAAGAAAAAAGAAAAAAGAAAAATAAGTAATGCACCTGTAAGAGATAAGGGTATCTCCAACGGTTCACCAAATATTTCATCAAATTTGAGTAAAAAAAAAAAGCACGAATTCCTCTATCTGATATCAGCCACTCCAATAGTGAATTTGTAATTGTCATCAAAACACAGGTCAACCGAGTGGACGATCAGCCAGACGTCTGGCTAGTCAATCGGCAACTTTAATCCAACTTAGCAAGTGCACTGCTTGTATGATTGCCCCTCCTTTTTTCTCCTCTGTTTGTGGATGATTTTGATCAATTCGGATACTAAAATGCGAAATTGTGATTGTGTTTGTGACAGAAGTTTTGGGTTGGAAATGAAGAACTTGTTGACATGTATGAAAGGAGATTTGGTGATGCTGGCTATATCACTTTCAAGCTTACCCACACCAACAACCATGACGATGGTATGCTCTGCTCTCCTTTCTTTTTTGTATATTCAGTCTTATTCAATCAAAGATGTTACAGAGTCTCTATGTAATATATCTTTCAAAATTTATCTGATTGATCATGTATATATGAGTGGGTGTGTGGGTGTGTGTGTTTGAATATATTTATATATATATAACTATGGACTATAACAAATTGATCGTACAAGGCTTTTTTTTTGGATTTGCTCAGTAGATTAGCTGATTAGTATATATATATTGATCAAATTGCTTTTTTGTATTGGAGAATCTAGTTTCTATTGTTTGTGAAAGTCCTCTTTAAATCAGAGTGCCTTATTGGAGGTTGCCCCAAATCATGATTTTTCAGACCAATAAAGAAGGCAGGTAAAAAAAAATGATGCAAAGGTGGTTATCCAAGGGTCAACCGAACGGTCGACTGGTCAATGTAAATTTTTCACAAATTTTTCCTTGAGGTGGTCATTGTAGCCCGACTTTTTCATGCCCCCTTTCGGAGGTTTGAAAGAAACCCTACAGTTCGGACTCCTGTGGTTCTGAATCTAATCTCACAAGTGCAATGTGAAATTGATAAACACCAAAGAGTCCAAATCCGACAAATCTTTTGAAAAATTGATTTTGAATCAAAAATGCCAAAATTTGACTGCTTTGTCAGATGCAGAGTCACCACCTAAATATTTTATTTTGGAGAAATTTAGGAAACCCATGAATCGTGCCAAAGGCCACGTGTTCGTCATCACCAAAGTTGTCTCAACTCGGGAACTTAGGTATGAGAGGGGAATGTCATGAATTGAGCACCCCTACTCGCCCGATCAAAGATCGGTTTCTACTAATCATGATACGATTTTTATGTACATTATGTGTTTTTGTTCCGGTTATTAAACTAGCATTACTATATGATGCGCACAAGCAAGTATAGACTAGTTTGCTCAAGTTGGAACAATTGAATTTCATGTTTGTTTGCGAAAATGGTTTGAATTTGCCACTTCAAGTTGGCTTAAAGGGTTGCGAATTTGCCACCAAACATAGTGGGCTTAAAACTGATTTGCCACTCAACAAAGTGGGCTTAAAACGTACATTTATTGAATCGTTCCAATTCAAGCAACAAGCCTTCATCCACGGGCATTCAAACAATTTAGCGAGTAAGCATTTAGCCTCATGGCAAGCATGCTAGTCATGGCAATCACTCACACTCATGCAAGTATGCTAAAGCATTAAAACTCACCTAGACTCTAAGCTAAGAAGATATGAGTTAGAAAAATATGCATGTTCCCTAACTATGCAAAATGTCTAATGCACTAATGCAACACATGCAAAGAATGCAACTAATAGGCTCGGCCACTAATATGGCATATTATTCAATTAAATAACATGCAATTAAACACGTATTCAAAGAAGGTATTAAAATGACAATGCAGTTTGAATGATGCACTGAGCCTCGGTACATGCAAGACAAGATGAATATATGCAAGCATAAAGTATGCTATTTGAAACGTGTCCCTAATCTAACCATCAAAAGTGATTAAATAAAAGGGAGAAAGACGTGGGATTGGAAGACATACATTATTACATCTTTGCTCTCACGAAGGAGAGTCCGAATGAATAACTAAGCTAAGCAAACTAAGCAACTAATTAGGGCTAAGCTAATTTATTACAAACCAAATAAAATAAATAGCTAAACTAATTAACTAATTATTACAACACTTGAATAAACTAACTAGTAAGTTAACTAATTAAGTTACAATACAAATGTAAACAAAATAAGTAATTAAAGTCTTTAACTATGCTGCCACTACTCCGTCTTGGAAAATAGGAGATGCACATGCTCGGATACCACCCGAAAAGACCTCCGTTTTGCTCTTGAAAGCCTTTGTTTGCATAGTTGAACACTTCCAGAACCATTTTTGCTCCACCTTACCAACATTCTGCTGAGGTTTGCATCAATGGCCAGCCGGCCATTGGTAAAGATTGCCGGCCATCTGCCGGCCATGGAAGTAGCCTACCGGTCATCTATGGTGCACTGCCGGCCACCTGTCGGCCATGAATGGCGGTCTGCCGGCTGATGCACTATTGCAACAGAGAACAAACAGAGCAAAAAGGAAGGCATTCTCACAGATTGTTTGCACAACTCACCCCTCATTTTCATAAACAAATCCAAGGAGAGGTGAACTTAAGCCACAAACTACCAATTCAAGCAATTTCATTGCGTGATGGCTTGTGACTCAAGAGGTGCAAGTTCAATAAATGCAAAATGAGACACAAACCTCCTCCCTTTCATGAAAGATCAAGGGAAGAAGTTGACCTTGGAAACTTGGATAATTTCATCGCTAACAAGTATGAAATGGTCCAAGTTCTATGTGTTCAATTAACGTCCAATTGAACACATCAAAAACACAACCAAATTCTTATCTTGGCTCACTTTTAGTTCCAATTTTTAATTACTCATTTTACTTTACCAACCATTCCTTAATCCAATTAAGTCCAAAAGGTGAGTTAAAGTCTTCTAAAGGGAAGGAAGTGTCAAACAAGCGGTAGTTTAAGGCATGAGAGAAGTTTCATGCCGTTGGTAATGAACCCTCAAAAGAGGATTAAATCATTAAGCATGGACCTCAATCTCAAGCTTAAAGAATCCCAAGTTTGAAACAACCCTCAAAGCAAATTTAAAAATTCAAGAAATGAGGGAGGTTGCAGAACTTATAAGTGTTGAAATGAAGTGCAAAACAACACTAAAACATGCAATCGACTCAAACAAGGGGTGTCTAATGGCCTAAAACACTGAGCTTGTGAGGACCTTTACACTACAACCATGAAAAACAAGACTTAACTGACCCAAACAGCCCAAAACAGAGCTAAAACAAAGGCAAAAACGTGCTGGAATATAGCTACAAAAAGCTAGAAAATCATGCTAGCATTTAGAATTAACTAGGCTAGCAAATAAGACATAAAGAGGGAAGGCTAACCCCTCCAATTTTGGACTTCAAAACAAGTTTTTTGCCACTAAAAATACTCTGAAATTCGGTGGTTAAAAGCCCAAAAAGGGTTGGTTTGAAAGTGGGAAACAAAGGTGCAAAAGCTTTAGAAGCAAGGAATAAAGAAGGGTGAGACACCCCCCTAACCTTAAATGGCTTAAAACACCAATTTCAGCCCATTAAAACAAAGATTTTTACAGCTCAAAAATGGCCCAAAAATAGTAGGAAAATATAGAGAAACAAGTGTACTAAAACAAGTTTACAAGACAAGTGTTATACCTCTTGAAGCCAAGCACAACTTTAAGCACAAATACAAGTCAAAACCACCTTCAAGAGCTCCAACAAGACCTTAATGGACCTCAGCTCAAAGGTGATCAATTTTGGTTAAGGATGTGTATGCAAAAGAGTGATATAACTAGACAAGTGTGCACAAAATTGCAAGAGAGAGAGACAGAGAGAGATATTTTGAGTCTAAAATTTTTCTAACCCCAAAACATGAGAGAGGGGGTATCTATATATAGAAAACATGAAATCTATACAAGGAGATCTAGCCCTCCATGTGTGGACAAATGCAAGCATCTGTGCAAACAGCTGGCATAAAATATCTGCAGAAAACACTGGTGCCCAGTTGGCCATCAGTGATGGCTGGCAAGGCACATCAATGGCCGGCAGACAAGAAGTGATGGCCGGTAGCCTCCAAGGATGCCCGGAAGGCCACTAGAGATTGCATGCAGGAAAGACCAAGGCATGGTCCAAAAATGAGACAAAATCGATGCAGGGTTTGAAAGGCTCAAAGTTATGGCGTTTCGCTGAGGACTTCGAGTGCTCGGCGAGCAAACAGACTCATCATCAGATGTACCTGCAAGGACATCCAAGTCTTGAAGGGCCGTCACAAATGGGGTGTCTACAGTCATCCGGGGGGACATTCAGCCGGTCGTTCGGTGGGTCAACACTCAACGACTATGCACAGTAAATTGCTGAAAGCTGTAAGACATCCTCAGTTTGGTGAAACATTTGTTATATTCTCAATTTGATACAGGTTTGATGAAACCATTTGAGCACAAAAAAATGAACCTTTTCACAAAATTTTAAATTTGGTGATGGATTTGGTGCAGTGTTGGAGATGGCCTAACTGCAGTGGTACATATCCAAAACTATAGAATTTCTAAGAAACAAACCTTATGGAGTGTTTCATTTTTTTTTTTGAATGAGTTTTCGATAAAATGGTAATTCCATTTAAATATTCATCATTGAGGAGCATGATCATTCCATTAAGAGATCAAGAAACAGTCATTTTATTGTCGTCCAAATCATTCCAGTGAACTAAATTAAATACTCTCTTTACTCTTGCCTTTATTTATTTATTTATATAATATCATATATTTGTTTGTTTGATTTCATCAATCAAAATTCATTTCTTTGCTGATTTAGAGAAAAAAAAAAAAAAACTATCTCAAAAAACATTCATCACATTTTGAGCTTGACAAGAAGCTTAAATTCCTCTAACACTTTTACACCAAATGGCGATGAATTCATCATTCATTTTCTTTTCACACTGCATCTTAGCGCCCTAAACAATGCTAATTGAAAATCCTAAGTGATTCGTGATTAGATCAAGATTAAAATATTTCAATTCCCAATCATTCAAAACACACAATCTAAATCATCAAGCACTTACGAAAGTGATTTAGATTGTTGTTTTCGAAATAAACAATAAATCGACACAAACGATTTTTACGTGGAAAAACCACAATTGAAGAACCTTCAATTGTAATAAAAAATCACGGGCGAAACGCCACTAATCAATCTACTACTGAAGAAAGAAATATTACAAAAATAACAAACAAATTACCCAATTTATCCAATTTGTCTTCAAACCTTCTGTAACTCTTTCACCAAGCCTTCGTCTCGGAACTGATTAATCTGAAGTTGAATCCACAACTTCACTTGTCAAATCAACGACTACATACAGAATCAAACTCCTTTGAAACTCCACGTTTAAATCTTCGAAATCCACTGAAGAAGAACACTCTTGAATATGAAGTAACAAACTCCTTGATGTATGTATCTTGGATCATAAGTTTAGAACTCACTCAAATCATCAAGGAAAACTCAACAAGACTTTCAGAAGAAAACCTCAAACGAAACCCTAAGACTCTTAAACAAGATCTAGGAAAAGTGAAAACCTAAAATTAGCCTAAAACATATATATATATAGAAAACAGAGTTCGCGATCTCCGCTCGAGCGCAGGACATCCCGCTCAAGCGGCTTCAATAAAATATGCGTGTGACCAATCAGGTTTCTGCTTGAGCGCTGGAACACATGCTCGAGCGCGAAATCACACATCTCAGTATGTTTACAGACACAACCAACTACTGAGACATCACATATTACGCTCGAGCACCACTGGTCCCGCTCGAGCGGGAAAGACAAAAAACAAGGAAAAATTACAACTTTTCAAAACAGAGTTTGTACGAGGATTTGACAGTAAAGGGACCTAACAATCTCCCCCTTTGTCAATTCCCGGAAAAAACTCTACTAAACAATTGTCCTTAAAACACACGCACTAGACAACCTGACAACCTAGTGGATAAGTAAACAAAACAACTCTGTAATCAAAAAATAAGTTGAGCTACCATCCGAACAATCCATCAAACATCCACCTATGACACAGCAAGCAACATACCAGAAAAACAAAAACTGTGGAACTGCATAAGAAGATACCAAATGACTATGAAATAACTAAAGTCCACAAAAACAACATATATATATATATATAAACAACTATAGCCAAAACGATATCAATGTAACCAAATATCCAAACTGTACCACCAAATATCCAGATTTCCAAACTGTACCAAACTGTACCACCAAAATATCAACTGTATCTCCAAAATATCAACTATATCTTCAAACTCAAAAATTCTCCCCCTTTTTGGCCGGGAGACAAGGAGTAAAATAGACTAACAAGCATAGATTTGGGTCAAGCATCAGAGGGAAGAGGAGGTTGCTGGATCTGAAGTAAAGATATAATATGAGCGAGCTGAGTAGTAGTCTGGACAGCCGACTGCTCCAACTGTCCAAGGCGGCCATCGAAGGCATCAAACCGAGCATCTAGAAAATCCAACCGCTGTGTCACAACCTCCTTGAAACGTCGAAGCTAGTCATGAAAAGTCCGGTGTGGAATAGCATCCTCCTCAGCACCAGCTGTGGCAGCATCAATCTCTGCCTCCTCGGCAAGTCCAGCTGTTGTACCTGCGGAAGTACCAACCCTAGAAGACTCCCCCTTAACATGTGTACGACTCTGGGAAATAGTCTTCTTAGTGAAGGGCTTAGATGGAAAGGTAAACTCATCATCCTCTAAAACGGGAACGTCAAGCTGGGACAAGAGATGGTTAATTAAACAACCATAAGGGAGACCTAATTGCTTGTTACCAAAGACAGCAATCATCTTATGAAGAATGAGGGTGGCAAGATCGATGGACATATGACGAGCAATACAGAAAAGAACGAACCCTTGTTCTTGATTTATTTCAGAAGAGTGTGTGGTGACAATAATATTAGCACAAACAATAAGATTAAGCAGTCGAAACTTGGGAAGGAGTTCAAACTGTTTAATCAAAGTGCCCTTAATCCAGTTACGAGGAGCACCACACAAAACTTCAGCCACAACATTAAAATCACAAGTAGGACGAACCGGGAAAGGATAATGTTCCGGAAACACTTGGTCAATACTAAGAAGCCCTCTAATAAGCTTGGGAGTGACAGAAATGGACTTAGTCCGAACCCATGTGGTGAAGGAAGGACCAATGTCATCGATATTCTCAATATTGCAGAAAAACTCACGGACCCAGTCCAGATTTTGGCATCCGGAGAAGGACAACACCAAGTCTCCGCCTAATGGATCAAACAAAGGATGGATGGGAATAGACTCGAAGGGATTGGGCTGGACATGACGTTCGAGATGAACAGTCCTAGACGCAAATGACTTACGGAATAACTTGGCTTGTTTGGCAGAGGGAAATCGATCAGGATTAAACGAAGGACGCGACACTATAGACTTACGTCTCTCGGGAGCAGACATGGTGACACCAAACACAACTAAAGCCCAAAATAAAACAAAACAAGCCCAAAAACCAAAACAACAAAGCACAGCAAACATTAGTAACATTGTTAAAAAGATATCAAAACCTAGTATAGAACAATGATAGACTCAGAGCACAATATGAGGATGAGCATAATATGATACCATAATATGAATGACAGTATAATGGAAACTAAAAAACACTAATTTGTATCCAAAACCTAGCAAATCTGAAGCAAACTCACCAAAGCAACATATAAGTGAGAGATGAGAGAACAATGAAAGGCATTAGAACCACAACTTAGAACCCTAGAACTATGGACACAACAGACGACATAAAAACTCAGAAAATCAAAGAGGTATTCACCAACCAAACTCACCATTAAGATGAAACCAAGACTCGGTGATAGTGTGTGAGGCAAGGGAAAAAAAAACTAAAAAAAAAAACCTAAATACGACCTCCACAAGAGCCGAAAATGACAGATCAAATCAAAGAGAAAGAAAGGGAAACAACTTACCAAGGTTGAATCAGAGATGAAAGAGGAAGAAAGATGGCAAGATCAATCCCAAAGAGGTCGCAATCCAAGCCCTAGGGAAAAGAGATTGAAAAATGGGGGGAAAATGAACTGAAGAGTCGAGGGAGGGAGTTTTAAACAAAATCAGTCCGCTCGAACGTGGGGTTTAACACTCAAGCGTGAGACAAAGCATGCAGAGACCCGCTCGAGCGCGAAAATGGGCGCTCGAGCGCAAAATCAACCCTCACAGAACTGTAAAGCATGGTGCAAAATGCTGCAAGACTCAAAACCACACTCGAGCGTGAGAATATCCGCTCGAGCGGGAACAAGACATCAATTTTTTTATTTTTTATTTTTTAAAAACAAAAAAAACAACTAGGTTGTCCTGTAACCAGCGGGGAGTCCAATTGGAAGACTATACCACTAGGATAAAATAATCCATCAATCATGAATCCTGTAAACTTGTAACAAAAAATTGAAACACCAGGTCATGAGCAAAACAGATAGAATTTAATCAATGACATAAGCAACATAAGAATGCATAACTCAAAAACACACATGAGAGCTCACAAATAGAATGTGTATGTGTGCAATCCTTGAGAGCCACACAGCTAGAGTTAATCCTCGTAGTGATCGGATGGCTAGACCTCCGACAAGAGTAACTGAACATCACAGAGAAAAGTCAAACCACTAGGAATCATGGGATATTTGTTGAGTAAACGCGGAGGCTCCCCCTCAATCAATGATTCCCTTTTTTTTTTTTTTTTTTGAACTTTTTCTTTCTTATGGGCACTCACTGGTGGCATGCACGCTCAAGAGTATGGAGACCAAACTAGAGAAGAATGAAATCAAAAAGGATGGCCTGGTTGGTGCCTCTGAGGTAGCCTTTTCCTAATGCCCGAATTTCAATGAACTGAGGGAGAAACCATGGAAGTGAAAAAAATATGGTAGATGGTTAAGAGACTCAACATCACCCATGATATACTAGTATAGGTCAATTCCTCTGGAAAAATACAAGAAACACTGTTAGTGGTCCATAGAGAACTTTGATCACTTGTGTGGAAACCCCTGCAACAGTTTATCTCAAGGATGTGTACAGAATGAGATCATGAAGTAAATGAGTATGGGCATTCAGAATGAGCTATAAACAAAGAAGAATGAGATCTTGTAAGCAACATGAGCAGTGTTCATATAAATTTTTGATGCAAAGATATCAGGAATCAATGACAATGAGATTATCACATCCAAGTATACAATAAGCCAACCACTCACACTCACTTTAAAAAAACAGGAAACACCCTAGTTACTGAGCACTACACCCAAGGTCTTTCTAAGAAACTCAAACCGAAGAAGATCAAGGGGTTTTGTAAAAATATCAACTTTTTGATGCTCAGTGGGTACATGTTCAAGAACAACAAGGCCTTCTTCCACTAACTCTCGAATAAAATGATGACGAATGTCAATGTGTTTGGTGCGAGAGTGTTGGACAGGATTTTTTGAAATGTTTATGTCACTTGTGTTATCACAGAAAAGAGTGAGAGTGTTCTGTTCTATCCCATAATCATGAAGCATTTGTTTCATCCACTGTATTTGTGCACAACAACTCCCTGCAGCAATGTACTTAGCCTCAGCAGTTGAAAGAGAGATAGCATTTTGCTTTTTACTATGCCGGGAAACCAAATTATTTCCAAGGTAAAAACACCCCCCGGATGTACTCTTCCTATCATCAGCACACCTTGCCCAGTCGGCATCAGAAAAACTAATAATTTCAGCTGTAGTATCAGTAGAAAACCAAACCCCATACCCCAATGTCCCATTAACATATTTGATGATGCGTTTGACCGCAAGAAGATGAGACTCTTTAGGACTGGCTTGGTAACAGGCACAAACACCTACACTGAATGCAATATTAGGACGACTGGCTGTGAGGTAAAGAAGACTCCCTATCATACTTCTATAAAGGGTAGGATCAACATCAATGCGAGAGGAATCTTTGGAAAGGTGAAGACTGGTGCTCATGGGAGTACGTGCATGTTTGGCAGACTCAAGACCAAACTTTGACACAAGATTTTTGGCATACTTAGACTGAGAAACAAACATACCTGAAGGAGACTGTTTAATTTGAAGACCCAAAAAATAAGACAACTCTCCCATCATGCTCATCTCAAACTCATGTGTCATGCAATCCGAAAAATATTTCACAAGATGATCAGTAGTGGATCCAAATACAATATCATCAACATAAATCTGAGCAACAAGAATATGAGACTTAGTATGTTTCACAAATAAAGTCTTATCCACACTACCCCTTTGAAAGTCATTATCAAGAAGAAATGTAGTAAGTCTATCATACCAAGCCCGAGGGGCTTGTTTTAATCCATACAAAGCCTTGTCTAACTTGTAAACATGATTTGGACATTTAGGGTCCTCAAACCCTTTTGGTTGCTCAACATATGCCTCTTCTTTCAAGTACCCATTCAGAAAGGCACTTTCCACATCCATTTGAAACAATTTAAAACTAAGAAAACATGCAACACCAAGTAAAATACGAATAGATTCGAGACGTGCACGTCTCATCATAGTCAACACCCTCTACTTGTGTGTAGCCTTGAGCAACCAACCTGGCTTTATTCCTAACCACAGTACCATTCTCATCAGATTTATTTTTAAAAATCCACTTGGTACCTATCACATTCATGTCTCTAGGTCTGGGAACTAGAGTCCAAACATTGTTACGTTCAAATTGACCTAATTTTTCATGCATAGCATTGACCCAACTATCATCTAGCAAGGCCTCTTTAAAATTCTTAGGTTCAATTAATGAAACATAACACATATGTGATATCTCATCCCGAATCTGTCTTCAGGTTTTCATTCGATCTGATACACTTCCAATCACCTGTTGAGCTGGATGATTCAGTTTCACCCTTGCTGATGGTTTGAACTCAGGACTTGTGGTGACAGAAGCATCAGGAGTGATGTCTCTTTGTGCACTCTTTGGACTTGAAGTTACCTGTGAGGATGGTGCTGTCACAACTTCTTGTACTTGGACCTCAGCTTCTTTTTGACTTTGTGGTTCAGTAACTAAGATTGGAGACTCACCATTGTCATCCTCATTTGTTGCTGGAGTAGGTGAACCTGTGTCATCTATAACCACATTGATTGATTCCATTAAAGAAGAAGTTCGTAGGTTATAGACTCGAAAAGCCCTACTAGTGGTTGAATACCCTAGAAAAATACCTTCATAACTTTGGGAGTCAAATTTGCCCAAAGGCTCTCTATCTTTGAAAATGTAACCCTTACTCCCAAAAGTTTTGAAGTATTTTACATTAGGTTTCAATCCTTTCCACAATTCATATGGAGTTTGTAAAGTGCCGGGCCTTAAATACACGCGATTTATGACATAAACAGCAGTATTTAGGGCTTCAACCCAAAACTTTGGAGGAAGATTCTTACTAAGGAGCATGACCCTAGCCATCTCTTGAATAACCTTGTTCTTCCTTTCACCAACTCCATTTTGTTGTGGAGTAATAGGTGCAGAAAATTCATGCTTAATTCTATGCATATCACAAAAATCTGAAAACGAACTATTTTCAAACTCACGAGCATGATCAGTTTTGATTCTTATGATACGCCCAATGGAAACACCCTGTTCATTTTGGATTTTAAGGACTAAGGCCTGGAAAGCATCAAACGTATCAGATTTTTCTCTTAAAAAATTTACCCACGAAAATTGAGTAAAATCATCAACAGTTAAAAAAATGTATCTTTTACCTCCGATACTTTCAGTGCAAGTAGGTCCCATTAAGTCCATGTGAACCAATTCAAGAGGACGTTTGGTTGTAAAGCTGTTCACCTTTTTATGAGGGGCACGGGTTTGTTTCCCAAGTTGACATGGTCCACACACATGATTCAGATTTTTACCCAATTTAGGTACTCCTCTCACAAGCTCTTTGTTGGCTATCTTAGTTAGGTCTTTGAAATTCATGTGACCTAATCTTTGATGCCACAAATCAATGTTATTTATGATGGCTGAGTGACAAGTGAGATCATTAGTAGTAACAATCCCATAGCAGTTATCAGATGTGCGAACCCCATGCAAGACAATGTTTCCCTTTTTATCCAAAATTTCACATTTATTTTTAAAAATAATACTTCATGATGAGAATCACACTTTTGACTAATGCTCAAAAGATTTGCTTTAACACCATTAACAAGTAAAGCATTTTCTAGCTTAGGAAGACCAGCCACACTTATAGAGCCCTTACCAATGACTCTAGAAGTGCCACCATCTCCAAAGGTAACAATTTCACCTTCATATTTTTCAAGAGAGGTGAAGTAGGATTTGTCACCTGATATGTGACGAGAGCACCCACTATCAAGATACCACATGTGTGAGTCACGTGCTTCTAGAGCAGTGTGAACAACTAGACAAGTCAAATCATCTTTTCTAACCCAAATCTTTTTGGTCTTAACAAAATAAGGTCTAGCAGTCTTGGTAAATGTCTTGGCGTTATGAGCACCCTCATGAATCTTGGTATTCCGCCTAGACATGTAAGGTTGTCTCTTAACCCAAAAAGTATTCGAATTTCTACCCTTTTGAGACACCTTACCAAACAATTCAAAGCAATAAGGACGAATGTGGCCATACCTACCACAATGATGACAAATAAAAACCGGTTTTACCTCCATTTTGTTGATCTTACCCCCTTTAGGTAGATGAAGAGAGGGATCATCCTGGTCTGTCTTCAACTTTCCCTTTGCTTGAGTCTTCAGGTCATGTGATGTAGAGGCTTGTCCTTTGTGAGCTGTCGCATTTCCATAGCCTAGCCCACTTTTGTCACAACCCATTTGTTGAGACCCAAGGATGTCTTCTAATGATTTGGAACCTTTGTTCCACATAGCAATTGTGGCTCTAGCAATTCGGAGTTCTTCATCTTTCTGACAAACCAACTCTTCCAATGTAGCTTGTGACATCTCAAGACTTTCAAGCTTCTCTTCATATGTGGAATACACTTTCAGGAGTTCATTCCTTTCAGTTTCACAAGGTAGGAGTTTCCCACATAGGTCTTGCCTGTCACTGGAGATCTTGATAACATTCTGCTTTGCTGTTACAAGTTTTCCTTTTAGCTTGACATTCTCGCTTTCACATGCTTTGAGCTTGAGAGAGAGTTTGTCATTGATTTTGGACAAATTCAGAGATTCTTCGTAAAGCTTTTTGTAAGCTTGTTGTAGTTCATCACCATTAATCTCATCATTGTCTTCTGATGTTTCATCATCTTCTTTTTGTTCCTCATTCTCCTTGACCTCATCCAGTCTAGCAACTAAGGCAGGAAAGGTGATAGATGGCGGTGAAGATGAATCTCCTCTTTCATGAAATTGGCTCAGAATTTCCCATGCATCTTTAGCCTTTGTGCAGTGAGCAACCTGTAGACACCCCATTTTGACCGGCCCTAAGACTTTGGCACTTTCTTTTGAACACCCCATGATGTAAATTGGAATATGTCATTTTATGAATTTCTCAGCCAAAAAAAATCAAATTGAAATTTTAATCCCAAACCTCACCCATATTGGCCATCACTAATTTATAGTATTTTATCATTTTCTATAATTTGGTGTGGTGGTACATATTTTAAATGTTTTGTTTGGATATTTGATAAAATGAAAATGATAAAAAAAATATAAAAAGAAAAACAGAAATAAAACATAAAAAAAAAAAAAGAAAATCAACAAAAAAGAAAAAAGTGGGTGGAAGATGGAATGGGGTAGTGGTGGAGTATTTTTTTAAAAGAGAAAGTGGAGTGGGTGATATAAAAAAAGAAAAGAGAATCAACATAAGGGGCTGGTGGTCTCGTGGGTGATAAGAAAAGAGGGAGTGGCCTCGTGGGTGAGAAAACAAGAGTCGAGGGATAATATTTTTTTAGAGAGAAAAAGGGGGTAGACAGGCAGCATTTGTTGAAAAACAAAGAGAGAGTAAGAAAAAGAAGGAGGAGAGGACAGCCCATATATAGAGGGGACGGACATCACACATAGGGAGGGGGGGGATCCAATGACTCTCTCTCTCTAAAACCAACCAACCACCTTAGATCAAGCTCTGGCTCGACTATATCACACAGATACACATCCATGGGCAAGGGGGGGTCTAAGCTGAAGAACACACGAAGGACACACACCTCTCTCTCTCTCTCTCTCTCTCTCTCCCCCTCTCTCTCTTTCGCTCCCTCTCTCTCTAAAATGAACACACACGGGTAGAGAGAGGGAGGAGACCACACAGACTCAACACTAGCAGACACCCACACTGCTACACCATTGACACACACCAGAACACACACACACAGAATAACACACATGCACACACCTATCACCACTGCACACACACACAACACACACTCTCACCACACACGCACACAACACCCATGCACACCACCTATGCGTCACAGCCAAGCTCACACGCATGCATACACACACCCACGGGATTGATAGACACACACACCCAGCACTCTCCAACACACAAGACACACGGCACATGCACACAAGAGGATGAAGACCGAGACACCTAGACAAGACCGAAAGCTAGCTCTCTCTTCTCTCTCTCTAAGATTTTCTCTCTTTCGGCACCTCACAGACCCCACATCACAGATAGCACACTGAACACACACACAAGCTCACCTCTCTCTTTGATCACCACTGTCATCACACTCACTCCATGCACATATTACACATAGACCCAGCAGAGCACAGACGGGAAGGAAGGGGACTCGGCATCAACCTCTCTCTCTCTCTCTCTCATGGAGGTTTCTTGGGGCTCTATCTCTCTGAATATACACGGTTAAGAGAGGGAGGAACACACCACAACAATTGGCTCTCTCTCTCTCTCTAAAAAACAAGAGACCCAGCACACCCAAAGACCACAATACACGGACAACACCCAAAAAGGAGCTCTCTCTTCTCTCTCTAACATTTTCTCTCTTTCATGCATGCTGACTCAATATACAGAAACGAGAGAGCCAGCACACATCAAGGGATGATACACACATGCACGGGCACAAGGAAAAAGTCTACCCACCAAATAAGGTGCCAACACTGTAGCACAAAAATGAAATTCGAGGAAAGAGTCTTGATTTGATAAAATATATTGATTACTACTTGGAAGACCTATGTTGACATCATAGATTGAGGTGGACTATATTCTTGGAGACAACCCAAGAGCTACAAGTTACATGTTGGGCCAACTTGGGTCTGAAGGGCTTCAAATTTCTGTGCTGCCGAATTTGGTGAGTTTTTGAAAATGGGCGTGGGTTCTAGTATGTGGGGCCCATGATGCAAGTTTGAGAAGAAAGGTGTTGCTGGTTGTGGCCGCGTTTTGTTTACAAATTAGTGGGCTGATGTCATGGCTTGAATGTATCCATATGGATTGGGCCCAATTTTCAGTGGGGAAAAGAAGTGGAATGTGCCAGTAACGAAGCTCTTTATTTTGTTTTTCTTTTGAGTGTTTGTGAGGATTTTATTTTATTTATTTCTCTTAGATCTGTAATATTTAAAGTGTTGTAATAATCTCCTCACCCCGTTTCTTTCTATCCCATTCTTTACTCGCTTTCCCTAACTGTACATATGTATATATCTGACATGCCATGCATATCCATGCTTTTACATTCATGTCTCACGCATTAAGATTCGGCTACATTTACATGTGTGGATTTAATCAATTCTTCTGTGATTCTATGCGCTACCTCATGTTATTAAGATGATTCACATGCCATATTTTAGAAGCCGAATCTTTAGTGCATCTCATGAGTGAATTGCATTAGGATTCTGTATATAAGATCATGCATATTTTACTAACTTTGTTTTGTAGTTGTTCGAGGGACGTCGGTCAATCTGTGAGTTTTTATGCTTTAGCATCCCATTTGTGTGTGTTTTTCTTACTATGTGTCAGTATTCTACCATGAGGCTACTTGCTTACTTGATATAACTGTATGAATGCCTGTGGATGAAGGCTTGTTGTTTGAATTGGAATAATTCAATAAATGTACGTTTTAAGCCCACTTTGCAGTGGCAAATTCACAAACTTTAAGCCCACTTTGTCAAGTGGCAAATTCAAACCCTTTTCGAAAAACAAACATGAAGTTGAATTGTTCCAATTTGAGCAAACTAATCTATACTTGTATGCTTCACATAGTAAATTTTAGGATTTACTAAAATAATCAGAATATGAACATATAAAGAAAATAAAAAATTCATATCATGGTTTAGTAGAGGCCGATCTTTTGATCAGGTTAGCGGGGGTGCTCATTATTGACCTTCCCCTCTCATACCTAAGGTTCTGAGCCAAGCATCCTTGGTTACAACGAACAGTGGCCTTGGCACCGAATCATGGGTTTCCTAATTTCCCAAAATATTAGGTGGCGACTCTGAGATCTGATGACGTGGTCCATTTTTGACAAAATTGCAATAAAATGGATTTTCAATAAAAGTTTCCAAATCTGGACTCTCATCTACGTTTCACATTGCACTCATGAGACTAGATCAAAGAGATCTCAGGAGTCTGAACTGTTAACACGTGCGGGTACCCCCCGGGCATGTTATAGTTTCTGAGTAGAGGCCGATCTTTTGATCGGGTGAGCGGGGGTGCTCATTATTGACCTTCCCCTCTCATACCTAAGGTTCCGAGCCAAGCATCCTTGGTTACGACGAACAATGGCCTTGGCACCGAGTCATGGGTTTCCTAATTTCCCAAAATATTAGGTGGCGACTTTAAGATCTGATGGCGCAGTTCATTTTTGACAAAATTGCAATAAAATGGATTTTCAATAAAAGTTTCCAAACCTGGACTCTCATTTACGTTTCACATTGCACTTGTGAGACTAGATCAAAGAGATCTCGGGAGTCCGAACTGTTTAACGCGCGCGGGTCCCCCCCAGGCATTGTTACATAACCCGCTGCTGTTCTCCATCAGAAATTGCTCCACGAATAGTAACCAGGACTCTCTGATTACTTGGATTGTCATCACTTTCAACATCTTCTTCGATGGCTTGCCAGCCTTCCGGGTCAAAAGCTCTCAGAAACGCCCTCATTCTGATCTTTCAATACAAGTAATTACTCCCATCAAAGGTGGGAGCATGATGTAGATTTTGTCCACAAGCAAATTCCACTGGCTTCGGAAGAGGTTGTGTGAAAGTGGACCAAATGGCCATGAAAGCACTATCCCCGTCTTCACCGGATTCAAGTTCTTCAGGTCCTTGCTTCGACCTGTTTTCATCATCCCAAGTCACTGTGTAGACTTTCTTCCGATTCTTTTTCGAAGGACATTCAAGGGCAATATGGCCAAACCCTTGACATTCATAGCACTTGACCCCTGGCCCTTTTACAATCTTCTTTTCAGTTTTTTGAGCAAGTTTTTGTGGAAAAGTTTTGGGTTTTTCATTACTCTTGTCTTTTGAAATAGGGTCTCTGAAATTAGGCTTCTTTTTCTTCAAAATTTTTTTAAACTGTTTAGTAAACATAGCCATCATCTCAGACTCTAAATCAAACTCAGTCTCCGGAGTTTTTGCAGTCTCATGAGCACTAGCGAAAGCCACACTATCTTTTTGTGTTTTCTTAGAAATCTAGTAGGCTTCATAAGTCTGCAAGTTTCCAACCAACTGATCAAGCTTGAGGGTATCAACATTCTGAGCCTCCTCAATGGCTGTCACTTTTGATTGGAACCTCTCGGGTAAAGACCTCAAAATTTTTCCAACAACTTTAGCTTAAGGGATTTTTTCACCGAGTGTGAAACAGGAATTCACGATGTCACTAAGGTTTGCATAGAAATCATCAAACGTCTCATCATCACGCATAAAAAGGGTTTCAAAGGCAGATGTGAGACATTGAAGTTTTGACCTTTTGATAGAAGTAGTACCTTCGTGAATTGTTTCAAGAATGTCCCAAGCCCCTTTTGCTACCTCACACGTGCAGATACGACGAAACTCTTCAGGTGTGATGGAGCAAAAAAGGGAATTGAGAGCCTTACTATTCCAACTCGAGTTTTGGTAATCGGTTGTGTCCCATTTATCAAGGGGTTTAGGAATATCAACACCATCAATGGTGACAATAGGTTCACTCCACCCATAGATCACGCAGTGCCAAACTTCCTCATCGATGGATTTTAAAAACGCTCTCATACGAGCTTTCCAATAAGAATAGTTTGTACCATCGAGTAAAGGAGGTCTATGGGTCGAGTTACCTTCACGAATTGAATCCATATCACTAGTCACACAAAATCACACTCCTATAGTTTTGATAAAAACAGAGAGTGACCTGCTCTGATACCAATTAAAAATCCTAAGTGATTCGTGATTAAATCAAGATTAAAATATTGCAATTCCCAATCATTCAAAACACACAATCTAAATCATCAAGCACTTACGAAAGTGATTTAGATTGTTGTTTTCGAAATAAACAATAAATCGACACAAATGATTTTTACGTGGCAAAGCCACAATTGAAGAACCTTCAATTGTAATAAAAAACCACGGGCGAAACACCACTAATCAATCCACTATTGAAGAAAGAAAGATTACAAAAATAACAAACAAATTACCCAATTTATCCAATTTGTCTTCAAACTTTCTGTAACTCTTTCACCAAGCCTTCGTCTCGGAACTAATTAATCTAAAGTTGAATCCACAACTTCACTTGTCGAATCAACGACTACGTACAGAATCAAACTCCTTTGAAACTCCACGTTTGAATCTTCGGAATCCACCGAAGAAGAACACTCTTGAATATGAAGTAACAAACTCCTTGATGTATGTATCTTAGATCATAAGTTTAGAACTCACTCAAATCATCAAGGAAAACTCAACAAGACTTTCAGAAGAAAACCTCAAACAAAACCCTAAGACTCTTAAACAAGATCTAGGAAAAGCGAAAACCTAAAATTAACCTAAAACAGATATATATAGAAAATAGAGTTCGCGATCTCCGCTCGAGCGTAGGACATCCCGCTCGAGCGGCTTCAGTAAAATATGCGTGTGACCAATCAGGTTCCGCTCGAGCGCTGGAACACACACTCGAGCGCTAAATCACACAACTCAGTATGTTTACAGACACAACCAACTACTGAGACATCACATATTACGCTCGAGCGTCACTGGTCCCACTCGAGCGGGAAAGACAAAAAAAAGGAAAAATTACAACTTTTCAAAATAGAGTTTGTACGAGGATTTGACAATAAAGGGTGTAGACACCCCATTTTTGACCGTCCTCAAGACTTGGACGTCACCGTTTGAACACTCAGTGATCATCCATGTTCATGTTCGTCTCGAGTTCTCGGAGGTTTCGGCCGCGTGCCTTGCCTCAAGACCTCCCGACTTGTGTTTTTGCTTCTGAGGGTAGGGAATGGCTTGATTGGACATCCCCACACCTCACCGGCCATGGCTTGAGGCCACCGGCCCTGTTTTCTTGCTACCAGCCATTGGTGATGGTCGGTCGGCACTTTGGTGGTCGGTCGGCACCTTTGGTGGCCGGTTGGCACCTTTGGTGGTCGGTCGGCCATCTTTGTTGGCCGATTGGCTCTTTTTCTGGCCGAGACCTTTTCTTGAGGGGGTTTGAACCTTTTGAACCCCCTGTTTTAGCTTCTTGAGGAAGCTTGAACCTTTTGAACCCCCTTGGTTTAGCTTCTCCAAGAAGCTTGAACCTTTTGAACCCTTGGTTCTAGCTTGAACCATTTGAACCTTTGCTCTAGCTTCTCCAAGAAGCTTGACCCTTTTTAGCTTCTCCAAGAAGCTGGAACCTTTTTAGCTTCTTGGAGAAGCTTGCACCTTTTTAGCTTCTCCAAGAAGCTTGAACCTTTTTAGCTTCTTGGAGAAGCTTGCACCTTTCTAGCTTCCAAGAGAAGCTTGCACCTTGTTAGCTTCTCTTAGAAGCTTGGCACCTTGCCTTGTCTATATAAGGAGAGCTTATCCTTCTATTTGAAGGGTTAGAAAATCTGATATATATCATATATATATCACTCCCTCTCTATATCTCCCTCTCTCTCTACATTTGTGTGGGTTAGAGGGTTCAAAAGGGTCTAGTTCTTGGCCATTTGAACTACACCTCTTAGCACAACACCTCCATCATCAACCTAAGGAGCTTGGAGGCCATTTTCAGAGGCTAAGGGACTGTTTTTTGGACCAAGAGGCTGCTGTCCCCTTTTGGCTACAAAGGTAACTCCTTTCCCCTCTTTATTTCCCGTTTTTGCACACACTTTTAGCCTATCTTTCTTGCCGTTTTGAGCTTCGTGTATAACATAAAAAAGTTTTTTTTTTTTGTGTTTAAGATACTTCATTAAGGTCACTTTTGTGTTTGGGGTCGTTTACCCCCTCTTAGGCCTTGTTTGGCCTCATTTTTGTGTGTTTTTGGTGAGCTCCGGGACCACCTTGTGTGGACCTCCTCACCACTGAAATCTTGATGGATTTCAGTGGTGAGGATGGTGGTTTGAGGTCCTAAGAAGGAGAGGGCCATCCCCTCTCCTTATTGTCTTGTTTACTTGCATTTTTGGCCTTACAAAGGAGCCCATACTTGCATGCTTCCAAGCTTTGTTTCAGGAATTTTTCAGTGGGTTTTAGGACCCCCATAAGCTATTTCCAGAGTTGTCTTGGCTATGTTGAATGTCCTTCTTGCATGTGTAGAGTAGCCCTCTTATTGGCCTTTCAAAGGAACGCATCATTCTTGCATGCATGGACCTTGTTTCTATGGGTTTTTGGGGCTTATTTGACATACCATATTACTGTTTTTGGCTGGTTTGGTGACCTCTCATATGCTTCATATAGGTGTAGTGTAAACCATGCTTACTAGTCTATGTTGCATGTTGTTTTGGCCCTTCATGTTAGCACCTTTTGGCCATGCCTTGAACTGATTTCATGCATGTTTTGGACTGCCTTAGCACTGTTTTCATGCCTCATGGTCGAATAATGCTTGTTATGCATGCCTGTAGTGCAATGCCCATGCCTAGCTTTGAGTTTTGAAGCTTCTTGCATGTTTGAATGGTAGTGTTTTCATGTTTTAGGGTCATTTTGGAGTCATTTGGCATGCCATTTCAGATCTGGAACATGCACCATTGTATGCCATATTTCCTCCTTGCCATGCTTTGGTAGAGTTGCATTTTTGTGCCTTAAGCTTGGTTAATGCATTGTGCATGCATTCCATGTATTTTGTTACCTCACTTGCATCATTATGGCCACTGATTTTGGCATGTTTACGAGCTATCCATGTTAGTTTAAGTCCATCATCGCATGTTGTTGTATGCCATGTATGTTTACATGTCTAGGTTGTGTGCCTATTGCATATTAGATGCATTGCATAATCATATTGCATTAGACTTGCTTGCATGCTTAGGTTGCATTGCATTGTGCCTGCATCCCTTGCCTCTTGATCAAACATGATAGAGGTTAGGGCCTTTGATGTGTTTTGTGTGTGCATTTCATTTGATATTGAAGTTGCAAACTTGGCCTCTTAGGCCATTATGCATTGAAATGCATAATTGATGGCCTGAGGGTCGAGGGTCATGCTCCCTTAAGTCCATTGCATGATAGGGAGTGTGTCCATGCATACATTTGCTTGAAAATTCCATGTCATACACTACTAGCCCTCTGCTGCTATCAACTGCAGGTTTCAGCAGGAAGAATTGGCCGGCCGGCAGTGTTGAGTGCCGATCGGCAAAACATGTTTTGCCGATAGCACAAGTTTTGGCCGATAGTACCATTCCCATGGCCGGTGGAATTGTGTTCTGGCCGGTGACATTCCAGGACACTCAGGCAGTGATTCAAAGCAGTTTTGGAAATTTGTGTGATCCTCAGAGGGGCAGGGCAGTGTAAACAGAGGCAACAGTGCTATGGCAGCGAGTTTCCGGGCGAGACAGATCAAGCATGCATCATCCACGCATCCCGAGGCAGGGCTGCGGCCACCTTCTTTCTGCATTTATTTCATTAATTAATTAGGGGTCTGTAATAATTAATTAGCTAGGATAGTTGATTTATTATTTGGCCTGTATATTCTTTTGGTCCCTCTGAGCGAGGGCGAATTGTAATAAGTGTGGGTGCGTGTGTGCATGTCTTCCAACCCCCACTTCTTTCTCCCTTTTACTTACCTGCTTTTGATAGTTAGTATTAGGTCATATTTAAATTAGCATCCTTATGCTATGCATGCGTGCATTCATTCATTTGTCTTGCATGCACCGGGCTCGGCACATCATGCTAACTGCATTGTATTTCAAATTCCAAATTGAATACATGTTCTTTGTAGCATCTCGCATGCCATCCTAGGATTAGCCGAGCCTATTCTAGTGACATTCTGTATGCGACGCATTAGCCATTTTAACATGAACTAGGATCATGCATGATTACTAACTGGTTTATTGTTTTGGCTTGGAGTACACTGTAAGTGTTTTATGTTTTAGCATCTCGCATGAGTGTGAATGTTAACATGATAGCGTGATTACCATGAGGCTAGCTGCTTATGTGATATAACTGCTTGAATGCCTGTGGATGGAGGTCAAATTACCTAAATTGGAATAATGCATTAAAACTGTGAGTTTTAAAGCCCACTAGATAGTGTCAAAACCATCTTTTCTAAAAAGCCCACTTGAGGGTGGCAAAACCTGCATCTTTAGCCTACTTGCCAGTAGCAAACCATCATCAAAACAAACATGAAATGTTTTGTTCCAATTTAGGCGATTTGGTCTATACTTGTTTGCTGTGCGCATAACATAGTAATTCTAGGCTAATAACCGGAATAAGAACGCATAATGTTTTTAAAACAAGATATCACGGTTAGTAGAGGCCGATCTTTGATCGGGCGAGAGGGGGTGCTCATAGCTGACCTTCCCCAATCGTACCCAAGTTCCCAAGCCGAGGCAACTTTGGTGATGACGGACACGTGGCCTTTGGCACCGAGTCAGGGTTTCCTAAATTCCCCTATTAAAAAATATTTAGGTGGCGACTCTGTATCTGGCAAAGCAGTCCATGTTTGGCACTTCTTTCAAAAATCTGTTTTCTCAAAAACGATTTGCCAGATTTGGACTCTTTGGTTCAGATTAAGAACCGTGACAATTTGAGTCCTGAACTATAGTAGACCCACAGACGAACAAAACGGGATTCCCTCCCGGGACGTTCGAGGACATCTACAGTTTCTGGCGACTCCGCTGGGGAGATTAGAGAACTTAACTCGAACTCGTGATATCTTGTTTTGACTACACTTATGTGTTTCTTTGCATTGCATATGCATTGGTGCGCCTAGGACACCGTGTTAGCCATCTGCTATTCCTGAGCGGTTTGCCAGAAGCTTGACTTTGTCAAAGCATGCCATAAGGCTGACCGGTTGCGGGCTCTGCCAGTATGGGAACACAAACCCCGGTTTTACCGGGGCACCCTTTTGACCATTCGACCTAGTGCATATCGAAATCCATAGTGACCATTCCAAACTAGGATAGGTTGCTTACCCGATCATAGGTTGTTTGAAACCGCTGCGTGCGTAGTGAAACCCTAGCTCCTGACAAAATAGGACAGGGAAACCCTACCCTAACATAGGGGTGTTTTGGCTCTCACTTGTTTGTTATGTGCTTTAGAGTGCGTCTCTACAGGAATGCATGTATCAATTTACAAGTTTGAGTATCAGGCCTGTGGACATCAGCATCAGTATTTGGGGAATCAGTTTTACCCGAGGGTGTCAGTTTTTGGACAGATATTTGGGGAACAGTGATCAGTATTGAGTACAGTCGTTCCGCTATGCTCATATTTGCTCTAGTGAAATTGAGCTGAGATGCTGTCTATTTTCTCTTTTGCTAGGTAGTCCCGGAACTATAGCTTCAGAAGGCTCCACTATCCCCCAGGTACATTGGACTTGTGCTGATAGACTTTGTCGGGTCAGAGATTCAATTCAAGGGCAATCAGTGTTCCTTTGCCAGAGGCAGGGTAAAAGGGCCAGTCAGGCACAGACCACCAGTACAACAGCTACCAGATCATTGATCTTTGAGCGGTCGGGTTGAGATTTTCGAGCCTACTGCAGACACAGATATACCGGTTGCTCAGTTAGATCAGGACAATATGTCGGGTCTGGAAGAGATGGTGCGCCAACTCTAAGATAGTATGAAAGCCATGCAGCAAGACGCTATCCGTCAAGCAGAATTCGCCAAGCAACAGGCTGTGGTCATAGCCCAACAGGCAGAGACAATTGCCAGGTTAGAGTAGCAAATTGGAGTATTTACTTCAGCTCCTCCCCCACCAAGGGTTCCGATACCCGAGGAAACACCAAATGTCCAGGCAGATACGGACATTCCAACAGGGCCGGCTTTGCCCCCGGTTCTACCCCAGCTATCCAAGACACCCATCAACCTACCGAACTCCCCTTTTGAGTTCGAGACGGATCCAACGGCATTGAAAGTGAGCAAGCTTGAGAAATTGTTCAAAAAGTCTCAAGGGGCCACTCTATTCCTGACATAGATGATGGTTATACCGACTCAGTGGTGACATTACCGGATCGGTTCAAGATGCCACATATCGATCGATTCGATGGCTCTAAAGACCTAATGGTGCACCTCCAACTGTTTTCTGATATCCTGAGGCCAATGGGTTTGACCACAGCCCAGAAGCTGTCACTATTCGGCCGAACCCTGTCTGGGATAGCCGCAATCTGGTATGCGAAATTGGAGAACTCTGTGAAACAGAATTGGGAAGAGATGGCTAAGGCCTTCAGTAATCAATACTCCTACAACACACAAATTGAGGTCACAACTCGTGATCTTGAAGTCACTCGCCAAGAGCCAAAGGAGGGTTTTTCAGAGTTTGTGGCGAGATGGAGAGCAAAGGCCTCGATGATGGCTATAAGGCCTTCCGACAAAGACCAGATAAGGATGGTTGTGCGCAACCTCCAACCCAGGCTGATGCAAAAAATGATTGTGCTCCTCTTCCCCACCTTTTCAGATTTACATGAGATGGGAGTACAGATTGAGGATGCCTTGAAGCAGGGTTTGATTGAGAATGACAGGGAGCAGCCCAAGAGGGCATCCAACCGTAGTTCGAATGCGACCACCAGCGGTGACGCAGCTGCAAGATCTTCCGAAGTGGGCATGGTCACCACCACCACACCAAGAACAGCCACCCCCTTTGTTGGTGCATCCAATCCAAACCCCCGAACTTTGGACTATCTACCCCAAGGCAAGAGGGTTTTCATCCCACTCTATATGCCTTTGTCAAAAGCTCTGGGGAGCCTACTCAGGAAAGGACATCTGAAACTGTTAGAACAACGGCCTCTACCCGATCCTCTCCCTCCAAAGCATAACCCGGCTAAGTACTGTGCTTTCCATCAACAAACCGGTCATGACACCGATAGTTGTGTTCGTCTCCGCCACGAGATACAAAATTTGATTGACAACAAGGTCATCGTCGCACCAGCTCAGTAAAGTCTATCATCACTGGATCAGTGAACTTGGGGGATAGCACGAGTATGTGATCGGGGGATGAACCACTTGCGAGCGGCGCTCAGTTTATTTCAGATGTGCTGTATGGCATGCACTGTTTTGAGCATTTGTGAATGCTGGGTTTTGTACGTTTTGGCTTGGGTATTGAGTCAGTTCTGTTGTTTTGTTTTAAGTCTGTCTCTTTGTTTTGAGTCAGTCTTTTCATATCGAGTCAGTCCTGTTGTGTAGGAGTCGGGTGATTCTGGGGGTGTTACCTCGGGCATCACCATTTTGTTTTGCGTTTGTCTTTTCGTTTTGTTTTGAGTCTGTTTCTGCCTGGAGCCAGTTACACCAACAGATTTGAATGAACAGCAGTGATTTTCACATTCTTGTGTTCGCTTCGGCCGTGTGCCAGTTGTGCCAGAAGTTCTAAATGAAACGACGGAGCATCTCACCTGCTCTCTTGCGCCTTGAATTCATTGCATCGACCTAAGTTTTCCAAAACTTTTTTCGAAACATTGTGATAAAAAAAACGAAGAGGAAAGAATTCCTCGGGTTTTGCAAAATTTGATCAATTGAGAGAAAGAGAGGCATGCTAAGCCCTTAATGATCGAGATCATGCTTGTTAATGTGAGTACTGAGAAGGATCCTGGCTTGATCCAGATTGGTTCCACAATATCTTCAGCGCGAGCGATTTGTCGTTTTCTTAAAAAATTTCAAAAACAAAATGTTTTGCGCGGTCTTGCGAAGATCTGTGCGGAATCGCTCTTGAGATTGTGCAGCCTAGGATCGCTCTCAGCCTCAAGACTCGACCCCTTGCTTTCAAACCTTGGACTTAGATTCAGAATGTTCAGAGGTCAATCATGATGTGAGGCCTGTGTGGCCCAATTTGAAGCAGCCCTCGAGCAAGGGGCGAGAAAAGTCAGATCAAGAAGATCAAAAGATCAAGAAGCTTGCAAAGCTAGATCAGAAGCACCCCTTGAACTAGGGGCAAAAGATGCCAGATTGTGTTCAAAGAGCCGAAGACGGATCATTCCACAAATCAATGAAGATCGGCAAGAATGCCAAATCCCAGAAGGGAAGAAAGGAGAAAGCATTGCTGAAGAACAACTGAGTTCCTATCCACAGCACTAGGGGCAAATTCAGCCCCCCATTGGATGGACTCCTGCATCGTCAGCGAACAGCAGCCATTCTCCTAGATTCAGATGACTTCAGGATCTCAGAACCATTTGACATGGACAAAGCTACACTTTTACCCCTTGAGAGGCTCGTTGGGCCGAAAACCCGAAAGGGCGGCCCAGGCAAAAGTTAGAGCAAGAAAAGAAGAAAAAGAACAAAAAAAAAAGAAAAGAAAAAAAAAACAAAAAAGAGAAAAAAAGAAAAGAACAAAAAAAAGAGGGGAATGAAATGAAAAGAAAAGAAAAATAGAAAAAACTGAAAAGAAAAAGAAAAACATAGCTCGCAAGGTTGAAAACCTGCAAAGGGCGGCTTTGGCAAAAGTTAGAGCACAAAAGAAGAGGTTAATACCCAAGTGTACCTTAACCGGAACTACGTAAGGCTTGATTCCCATGTTTGGGATACATAGGCAACTTCACTCTGAAGTCCAGCCACAAACACCTGCAAAACAAGTGTGTCCATGTATTGGTTTTGAGCATCTTTGCCTTCTCTGAAGCTAAGGATTTGGTTGTGTTCGTCACTCTGAGGACTGACTACAATGCGCTGCGGTGCCATTCAAACAAGGGGCAACTTTCCGTTGCCATTCAACGCACTGCGGTGCCGTTCAAACAAGGGGCAACTTTCCGTTGCCATGCAGCTCTCTTCGAGCAAGGGGCAATTTTCCTCCAAATCTGAGGTTGTGCGTCTCAAGAGTAGGTTCCATGCTTGTTGAGCATTGGTCGTTTGCAAAAATAGTTTTTGAGAATTTTTACTGAGGTTGACTAATTCTCTCGAAAATTATTCCATTTTTCTAAAACTGGACCATTTCTTGGACCCAAAAAGGGAAAATTTTCAGTGCTCATAGCCTGACTTGCATGATTTTAAATCAGAAAGTTGAACAAGCATGTTAATCTAACTTTCATGTTGGTTAAAATTGTTTTAAAACCAAAACAAAAAATGGTCAAAATGATGAACTAGGGGCACAGTTGAGTCAGGTGTTCTGTCTTTCCCCCGTCGTCAACTACTTGCCAGAAAGGGCACCGTACCTGCCGGAAAAGGGCACCACTGAAGCTGACCACAAAAGGGCAGAAAGCTCTCACATCCTCCAAACAATGAGGTATCAAGCCAAGTGCGAGGCACGAGCTGGAATGGGACAAGATGTTCCACTCCCTCATCTGAACAGATCCGATCACGTCCAAACTCCCCAGCAAAGCATCGTTAACCGATGTTAGCTGCAGATTTGCTACACACCCAATTGTAGCGCAGCCCCTCTGTGGAAGAAACTCACTATTGTGAACAAGAAGAAGAATCTAGCAGCAAGCTAGGGATAAGAGCCCGTAATTTCTTGTTTATCCATCAACCACCCAGGGGAGGGATAAAAAATGAGAGATTGAAGAATAGAGAGATGTGCGCTGAGAGAAAAAGTAAGGAAAGGGCTTTTTCAGAAAAACAGAGCTTGAGGGCCGAGTGATGTGAGAATCACAAATGAGAAAGGGTGGGAAATAATACCCAGAGAAACTGGCTCCTCGTGCACTGAGAGGTCTCTCGTCTTTGTAACACGTCTGTGTGTCGTGTCTTTTGTTTTGTTTTTCTCGATCCTTGCTTTGAGTCGTTCCGAGCATGTCTCGATGTGTTTAGGTTGTTTACCTTTTGTTTTCCGTTGTTGAGTCTTTTTCGCTGTGTTCAGTCGTAGGCTCAATACCCGGTTAAGAACTCATTTCTTAATTTAAAAAAATAAAAAATCGTTTTGTGCTCAGAGTGCTGTGCCAATCTTCACGTTTGTGCAAAACAAAATTTGTTCTTTCATAAGACTGCAAGGTCCACCCCCGATAAGTGTGAACAGTAAAACAAGGGCCTATCTGAAGCTATGTAGGTTCTAAACTGCAAAGCAAAAGAAAAGAGGGAAAATCGAAGCATCTGAGTGTGTTTCACCTTCAGCAAATTCCGTGATTGTACTCCGGATGTACCTCTTCAGGCCTTGTCACTACTCCGAAGTATGGGTGTGCCTCTACCTCAAGCTCAAGATCAGGTCTGCTTCAAGCCAGAATGGCAATCAAAGTGCTCCCTCAGAAAACCAGTCCCTGCCAGAGGCATCTTGGTTGTGTTTGCAATGAGTTCCTAGGAGACCAACTGCGGCGGTGGAAACTAGAGTTCGAACGACTATTGCCTAGAACACAAAGGTTCGGGATTTCCGAGACTAAAGTCTGGTTTAAATACCCAGGGGTGTATCCCCGGCTTGAAATCTGTATGGTAGCCCTATAGATTGAGATAGCGTGTATGCACCTCTATTCTGGATACTGAACCAACCTAGTCTGTCACCCCGTTGGAGAATAGGGAAAGTTGTGAACATGGCCAGGAAGGAAAGGCAGTAACTGCGGTTTGGAACTATAAGCAAGAAAGTGCAAGAGGAACCCACTTTTCAACTCAATTTGTTTCTGCAAAATGTTCAATTCATGTCTTTGATGCGTAGCTCATCGCCAGTTGGCATACACAAGGTGTATCCTTTTGAAATATATTGTGACCCCTCCGAGAGGTAAATCGGGAGTCGCGTTTGAATTTGGTCTCGTTAAGGCTTTCCCTTATTCGGCATTTTGTTTCAAATATGCGTTGTCACGCACCTTCCACTTGCATTATTATGCACCCTTCCACCCGCATTGTTATGCACTTCTCATGCTTGCATTGTGATGTACATTCCAATTGCATAGAAAATGCACCCACTTCCACTTGCATTGTGACGCACGTTCTATCTAGCATTGTTATGCTCATTACTTGCATTGTTATGCACCTTGTCACTTGCAATTGTTATTCTTTCTCCTCGCGCGTGCGACGGGTTAGACCTCCTCTAGTTTAGAGCATTTGGAATACGTTCCAATGCTTATACCTTTCTGAAACACCGGGATACGTCCCTATGTTTCACATTCCTTGCGAAACACCGGGATACGTCCCTATGTTTCACATTCATTGCGAAACACCGGGATACGTCCCTATGTTTCTCCTTTCCTTGCGAAACACCGGGATACGTCCCTATGTTTCTCCTTTCTTTCGAAACACCGGGATACGTCCCTATGTTTCTTCTTCTTTTCTGAAACATCGGGATACATCCCTATGTTTCTCCCTCTTCGGTTAAAAGCGTTCGGAATACGTTCCAATGCTCACACCTTTCCGAAACACCGGGATACGTCCTTACGTTTCTTCCTTCTTTCCGAAACACCAGGATACGTTCCTACGTTTCTCTCTCTCCGAAACACCGGGATACGTCCCTATGTTTCTTCTACCTTTTCGAAACACCGGGATACGTCCCTACGTTTCTCTCTCTCTCCGAAACACCGGGATACGTCCCTACGTTTCTCTCTCTCCGAAAGACCGAGATACGTCCCTATGTTTTTCTCTCCTTCCGAAACACCGGGATACGTCCCTATGTTTCTCATTCCTTGCGGAACAACGGGATACGTCCCTATGTTTCTCATTCCTTGCAGAACAACGGGATATGTCCCTATGTTTCTCCTTTCTTTCGAAACACCGGGATACGTCCCTATGTTTCTTCTTCTTTTCTGAAACACCGGGATACGTCCCTATGTTCCTCTTTTCTCCGAAACACCGGGATACATTCCTATGTTTCTTCTCCTTTTCCAAAACACCGGGATACGTCCCTATGTTTCTCTCTCTTTCCGAAACACCGGGATATGTCCCTATGTTTCTCTCTCTCCGAAACACCGGGATACGTCCCTATGTTTCTCCCTCTTTGGTTAAGAGCATTTGGAATACGTTCCAAGCTTGAACCACTCTGAAACACCGGGATATGTCCCTATGTTTCTCCCTCTTTGGTTAAGAGCATTTGGAATACGTTCCAATGCTTATACCTTCCGAAACACCGGGATACGTCCCTATGTTTCTTTGCATGATCATAAGTTATGCTCGTCTTTGTGCATTGTCTTGCATTTTGCCCCTGCCTTCGGGTGCATATCTTTATCTGTGGCTTGTATGCTTTGTCTAAGTCTTCGGCCTTGTCAAAAATGGGTCGTCTCTGGGCTTTGACAATCACTCCCGTCATTGTTATGACTTTCGAGTTCTGCCAAAGAGGGGCAACTGTAGACACCCCATTTTTGACCGTCCTCAAGACTTGGACGTCACCGTTTGAACACTCGGTGATCATCCATGTTCGTGTTCGTCTCAAGTTCTCGGAGGTTTCTGCCGCGTGCCTTGCCTCAAGACCTCCCGACTTGTGTTTTTGCTTCTGAGGGCAGGGAATGGCTTGATTGGACATCCCCACACCTTACCGGCCATGGCTTGAGGCCACCGGCCCTGTTTTCTTGCCACCGGCCATTGGTGATGGTCGGTCGACACTATTGGTGGTCGGTCGGCACCTTTGGTGGCCGGTTGGCACCTTTTGTGGCCGGTCGGCACCTTTGGTGGCCGGTCGGCATCTTTTGTGGTCGGTCAGCCATCTTTGTTGGCCGATTGGCTCTTTTTCTGGCCGAGATCTTTTCTTGAGGGGGTTTGAACCTTTTGAACCCCCTGTTTTAGCTTTTTGAGGAAGCTTGAACCTTTTGAACCCCCTTGGTTTAGCTTCTCCAAGAAGCTTGAACCTTTTGAACCCTTGGTTCTAGCTTGAACCATTTGAACCTTTGCTCTAGCTTCTCCAAGAAGCTTGACCCTTTTTAGCTTCTCCAAGAAGCTTGAACCTTTTTAGCTTCTTGGAGAAGCTTGCACCTTTTTAGCTTCTCTTAGAAGCTTGGCACCTTGCCTTGTCTATATAAGGAGAGCTTTTCCTTCTATTTGAAGGGTTAGAAAATCTGATATATATCATATATATATCACTCCCTCTCTATATCTCCCTCTCTCTCTCTACATTTGTGTGGGTTAGAGGGTTCAAAAGGGTCTAGTTCTTGGCCATTTGAACTACACCTCTTAGCACAACACCTCCATCATCAACATAAGGAGCTTGGAGGCCATTTTCAGAGGCTAAGGGACTGTTTTTTGGACCAAGAGGCTGCTGTCCCCTTTTGGCTACAAAGGTAACTCCTTTCCCCTCTTTATTTCCCGTTTTTGCACACACTTTTAGCCTATCTTTCTTGCTGTTTTGAGCTTCGTGTATAACATAAAAAAGTTCTGTTTTTTTGTGTTTAAGATACTTCATTAAGGTCACTTTTGTGTTTGGGGTCGTTTACCCCCTCTTAGGCCTTGTTTGGCCTCATTTTTGTGTGTTTTTGGTGAGCTCCGGGACCACCTTGTGTGGACCTCCTCACCACTGAAATCTTGAGGGATTTCAGTGGTGAGGATGGTGGTTTGAGGTCCTAAGAAGGAGAAGGCCATCCCCTCTCCTTATTGTCTTGTTTACTTGCATTTTTGGCCTTACAAAGGAGCCCATACTTGCATGCTTCCAAGCTTTGTTTCAGGCATTTTTCAGTGGGTTTTAGGACCCCTATAAGCCATTTCCAGAGTTGTCTTGGCTATGTTGAATGCCCTTCTTGCATGTGTAGAGTAGCCCTCTTATTGGCCTTTCAAAGGAACGCATCATTCTTGCATGCATGGACCTTGTTTCTATGGGTTTTTGGGGCTTATTTGACATACCATGTTACTGTTTTTGGCTGGTTTGGTGACCTCTCATATGCTTCATATAGGTGTAGTGTAAACCATGCTTACTAGCCTATGTTGCATGTTGTTTTGGCCCTTCATGTTAGCACCTTTTGGCCATGCCTTGAACTGATTTCATGCATGTTTTGGACTGCCTTAGCACTGTTTTCATGCCTCATGGTCGAATAATGCTTGTTATGCATGCCTGTAGTGCAATGCCCATGCCTAGCTTTGAGTTTTGAAGCTTCTTGCATGTTTGAATGGTAGTGTTTTCATGTTTTAGGGTCATTTTGGAGTCATTTGGCATGCCATTTCAGATCTGGAACATGCACTATTGTATGCCATATTTCCTCCTTGCCATGCTTTGGTAGAGTTGCATTTTTGTGCCTTAAGCTTGGTTAATGCATTGTGCATGCATTCCATATATTTTGTTGCCTCACTTGCATCATTATGGCCACTGATTTTGGCATGCTTGCGAGCTATCCATGTTAGTTTAAGTCCATCATCGCATGTTGTTGTATGCCATGTATGTTTACATGTCTAGGTTGTGTGCCTATTGCATATTAGATGCATTGTATAATCATGTTGCATTAGCCTTGCTTGCATGCTTAGGTTGCATTGCATTGTGCATGCATCCCTTGCCTCTTGATCAAGCATGATAGAGGTTGGGGCCTTTGATGTGTTTTGTGTGTGCATTTCATTTGATATTGAAGTTGCAAACTTGGCCTCTTAGGCCATCATGCATTGAAATGCATAATTGATGGCCTAAGGGTCGAGGGTCATGCTCCCTTGAGTCCATTGCATGATAGAGAGTGTGTCCATGCATACATTTGCTTGAAAATTCCATGTCATACACTGCTTGCCCTCTGCTGCTGTCAACTGCAGGTTTCAGCAGGAAGAATTGGCCGGCCGGCAGTGTTGAGTGCCGACCGACAAAACATGTTTTGCCGATAGCACAAGTTTTGGCCGATAGTACCATTCCCATGGCCGGTGGAATTGTGTTCTGGCCAGTGACATTCCAGGACACTCAGGCAGTGATTCAAAGCAGTTCTGGAAATTTGTGTGATCCTCAGAGGGGCAGGGCAGTGTAATGATTATGGGTTGGATGTGATGTTTTGTTTGTTGTGGCTAAAATAGCCTATTTTGTCTTTTGTGGCTATTTTAGCCACAAACCAACTTGTCAAACAACACTATCGATGTCCAACTTTAGGTATTGCCTTGTTTGTGTCGCAGTTTGGAAGTGGAGGTCCACAAAGTTTGTTGCCGACAAAGCTGGAATTCTCTAAGCTTTGAAGTTGAGTACTTAATGGAATTTGTCCTATCAAATTATTATAAGACAAATTCAAGTGACTCAAGAATGCCAAACTTGACATGCTCAAAGGAATTTCACCACAAAGTTGGTTTCGAGAGAAATCTAGGGATTCAAGTTGTTCCATGTCACCAATATTCTTTGGGATCTCTCCAGTAAAATGATTTCCAGACAGATTCAATGAATGCAATCCTACTAGTCTAGTTAGTTCCTTGGGGATCTCTCCAGATAAATTGTTTTCTGAAAGATCCATGCTTGTAACAAATTTAAGGGTGGTGCTATATTCAACCTCTCTTCCTTTGGTCACAAGAAATGCATTTTCTTGAACTTCTGATGTAGGACTCAATGCAAAATCAAAGAGATTACTCGAATTTTGTTTTTCACCCATGGCTGTGAAATTGTTGAAACATTTTGGCACAACTGTTGAGAGATTATTATGTGCAAGGTCCAAGATTTGAAGAGAACTTAGACGACATAGTTCATATGGAATGCTGCCTTGAAACTTATTTGAACGAAGGTTAAGAACTTCCAATTTCGAAAATGAAATCCCCATCCAAGTAGGTGTGCTTCCAATAAATTCATTTCCACCAAGATCAATGAGCACCAAGTTTATACAATGTTGTAGAGATTGCGGTAGTTTTCCTAAGAGGTTGTTATGTCGCAAGTGCAATGCTTTGAGGGAAGCTAAATGTCCAATAGACGGTGGAATGGTACCCATCAATTTGTTATTTTCTAATTTTAAGACTTGCAAATATTGCCAATGTTGCCAACAATTAGGAATTCTTCCAGACAAATAATTGTTTGCAAGATTAAGAAAAATCAGCCAATTTTGTTTCCTCATCCTACCACATAAGGCATGGTAAATAGATCTTAAAAAAGAATTATTTGACTGATTTAACCATTCCACAATAGAGGAGATGAATGGTAACATACCCTTGAAGTTATTGAAACTCAGGTCAATCACAGAAGCACTAATGAGAACCTCAAATTTTCTTGGAATCTCTCCACGAATTTGGTTACGAGAGAGATTTAATTGCGAAAGGTTAGAAATTTTGGGCCAAAACCATTGTGGAATGGAATCAAAAATTCCTGTGTTGGTTATGTCCAATGTTTCTAATTGTCCTTGGTATTGAAGCCAAGTTGGAAATCGCGGCCCTAAATGCCAAGAGGCCAACATCAAAGCTCTAACTTGAAAAGTAGGGATCCAACCATCATGCACTTTCAAAGTTAAATTGTTCCCACTTCCATCTAAGTAACTTAATCTTGTGAGATTGGCAAAGTGAATCTCAGAGACAACACCTTTCATCAAATTATGAGATACATATAAGCTTTCTAATTTTTCAAGTTGCCCAAGACTTTCAGGAAGAGTTCCATTCAAATGATTATAGGAAAGATCTAACATTACCAAGGATGATAATCTTTCGATCGACATTGGAATGGGACCAGAAATGGAGTTGTTTTGAAGAGAAAGGTAGGTTAGATTTTTGAATTGAGGAAGCTCATTTGGAAATTGACCATCAAGACAATTGTTCTCTAATGCCATTGACTCCAATCCATCTAACATGCAATGGGAGAAACCTCTAAAAACTTCAGCTACCTCTCCACCAAATTTGTTATTTGATAAATCAATACTCTTCAACTTGCATAGTTTTCCCAATGAGCTTGATATTTTTCCCTCAAGTTGATTGTGTGACATGTCAAGGCGAATGAGGGAAGTCAAGTTTCCTATGGTTCCTGAGATTACACCTTGTAAGTTATTGCCACTGAGAATGATCGACTCGAGATGGCTAAGACTAGACAACAACCCATTTGGCAACGTAGTGAAAAGATTAAGTCCCAAATCTAGATCCCTAAGACTAGTCATGTTTAGAAGGCCAATTGGAATTGGTCCCTGAAACATATTGAAGCCTAAGTCTAGAGAAACGAGGTCTCTGAGGATAAACAACCCCTTGGGCAATGATGAATTCAGATTGTTTCCAATAGCATAAATCTCTTTGAGAGAAGTCATGTTTTGAATAGCATTGGGAATTGGGCCATAAAAGTCACAACTACTGATATGTAGGGAAACTAGATGATTCAAACTAAAAATCCACTTAGGTGCAGAAGATCCAAAATAGTTATTGAAAAACTTGAGGATATGTAATGATGTAAAGTTAATGGTAGTTGAAGGAGAAGAATATTTGAGATCACAACCACCTAAGTGTAATTCTACCAAAGAAGGAAGCGTGCTTGTCACCTCTAGCCAATCCACTGCTTTGCTAAGGTTTACCCATGACATATCAAGGTGTTGTAATGAAAGAAGACCTGAAACCTAGTGTAAATTATCACCACGTAACTGGAGTTCAGTTTCAGAAAAAGTACCTCGAAGATAAAAATAATTGAAGCTCAAGTCCAGATAACGTATCATGGTGAGATTTCCTAGTTGATGAGGAATGGCTCCACTGAATTCGGTATAAGACAGGTCAAGATACCTCAAACTTCCAATAGAGCCAATGAAGCTATGTAACGCCCTCAAAATAATACATAAAACCCATTGTTTAGACATGCAATGATATAAAGAAATCAACACATTTCCATTCATCAGAGTAGTTCTTACAACAGTATTACATGTTAACAACAAAAGCAAATGCCCTACAGGCTTACAGCTTTCCAAGTTAACACTTGGTTACACAAAAGAAGAGTACTAACTCTATACAAAATAAGCCCTTGGCTTGATATACATGTAATACAAACAAAATAATCAAAAGAGTCTTCGACTCCCAACTCATCCAAGCTATGTCCTTGGAGGTGGCATGCTACCTGTATCTGAAAATAATGTCCCATATAGGGTGAGCCAACGCCCAGTAGAGATATGCTAAACACAGTATGAGCAGTAACTAAGACATTAGCAATTGATAAATGTTTAACTCCCATAAATCAATTCATAATCCATTTCCATTACATGATCACTATGTCCATGTTTCATTTCATTTTCCATTTCTTATCAAGTTCACAATTCACACAACGGCTCAAAACCTGGCCAACAACTTATATGAGATAGTAACTCATATTAAACGTTTCCCATTTTACATTAGATAAGCATACTAGCTATATCAGTACTTCGATTGATGAGCATATAAGCTATATCAACATTTCAACAGATAAGCATACAAGCTGTATCCACACTTCGACAGATAAGCATATGAGCTATATCAACACTTCCATAGATAAGCATATGAGCTATATCAACACATTAACTGATAAGCATATGAGCTGTATCAGCGGAGTCCATCCCCTATCTCCTCCCAAATGACATCCGGTTTAGAGGTCCATCCCCTATCTTCCCCTAAACCGTGGAGTACATCCCCTATCTCCTCCCGCACACACACCGTATATACACATAGGTCATATACACAATCAATCAATACATAACGTTAATGTATTCTATCAACCATCATACTCTATAACACATCCAATTGATTAGTTTTAGTTTGCCTATTCATCATGCATTGTCTACAACAATCAAAACTACCCTCCACCGGTAGCCCAAGCAATTATTTCTAAACAGATAATAAAAGCTCCAACAGATAAAATATCAATGTTTTCAAAAGTGAGCGATTAACAAATCCAACTCCACCATTCTACCATATAATGAGCCAATTTCATTATTTCCAACTCAATTCCAAATAACAACAATATTCCCAAATTAATTACGCCAATTAATTTGTACAACAAATTAGGGTTTTCTACCACATTTCCCAATATCAACCCAATGGTTCAAATATCAACAACCAACAACAATATCATCATTTTGAAACCCAAAATACACATTTTAGAATCAAAATAACAAAACCCTCTTTTATCATTTTCAAACCCTAACTTCCCCAATATCAACCATTTAACAAAATGCCCAAAAATCTAGGTCAAAACCCATAGTAGTGAGTAGGAATCCCTACCTCAAATTCGGAGCTCAAGGGAAGAAGATGAAGAAACTCAACGTGCTCCAAAACTCAAATTGCTCGGATCAAAATGTAGCCCTCGACGATCAACACAACTTTTGTAAAGGCCAAAGGTGAGAAAACAACTCCTACTAGATCAATACCTAGAGAGAAGGCAAGGTTCTAGTGAGAGAAGCTCTCTAATGGAGGTTTGAAAAAGTAGGAGAGAGAAATGAAGTTGAAAAAGTGATCCAAAAAGTCGGATCTCGGTTTTATATAAGAGTCACCCCGCTCGAGCGTCACTCACAGACTTCCGTTCGAGCGTTGGATACACACTCCCAGAACTTTTGCAGAACCAGGTCCCCGCTCGAGCGTCACACACAAACTCCCGCTCGAGCGTCCAACACTGCAAAGGAAAATACTGGGAGATGGAAAATCACGCTCGAGCGTCAAAATACCTGCTCGAGAGGAGAAGCAACAACGAAAGGCCCGCTCGAGCGTCAAAAGCTCCGCTCGAGCGTGAAGGCAAAAATCTGGGCAACTACTTTTGGTTTCTAAGCTCAACCAACCTGTTTCAAACCTGCCCAACACAACCCAAGACTTAAATGCAAAGAGTAAAGGATGTAAACAAGATATACACAACCACCAACTCCACAGAACCTAAGTCCGGATACAGCAATTAAAGAAAAAGGGAAACCGCTGAATCTGGCTGAGACATCAAGATACCTCAAACTTCCAATAGAGCCAATGAAGCTAGGAATGTGAATCCCTCCAAAATCATTCCCGCTCAAGTCCAGATAACGCATCATGGTGAGATTTCCTAGTTGATGAGGAATGGCTCCGCTGAATCCGACATGAGACAGGTCGAGATACCTCAAACTTCCAATTGAGCCAATGAAACTAGGAATGTGAATCCCTTCAAAATAATTCTGGCTCAAGTCCAGATAACGGAGGTGCTTCAAATCGAGCAAAGAAGGATTTATTTTACCTCCTAACTGGTGATAACGCAAGCAAGCTTCATATTCAGAATAATATCCATTATAATGACAATCAGCATCACTATAATTGTAAGGAAGGTGGATCACACGAACATGGCCAATAAAGTTGTCGCAGACAACTCCGGACCATTGACAACAGTTGTCACCAACCCAAGAGGACAATCGGTTCGAAGGGTCTTTAAGATCTTGCTTGAATTTTAGAAGGGCTTGCTTTTCAGTTTTGGAGCAAACAATGTTGGAGTTTCCATTGCAAAAGCAATTATGAAATGTTGCAAAGGTGAGAAAGCAAAGGTAAAAAACAATTGCTGCAATTCTCATGGATGATGAACCCATGATAAACATGCAACCCAGCACAATTTAGTATTTGGTGTCTTTTTGACTTAATATCGAATGTTATTCGCGCTATATATAGTGCGTTTTTCCTGGCCAGACCTTGGCTGGTCAATCTTTAAATGACTTTTGTGTAACAATCCACAGGAAAATGTTACAATCTTTCATCTTTCTCACTTATATCTCCATCAAAGTATTAGTGACTAGCTAAGGAATGAAATTTGAGTTTGGATAAGCACACATCATTTTCTATTATATATATTAGTGGGGTTTACGCATGTAAATTTCATTTTTATTGTGGATAGACGGTAATATATATATATATATATATATATATATATTTGAAAATTAGAAGTTGCATTTGGTAGAGTTTTGTAACTATGATTTGAGAGTATGAGTTGTATCTTGAGTTTGTGGGGTTTGGAATTATGATTTGAGTGTGGAAAATTTGTTTGGTAAAGAGTTTTGAAAATAGTTTTGAAAAGAGTTTTGATTTGAGTGGGGAATTGTTGATGTGACATTTGATATTTGATACAAAAATTTACTACTCATAACCAAACATACAACTCAAAATTAATTTAAAGCACATAAAAAATTTTAAAAAATTCAGAAAATATTTTTTTCGAATATATAAAATTAACATATCAATTGCAAAAAAAAAAAAAAATTCACTGTTCCGGCCGGACGACCGGTTAGGCCAACTTTCGAAAAAAAAATTGAAAATCGTGCTCTGTTTAACAGAGTTTTCTGCAGAGTTGTGGAAAATTAATTCCACAACTCTATCCAAACACCGCGAGCGAACTCAAGCGTAAAAAACGATTTTGAGAATCGTTCCAGACAGAGCCTTTTATTTTTTGTATTTTTTATTTTTATGTATTTTTTTAATATTTTAAACTAGTTTTTTTTCGCTTTAGATACACATAATTTAGACACACTTAAAAGTATAATATTTCTGAAAAAATATAAATAAAAAAAACTAAATAAATAAAAAGAATATGAAAATATATATTCTTTTGTATTTAGGTTATATGTATCTAAAAATAAAAAAATAAAAAATATATATTTAATATTTAAAAAAAAACTAAAAAAATAAAAATTAAAAAATCCAATATTCAAAAAACTATTCAAAACCAAATTGTTAACGCTGTGGTTGGTTGGTGAATTTGGAAAAGAAAAAAGAAAAAATAGGTGAAATGTGAATAAAATATATTTACATTAACTTATCCATGAAAATGTAACAAACTCTAATGCAATTCATGTGATTCTTCCTCTTGACGTGAAATTCACGTCAATATTCAATGTGTTTGGTTTCAATTTTCTAAAAATTGAGTTTTTTATGTTTTGTATTTTTTTATTTTTAGTAAATATTTTTAAAATTTTAATTTTTTTTAAAATTTTTTAGATGCACCTTACTTAGATGTATCTAAAAAGTAAAATATTTGTGAAAAAATATTTCAAAAAATTAATAAATACACAAAAATACGCAAAATATATTGAATTTTCGTAATTTTTTTGTATTTTTGGTACTTAGTGAATTTTTTAAAAAAAAATTTCACGAAAATTATACCTTTTAAGTATATTTATGTTAGGCATGTTTAAAAATTAAAAAATTGCTTAAAATATTAAAAAAATTCAGTTAAAGAAATACAAAAAATAAAAAAGTAGAATTTTCTAAAAATTATTTTTAAAAAACTCAAACCAAGCAAAGTGATTAGCTTCCTCTAATACGTTTCAAAATATTTCATATGCCTATCACACCTATCCACTCAATTTTTAATTTTTTTTTTTTTAATTTAGTGTTTTATCACTATAAGAAATTAAAGTTTTAAAGATAAAAATTTAAGGACAAAATAAATTTTTAGATATAAAATGTTTTTGTCCCTAAAAGTGTTATTATTCTATTTTTAGTGACAAAATTAAACATTTAAATAATTAATTACTAACCTTTTGAGATCAAAAGTTTTGTCTCAAAAAATAAACATTATTGAAAATTTTAGTTTCATAGAAATTGATATGTAATATGAATAATTTTTTTTTTTTTTTATCTTCACACATTTTATAAAAAAAATAATTTGGAGAATATTCGAAAAATTTAAGTATGTTTATGAAATTTTTGGAATGCTTGTATGGAAATTAATATTTATTAAATTACATATTCTAAATATAGTGATGAAGTTCTTAATTTAGAGTCATGAAACTTAACGGAAACTGAATAGTTTTTGGTGGTTTCAATTTTGGTTCATTTTTAAAGTTTCACAATTCAGTTCGATTCATAAATTTAGAGAATAATAACAACTAATTTGATTGTTAATTTACATCAAAATCAAACTAAATTTATCTAACCACTCATATTGTTGCCCTTCTTATGGATGAAACAACGATCATGATCACAACTTTAAAATCTATGTCTGGGAATTTAGAATTTTAGTTAAAAAATCAAAAAATTAATATTAAGGTCAACTTATTCTTTTTACTTTTTTTACATAATTTTTATAAAAAATTAAAAAAATTTAAAAAGTCAATTCCCAATGGATGAAAATGGATTTTGCATTTTTGATCCTATGAGATATTTTAAGTGACTTTTTTTTTTTTTTTTTGCAACAATCCAAATTGACTTGACTTGGGCTGTGTTAAATGAATGAAAGGGGAATAAAAATAAAGAAAATTTTCATCAGATATACATTTAAAAATAAAGAAAATTAGTAGAACGTCTCTTTTATGGAAATTGTTTAGTCATAAATTTTATAAAAATATAGAGACTAATAACGTAATTTATGAGATTACGTCAATTGATAAAATAACTTAAAGGTAATCTAATCAATTATATATTGATATCTAATTATATTTCAATTTCAAAATTTTAAAAAAAATAAAAGAAAAAAATTTGTCAAATTTATTTATATATTTTTTATGTTCATGAAATACTTCTTTCAAAACAGCTTATATGAGAAATTTTATTTAATTAGTAATGTAGAAAAATTACTTCAATTTTTTTGGCACATACCTTGATCGGCACCTCTAAACAATTTTTAATTTCGCCCTTTAATTCGGAGATGTGATATGTAATTCCTAATTTTTCTACACAAACAATGTTATATAGATAATGCACCAAAATTTTTTTAAATAAATTCCAAACAAAATTTAGTGGAGCATAATTTCTAATTTATTTACAAGAAAAAAAAGATGTAAACAAGGACCATAACAAAGATAATTAAGACTGAAACATGTGTCAAGGTCCCACTACAATAGCTCAGTCAAAAGTCAAGAACACAATTATGGTAGGAGGGAGTACACGCAGCGTGATCCAGACGCATTAGGAAGAAGTTAGTTATTTCTTCTAACATGTATTTCAAGAAGACAATTATAGGAGGGAGTACATGAAGCGTAATCCAGACGCATTAGGAAGAAGATAGCCATTTCTTCTAACATGTATTTCACTTCATGGGAAATTCTACGGTACAGTGTACTATGAACTTTTGGTTATGATTTTTATTTCTTTAGTTATGATTTATTGTTTTTGTTAATTATGATACATTGTAATATTATTTTAGTTATAATTTAAAAATTATTAGTTACACCTCATGTGATATTTGGTTATAACTTAATTTTTTTTATTTTAGCTATAATTCACATATAGTATTGATGCCCCATTTGGGATAAACTTTTTTTGCTAGACTTTTTTACAATTTTAATCTGACTAAAAAAGTTTGTATGAGATAAATTTTTAGCTTTTTTTTTTTTGTAATTAATTTGATGGTTGTGAGGAAAAAAAATAAATAAAATTATTATAATTTAAATATGATATTTTGGCCTTTTTTGGGAAGTTGACTATTTTAGTTAGCTATTCAAATTTTTTATTATTTTAGCTTGGCTAAAATAATAATGTTCGGAAAATTGGTTTTTTTTTTAAAAAATTGATTTGATAATTGTGAAAGAAAAAATAAAATAATTATAGCGATCCCAGGTCTTACCCCTTGTGTACAGTGATCCGGACTTGTTTCCGTGGATGTTAGTAGTTGTTTATATCTTGTTTGCATCCTTTCGTATTTTGTAATTGAGTTATAGGATGTGTTAGGCAGGTTTGTTACAGGTTGGTTGTGTTTGGGAGCAAATGGTTGCTACCCAGAATTTTGGTCCTTCGCTCGAGCGAGAAGTTTGTCGCTCGAGCGAGCTCTTTGTTTTGGATCCTTCGCTCGAGCCAGGGTTTGGTCGCTCGAGCCAGAGTTGAGTTTTGTGTCTGGTGGATCGAGCGAGAAGTCTTGTGCTCGAGCATGCGTCTGCGTCTCATTTTGACCTGAGAGCTGTGTTTCTTGGCTCGAGCAAGTTTTCCTTCGCTCGAGCAAGCGAGGTGTATGTTTTGAGTTTCCTCGCTCAAGCGAGCATTCTGTCGCTCGAGCGTGCTTCTGGGTTGCAGACCTGAAGCTTTGAGTTGTCGGTTCGAGCGAGACTTTCTTCGCTCGAGCGAGCCTGTTATATATCAAATCGCAGCAGCGAATTAAACATCACTTTTTCATCTCTCTTTTTCTATCAAGCCCTAGATCCGACTCTCTCTCTCTCTATACTTGTCTTCTCTCTAAGGTTTGATCTATCTAGAGTGAGTTTCTACCCGTAGTCCTTTATTAAAAAGATAGAGTGGGTTGAGGGCTTCGTTTTAATCTGAAAAACTTGAGATTTGGAGCACGTTGGTTTTTTATCTTCATCTCCGTTTGAGCTCAAACTTCGAGGTAGGGATATCCTACTCCTCTTTATGAGCTTTGTCTTTGAATTTTGGTATTTTGATATGTTGGAGGTTGTTGTGTAATTATAAGAAAATTTGGGTCTTTTGTGTAATTTTACAAAAGTTGGGGTTTTGTTTATATAAACCTGTATGCATGTTTAGCATAGAGAAATGAGATCAATATTGGATTATTAGTGAAAATGGAACCTTAGGGTTGTGATGTTAATTATGGGAAATGCCCTAATTACATTGATAAATTAATTGGTATAATTAATTTGAAGAAAAGAGGAATTGAATTGAGAATGTTGGAATTGGATGTGTATGGGATTAAAGGGTGTAGTTAGATTCATTCATCGCTCACCTAGTTGAGATGTTGATTATATATCCATTTAGTGCATTTATTTTCGGTATAGAAATAACTGCTTGGGGCTATCGGTGGAGGATAGTCTTGATTGTTGTAGACAATGCATGATGATTAGGCAAACTGAAACTAATCAATTGAGTATGCTATTGAATATAGCGGTAAGAATAATACATTAACTTTATGTATTTATTGATTGTATATGATCTATGTTTATATACATATGTTGTGTGGGAGGAGATAGGGGATGTACTCCACGGTTTAGGGGAAGATAGAGGATGGACCTCTAAATCGGATTTTGTGTGACATTGATACAGCACTACAATGTGTATCAAGTGTTGATTATGGGAGTGTTGAATTGATTTGATATAGCACTAAAATGTATATCTTTATCAATTGTGAAGTATAGAAATGTTTCTATGTTATGTTGATACAGCACCAAAATGTGTATCGTTAGTGAAGTATGGAAGTGGTTTAGGTGTTATTGATACAGCACCAAGATGTGTATCCATTATGAATTTCAAAAGTGTTTTAAAGATGAGTCACAAACTCATTAAATTATTTGGCTAATGTTGAGCCTTGTTTTCAAACTCAAAGTTGAAAAGAAACGGAAAATGAAATGGAACATCGACTTTAAGGTCATGAAACTGAAATGTGTTTTGAAAGAATGTAATGGTGTAGACCATCTATCAACTGCTAATCTTTTAGTCATTGTTCATAGCTAGTTTAGTGTATTTCTACTGGGCTGTGGCTCACCCTATATGGGGCATCATTTTCAGGTACAGGTAGCATGCCACCTCCAAGGACATAGCTTGGGAGGCTAGAGGCGGACAGACTTTTTTGTTGTTTTACTTTCTTTCGATGTATTACATGTAGATTCAAGCCAAGGGCTTAATGTGTAATTGAGTTAGCACTCTCCTTTTTGTAACCAAGTGTTAACTTGAAAAGCTGTAAGCCCGTAGGGCATTTGCTTTTGTTGTTAACATGTAATACTTTTGTAATGAATTACTCTGATGAATAGAGGGGTGTTGATCTTTTATATATCAATGCATGTCAATATTGATGGGTTTATTGTTATTATTTTGAGGGCGTTACAACTTGGTATCAGAGCGTACCAGGTTCGAATACTTTGGGTACGTGGGAAGTGATTAGTATCACAATGGGTTTGTCTCGCTTGTTAGAGACGTATGTGTGAGATTATGTGTTTATTTGATAACATGTTTATGTGACTATGTGGGTATGGGATTTAGTTTCTAGGATGTTGATTGAACCCTTGGGTTTCTGGGAGTCCTATTGGAAAAGCACTTTATCAATGCTATTTCTAACTGGAACTCTAGCAACGCCTCGGGACTATCATTATCCAGAAATGAAATTCGTAAGTGCTTATGTGATTATGTGCTTACATGGAGTGAATTATTGTTGTCCATTGCATTAGGACACGAGTGTTATAGCTTCGGCACATTTGTGAATGTGCTAATGTTCTTCGTTACCTTTATTAGGATGTCAGGACGAGGACGTGGTGGTAGGCGAGGTAGGCCTAGGAGGCAGGAGATGCCTTTACCGGATGATATTCCGGCACAGCAGGAGGGGGTTGGCCAGGCCAATGTGGCTGAGCCAGCAGGTCAGGAGGCTATGGGCGCTTTAGCCCGAGGGATAGCCGATGCTTTGAGGGAGTCTATGGGTATTCTCAGAGCTGAGAATCCAGTTCAGGCTCCAGTGCAGGCCCAGGTTGCTGAGGCAGGGCCTTCCTTCTTGAAGAGGGAGTTCTTCCGGTCTAATCCGGACGAGTTTGTTGGGGATCCGAAAGAGCCACTTAAGGCTGATGAGTAGCTGGAGCAGATGAGTAAGACGTTTGAGATGCTTGGCATCGAAGACGGGACTTTGAAAGTGACCTTGGCATCTTTCCAGCTGAAGGGGGATGCGGGTCAGTGGTGGAAATTCATGAAGGGTCGTGTTGGGGGCACTTGGGAGGCTTTTGTGGGTGCGTTCCAGGAGAAGTTCTTATCTCCAGCAGTCAGGGAGAAGCTGAGAGACCAGTTCTGCTAACTTTTACAGTTGAGTTCTTCAGTGGCCGAGTATGAGGCTGCTTTTACTAGCTTGTCCAGGTTCGCACCTGAACTTGTGGCGTCCGAGGAACGCCGCTGTATCGAGTAATAATTTGATTGTTAATTTACCTCAAAATCAAACTCAACAACACCCCTATTGTTGCCCTCCTCATGGATCAAACCATGATCACGTACCACAACTTTACAATCCATGGTTAGTTTTTTTGGCTTTTTAATTTTTTGACTATTTTAATCTGGAGTTACTATTTTTAATTCTTGACATATATATATATATATATATATATATATATGAAGGGGTAATGTTATGGTTTTTTTTTTTTTTTTTGTGCAAGTTATACCATTTATAAATTTGATTATCATAAATGACATAACTCAATATTTTAGAAGTCATAACTAATTAAAAAATTGAGTTATAATCAAATATCACATGAATTATAACCAAACAACTCTTGAATCACAAATAAAATAATTTTATAACTAATATTATAATGTGTCATAATGAATAACACAATAAATCATAATCATAAACATAAAAACCATAGATAAAATATCACATTTAAACTATAATCATTTTATTTTTTTATCTCACAATTATCAAATCAACTAAAAGAAGTCAACTATTATCACAAACATAACTTTCTTTAACCAGGCTAAAAATTTTAAAAAAGTCAATTAAAATGGAAACATTACACTCATTTGGCATAACAGATTTTGGGGCTAAAAGGTTATTTTGCAACTCACTGTTTTAGCTTAAAAATTAAAAATCACTAAAAAAACTAAAAAGCTAATAATCTGTACCAAAAAATCAAAGATTCTATTTTCTTTCTATTTTTTGTACATTTTTTTCGTAAAAAATCAAAATATCATTCCAAACATACTAATTTTTTTACCTCTTATTTTAACCAAAAAATAAAAAAGTTACTAAAATAGCATATTTCCAAACGAGACCTTAGTCTAGAGCTAAAAAGCCTCATTTGGGACAGACTTTTTCATTTTTTTTTATTTTTATGAGAGAAAAAATGAAATGATTATAATTTAGATATGACATTTTATCTTATTAATATTTTAACTTATTTTATCTTTTTATAATTATTTTAATCCCGTAACCACTTCCTAAATGAGTGCTATATTAAATTAATCATTTTCCCACTTATAACTTGAAAACCAACTAATATTAAGGTCTGATTTGGCATCTTCAAAATAATCCAAAAAAATAAAAAGTTACAAAAAAAAGTTAAAAAATTATCACTATTCACCAAAAAAAATAATAAAAAAATTAATTTTACACAAAAAAATAATAAAACTCAGTCTGACGTCCATAGGTGAAGCTAATTTTTTTGAAAAAATTGTACAACCATATTGCACAAAAAGCACGCTGTTGTTCGGCCCGTGGAGGGCCATCACGGGTCCCGTTTTGATAATCTGAACCGTTCAATGTGTAGAACTCGTCGAGTACTATATACGTGTAAAAAATCATAACTATATGATCAAATCAGTTTTGTATAAAAAAAAAGATGGTGTTATAGTTAACAGCTGAAAAAAAAAAACCAATCCGATCAGATAGCTATCGATATCCAATCAATGTGATTTTTTAAAAGTATATAATACTCGACAATTTCTACACATTGAACGGTTTCGATTAGCAAAAAGGGACCGTGGTGGGCCCCCACAAGCCAAACATCACAATCCAATGCAATGCCCGCAAATGAGGCAACTATTTCTTATGTCAAATGCCTCTACCCAAGATAGTCGGCCTTTCTGCTACTCTCCATACCTTCTCCTACGCACTAATTTATATAATTTTTTAATACACGTTTTTTCGTAAAAAGACAAGAAATTAACCCAAACAATCATATTTTTTTCCTCAATTTTTTAGTCCCAAAAAATAAAAAGTGCACTTTTTTAGGATACCCCAAACAACTCATAAGCCCAACAAGTACCACAAGTCCAAACTTAGAGAACAAATATATAAACAAAGGATAATACATTTTTTACTTTTATATTTTAACTCAAATTTCACTTTGATTTATATAGTTTTAATTTGAATAATTCAGTTTTTACACTTTAAGTCTAACTTTAATTTGGTAATTTGTACAAATTTTCATTAATTTTTCCTATGTGTACACCTTAAAAGATTGACAAGTGTCTCAAAACTGCCAATTTTAACATCAAACATAAATGAAATGATAAAATTGAAACTAAATTTAAAGTATATGAATCAAATTATACAATTTAAAACAATTAGTAACAAAATGAAGATTAGATTAAACTACGGGGATTAAAAGTGTAATTAACCCAATAAACAACTACTACACACAACTCCCATGATGGGAGATAAATAAACATCACAAGTATCAAACCCCTCTTTATAGGAATTAAAATCTGCAATCTCACACTTAAGTGGTGTTATATAACTATTAGGCTAAAGTCTTAGTTTTGTGTGTTGTTTAGGATTAATTACTAAGACTCCCTTAACAATAAATATCACTTTACCTTCTTTATCTATGAATCCATAAAAATTCACTCCATCAACTATAAAAATCATACAAATACACATCTTTTTGAAGGAGTCTAAAAATAATAAAAACGATACATTTTTATGATTGAAAGAGTCAAAATATATAAATTTATAAATAAAAACGATAAAATGATATTTAACAATTTAGAAAGTCTTAGAAGGTGTTTGGCATGAAATTTTTTAACTAAAATAATCTTAAAAAATCAAAATATTCAATTACAACTTTTTTTAAAATTTTTTCATACATATTTTTATTAAAATTTAAAAAAATAATTAAAATAACCAATTCTCCAACAAACTCTTACAATATAATGTATTGAAAAAAATTTCAATCCCAATGAGAATGTGGTGTTAGAGTTTGTTTCATTTTCTCCATTGACAAGGACCCGTTGCAAGTGGTCTCAAGTCAAGTCAACTTGAGATGTAACTTCCTGAATTTTTTTATTATTATTATTTTATTTACATTGTCCTGTCATTGATAGAAATTTTATTAGAAAAAATTAACAAATAATCATTGTCCTCACTAAATTATGATCCAGTCTTATCAATTATTGTGTTTACTGAAAAATTATTTTATGTTTTTAGAGAGAAGTTATTGATTGGTCTCCGATATCGGTCCGTGATATTTTAATAGTATTGTAATTGGTACAGAAGATAGAATTTATAAATTTGTATTAAGTAATTAAAAAACATAAGGGGACATAGTGAATTGTAATTGGTGAGGGACATAGCCACGTGATACCCCTAAATCAACCAATAATTTTTCGTTTTTAGAACAAATTAGGATGATGTCTTAATTTAATTTTTATTAATTAAAATAGCAAGAATTAGTAATTTTTTGTTTCTTTTTTAAAAAAGAACTAAACAAATGCCAACCGAATAACTTCTTGTGTCAGAGAGTATACAATAATCACTCTCGCGTCGCCTCCACATCACCGTTGCTACCATCATCCCGATCTATCACCTTCCACTTCTTCTCTAGCGAATCTGTCACCTACCATCTCTAAATTTGTCGTCTCCACCCTAATCCGATGCCTTCCGTTACCAGGTCCGCAACTGCCGCTGCCTGGAAATTATGGGTTTAAGGGTTTTGAGTTTTATTTTTCTGTTTTTTGGTGTGTTCGTAACTTACCCACACAGATGGATGTAATTTATATATTCATCTTAGACTTATTCTAGTATTGAACTCTTATGATCAATTTTTGTTTCGTAGTATGAATGTTATGGGTAGATCTATACATAACTTCTCCTTGGTGCTTCATTTGGAGTTTTCCTTTGTTTTGAATTAGGCTTTTTCTAAGTTTGGTGTAAGCTTGTTGTTGATTTTCTTGTAAGTGTCGTTTAGCAATTTTGACTTTAATGAAAATTATATTCATAAAAATTAAAATAAAAAAAAAAGTATTCAAAAGTTACGGTAATTTTTTTAATAAAAATTATTAGACAAGTTAATAATTTTTATTTTTTTTTCTTAACTCATTTAAAATGTAATGATAAAATTTCAAATCTTAAAATAAGACTCAATGTAATAATATAATAAATATCAAATCAATGAATAAACAATTTTGTAAACATTTATTAATTTGAATAATATTACTTTTAGGCCTCGTTTGTCAATTCACTGTTTTAGTCTAAAAGTCAAAAAGTTATTAAAAATTAAAAAAACCAACAATCTATATTAAAAAGGCAAAAATTCTGTTTTCTCTTTACTTTTTGCACATATTTTCGTAAAAAACTAAAAAGTCATTCTAAACATATTGGGTGGTTTTTGTTTTGAGATAAATTTTTAAAAAAAAAAATAATAATAATAATAATAATAATTGGAAGAGAGTTTAGAAATTCTTTTTGTTTGTTTGGTTGTATATTTTGAAAATAGTTTTGGAGTTTGAGAGTTTGAGATGATTTGAAAAAATCATTGAGAATGAGAGAGGAGAGAGAAAAAGTGGTTGATTGATGTGTAATAGAGAGAGACGTAATGTTGGAATTTTTTTGAAAAAATTTGTAACCAAACATGTTTTTAGAAAAAAAAATTTCCAAAAACATGTTTCAAAATACAAACCAAACACACCCATTAATTTCTTTTACCTCATATTTTAACCAAAAAATTATTAAAATAGCATGTTCCCAAACGAGACCTTAATTAGATAAGAGCCATTATGTGGGTACCTTTTAACCTGAATTTGGCTTCACCATGAATATTCTCATTAGAGTTTGTGAAAATTATTTGGTGGTTTTAAAATAAATTTATGTGATATCTTAACTTGATTTAGCCACATGTAATGTGTGTGTTATTTAGATAAGTAAAAATTAAAATAAATAATAAAAAAGTTAATATCATAATATGTATATTATTTAAGTGGTAAGACTATTCTTAATAAGACCCAAAGTCTTAGATTCAAATCTTATTCACACTTTTGAATAATAATTTTTTTATTTTAAGTTAGATAAAATTGTCATGTGGCATGACGTGATGGCTTACACACCAAGTCTAACCTTCACTCAATAATAGTATTAGCTGGTAGCACACGAGATGCGTGTCCAATTCAAGTAAGAATAAAAACAAATAATAAAAAAATTAATATTATAATATGTATGTAGCTTAAGCGACAAGAGTGTTCTTAATGAAATCCAAGATTTTGAGTTCAAACCTTCTACGTCCTCTATCAATAACTTTTGAGTAATGATTGAGACCCCCACCTTCACAAAACCTCCACAAATCTAGACCACTCATGATGTGGACCCCACACACACATGAGTGGGCCCCACATATACATGAAGGGTCAGGATTACATTAGAGGTGTGGGGGTCATCCCCAGAGGAGGTCCCAAACATTTTCCATAGCTTTTTATGTTAGGCTATAAAAAAATGCCATGCGGCAAGTCGTGAAGGTTTAGACACAAAGTCTAACCTTCACTTAAAAATAATATAGATAGATAGATGTCACGACCCAAACCCACCCCTATAGGTTTAGCGTCGTAACCGGCCAGTAATCCGTGATTACCGAATGCCTGTTTAACAATAATGACAATAATACAATATAAAGGGGCTGGCGGAAGCTAATCATTAATAATATATATCGTCCAATGAGCTATGAAGACCTGAATGGAAATAAACTTTCACGCATGTAACGCCCTCAAAATAAACCCATAATATATATACAATATTAACATGCATTCTTAAACGAAATAAAATATTGTTCCATTCATCAGAGTATTCTTAAAAGAAAGACATTACATGTAACATCAAACGTAAATGCCCTATGGGCTTACATCTTTCCAAGCCAACACTTGGACACAAAATGTGAGTACTAACTCAACTACAAATTAAGCCCTTGGCTTGAGTGTTTACATGTAATATCAAATAAAATAAATAACAATTAAACTAAACAGAGTCTTCAACTCCTACTCCATCCAAGCTAAGTCCTTGGGGGTAGCATATCTCCTGAACCTGAAATGATGTTCCCGTATAGGGTGAGCCACAACCCAGTAGAAATATACTAAACCAAATATAAGCATTGAATAAAACAATAGCATTCAATAGATGGTTAACATAAATATCCATTTCATCAACATACAGTTTCATGACATGTTTCACTTTCCATTTATATCAAATGTGGCTCAGAACCTGGCCAAACTATAACAGTGAATTAAATATCACATTAATGTTACTTCCAATATCAACAAAACAAATGAGACTAAGGCTCATGCCAAAACACTTTCATACTTCCAAATTGATACACATTTTAGTGATGTATCAACAACATGTAAAAACACTTCAAATCAATAAGCACACATATAGTGATGCTAATGGAGTCCATCCCCTATCTCCTCCCAAACAAAATCCGGTTTAGAGGTCCATCCCCTATCTTTCCCTAAACCGTGGAGTACATCCCCTATCTCCTCCCAAACAAAATGCATATGCAACACACAATCAATACACGTAATTTCTGTATTAATTCAACAGTCGAAACCAATGACTTAACCAATGTGATTAGTTTCAGTTTTCCCTAATCCACATGCATGGTCTACAACAATCACGACTATCCTCCACCGATAGCCCAAAACAGTTATTTCTAAACAGGAAATAAATGTATCAACAAATGTAAATTTAACATTTTCATAGGTGAGTAATTAAACTAACCAACTACACCATTAAATCACTAATTTACCCAATTCCATGAATTCAACTAAATTCCCCGATTTTCCTTAAATTAATTACACAAATTAATTTATTAAATAACTAGGGTTTTTCCCAAAATTACCAAATAACCCCCAACATATCAAACTACCAAAGCTTAGAACAAAACTTATAATATGGAGTAGGAAATCCCTACCTCGAAGCGAAGAACTCGGATGGAGAAGATGACGAAAATCCAAAGTGCTCCAAACCCAAGATTGTTCAGATTAAAAGGAAGCCCTCGATTCACTCTATCTTTTTAATAAAGAGACTAGGGTAGAAACACCCTAAAAATAGATGAAACCTAGGAGAGAAGGTGAGTGGAGGGAGAGAAAACTCGAAACGAGGGTTTTAGGATCAAAAAGAATGTGAAAAAACGTTTTAAAAACTGCTGCTGCGTATTTATACTCGACAGGCTTGCTCGAGCGAAGGATTGGTCGCTCGAGCGACCAGACACAAAAATGACTCGCTCGAGCGAAGAAAGTCCGCTCGAGCCAAGAATGCAATGCTTCAGGTCTGCAACCCAGAAGCACGCTCGAGCGACAGAATGCTCGCTCGAGTGAAGAACTCGAAACTCGCTCGAGCGAAGGAAAGCTCGCTCGAGCCAACAAATACAGCTCTCAGGTCTATACTAGACGCAATCGGTTGCTCGAGCGAAGAAACCCTGGCTCGAGCGAAGGACCAAAATCAAGAGCTCGCTCGAGCGACAACCTCCTCGCTCGAGCGAAGGTCCAAAAATCTGGACAGCAACACTTGGTTTCTAAACCCAACCCACCTGTAACAAACCTGTCCAATACATCCTATAACTCAAGAATAAGGAATTTAAAGGACAGCAACAGCAATAGTATAACAACGGAATCTACGGAACATAAGTCCGGATACAACAACCGAATGGGAAAAGACCGGGGTCGCTATAACGCACCTAGCCATATTGATAACCACTTATAACAAAAATGCAAATACAAGGTAGGGACATAATCCCATCACCAAAAACTATACAATCAAAAATCTTAGACATTCTTTACACTAAGCAAAAGGGTGGATAGTATCACCCAAAAAGCCTTGACTCGTGCAGGTTCGGAACCTCGATATGAGGCACAATGGTCGGCTTGGCAAAACATGAGTTCAGGTCGGCGCCTCTAGCTTTGGTCCGGTGCTTGGCCACCTACATATATATAATAAACTGTGGACTATAGCCCAGTGAATAACAAATGTGTAAAGAGTTTAAGAATGATGTCCTTCAATTTTTGAAACAATCGATTAGCATTAGAACATTTTCAATCAATATCATTGCCGATCTATCGTTTGATTTTATCAATTCAATCAATCGATAATTATATAAGTCATACGTGGTACATCCAATAGCAACGATACACTTGGTCTTAAAAGACCGAACAATCAATTGATGGCCATCATATAATAACAATAGTTCCAAGATTTGGAACTGACAGAGATCTCTGTAATAATAGCGATATCAATAACAATAACAATAACAATACGCTATGGATACCATGAATGCAATTCAAAAGAGGATCATCATTCAATCGATAAAAAGTAACAATTTCAGAAAACAATATAATTCATCAATTAGAAAATAAATACGATTGAACATATCTTTACAACAATGTTACTCACAAATAACAGGGCTGCAAGCAGGCTATTCAGTTTCCTTGAGGCGCGTAACCTACACAGTTATAGAACGAACGCATACTAAATCACACACCCAGAATTGATAACTTAGTCATTTCTACTTGTTTTGGTGTGGTTCTACTTCATTATCCTCATTATGATGTCTTAATCATGGCCTAGGAATGCCGATGATGGAAAGAGGATGCAAAAATACACTTGAAAATATTGTTCAAAACTTGCCGAAAACAGGGGTTTCGCTCGAGCGTAGCTTTCTTCGCTTAAGCAGACATACCGAATGTGAGCTTTCGCTCGAGCGCACACTCCTTCGCTCGAGTGGTCTGCAAAATGTAGAAAAAGTTCTGGTTGCGTGCAATTTACGCTCGATGGTCGCTCGACGTTCGCTTAAGCGTGAGACACAAGTTCTTTCTCGAGCGCAAGTCTTGTCGCTCGAGCGTGCTTCCAAACACGCAAACTTCTGAGAGCATGCAATTTACGCTCGAGCCAACCTTTTGTCGCTCGAGCAGAAGTGCGTAAATGAAGGTGGTCGATCGAGCGTGGAAGCAAAATTCTGGATTTTTCATATTTGTTCCTAAAGTTCAAAACATGAATTCAACATTCCAAAACTCATCCCTTTGGGCCAAAATTCTGGAAAACACTTAGAAACTCACAACACATCATGATTTAAAGATCATTTCATAAAATCAAAGCCCAAAAGCATGCCAATTGCACACAAATTCAACTTAAACTTTATGAATGTTTCAAGAATATAACATGCATGAATTTCCTTGAACTCCACCACTTCAAAACATGATCAAACTTGGCAAATTGATAATAAAAATAAAAAAAATAAAAAAAAAGGTGATGATTTCCTACAATTAAGCTCAATCTATGACATGAATGAGAGAATTCTTAGCAAACATGCTCCAAATGTAATGAAATGAACATGCATGCATGGATTAATTTTCCATCCTACTTCTTAAGCTTAATTCTTACATCTCATAGCTCAATCCACTTGAATTCATAGATGAATCAACTTAATTTCAAGACTAGAGACTTGGCTTCTTACCTTAGATGCTCAATTGGGCCTTAGGTGTTAAATTCTTGAGCTAGATAATCAAATCTCCAAAATTCCTTATTCTCTCTTGGCAATTCCTCTTATTGGAGTTCAATTCTCAAGCCTAGGACCAAATCTTCCCACTCTCTCCCTCTCTCACATTTGAGCATCAAGTTAAGGAAGAATGAGGTGTAAAGTTGAACTAGTGGGGTCAAAAATGGCTCACTTAGTAGTAAATAATCAAAGTTAATCAAATCGCATTAAATTAATCTAATTTAATCGCTCTGAACCGAATTTTAATTAAACCTACTATAAAATTTTATAAATCCTAATTAACATATAAATCAACTCAATTTCTGAATCAGATGCCGATAAGGCCTTCAATTCGCAAGTCGAAACCAAAACATGAACAGATTTTTCTACATCAAATAGATAAAAATGCATCTAAAGTAACACACTTATATAATTAATTTAGGATTTCATCTTAATCATTTACTTAGCATGCTTAATCATGAATTAGCGTTAATCATGGGTTGAGATTGTCATAGTCTTCCCCCCTTAAAAGAGTTTGGTCCTCCAAACTCGAATTACCTTTATTTTGGAAAAACACTGGATTCAAAGGGAATAACTCAGGATATCTTTGCATCATGTCTTCTTCCCTTTCCCAAGTTGTGTAAACGCCACCATGATTTTGCCAATCCACCTTCACTAACGGGATTTCTTTATTTCTTAACTTCTTGATTCGTCGGTTTACAATCTGAACATGCCGTTCTTCATAAGTGTAGTTGTCACTCAATACCACATGGATAGGTTCAATAACATGAAAAGGATCTCGGTGATAGTCCCGCAACATCGAAACATGAAAGACGTTATGCATATGTTCCATTTCGGAAGGGAGTGCTACTTGATATGCCACTGGATTAATCTTTTCAATGGTTTCATACGGCCCAACATACCTCGGTGCTAGCTTGCCCTTGGTTCCAAAGCGAGTTTGTCCTTTCATTGGTGTCACTTTGATAAAAACATGATCACCCACTTCATATTCCCTGTCTCGTCTTCGTACATCTGCATAGCTTTTCTATCGACTTTGTGCAATTTTCAATCTTTGTTGAATTAATTTCACCTTTTCTGTTGTTTCATGCACAATCTCAGGCCCAAGTAAAGGCCCATCTCCAACTTCTGCCAACAAATAGGTGACCGACATTTTCTACCATATAATGCCTCGAAAGGCACCATACCAATACTCGAATGAAAACTATTATTGTAGGCAAATTCAGCTAGAGGTAAATGAGTTTCCCAATTCCCTTGAAAATCAAGCACACACATACGTAACATGTCCTCCAGCGTTTGGATCGTTCTTTCTGACTGGCCATCGGTCTGAGGATGATATGCACTACTCAATCTCAATTCGGTACCCAATGCCATTTGCAGACTCTGCCAAAATCTTGATGTGAACTTCGAGTCCCTAATAGATACAGACACTCCATGCAATCTAACAATCTCATTGATATAAATTGTAGCCAATTTATCCGCATTATAGATTGTTTTGACAGGTAAGAAGTGTGCGGATTTAGTCAAACGATCAACAATAACCCAAATTGAGTCCATACCTCTATTGGAGCGAGGTAGTCTAGCAATGAAATCCATGGTAATATGCTCTCATTTCCACTCTGGTATTGGCAAAGGTTGAAGCAATCCTGCAAGGTCGTTGATGTTCAACTTTGACTTGTTGGCGTTGTAAGCATTTGGACACAAACTCAGCAATTTCTTTCTTCATTCCTGGCCACCAGAAGTTAAGCTTCAAGTCTTAGTACATTTTTGCACTCCCTGGATGAATACAAAGTTTTGAACTGTGGGCTTCTTGTAAAACTCGCTTTTTCACATCAATATCATTTGGTACACACAATCTACCTTGAAATTTCAGCACATTATGTTCAAAAACAAAACCCGACCTCGGTTTAGATACCCGTTCATCAATAATCTTCTTCAAAAAGTCATCTTGTTGTTGTCTCTCTTTAATCTCCTTAATAAGTGCCAGTTGAGCAGAAATAACAGCCAATGTCCCACCTTGTTCTCGCAGAACAAGTTCAACCTCCAATTCCTCTAGGTTGCGTAGCAATTCTCTTTGTCCGGTAAGTAAGCATGCCAAATTCCCAATTGATTTCCTACTGAGTGCATTAGCAACAGTGTTAGCTCTCCCCGGATGATACAAGATTTGTAAACCATAATCGTTTATTAATTCTAGCCATCTCCACTGTCTCATATTCAGCTCTTTTTGTATAAAAAAATATTTTAAACTCTTGTGATCTACGTATACCTCACATGTTGCCCCATACAAGTAGTGGCACCAAATTTTCAATGCAAATACTACTACAGCAAGCTCCAGATCATGAGTTGGATAATTCTTTTCATGTGGCCTCAGTTGTCGGGAAGCATATGCAATGACTTTACCATTCTGCATCAATACACATCCCAAACCCTTATAAGAAGCATCATTAAAACTAGTAAATCCATCCGTTCCCGAGGGTAAGGTGAGAATCGGTGCAGTCACAAGTCGAGTTTTCAATTCTTGAAAGGTCGATTCCCTCTGATCGATCCAGTCAAATGGTATTCCCTTTTGAGTCAACTGTGTTAATGGCAAAGCAATTTTGGAAAAATCTTTCACGAATCTTTGATAGTACCTAGCCAAACCTAAGAAACTTCGGACTTTGGTAACATTAGTCGGTCTAGGCTAATTCACCACTGCTTCAATTTTCTGTGGGTTAACTGATATGCCATCTTTACTAATCACATGGCCCAAAAACATAACACTATCAAGCCAGAATTCACACTTTGTCAGTTTTGCATATAATTTCTTCTCTCTCAAGGTTTGCAAAGCAATTCTCAAATGATCTTCGTGTTCCTCTTTACTTTTGGAATAAATCAAGATATCATCTATAAAAACAACCACAAATTCATTGAGGAATGGTTTGAAAATTCTGTTCATAAGATCCATAAATGCAGCAGACGCATTAGTAACTCCGAAAGGCATAATAAGAAATTCGTAATGTCCATACCTTGTTCGAAAAGCAGTCTTTTCAATGTCCTCGGCCTTGACTTTTAATTGGTGGTACCCGGATCGAAGATCAATTTTGGAAAAGACTTGAGCACCTTGCAGTTGGTCAAATAAATTATCAATGCGAGGCAACGGGTACTTGTTTTTCACTGTCACCTTGTTCAGTTCACGGTAGTCAATACAAAGCCTTAATGAACCATCCTTCTTTTTCACAAATAAAACTGGAGCGCCCCACAGTGATGTACTAGGCCTGATAAACTTTTTGTCCAACAACTCCTGCAACTGGATTTTCAATTCTTTCAATTCAGTAGGTGCCATTCTGTACAGAGCTTTGGAAATTGGTTGTGTACTCGGAAAAATATCCCTGTCAATTAGATCCCCTGGCTAATCATCTGGAAAAATATCTAGGAATTCTCTGACTATTGGAATATTGTCCACATTAGCTTTAGTATCAGCAGGCATAGTCAGTATACGACATAAATACCCTTTACACCCCTTTCTAATCAATTTGAATGCTTTCATAAATGAAATCAAGTATGGGGGAGGTACAACACCAACTCCATTAAATATAAATTCAGGCAATCCAGGTGGATGAAAAATAACTTACTTTGTTACACAGTCAATGGAGGCATGATATTTTGTTAACCAGTCCATTCCCAAAATTACATCAAAATGATCAAAATTCAGAGGTAGCAAATCAACATATAAAAGTGCATCCCCAATAACGATCTCACACACATAATACACATAAGCACTAGTCATGGATCTCCCAGCAGGTGATGATACAGCTAATAAATAGTTCATGGGTTCTAGTGGTCTATTTAATTTTCGTGAAAAAACATGCGAGACAAACGAATATGTAGACCCCGAATCAATCAGAATATAAGCATTTTGAGCACAAATTGAAAGTATACCTGACACAACTGTCTCGGTATTCTGTACATCTCCTAGCACAAGTGCAAACACTCGGCCCTGCCTCAAAGGTTCTTTCTCGGTAGCTTTGGAATTAGGTTTTGGTGTAACAGTTGATGCTATAGCACTTGCTACGAGTCTACTACAATTCTGAGAAGCGAGAGGACAGTCTTTAACTATGTGGCCCACCTTGCCACATTTATAGCATGCCCCGGAGATTTAATAACAAACCCCTTTGTGTCTTTTGCCGCATTCTAGACAAGGCAGTATAGAGTTGTTGCCTTGGCTGGAACTACTTGTTGACCCTGTGTTTTGCTTTTTATTCAATGAACTGTTCCGACCCTTTTTGAAGTTAAAACTTTGCCTCTTACCCCGCCATTCAATCACCGGTATGTTAGCTTGTTTCAACGCTGCAATATTTGCCTCAGCCATGATAGCTCGGTCAAGAACATCCACATACTTGATTAATTTGAGAACATTGATCCGGTCAAGTATTTCTACATTCAGTCCATCTTCAAACTTTCTGGCCTTTTTATAATCCATATCTACCATGTGCGGTGCGTAACGTGCAAGCTCAGTAAATTTTGCTTCATATTCGGCCACGGACATAGTACCCTGCTTTAATTCCCCAAACTCAGATACTTTGCGGTCACGAACACATTGAGGAAAGTATTTATAACAGAATGCTTCCTTGAACTAAGCCCAAGTCATAGCATTGTTTGTATCCCGAATAAGTATCCACCACCGTCTCGCTTCTTCTTGTAAAGTAAAAGTAGCCAATAACACTTTATGTACCTCCGAACATGGGAATACTTCAAACAGTTTTTCAATTTCTAGGACCCATGCTTCGGCCTTCAGTGGCTCAAGACCTCCCTGGAATGTCGGTGGCTTCATTTTGTTAAACTTTTGTGTCAAAGCAATCACATCATCATTGGCATTTAGTTCGGGCTGCACTGGTAGCGGAGGAGAAGGTGGGGCTGTTGATTCTGTTGTTGTCTTAGAGCCTCAGTCAATAATTCAACCATTCTTTCCAACCTTGCAATTCTTGTTTCGAATGATTCAGGTTCATCTGTATTTCTTGCATTCTCCATTTCGCTATAGGAAACATGGTAATAATAAACATAGGAAAGATGGTTTCATATTCATATATGTTTATTCATATGCACATATCACACCCACACAAACTTATATATGCTTATGAAATGACCTACTACTTTTCTAGCACACCCTATAGCTCATTTGGACACGTGTACGGCATAACTCGTGCTCTGATACCACTCAGTCACGACCCAAACCCACCCCTATAGGTTTAGCGTCGTAACCGGCCAGTAATCCGTGATTATCGAAGGCCTGTTTAACAATAATGACAATAATACAATATAAAGGGGCTGGTGGTGGAAGCTAATCATTAATAATATACATCGTCCAATGAGCTGTGAAGACCTGAATGGAAATAAACTTTCATGCACATAGCCATATTCACAACCACTTATAACAAAAATGCAAATACAAGATAGGGACATAATCCCATCACCAAAAACTGTACAATCAAAAATCTTAGACATTCTTTACACTAAGCAAAAGGGTGGATAGTATCACCCAAAAAGCCTTGACTCGTGTAGGTTCGGAACCTCAATATGAGGCACAATGGTTGGCTTGGCAAAACATGGGTTCAGGTCAGCGCCTCTAGCTTTGGTTCAGTGCTTGGCCACCTTCACATATATAATAAACTGTGAGCTATAGCCCAGTGAATAACAAATGTGTAAAGAGTTTAAGAATGATGTCCTTCAATTTTTGAAACAATCGATTAGCATTAGAACATTTTCAATCAATATCATTGCCGATCTATCGTTCGATTTTATCAATTCAATCAATCAATAATTATATAAGTCATACGTGGTACATCCGATAGCAATGATACACTTGGTCTTAAAAGACCGAACAATCAATTGATGGCCATCATACAATAACAATAGTTCCAAGACTTGAAACTGACAGAGATCTTTGTAACAATAGTGATATCAATAACAATAACAATATGCTATGGATGCCACGAATGCAATTCAAAAGAGGATCATCATTCAATCGATAAAAAGTAACCATTTCAGAAAACAATATAATTCATCAATCAGAAAATAAATACGATTGAACATATCTTTACAACAGTGTTACTCACAGATAACAGGGCTGCAAGCAGGCTATTCAGTTTCCTTGAGGCGCATAACCTACACAGTTATAGAACGAACGCATACTAAATTACACACCTGGAATTGATAACTTAGTCATTTCTACTTGTTTTGGTGTGGTTCTATTTCATTATCCTCATTATGATGTCTTAATCATGGCCTAGGAATGCCTAGGATGGAAAGAGGATACAAAAATGCACTTGAAAATATTTTTCAAAACTTGGAAAAAATAGGGGTCTTGCTCGAGCGTAGGTTTCTTCGCTCAAGCGCACACTCCTTCGCTCGAGCGGTCTGCAAAATGTAGAAAAAGTTCTGGTTGCGTGCAATTTACGCTTAATGGTCGCTCGACGTTCGCTCGAGCGTGAGACACAAGTTCTCGCTCGAGCGCAAGTCTTGTCACTCGAGCGTACTTCCAAACACGCAAACTTCTGAGAGCATGCAATTTATGCTCGAGCCAACCTTTTATCGCTCGAGCTGAAGTGCGTAAATGAAGGTGGTCGCTCGAGCGTAAAAGCAAAATTCTGAATTTTCCAGATTTGCTCCTAAAGTTCAAAACATGAATTCAACATTCCAAAACTCATCCTTTTGGGCCAAAATTCTGGAAAACACTTAGAAACTCACAACACATCATGATTTAAAGATCACTTCATAAAATCAAAGCCCAAAAGCATGCCAATTGCACACAAATTCAACTTAAACTTTATGAATGTTTCAAGAATATAACATGCCTAAATTTCCTTGAACTCCACTTCAAAACATGATCAAACTTGGCAAATTGATAAAAAAAAAAAAAAAAAAAAAAAAATGTGATGATTTCCTACAATTAAGCTCAATCTATGACATGCATGAGAGAATTCTTAGCAAACATGCTCCAAATGTAATGAAATGAACATGCATGCATGGATTAATCTTCCATCCTACTTCTTAAGCTTAATTCTTACATCTCATAGCTCAATCCACTTGAATTCATAGATGAATCAACTTAATTTCAAGACTAGAGACTTGGCTTCTTACCTTAGATGCTCAATTGGGCCTTAGGTGTTAAATTCTTGAGCTAGGTAATCAAATCTCCAAAATTCCTTCTTCTCTCTTGGCAATTCCTCTTATTGGAGTTCAATTCTCAAGCCTAGGACCAAATCTTCCCACTCTCTCCCTCTCTCACGTTTGAGCATCAAGTTAAGGAAGAATGAGCTGTAAAGTTGAACTAGTGGGGTCAAAAATGGCTCACTTAGTAGTAAATAATCAAAGTTAATCAAATGGCATTAAATTAATCTAATTTAATCGCTCTGAACCGAATTTTAATTAAACCTACCATAAAATTTTATAAATCCTAATTAACATATAAATCAAGTCAATTTCTGAATCGGATGCTAATAAGGCCTTCAATTCGCAAGTCGAAACCAAAACATGAATAAATCTTTCTACATCAAACAGATAAAAATGCATCTAAAGTAACACACTCATATAATTAATTTAGGATTTCATCTTAATCATTTACATAGCATGCTTAATCATGAATTAGCGTTAATCATGGGTCAGGATTGTCACAATAGAAGATAGATAGATAAATAGATATATTTATTGACCAAAACAATCATATTCAATACTTTTTATTAAATTTTTAAAAGACAACTTACCAAATATCAAGTAATAAATAATATGGAGCAATGCTCAAAGAACCAATTTCATTTTCTCCAACTCTACTCTGTTTGATTTTGGAGATTTCAAAAGTAATTTTTGAGTTCTCAATTTGTACTTTTTGTTGTTGAATTTTTAAAATTTTTTAATTTTTTTATATTTTTTAGATCCATTTAATTTAGATGCATTTAAAAGGTATTAAATTTGTGAAAAATATTTTAAAAATTGACTAAATACAAAAAAAAATACAAAAATTTAATACATATATATATATATATATATTTGTATTTATTGAATCTATTTTAGATTTTTTTTCAATACATTTAGATTAGGTGATGCATCTAACAAATAAAAAAAAGTTGACTAAACTATAAAAAATAAAAAATACAAAATACAAAAAATAATAAAATTAAATTTTAAAAGGAAACAAAGTCTCAAGTCAACTTAACATGTAACCTCATTGGATTGTCACGTGATTGATAGAAACTAGTCAAATGTGTATACACAAATTTCTTATCTACAAAATAAAGACAGGAAAATAGAGTAACAAAATATAAATTTATTGATTTAAATAATACGATTACAATCTCTGATGAATTTTCTAATCAAAGAAAATAATCCTTTGATTCTTCCCTTCAAAAAGTTGACTTGAGGGCTTGACAGTTTGTTCCCCGAATTGAGCGATGAAATCTCCTCCATGTAACGCGAAGAAGATGGCGAATTTGTAGAATTTTGATTTGAATTTCCGAACTTTATGCTTTATGGAAATTGATCAACTTTGGTGAAGAGAATTTCAGGGCTTTAGAGGCTTGAATCCAATTGAGCTTTCTTCCTTGCCTTGATGTAGATTTTTGTCTCTACAACTTGATTTATTTATGTATAGTTTATATGTAAAATTGTATATAAAATTGTATGCAAACTTCTAGTGGAGATCACCCCTATGTATAGAAATGAATGGAGGAAAGTCTTAATAAACTTTAACTTCTTTGATAATTATCTTTGATTTATTTAGAGATAAATATCAAAATATCACTTTAATGGTATGCCATAATTTTATTGGCTTGACCACCTCAATATGACAAGTGGTTTAATTTGATAGGTCAAAAACTTAGTTAATGCATCTATCACAATCCAAACTCGGTATTCAGAGATTAGGCGCCGCGACAGGACAAAAACATAAGTCAATAGCGGAATAAAATAAAAAGATACCCAAATATTTATATAATCAAAAATATACATTGGAGCTTTATTTATTTACATTGTCAAAGCTAAAATTATGTTTACAAAGTGCTTGTGTCTACCCAAGCCGTGGTCCAGTTACACCAACATAAGGACAAGGGAACAAGTCACTCCCTAAGCTCACTACAACAAATTTGGGATTTAAAGACGAAACTAATTTGTCCCAAAATGTATATATTTTGTCACCCAAACTAATTACGACGAACATTTTTTGTCACCCGTTTTGTCGCCAAAGCGTCGTCGCTAGAGGGTCTTAGAGACGAAAAAACAAATTCGTTATTGAAAATGATAAATTTGTGACGATTTTTTTTGTCTCCAATACACTCTATTGGGAACATACTTGTAAATAATTAGCGACAAAATATTTTTTCATTAAAGAAGAAATTAGAGACAAAAGTATTTTGTCATAAATATAAGAAATAGAGATGAAATAATTTTGTCACGTTTAATATACACGAAGACGAAAATTTTTTGTCAAAGAAGCTACCAATAGAGACAAAAACAAATTCATCATTAAAAATGATAAATTTGTGACGAATTTTTTTGTCTCCAATACACTCTGTTGGGAACATACTTGTAAGCAATTAGCGATAAAATATTTTGTCATTAAAGGAGAAAATTAGAGACAAAAGTATTTTGTCATAAATATAAGAAATAGAGACGAAATAATTTTGTCACGTTTAATATAAACGAAGATGAAAATTTTTTGTCAAAGAAGCTACCAATAGAGACAAAAACAAATTCATCATTAAAAATGATAAATTTGTGACGAATTTTTTTGTCTCCAATACACTCTGTTGGCAACATACTTGTAAGTAATTAGCGACAAAATATTTTGTCATTAAAGAAAGAAATTAGAGACAAAAGTATTTTGTCATAAATATAAGAAATGGAAACGAAATAATTTTGTCACGTTTAATATAAATGAAGACGAAATTTTTTTGTCAAAGAAGCTACCAATAGAGACAAAAACAAATTCATCATTAAAAATGATGAAATAATGTCAAAAAAAAATCGTCACACATTGAGGGTAATAGTGACAAAATGGGACAATATTTTTTGTCATGACAAATTCATTTAGCGACGAAATAAAGAATTCATGACAAAATTAATCATCCACCTAAGCCAAATAAGAGACAAAAAAAACCTTCTTTAGGGAAGGAAAATTTTGTCAGTAATTCCATAATATTTTTTTTTTCCACATTATATACCTATTTTATAAAAATCTAAATTTTAGTTCAACAAATATAACCTTGTTCATGTTGAAACCTATTGAATATAACAATTCCATCACAACTTAACCTAACCTGTTATCAACACATTTACGAATTAACAAAATGAAAATATCCATTCATCATTACAAATAATTTCATCCTAATACAATAAAATAGTGAAATATCCACAAAATATCCAAAAGTTATAACTTGTTCAATTCCACCAAACATCCATCAATAACTCGTGCAACTCCACAAAGTATGTATATCCTTATCAAACAAAAATGAACATTCAAGCAAATTACATCATTGTTGCACATCAAAAATGCCACCCCAATCCAATCTACAAAAAAATAAATTAAAAGCTTTAGTAATTAATCAATTATACAAAAGATTAAAAACATTAGTAACTCATCAATTTACAATTAGATCAGTTATACAATTTATCCCTCTAACAGACTTTTTTCGAGATTATGAGAACAAAAAATTAATTTTAAGGCTAATTCCATAATGGTGCATCCCATTAATGTGCCGTAAGTTCATACAACTTATATTGATCCCTCCTAAGGTGTTTCTATTGATTCCTGTACAAATCTATAGTTGTGTGATAATTTAGCATTTTGACGGCCTTTCTTGAAGCTTTAAGTATAGAGAAAAAAAATATTTTTTAGACTAATTCACAATTTATACATCCCGTGCACCTATACAAATTGGATGTCATATGCATGTTTCCATTACTTCCTAATTCTTCAAACATATACTCTTTTATAAAATTTGTTATATTAAAGTTAATATACTTTACACAGAAGTATGTCCACTTGTGGATGAGTCCCCTCCACTTCCAAAGTGTCTAGTGAATCCTTTGGTCCTTAAAAAGTTGACAACATCAGCCATTATCTCCCCTTGTTTCTTCCTACCCTCTTCAAGATCTTCTATTTTATTATTCTGCATTTGTATTTGTTCCTTATGTGTCTCTATTTGCATCTCAAGGCGCTTCACATAATCATTTGTTTCAACATATATGGTAGTTGTCCTCCTAATAGAGGATGAAGGTCTCATGCCAAGTCCCTTCACATAGCCAGACCTTGGCTTTAGGACTTTGATTGACAGCTCTTCTGCAGTCAAAGGGGTTGATCCCGGCTATAAGAGGTGATCAGCCTGTGTCTGTATCATATTTTCCTATCAAATATAAAAAAAATTTAAATGATTGTTAGAAAATTAAATAAGATTATAACAAATAGTATTCTAAAATTTTGTTAATAAAAATTGCGATATATACTTACATAATTACACTGAGCTTGAGATGAGATCCACTCATGTGTTTTCTCATTATAGTGAGTTTCCTTGTACAACTCTGCTAAATCAGGTAGCATCTTCTTTTCTCGTGCCTAATTCGATAGGCCAAATATTCAATAAATAAAGCTAAGAATCTAATATAATTCTGAAAGTGCAAGGATACGTACCAGTTTTTCTACTCTAACGGGGATTGACCTAGAACCACACCTATGTTTTGTATACATCCTTTCTCTGTTCACGATGTTGGTCTTTGATTGTTCCTATTAGGAAGAATGACCAATATAACAATGAAATGTATCATTAGTAAGACAAATATGTTGGCTTTTGATTGTTCCTATAAGGAATAATGAACCAATATAACAATGAAATGTATCACTAGTAAAACAAATTTAATGCTTGATAATAAAGAAATTGCATTGTTCCTCTCTATCATTTTCCTATATATCATTTCAACTTAAAAGATATTTCAAATTATTCACTAGTTTCATTCAATTCTTTGAAAAATATATTAGAGGACTTGTTGAGATTTCATCATAAGATGGTTTTTCTGGGTGAAAAAAGAAAAGCAAGTAATTTACACCGTTCACAAATAGGGGGCATATAAGCATGAGCAAGATAGATTGTGAAAATATCTATTTACATTTCACAAGATATGGAACAATTACTGATACCAAACTCATAACCCTTTCTTTCTTCCACAACTCTATCAAATCTAAAGTTCTGTCTCAATACCCTGTATTAGTTACTTAGCTAGTTGCTTACCATTATCATGAAACTTCAGACCAAACCCAAGAACATACAGAAAATACAATCATAGAAACTGAAATCTTAGTTCTTTATTCTATGATGTGAAAGATGCACTTTAAGGAACCATAAATTAATCACCTATTATGTGAGCCTTCCAATCCATGTTTAATAGTTTCCCTTTCTCATTTTCCCACTTATTTGGTTTTTATTATGTTCCACTTACATGCCTAGAAGATAAAGGGAAAAGAAGACATGGAATTTCACAGCAAATTGATTGTGTTCTTTTTAGTTTTTTTAGAATCTCTCCCTATTCTAATCAAATTCTTTCTTCCCTGATATAATAAAAAAGATGAAAATGTTACCTAAAATTCTTTAGTGTTCTACTTTTTATCAATAAGATCTATCCACTTGGTAGGATCAACATTCTTCGGTGGGTGGTTTCTTGCATACTCCTCCCCTTTAGCCTCCTTCAGCTCCATGAATTGTTTGTGTAGCCTATAGGTATGGTTACTCAATCTCCGACCAAATTTTGTGTTCATTGCCTTCTCTATATCAACAAGGTCTCATTGTAAATCAAATTGATCCTACAAAAAATAGATAAGTCATAGATAATTCTTATAAAAAATAAAATAATTACAATAAATAATTTAGATTTCTAACATATTATAAAAATGAGTAAAATGTCCTATAATAGAGTAGACAACGAACTTACATTCAAGCGTTGAAACATTGCCTCCTTAACGGAGGCATCAACATACTTCCACCTACGAACACTTGGATCTAGTAAACGAGTTCGCAATTCTACACCAATCTTTAAGGCTAGTTTTCAGGCATAGTCCCCTACCGGTGCACGAAATTCGGGAGGGATAGGCACGCTAAGCTTTCCATCTCTATCAACAAGGCCTTAAACCTCTTTGCCTCGAGTCGGACCACAAACACGCTTAGCAGCTGATATTGTGAAGCCATAATATTGAAATAGTATGTGAACAAATTTAATTAAGATCTCAAATCAATGTAAATAAAGAGTGTGTCTTACCAATAGTATTACCAGCAGTCACCTCAAGTTGAGGCTCCACATTGAGAGGTGGTGGCGGATGGCTAGCCACCTCAGGACATGAAGAGGTATCCCTCTCTTCTGATGCGTGGGTCAATGCCTCATGATGAGATTGTGAACGGGCTCTCGATGGTATCTCTAACAGCTGAATAACATAATAAAATATGAATATATGTACAAAGATATACATGTCTATGTGTGTATGAATTGAAAGTAATAAGAAAGAATATATTTCACAATGCATAAATGTATAGTACCTCATGCTCAAACGAATCATAGGATTCAGTGTCACTGCCATCTTTAGCCTCTGATGGTCGATAATCATCGTCATTTTCCCCAATTGGTATTTGTTTTTCCTTTCTCAATTTCTTATGTTGAACAGCAGCCTTCAAACAAGTTGTTATATTCTTCACTCCTAGAGCATTCATTCTCTCACGGTTTTTATTAATTGTCTTCATTCTTTGTTTCTCATACTTCGTTACCTTCTTAGTTGCGGAACTTGGTTTGGTCAACTGTTTTTTTGTAGCGTACATTTTGCCCAACTATAAAGCATAATTGAACATTAGATGTAAAGAAAAGATAATTATATATTTCTATACATAAAGCATAAAGCAACAACAATCTCAACAAGTGGATATGTCATATAGGCTCTAAATCATTGAAATATGGCTAGAGTGAGATGGATGATTTTTGTTTCTACCATTTACTTATCATAGAACAAATTAATTATAAAGCCATCAGACACATAATATGACCAATCAACGATAAACCTATATACTAGTGGATGAACCGCACAACTGAAATTCAACTACATTAATTAAGAACAATGTTCATATAGAAAGTGCAAAATAATTACAAATCCTAGTCTACATCAAGATCCATATCATAATCCACATCAGGTTCGTCACACTCTTCATTTTGTTTGTCAGCTCTATTCTCTATCATTGTTTCATCAGATGACCTAACCCTTGTAACAACTTCTGCTTCAACACCATCTCTATAACATTGAACATTAGGGCCGATGTCAATTGGAACAACATTGGTAATATTTTCTTGTTGGAACACATCATTTTCTTCTGGTTCATCTAATGATTCTCCATCACCTACCTCTGGTACATCAAAGACACCCCTATGTTGCACTCGTTGAACAACTTGCCAAGGTTGTCCCTATTTGGTATCATTTAGGTAAAAGACTTGCTTAGCCTGGCTAGGCAATATGAAAGGGTCGTATTGATACCACCGACTTGTGACATCAATTCTTATGCAATAATCATCGGTTCGCAATGTTCTACTTCGACCTATGTTTCCTGTGTTGTACCATTCACACTGGAACAATACAACTTTGTTATGACACATGTACTCCAATTCCCAAACATTGCACAAGTGACCATAAAATTCATGCGTCACTCCCTCATGATCCCCTTCCGTAAGCACACCACTATTCTGACTCTTACGGCGATTATCTACTTCTCTTGTACGAAACCGTATGCCATTGATTATGCAACCTGAGTACTCTTTTACTAGCAAATTCGGGCCATTTGTTAACGACCATAAATCATTGGTTGCCTCTAGTGACTTTTCTTCTCTCAATATATTTATCTACAATCACATAGAACGTACATCAAGATAGTAAAAATAAATTAATAAATGATAAAATCTTATACAAATTTTTAATCATGTCTTAAAATTGAAAATGCCTTACCCGCTCTTTAAACCACTTGGGAAACTCTTATTGTTGTATACGGGTTATGTCTTGGTCAGATGGAGTCCGTAATAGATTTTTGTGTATCCTACTCAAAAGAATGTGATTATTATGCACTGCTAACTACATTAACAAAGCTAAGAATACACATATTTAAATGAAAAACATACTCTAGATACTTCTCTATCTCAGGGCTATTGTTCAACAAGAACCAATGAGCCATATCAAGATATTCTTGTGACATATCAGCATCCCTTGTGATTAGGCCAATAGGACAGGCAGTTTCTGTGAATACAGTCAACCCTTTGCGACGTTCGCCACGATCTTGATTTCGTTCGGGTCAATTATGCACTGTTTCGATCCCATCAACATACATTGAACAAAAAGTAATGTACTCTTTGACAATGTAAGCCTCTGCGATTGAACCTTCTGGTCGAGCTCGGTTTGTAACAAACTTTTTTAAAGCTCTGAGAAACCTTGAAAAGAGAATTAGTTAAGAACAAGGTTACACATGCAACATATAATTACGAACCTTACAATTTAACAATTACCTTTCAATCCGGTACATCCATCGATATTGCACAGGTCCTCCAAGAATAGCCTCACGCGACAAGTGAACGGCCAAGTGAACCATCACATCAAAGAAGGCTGGAGGAAAGATCTTTTCAAGCTTGCATAATATGTGTACTATACGTTCCTCTAATTTCTCAAGTTCATTACGGCGCAGTGTCCTTGAGCACAAATCCTGGAAAAAGCTACCTAACTCAAATAGTGTTTTACTAATCTCTTTGTCTACGTGACCACGCATCCCAATTGGAAGAATCCGTTGTATGAGTACATGGCAGTCATGACTTTTCAAGCCTGTTAATTTACCATTTCTCGCATTCACTGATCTTGATATGTTTGCAGCATAGCCATCCGGATACTTCACTGATTTCAAGAATTCAAAGAAACCCTCCCTCTCTTCAGGGGTCCATGAAAAGATTGCCCTAGGTTTGACATAAGTTCCATTAGGACGATGTGTTAACCACAACTCTTTCCTTATACCCATATCTTCCAAGTCCATCCGTGCTTTGTCGGTGTCTTTGTTCTTTCCATCAATGCCTAACATAGTTCCAAAGGTATTTTCACTAAAATTCTTCTCGACGTGCATGACATCAATGTTGTGTCGAAGCTTCCGTTTCTTCTAGTATGGTAACTCATACAAGATGCTTACCTTTGTCCAATTTGGTGCTTGACGGAATCTTTTCTTGTTTCTTGGATGCTTCCCATATGTGACACCTGTCACTCTGTCCAATTGCTCTAATATCTTTTCCACTGGTAACTCTAAAGATCTCTTTCACTTCTCATGCTTACCATTGTAAGCCTTACTCTTTCGCCTTTCGGGGTGGTTTTGAGGCAAGTAGCATCGATGGTTAGTGTATGCAGTCTTACCTTTCAATGATTAAAAATATGGTTCATCATTGCAAGTGTAGCAAGAATAATGACCCTTTGTTCTCCACCCACATATGTCACCAAATGCAGCCCAATCATGTATAGTGCACATCAAAGCTGCACGCATCTGGAAAGACTCACCAGTTACGGCATCATAAGATAATGCACCATTTTCCCACAACTCATTCAACTCATCCAGCAGAGGTCTCATGTAGACATCAATATCGATCCCTGGTTGTGATTCTCCAGGAATAAGTAATGACATCATAAGAAAGGGATCTTTCATAACCAACGAAGATGGCAAGTTATAAGGAATGAGTACTACAGGCCACAAACTATATGAGTTGCTCATGTTCCTGAAAGGATTGAACCCATCAATAGCCAACCCTAGCCTCACATTTCGAGGCTCCAGGGCAAACTGAGGATGTTGTGCATCAAATTCCTTCCACTCATCACTATCGGTGAGATGCCTCAATACTTCGTCATCTATAGGTTTGTCCTTGTGCCATCTCATGTCCTCAGCAGTCTTCCTTGACATGTACAATCTTTTCAACCTTGGTGTCAATGGGAAGTACCGCAACACCTTATGGGGAATCTTCTTACCCCTGCCACAATTGATCTTGTATCTGGATGCCTTACATTTTTGACATTTATCTAAGCTTGTATTTTCCTTCCAAAAGAGTACACAGTCATTTATACAAGCATCAATTAACTCATATGACAAGCCCAAATCATGAAGTATTTTCTTAGCTTCATAAAATGACTTTGGAACCAAATTATCTTTTGGTAAAAGTTTTGTTAAAAACTCCAACAGTGTGTCAACCAACTTATTGCTCCAGTGGTTTGTTACCTTCATATTAAGCAACTCGATAACAAACTTCAACAGAGTGTAGTTTATGCAACCTAAGTACACCTCACGTTTGGCATCATTCAATAGTTTATCAAACGTTTGTACTTCCTCATTCTGGGGTGCATCGTTAGGTTCTCCTCTTATTCGATCTTCCACTAAGGCATCAATACCACCTAAAACCTCATCTTCATCAATTGCCATTTCATGGTGAGCCTCATTTGATACACGTGGTTCCCCGTGCTCATGCCAAATAGTGTACGTTTGCATAATCCCATATTGAAGCAAATGAATTTGCACATTTTGAAGATTTTGGGAATAATAGTTCACACAGTTCAAACATGGGCACGAAATTTTACCTTCCTGGTCAACAACTGCCATTGCAAATTTAATAAATGATGTCACCCCATCAATAAATGGCCGACTCATCCTTCCATCAGGTGTCTTACCCAATGCAATTCAACTCTTGTCCATGTCTAATCACAAATGAAAGATCAAGTTTTTTTAATTTGTTTATGTCATAAAACGCATCATGTATACTATTAACCTATTCCATTTAGGAATGCACAATGTGTATCATACAAAGAAAATCATATGACGTCTTCTATCTCTAATTTTTCCTTAGTTCTCCGAGTATATAACATAGATTGAGATAGAACATATTTAAGTAGTAAAGTTGCAAAGTACAATGTAGACTAATGTATTTTCAAATTGTTTGAATTTGGCCAAAATAGAACAGATTATGAACCAGACATCCCAACAGATTATGTACCAGACCACTGAGAGCAGCTGCTGCTGTCCATGGACAAAGTTGCTGCTGCTGCTCACCAGTTCAAAGTTTACTAAAGTGGTGGTCTGGCTGTAGACAAAGGAAGATGGAAAGGAAGTTTTATCATTTCAATTATTACAGATTCATAGAAAACATTATAATTTCAAGAAGGAATAATAACCGGAACAGATGTTCTCTGAATGCAAATTTGGTGAAATTTGTTCAAGACAAATGTTCTCTATTTTTTCAAGTAGAGACTTAAAACAAAATGGTGACAAAATAGTAGTCCTAAACTGCCATCATTTTCAATTTGTTCCAAAAGATGTAATTTTCCATTCCATTTAACAAATAGCTACTCCAATTTGATAAAAGAATCTAAAGACACTTGATAAAATTCCCAAGGAAAATTACCTTTAAGGGATTAGAAAAAACTGATAGTTAAATTATAAACATTGCCTTTCTATATGTATCTAAATTAAGCATCATGCATTGGGCATTCTGCAACAAATAGTGTGCACATAATACAAAACATGTCTACATATATGTAGATGTATGCATACATGTGCATATCACACCTAATTATTTAAGTCTAAGTTTGGCTCAAAAGGGGTGCAAATTTTACATGAATCATTGTGAGTGGGAGATGCCAAACTTCTGGCCTACCTAAAAGTAAAAAGTTATATATCCCAAAAAATGCCCATAAATAAAGCACATAGTGTAGATTCAAATAGTGTGATGTGGGACACACCCATAGTAAATTAGGTTCATGCATTCCTTTTTGGAGATACTTTTTCTGTTAGTAAGTGTTGCTGCTACTATAATTGACTGTTAGGGAAAATAACCAAAAGTTTTGTAAAGTCTTTGTACTAGCATAAGGAGTGCTTCTCATGCCCAGACCTAACAAATAATGAATTTGCTACACCTAATCAAAGTGGAGACCATAAATCACATTTCATAATTACTTTGCAAGGCAATGCAAAAGATAAACAAAAGCAGCAGATCTGATGTAAAAATTCAAAATTGCAAAATAGTGAACACATTAAAAATAGACAACATAAAATACCTTGATCAAAGTATATCAAATTAGCTTTCACTTGACTCATGACTAGTGCCCTCTAAATCTACAAAATACCTTGATAAAAATTTGCCACAAATTCAGAGAGTTTCCTTTCCCATTATTGATCAACTAGCATATCACCCGTGCTATGCACGGATTATGTTTACAATTATCTATATACGTGAATTGTGATTTTTAAATGTTTTTTTTTTTTATAAATGTCTTCCTTTTTTTTCTTTTTTATATTATATTAAAGTTTAATATTTTGATAATAATCATATGTATTGGACTTTTCAAGGAATTAAATGTCTTCTTTTTTTTATATTATATTAAAGTTTAATATTTTGATAATAATCATATGTATTGGACTTTTCAAGGAATTAAATGTCTTCTTTTTTTTATATTATATTAAAGTTTAATATTTTGATAATAATCATATGTGTTGGACTTTTCAAGGAATTCGTGTGTTGAACTTTTCAAGGAATTTTTTTTATGCTTGTTTTTAATGCATTAAAGTGTTATTATAAGGGTATGGCTTAGGGGTTGGGAGAAATTTAAAAATTAGCCGTCAAATCACGATTAAATATCTATATATTATACAAGGAAAAGGGAGTTTTTAATCCACAAGCCTTGTGGAAACTACAATATCCCAATCTTAATTTTCTAATTTTTTGATTTAAAAAAAAAAATCTCATCATTTATTGCCTTCTCCTAACTCACAAGCCTTTTTGACTTCTCCCATACCTACTACTACACCCTTTTCAACTTCTCCCATACATTATTGTTAGTAATGGGTTTGTCAAATTATTTTTATAAACAAAAATTTTAAAAATAATTAGTATATTAAAAAAATATCTAAAACAAATATAAATTCTTATTAAATCTATCTATCTATGTATATATCTATATCTATATATTATATAAGTAAAAGGGGCTTTCTAACCACAAGTCTTGTGGGAGTTCCAATATTTCAAACTAAAATTTGTAATTTTTTGATTTTAAATAATTAAAAAAAATCCTCTATAGCTCTCATTCACACAACCCCCCCCCCCCAAAAAAAAAAAAAAATAGTATCTCTTGATTTGTGACTTTCAAATATAAAAAATAGAAAGTATACTAATTCATTTCAAAATTCAAATTTGAGAGACATTTCAAAATATGGAAAGCATTTCAAAATAAAAAATAGAAAGTATACTAATTCATTTCAAAATATGGAAAGCATTTCATTAATTTAAATTTAAAATTATAATGATTTATCTCATAATGTATAAGTTTTAAATAATGATTTATTCCATGATTTATCTATGTATCTATATACTATTATAATTGCAAAATATTGTCATTTCATTAAGGTTGAAAGTTGTAATTCTTTTTTCTCATTTTTTTTTATTTTGTTTAATTTTTTGTCAATATGTGTTACAATATGATTGGTTTACAAATTAATTTTATATTCTTAAAATAAAATTTCAAATTTGGATTTTTACTTACATTATGTTATTATAATTTGAATGAGATCAATATTCATTCCTTAAATTTTGCATCCTTTATTAAATTATAAAATAAAATTTCAAATTTAAATTCTTCTTCAAATTATATTACTACAATTAGAATGGGATCAATATTCACATGTGTCATAATGATGTGTCATAATATTATTGGTCTAAATATAATTTGTTTTAAATACACGTCTTCAAATTATTAATCGCTATTAATTTTTATTTTTTTTAATTTTATAAAAAAATTATATCCTTCTAAACTATAAGGACTTGAACAATAATATTTTTTAATATAAATTTTTTTTTAACAAAAGAACAAACCATAACTTTTTTTAGTACTTACTAAACATGTTGGATTTTGTTAGATTTTAAAAAAAAAAAAATTATCTCAATTGTCAATTAAAAAAAATTAAAATAAAGAATAAAGATATCTTTGGCTCAAATTGTTAAAAAGTTACTTTTGCTAAAATAAATTAGAAAGAAACGTTAATTTTTTTCTTATTAAAAGTGATAGTTCGTTAAACTTTTTTTATTTAAAAAAAGAGGATTATAGATGATAATTTATTGTTCATCCAGAATTATATTCAGATTAAATAAAAATACCATATTAAATTTTCTTCTTACCTTTTTTTATTCAAATACTTTTATTTTTTAAGAAATTTGTTTTTATTCTATTTAATATTTTATTGTAATTTTTAAACTAAAAAGAATTTCTAAAAAATCATATCTAAATTATTTATGCCATTATAAAAAGTAAATTTTTTTAATATCAACTTAGTGATAGTTTGGGAAGTGCTAAATAAATATATTTTTTGCTTTTTACGAAAATATGTACCGAAAAGTAGAGTTGTGATGTGACCCAAAAAATACAATTAAGTATACTTTTTACTTTTTTCGAAAATATGTGTAGAAAAGTAGAGATGTGATTTGATCCAAAAAAGATAAAAAGATTATAAAAAAAAAAGAGTAAGCTAATATGCCACTTCCCAAACAACCCTTTATTCAATGATCCCTCTCTAAAAGGTGTATTTTTTTAAAAAAATCAAGAAAAATTCTATTAGAAATCTTAAGTATATTGCTTTTTTCGTTTGTTCATTAATATTAAATTTTTAATTAATTATATTTATTATTTTAAAAAATAAATTAGCAAATAATTTATATATATAATTTTGTTTTGGTTGCTCAGGTTATTTGGTGTTTCTGCCCAAGTCTACCCAAATTTAATTTGAATTTTTGAATTTTTACATAGGTCATCACTTAATTAAAACTATATTGTTCAATCTTTAAAAAAATTTAAGCTCGATTCAAGTTGCTTAGGTTGAGCTCACCTAAGTTTACAATTCTAGCAAGAAGGGTTGAAAGTTATATGATTGTGACAAATTAAATAATAATAAATAAATTGTGATAAAAATTGTGGGACTTAAATTGTAAATTTCAATCTTCTTTGTTTTCATAATTTGCATACAAAAATTTAACTATTTATATTATTTTATATAAAAATATATTATTATTTTTTTTAAATTGTCGTGCATAGTACGGGTTACCACTAGTATATATTTATGTGTATGGTCATATATTATTTACACAAATACACATACATGCAAGATAGAATATCCTGATATATAATTCATCAAACACAATCGAAACAGGTGGTCAGAAACTAGTTGGAATTAAATAATGATAAAAAAAACCTCATCACAAAATAATAATAAAGAACACCCAAGCATGAATCTTGCACAAGAAAACAGAAACCAACAGCATTGCATAAAATAGCCTAGAAATTTTTCCATCATCAAAGAAAACAAGAGAGAAAGTGAGAGAAAATGGAAGCAGCATCAATACCTGATTCGTTCAATCAGGTGGAGATGTCGGACTTGGAAGCTACAAACGGACGACATAGATTGAAAGGGAAAAGAAAAGGATTAATGAGAAAATTGAACTTTGACGAAAAACAAACAGAAAATGTATAAGAAAATGGGGGAAAGGAAGAAAGGAAAATTGAATCTATCTACCTCCACAAAAACGCCTGTTGGAGAGAGAAAGCCCTAGAATGAAAAAGAAAAAGCAGGAAAGTAGAAAGACAAAGTAAGAAGGATTTTGAGTGCGAAAAGTTTGGGTATTTATAGAGTTTGATTGAAAAAAAAGACGTGCCAAACAAGGCATGTAAACGAGTCGGTTGTTGAATTCGAAAAGTTTGGGTATTTGTTGGACATCTAAAAAGTAAAAAATAAAAAACTAACTAAAATATGAAAAAAAAAAAATTCAAGAAAGACAAACGAAAATCTGTTTAAAAATAATATATGAGAATTTAAATCAAAAAAAATTTAAAGTTCAAAACTTCGCCAATAATAATATGAAAAAAGTCAAGTTGGAGTTTTTTTCTTATTTTTTAGATACACTTAATTTAAGACACCTATAGAGGATTTTTTTAATTATTTAAAATCAAAAAATGAGAAATTTTAGTTTGAGATATTGAAACTCCCACAAGGCTTGTGGTTAGAAACTCCATTTTACTTATAATATATATATATAGACAGATTTAATAAGAATTTATATTTATTTTAGATATTTTTTTAATATACAAATTATTTTTTTAAATTTTTTTATAAAAATAATTTAACAATCCCATCAATAACCATAGCGTATGGGAGAAGTTGAAAATGGTGTAAGAGTAGGTATGAGAGAAGTCAAAAAATGCTGAGATTTTTTTTTTTAAATCAAAAATTTAGAAAATTAAGATTGGTTTATAAAAATAATTTAACAATCCCATTAATAACCATACTGTATGGGAGAAGTTGAAAATGGTGTAATTTTTCTTGAATGAAAGCTATAGAGGATTTTTTTTAATTATTTAAAATAAAAAAATTAGAAATTTTAGTTTGAGATATTGAAACTCCCACAAGATTTGTGGTTAGAAACCCCATTTTACTTATATAATATATATATATATATATAGATATATAGATAGATTTAATAAGAATTTATATTCGTTTTAGATATTTTTTTAATATACAAATTATTTTTTAAAATTTTTTTATAAAAATAATTTAACAATTCCATTAATAACCATAGTATATGAGAGAAGTCGAAAATGGTGTAACTTTGCTTGAATGAAAGCTATAGAGGATTTTTTTAATTATTTAAAATCAAAAACTTAGAAATTTTAGTTTGAGATATTGAAGCTCCCACAAGACTTGTGGTTAGAAACCCCATTTTACTTATATAATATATATATAGATAGATTTAATAAGAATTTATATTCGTTTTAGATATTTTTTTAATATACAAATTATTTTTTTTAAATTTTTTATAAAAATAATTTAACAATCCCATTAATAACCATAGTGTATGGGAGAAATTGAAAATTGTGTAATTTATATTGTTGTAATGGATTAGGGTGTTTTTGTTTCAATTTTCATCAAGGAGATAATGTACCCCTCCTTTAACATCATTTGAAGCTACTGGTTTTCCTTCAGAGCTTCTTCGAGAGGTATGAATTTCTTTCTATATTTGCAACTCTGTATTAGCCAGAAGTCTATGCAAGTTTACTTTGATATGTAATCTTAGTGTTTTCTGTGAAAGCTTATGTGATTGCTGGAGGTCTGATGTGAAGCTTCAGGACTCACATTCATTATTTTCCATCTTTACTTTTTGTCGCAGGTGCGATATTTGCTCCAAGGAGGAGCTAAATGTCGTACGCTGTGCTACCCCCTTAAGAGGGGTTTGGAGAGGGATTGTGTACTGTAATTTGGTCAATGTTGCTTGTTTAATAGATTATATAATAAGAAATCATTTTACATGTTCTGTGTGAAATGTACTAAGTGATTCAAGTTCTATCTATATTGTTAGCATGTGGATATTTCATGCCAAAGTACCTTTATGGTTCATCTTTGCAGTCCCTGGTTAATATCAGTAGACATGATCGGGTTCCACAAATGTAAGAATATCATTAGTTATCATCCTTGGTATGTGGTTGATTTCATACTACTATCTTAGGTTTGATGATAAAACAATTGTTCATCTAACGAATTTGTACAGGGCAGTTTGATAATTTGGCTATGTATATTTTTATTTATTTGACATCTATTCATATGAATCATATCTAAAATAATAAAGAAAAATTTTTGTAGTCTTTGAGCTACTGTTATGCAATTTTTAGACTTTGTTTGTTAATTAGGTTTAAATTGTCAACTTTTTACAACCTTATTTGGGAGATTTGTTACAGAAGTTCTTTGTTTTTGAATTTTCTCATTGTTTTGTTAATGATTTGAATGAATTTATCTGTAACTTTATGCTTTTGAACATTTTGTTATTCACTTGAGCGTGAAGTGAATAATGAACATATGTCAATTGGATAAGGAATTATCTTCACTTTGGGAAGGGAATTATTTTCAGCTGTTTGTGTCGTGTTACTAATTAAATTGTAACGCCCTCAAAATAATAACATTAAACCCACAATATTGACATGCATTGATATATAAAAGATCAACATCCTTTTATTCATCAAAGTAATTCATTACAAAAAGTATTACATGTTAACAACATAGCAAATGCCCTAAGGGCTTACAGCTTTCCAAGTTATCACTTGGTTACAAAAAGAGAGTACTAACTCTATTACACATTAAGCCCTTGGCTTGAATCTACATGTAATACATCAAAAGAAAATAGACACAACAGTCTGTCCGCCTCTAGCCTCCCAAGCTATGTCCTTGGAGGTGGCATGCTACCTGTATCTGAAAATGATATTCCCGTATAGGGTGAGCTAACAGCCCAGCAGAAATACACTAAACCAGCTATGAACAATGACTAAAAGATTAACAGTTTGATAGATGGTTAACACTTTTACATTCTTTCATATCACATTACAGTTTCATTTTCCATTCCTTTTTAATTCTCAATTCATAACCATAGTCTAGAACCTGACCAAATAACCGATATGAGACAGTAACTCATATTAAACATTTCCTCATTTCACAATAGATAAGCATACTAGCTATATCAATACATCAACAGATAAGCATATGAGCTATATCAACACTTCCACTGATATATCACACTTCCCAAGATAAGCATACAAGCTGTATCTACGGAGTCCATCCCCTCTCTTCTCCTACACAACACCCGATTTAGAGGTCCATCACCTCTCTTCCCCTAAACCGTGGAGTACATCACCTCTCTCCTCCAACACAACACAATGCATATAAACAATTATTATACACATCATCAGTCAATACATAAAGTTAATGTATTCTTTCAAACGTCATACTCAATGACACATTCTAGTGATTAGTTTTAGTTTGCCTAATCATCATGCATTGTCTACAACAATCAAGACTATCCTCCACCGATAGCCCAAAGCAGATATTTCTAAACAGAAAATAAATGCACAAAATGAATATAAAATCAACATTTCAACTAGGTGAGCGATAAATAATTCAACTACACCCTTTAATCCCATACATTCCCAATTCTAACATTCCCATTTCAATTCCTCATTTCTCACAATTAATTATACCAATTAATTAACCAATGTAATTAGGGCATTTTTCCATAATTAACATTACAACCCTAAGGTTCTATTTTCATCAATGTTTCAACATTAATTCCATTTCTTCATGCTAAACATGCATATATGTTTTATATATTTAAAACCCCAACTTTTGTAAAATTACACAAAGGCCTAAACTTTCTCAAAATTACCCAACAACCCCCAACATATCAAAATGCTAAACTTTAAAGACAAAGCTCATAAAGAGGAGTAGGATATCCCTACCTCAAGCTTGAAGCTTTCAATTTACGACCCTAGCAGAACCTCCATCCTCCGGAATATCAGAAGTCCACAAAGTGGGTTGTCTCGAATGAGCTGCATGATTAATGTGCTATCTTTATAACATTCCTGACTCAGGCTATCCAACTCTGATATAGCTTTAACAAATGGCTTGAATAACCTAACTACTGGCCCAGTAACTGATGATTCTCCACGTGGCAGGAGCTTTGCATCCGAAGTGTGACCAAACTCATATTCAGACTGCAATTTTTTTGCTACAGCTATGAAATTCTCATACTTCTCTCCAGAAAATTCTGGGAACACCCCAACAACGACAATCTTACTACCGTCAATAAGAGCACTAGCATCCTCCACAGATTTGCTTCTGTGCAGACTTCAACAACTTCAAATGCAATGTTTTCTCCTGTAACTCAGATTTAACTGCTGCATCTCATCACGAGAGATATACAACTAAACTCTCTCCTTGGATAGAATAATATATTCTTCTTCACCATCCTCAGATTCCTTTTCAGCCAACTCTTATATAGAACCATCCATAGTAAATTGCACAGATTATTTCACCACGTAGGCCACATTACTATTGCCATTTTTTTCTTGCCTTTTGAGTACGAAACAATCTTAATTACCAAAAGAACTTGGCTGCCATAAAACGAAATCTGGATCGTGTAAGCATAATAGCCTTGGGGAAGGTTTAAATGGTAAAGCTTCTCTTCATTTATTCCAATTCTAACCAGGCCATCATTTGGTGCAGAAAATACCAGAGGCAATCAATCTGATGCCCATGTGACCAGGCTAAGCTTACCTTTGAAGAGTTAGTGCCCTTTTTTTTTATATATATATTATTATTATGGACCATAATAACAATCAAATACTACATGTCCCACCCCTTCATCATTGTGTGACTCCCCTTTTTTTTTATAAAAGCATCCACTTATTTGTTGGGTTGTAGCTCCAGGCTGGGTGGAATGTAAAGATGCCCCACTCCACCACTCACTTCACTCTTTTATTTATTTTATTAAATGCCTTCCACCGAAAGCAAGCCAACGAGAGATACATATTATATATAAAAAAATATATATATAGATATCCTTCTCACCATTCCATTTATTTATTTGTTTGTTTATTTTTGGGTTACTACATAAACAGTAACTTATGGTCAATAGCTTTGTTGCTTAGAACAAGATGTGGTTGGTCTAAACAAAGCTCTGTTAACTAGTCATGAAACGGGATTCAAGGGGGCCACTTACAAAGCTCTGTTAACTGGTAACTTCTGGTCATGACAAAATTTTTAAATTATGTATTCAGGTTGTCTCATCGCGATCGCTTCAGCCGAAGTCTTCTTTGAAGAACGTTTTCACGGTATCTTCTCTCTCTCTTTAGCTCTTGTTTTTTTATTCTTGCTTGTTGATTTTTGCTTGCATTTCGAGATTCTTATGATTTTTTGGTGGTTTAGTATGGAGTGAATTGATGTTGAATTTGATATTTTGAAGTTGAATCAGGGGAGCACACACAATAAAAACATAATAAATGTTGCAGAGGCATACAGGCTGGAATTGAAATGATAGGACATGTGGGGCTTACTCCTCAAGCCATCAGTGTTCTTGGAGGATTTAGGCCTCAAGGAAAGAATATTGCTAGTGTTGTCAAAGTCAAAATCTCTCCTTACTATGCATACATGATACATGACATAAATACTTCATAATTTTTGCTGATTAAAAAAAAAAACATAAATACTTCATAATTTCATATATAATCAAATATGCACACACAAATTTGCATAATTTATTTTAGTGTTGTGATGCTAAATTGGCTTGGTTTCTGTAGGTTGTTGAGTTTGCCCTTGTCACGCCCCACTTTTTATTACTCGTAGTCATTACCAAGTTCATTAACTTAATTCAATTTCAAAGATAACATGCGGAAATAAATTCAGATGTCCAATCTAAAAGAAGTGAACAACACTCTCTCATTCGAATGCAAATTAAATACAACATGAGCATTCTAAATAAGTTGCCCTCAGGCTTACAACATTAACTAATCAAATGAAGGGTGCAATCCTTTTACACATTTGGCATTCCGCCTACAACGAAGAGGTCCCGTGGCCAACAAATAAGAAGATCCAAACCTTGTAGCACATCCTGCTAAACACCTGAAAAAGATTCAACAACGTGGGATGAACATATACTCCAGTAGGGATCCCAACATGATCCTCAACAATAACAACTTATAGATAGCTATGATCATGAACACTCATTCTCGTACTAGAATAGTAATGTGACAGTTTAATACAAAATATATATATGTATGAACTTTTCTAAAAAAAACAACCATTTTATTCAACGCTATAAGCGATTCATCTTTCGTTTCCTTTCATTAACCCACGTTCCCAATCTTTCATAACATTAACAATCACTTAGGAAATAAATTCACTAAGACCACGACTCTCCTCCATTTCCCAGATATACAACAGATGTACCTTTTCAAAACATATTTCTAAAACGTTCGATTCTGTTCACACTTTCCAAAAGGCAAAAGGGGTTTCCGTTCAATCCCAATTCTATCATAACTATACATGCATACCTTTATAAAAAGGGAGATAACAACTCAACTACATGCATAAGATAAACCAATGAGGCAACTCGGCCCTCCAAAACTGTAACCAGCACAATCCACAACGTTCCCAGATACACTGAAACAATAACAACAAAACTTTGCTCTACTAGCTATGTGCGTAGTAAGCCAAAGATACACTTCTCACAACAACATACCAATTTACCAGGCGCTAGCTGGAAGGGTGTGGTACCTTAGATTCTCAGCGCATTCAGTTCTCCAGGCGCTAGCTGGAAGGTAACGGTACCTCTGATTATCAGCTCAGGGTATAACACCAACAATCACAATACAACAAGGCATAACCAGCATGTGTAAAACATACACATAAACTATCAGGATACAAACAATGTGTTAAGGTATATGAACACATAGGTGTGTGGAGTCCATCCCCTATCTTCTCACACACACTGGAGTACAACCCCTCTCTCCTCCCTAACAAGTATACATATATAATGCATCTCAACATTTCATCACATAAGATGTTCAATCAACAATGGTGTAATGTATACACAACAATTCAACACAACCGTGACATCCTCCACCGATGTCCAAGGACAAAACCTCTAGATGCAAGTGTTTAGTACATCTATTAAAAGACTCAATTATCATGAGATTACAAACCCAACAACAACATTAACATGGTAGTTAAAGATACAACCTCCACATATGTGTGTTCAACACTCAAATTACAACCATCCAATTCTCATACTTCATTCAAAATATCTTTCCCGTTTCACAAAACAAATTCCATTTTCTCTTGTTTTTCACAAAACCAACTCCATACCCTTTTGTTTTCACAAAATCAATTCCATGGACAATAAAGCCATAACTCATTTTTATCCACTACATTCTTTTCAAAGCCATTCCAAATTAATTATGGAAATTAAGTCATAATCATTAAATTAGGGTTTTCCTCCCTCTTTCTCAATATTGACCAAAAAGGCTCAATTAACAACAACAAACAACAATAACCACATTTAAGACCCAAAATACCTAAGTATTTGCCCAAAGATCAAAACCCCTCTATTAATTTATTAAATCAAATAAAAATTAGGGTTTCCTCTCCTTTCAACAACCACATGCTAATTAACACTCCAATTAGCCCAAACCACAACTAATGATAATAAACCCAAATTCAACAACCAACCCAAGGTTCAATCTCATGATTTTCACAAATCCAACCTGATACAATTTTTATGCAATACAAAAACTACCACATGTCTATCTATAGACGGAGTATTGAAAAGAAACAAGGAGAATCCCTACCTCAAATGGAGAACTCAAATGGAGAAGATGACCCGAAATCAAAGTGCTCCAAATCCACTATTCTTCATATTAGAATGAAGCCCAAGCCACCCTCTATCTTTCTTACAAAGAGCCTAGGATGGATTCACACTAGAAGGAGATGAAAACCTAGAGAGAAGATGAGTTTAGAGAGAGAGAGTCTCGGATCTAGGGTTTCAAAAATTAAAAGGGGTGAAAAAGTGATCTTTTCCCCGCTGCTGCCTACTGATATAAAATAGGCTCGCTCGAGCGAAGACTTGGTCGCTCGAGCAACAAGACACAGAAAACCACGCTTGAGCCAAGAAAGTCTCGCTCAAGCCAACAACTCAGAAGCACGCTCGAGCGACAGAATGCTCGCTCGAGCCAAGAACTCAAATCCTCAGGTCTGCAACCAGACGCACGCTCGAGCGACGGAACGCTCGCTCGAGCGAAGAACAACCAGATCGCTCGAGCGAAGAAAAGCTCGCTCGAGCCAAGAAATGCAACTCTCAGGTCCAGAACTAGACGCAATCGCTCGCTCGAGCGAAGCCACTCTGGCTTGATCCACCAGGCACAAAACTCCACTCTCGCTTGAGCGACCAAACCCTGGCTCGAGCGAAGGCCCAAAATTCTGGGCAGCAACCTAAGGCTCCCAAACACAACCAACCTGCAACAAACCTGCCCAACACATCCTATAACTCAAATACGAAGTATGAAAGGATGTAAACTAGAAATAAACAACTGCTAACATCTACGGAACCAAGTTCGGATCACTGTACAACAAGGGCTAAAACCCGGGATCGCTATAGCCCTGGCTTTGCAGGAAGCTGGGTGCTTTTCTATTGTTCTGAAATATGCGCTTGCACTTGTTGCTGCTGCCACTGCAACATTTGCTCTTCGAATCCCTACCATTGGTATTGGGGCAGGGACTTTCTGTAGTGGCCAAGTTAATTGATTCTTTAGCTTTCCCTAGTACTTCTAATAATGAATTACACTTGATTGGTTTGTGTTGTGTATAATCTTTTTGCTTTCATTTGTACATATAATTTGCTATTTGATCTTGTAATTTGCTTTTCAAGTACTAAAATGGGCATTTTAATAATATCTTGCGTTCATATATTGAGTTTACTCATATAATAAACTTTGAATTTGCTCTGTCTCTCTCTCTCTCTCTCACTATATATATATTAAAAATAATCTTCTACGGCATATAAAATTATGTCATGAAAAGTGTAATGATTTATGACATGCAAGAAAATGCCGTAAAAGATTATATATGGCATACAAAGTATGTCATAAATATATTAAAAATGACCTTTTACAGCATACACAATTATGTCGTGAAAAGTGTAATAATTTATGACATGCAAGAAAATGTCGTAAAATATTATATACGGCATACAAAGTATGCCGTAAATATATTAAAAATAATCTTCTATGGCATGAAAAATTATGTCATAGAAAGTATGATGATTTATGGCATGACAAAAATGTCGTAAAAAATTATATACGACATACAAAGTATGTCATTAATGTTTAATTTATTACTTTTTACGACTTTACCTGCATGCCAAAAATGATGCTCAACTTTTCACGGCATGTCATATAACGGCATTTATGTGCATGCCGTGAAAGAGTTTTTAAGACATGCATTGCAAGCCATAAAAATTTGATTTTATTGTAGTGCATAAATTGTTTTATGTAAAATCATATTAGTTTTTAAGTATGTAATTTGTTAAATGAACCCTATTTGTTTAAACAAGAAACCCATGGATATAATTATTTTCTAAATGTGTTTTTGAACAATTATTTGTACATAATCATTGACCTTGCGATAGTTCCATGCCTTGGGGGGACTTTAATATCCATTGGCCCTTTGAATTGTTACTTTATGTGACCTTCTGTTCTGTTCTGTTCTGTTCTATTATTACTTTAAGTGACCCTCTGTTTGTCATGGATTCACTAACCCTCTGTTATGTTCTGTTGTCACTTTTGTGACTTTTTGAAGGTCCCATGCCTAGGGACTCAAATATCTGGCCCTATGAAGGTCCCACGTCTGGGGGATTTAAATATCCATTGACCTTCTAATTTGTTCTGTACTGTGATTATAATTATTTTGCTTATATGATTTATGTATTATATGTTTGTTATTTAAAATAATTTATACAAATGATTTTCTGTTTAGCCCAATAATTATCTATAGTGATTTTTATACCCTTATGCTCTCAGTATAATATTTCTCATTATGCCATGTGCTTATAGTTATTAACCACTTTCAGGTGATGAAAGAACAGAAAAAAGTAGATCATAAAACTGGTAAATAAACTTAAATAATAGATTAGCATACCGGGCTCAGTGGCTGCAAGGTCATCTGAGCATATACCTCATCTGTTTCCACATCCGCCTAGTAAAAAAAATTTTGAGTTTCTAGAAACCACCTTGTAAAATAACCAGAACCAAAAAATAGAACTAAAGATTCCTTACATGCATGATCACATTGTGAAGCTGACAGATGAGTTATGGAGATAAGCTTGGGTGGTTAGGTATATGGGCATCCACTTCTTTGTTGGTTGATGCAGTAACCTACGTAGGTATATGAAGATTTGCAAAAGTCAACAATAGTAACTGTTTAATTTCATCAACCAGATCATAAACAATATCATCCAAATTTTAATATGAACACAACAGTTTAAACTGCAAACAAGCACTTAGAGATATGTGATAACAGTTCAAGAGATGACTAGAACGAGTGACCAAGGTTTTAAATAACAGTGGTGGCTGCCATAACAGTAACGGTGGTGTTGACGCGCGATTGCCAAGTGTAACAGTCGTAGCATAACAGCCCAATGCTTAACATATGCTGGAACATATTATACCAAATAACAGAAGGATGTTTATAAAAATAGATAAACAAACAAATTTTATTTGCTAAGCAAGCATGAATAAACACATTGCCTGCCATGGACCGATTTCAAAAATCTAAAAGCAAGGAATATGTCAAAACCAATCAAAGTAGACTGACCTGCTCACTATGGCCCTGAGAGAAATACACCACGCGGCTTCCAACAGCAAGTAGGGAAACAAGAGGACCAGCACATGCACACCAAAGTTCAGAATTCAGACATCTCTTCTCCCCTGCAGATTATCAATGTAATTTTTTAACAAGAAATCAGTCTAACAACAATGTTTTGCAGCTTAACTAGACACTAACGCTGTGTTTGATTCATGGATTTGGAGAGGGATTTAGCAAATAGAAAGAGAAAAGGTGTGTGAAATGTAGAGGGAAATGACAGAAATTCAACAAATAACCCCCCTCCCCCCAACACAAAAAAAAAATACGGGAACCAGAACCAGAACCAGAAGATACAACAACAATATTTTGCAGCTGAACTAGACACTAAAAGATCTCCAAACCTCAAGATTGGCAGCCCCAATTGCTTGCCTCAAATTCACCCAACCTCAAGATTGGCAGCTCTAGGTAGCTCAAGAGCTTCCAATACCCTACTTCTAACCCACAATACAACAATCCAGAAAAGCGCAAAGAAGTGAGGAACTCTTCAGATCTTAGCTTCATTGAGCCAAATTCATCATAAGCAAGAGCCAGAGAAATCCCCAATTTGAGCTTCAACAGTACCAAAAAAGGACTTTGAGCAGAAAAGAAAACCCAAATCCCCAAAACATTATATTCACAGATTCCAATTGAGAACCAAAATCCCAGCTTCCCTTATATCCAGATATTGTTTTATCCCCTGTAGACTATCCACATCACTAAACAAAAGACAATGTTTTCAAGCCAACTCAATGATATGTACCAACATTTTGTGCTCCAACCTTAGGTGAACCTAGACTGAACTAGTTATGCGATGTAGAAAACAGTAAGCCACAATCTACTTCACCTTTTTTAAGTAATATGCTTGCCATTTGAAGCAGAAATAGAGCAACAGTTACTTTCAAAATGAATGGAAGTTTTCCACAATGTCAACAAATGATTGTCAAATGGTAAGGAAGGAGTACCATATGAAATTACAAAGATGAATGCAAGTCTAATTTTCATGAGGAACTCAATAAGTCACAATTCATACTCTAAATTTCTCCAGAGAACCAAAATGAAGACAAAACTCAGATCAGAAATGGTTAACAAACATTAAATGAAGACACTTGCTTTCAAAATTAATCCAATCAAATCACAGAGAAACATCACAAAAAAATCACATAATTAATTCCAATCCATCATTGACAATCGTTTCACCGTCATTTAACCTAACACACCAATTGCATCAAATACGAATGCTTCTAGAATGAGAGGAAACTGAATAAGTTAGAAACTCACAAAGAAATCAAATCCGTGGAAGGTGCTCAGAATCAGAATCAAACTCCAAGCTCGGAATTAGAATCAAACGCCAAGCTCAGAATCAATCGATTGGTGCTCGTGTAACTAACATCACTGTGGCTCGGAATTAATCGATTGGTGCTCGTGTAACTAACATCATCGGAGGGGCAGTGGCTGGTGGTGGTCGGTGGTGGTGCTCGTGTGTTTATGTGAGATGTCGATAGAGAAAAAGGAGAGAGAAGGAGAAGAGAGAGAGAGAGAGAGAGACGTATATACAAGAATGGAAAAAAAAAGTGTGTGAGCTAATAAATTGTTAAAACTCTGATAAAAAATAAAAAATAAAAAATAGTTATTTTAAAACAAATTGCTAATAGATCTATTCAAAAATAAATAAATAAATGACAATATTAATAAATAAAAAAATTGGGATGCAAAGAATGTATAATTCTAATAATATTAATAAATAAATAAATAAAATTGGAGTAGAAAATTTTAGACAAAAAGATTTAAGTATAAGTTTATAAATTATTTTTGTATTAAAAAAATCTAGATTATAAATAGAATATCTAGTTTATTGGAAAAAAATAAATATTTCTCATATCTACTAGAAATTTATAAATATTTAAGAACATCTAGGAATTTTTTTATTATTTATAATTAAAATATAATTTCTCTAGAGAATGAGAAGGTTTGAGACCAAAACATGTATGGATCTAAAATGAGAAGGAGTGTGGCGTAAGTTTTTAAATAATTTTTTTTTTTACTTTTTAAATTCAAATAATTTACATATACATAGAAGGAAAATATTTTTTAATTTTCCAAAAAAATAATAAATTAAAAAAATATATAATTTAATATTTTATAACATGAAATGTATGTTGTCTTAAGTACAAATATTTTATAACATATTTTTATATGCAGTGAAAATATACATTTTTTATGGCATACTTTTGCATGTCATAATAAAATCGGATTGAATTTTTTTTTTTTTGTATAAATTTTCACAAAATTCATTAGCATGTCCATGTCGTGTAAAGTTATAATATTTTACAACATGAAATGTATGCCGTCTTAAGTGCAAATATTTTACGACATATTTTTGTAAGTTGTAAAAACTATATTTTTTATGGCATACTTTTGCATGCCATAAATATATGATTTAACGATTTACATGATATGTATGTTGTTATTAACAAAACATTAACGACTTACAAAAAAAAAAATATCATAGCATGTACTCATTACGACATGCATTTAACGCATGCCGTAAACATAATGCCGTAAATAGTTAGTTTTGTTGTAGTGATGGTAGCTCAAAAACTAATATAATTTACATAAAACAGATTTTACATAAAACAATTTATAATTATCCTAAATAGGCCCTTTTTACAATCTTTAATTGACTTCATTTATGAATAATGAAGTTTTTGTTTGGAGCATAGTACACATTACATTTTGGATTGAAAGTAGAAGTTATTTGGATGACTAACGAACAATTTTGTATTTTTTTTTTTGAGTATAACGATGATCTCTAATTTAATTCCATAAAATCCTCAAGGAAAAATCCTCACACAAAGAGTGAAACCTTTTTTAATTCCATAAATTTCTTATATAACTAAATATTTACTTGCAACCCAACCGGCCTCGTTTGGTAACTACATGTTTTGGTCAAAAAGTCACTATAAGTTGTCACATCACTCTCTTTATTTTTTTGTACATCTTTTTTGTAAAAACTAAAAAGTTATTAAAATAGTTGTTTCCAAAGAGGCCGAAATTCCCACCTATTGGATTGCAATTTGGAAGATATTTTACTATGTAGTGTATAATATTAAGAGGATGCATATTTACTGTGTAGTGTATAATATTAAGAGGATGCATGAAATAATACACCTCTTTTATGTTCTGTGAAGGAAAAATTATTAATTAGATAATTCTAAAGTACCCTGTGACATTATCTATATGGCAACCCTATCAAATAAGAAATCGCCATGTACATTAAATAAGTAATAAATGAAATAATACACATATATAGTCCATAGTACTTTTCTATTTGTTTAATTTTATAAAAATGAGGACAAAGTAACTCCTTGCATTAAATTGCAATAAAGATCATTAAACAAATTTAGTGCTAATAAATGTTTTTAAAACTCCCAACCAAATATATAAACACCAGTTTTCTCACCATCTAACTACATCCCAATTTATTCACCAAAAAAAAAAAAAAAAACTACATCCCAACAATCCCGTAGTGACCAACACGAGAAATCACCATCCTAATCAACCATGGCATAGTTGTTGTGATGCTCATTATGTACATTGCCAATAGACCATCAATGGAAAAAAAATATTACACCGCAACTAGCCAACGATGGTGAAGAAGCATTAGCACCTTCACCCATTGATGATTTCTTGGAAGATTTTGCACTAGCACCATCACCCATTGATGCTGATGATACAGTTCGTTCTCAGTGGATGGGTCGGACTGATCCAAGTTCTTCGAGCCTCAGCCCAAATGGTCGAGCCCACCAAGTGACCTGCAAACAAGTTCAACAGGGAACAGGGTAGTCCCCCAGTGAACCCTCCGACGAGCAAGTTAGTAGTGGAAGTAGGAAGTATAGAGAGAGAGATGAGAATAGAAAGCTTAACCTTCTTCTAGTCTTCGATGCTTGCTTATATCCTTTGGTAATCATTTCACTGTCCCTTCCGACGTGCCCACTTCACCGAAAGCCTGTGTTGTAGCTTACCTTGTTCAGGGTAAGGGGGCGCTGTTCCGACGGGGAGGTGTTGTCGTAATAAATGCTGTGATGGATTGCATTAATGGTGATGTGTTGTAGCAATAACTTTGCAAATCTTTGTCTGCTGATGTGGCATGTCCTACACCTGCCATATGTCTGAATGCCATTGGCCCTTCACGCCCAGTTGGCCTCCAGCTGTCCCGAACTTTACCAACCGGGTTATGCAATGGGGTCCAAATGGTGGGCTTGGGTTTGTTCACTGTGGGCTGTGGTCTTTATGGGCCTATCCATGTCAGATGCGTACTTGGAAAAATCTGTTGAGAATTTTACCGATACTTGTGGTTCGTAGGTGTTTGAGGGTGTTTTTGGAAAAATGATGGTTACCGCTCCATGCTGCAAGAACCTTTTGCAAGTGGGAAAACCATGCCATGATGGGCTGGTTAAGAGAATTCTTGACCTACCTTGGATTAGAAGCCATGTGAGTGAGTCCCAAGTATTGTCACAGAGTGATGAGATTTGGAGCAAATGTGTTTCTGATGGGGTAGCTGTTTTCTCACCCTCCTCATCTCCAACCTCTTCCTAAGATGATTTCGGTTTGGTTGTGTTGATGTACCATATTGAGAAAGATGGTTGAATAAGAAGTATGTAAGGCTATTTTGTAATTTATGAATCTCTCTCGATGCATTGTATCTTCCTTTACCTAAAATTTCATATTTTTAATGAAATTTTCACTTTATTGATCCAAAAAAAAAAAGTATGTATACATTGAGAAATGAAATTTGTCATCCATTTATTTCACCATTTTATGCATGTTGATACAAATTGATATGCATGTTTTGATTTTTATTACTTTAAATTAAAAGATTCATCACATTGATTTATATTTTTTAAAGTACCACATTGTTTTTGGTAAAAAAATGTTGTACAAAAATTATATAAGAATATCATTTTCTTTTGTATACGGTCTAAAATTTTCATAAAATGGTGTTGTTTCTTGTAATCCTCTTATTTTCAATCAAAATACTTACTATAATTTCATAATTTTAAAAATATCATTAATACATAATTTTAAATATATTTTTTATATACAAATTATTTTTCTACTTTCACGTTGCAAAACAAGGTTACCAAGGTCATCGTTGCAAATAGTGAGGTCTGATTAACCAAGATTCTATTTCTATTGACCACTATCAAGCCTTACAAATTTAATTATTAAATTTCCTTTTAATATAATTAAAACAATTAAACTAGTATGGATGGTGTTAAAGACCGGAATAAACAAAGTAATGTACATATTTCAATGTAATTTAACTTCTAAAAAATGTACTCGCGTTGAGAAAGAATGCATATAGGAAATGAATATTGAATGAAGGATAATAAGCTTTTTTTTTCTTTTTTTTTTTTCCTTCTCCCCTCAATAAGCCAATATCAAAGCTGACCATTTTTTTTTAATGGATTTAATCCTGTTCCTCTACTTTCAATCAGAATTGGAATTTTTATTTTAAGGTTCCTACTATTAGGATTTATAAGCTAAAGGACATGCAACATTTTCATAATAGTTGAGGTCTCTCAACATTTTTACAAAGAAATTTTTAACTCTTCACAGAGAATTTTTTTACTTTTTATTTTTTACAGAGAATTTAAGCTCTTCACATAAAAATTGACGAGTTGAAATTTCTCTGTAATAAGTCGAAATTTCTCTAATAATATTATTGAGGGGCCCTTACTAATAAGAAAAATATATTAAACATCTCCTATTATTCAAAGTCAGAGGGGGATGTTACACTAATTTTTCTCCAAAAATATTGCAAAAATTTTAGAAGACTACTCCTCTCCGATTTGTAAATTTGGACTCAACACTCCAATTAGATTCTATTTTGATAATTTGAGTCCTTCATATTTTAAGATTCGTAGAGTAAATCACTACAACAAATTGCACATTTGGCGACTAAAATTGGCGACAAAAACAATTTTAGTCGCCAAAAATAGCATATTGGGCTACTAAAAATCTAATTTAGTCGGCATTGATTGCATCTTTTTAGCTACTACATTATTTTGGTCTCCATATAGTATTATTGGCGACCAAAATTAGTTTAAGTCGTTGTTTGTTACCATTTTACGCTACTAAATTTTCATTTAGTCGCCGTATAATAACATTTGGCGACAAAAACATTTAGTCGCTAAAAAATGGACATATTTTGATAAATTTTTGACGACCAAAACTAATTTAGTCGTTGTATATTAAACATTGCCGACGAAATTAAACATTAGTAGCCAAAAATGTTACGTTTGGCGACCAATGGTTAGTCGCTGTTAAGGAGATTTGGCAACAAATAAATATCTAGTCACTAAAGCTTCGAAATTTTTTTAGAGGGAAACTCATTAATATTGGCGCCCAGTATCCACTTAGACAGACACACATTTTTTGTTCTGTTTTGTCTCACACACCAACATACAGAGCAGTCGATACCAAACCTCACCGCCGCTCACCACCACCGATCATCACCATCGCTGGCCATCGGATGTAGACACCCCATTTTTGACCGTCCTCAAGACTTGGACGTCATCGTTTGAACACTCGATGATCATCCATGTTTGTGTTCGTTTTGAGTTCTCGGAGGTCTCGGTTGCACGCCTTGCCTCAAGACCTCTCGACTTGTTTGTTTTGTGCTTGGTTGTGGACCAAACACTTGTGTTTTTGCTTCTAAGGGCAGGGAATGGCTTGTTGGCCATCCCCACACCTCACCGGCCATGGCTTGAGGCCACCGGCCCTGTTTTCTTGCTATCGGCCAAAGGTGTTGGCCGGTCGGCAATGTTTTTGGTCGGCCGACCATTGTTTTGGTTGATCGGCCACTTTTTCTGGCCGAGACCTTTTCTTTGCCATTTTCAGGCATTATGCATACCAGTTGTGCCAGTTGGTAAGCACAGACCCTGCCCTTCATACACGTGTATGGAGGATTTGCACCCTTGTTTTAGCTTCTTGAGGAAGCTTGAACCTTTTGAACCCTTGTTTTAGCTTCTTGAGGAAGCTTGAACCTTTTGAACCCTTATTTTAGCTTCTTGAGGAAGTTTGAACCTTTTGAACCTTTGTTTTAGCTTCTTGAGGAAGCTTGAACCTTTTGAACCCTTGTTTTAGCTTCTTGAGGAAGCTTGAACCTTTTGAACCTTTGCTTTAGCTTCTTGAGGAAGCTTGAACCTCTTCAACCTTTGCTTTAGCTTCTTGGGAAAGCTTGAACCTTTGCTCTAGCTTCTCCAAGAAGCTTGAACCCTCTTGTTTCTCTATTAGAGAGGGTCTCCCTCTCCTTTAGAGAGGTTCCAAAAAAATTGTCTAAGGCTCCAAGATATATCTCTCTTTATATCTCTATATTTTGGGTTCAAAAGGGTCTTGTTCTTGGCCTATTACACCACACCTCATAGCCACACACCTCCACCATTAATCTAAGGTCCTTGGAGGGTATTTTCAGAGGTTGAAGAGTTGGTTTTGGGCTGGAGAAGCTGCTGGTTTTGCTGAGCTACAAGGGTAACCCCTTTTTCCCTCTTTTTAGCATTATTTTGATCCTTCTCTTAGCCTCATTTGCATACATATTTAAGCTTTGTTGTCAACTGAAAAAAGTCTTGTTTTAAGTTCCTTTTCATGTTTGTTTAAGACCATTTTGTTGTTGAGGGTCATCTACCCTCTTGCATGCTTGTTTTGGCCTTGTTTTGTGCCATGCCATAAGGCCTTCGAGCTAGTCTTTTCTTGGCCTTCCTACCACTAAAATCCAGTTGATTTTCAGTGGTGAGAATGTGGTTTTGAGGGCCAAAATCAGAGAGGGGTGACCCTCTCTCTTGTTGTCTTGTTTACTAGCATATTTGGCCTTTCAAAGGAGCCTATATTTTCACACCTCCAAGCCTTGTTTCAGGCCCTTTTTGGTGACTTTTAGGGCCTGCCTAGGCTCTGTCTAGAGTTGGTTTTGTCATCTTGGGTGTGCCTCTTGCATGTGTAGAATAATCCTATTCATAGCTTATCAAAGGAGCATGTCATTCTTGCATGTGTTGATCATGTTTCAGTGGGTTTTTGGGCATTATTTGGCATTTCATACCTCTTTCGTTTGCTGGTTTAGTAGCCTCTTGAATGCTTCATATACTTGTAGTGTAAACCATGCTCACTAGCTTACATTGCATGTTGTCTTGGCCCTTGATTCTAGCATATTTTGGCCATGTTCTAAACTGATTTTATTCATGATTTGGGCTGCCTTAGCTCTGTTTTAAGATCCCATGGTCGAATGATGCTTGCCATGTATGCTTGTAGTGTAATAGCCATGCCTAGCTTTGAGTTTTGAAGCCTATTGCATGCTTATATTGAGGTGTTTGCATGTTTTAGTATCATTGTGTATGATATTTCAGAGCTTATTCATTCA